>CM076648.1:9621100-9664661 GCA_038496675.1 Rachycentron canadum | reverse complement strand
AGAGAGAGAGAGAGAGAGAGAGAGAGAGAGAGAGAGAGAGAGAGAGAGAGAGAGAGAGAGCGAGAGAGAGGTTATTATTATTATTAAGATTAGGCTGGAATTCTTTGAGATTAAGACAATTTCAAAAATACAGTCTCAGTCTTAGAAAAAAAACTTTCATAATTTTTAGTTGTTAAACAATTATACTGTTTGATTTGTGGTAGGTGGTAAGAGTAGTGTTCATTCACTATGGTTCTTATTCAGTTAATGTTTTCTCAATTGTTACTATGCATGGAAATCATTGAGAGTAAAGTAAATTTTAGAAACACCTTTCTGTTTGAACTTGCATCCTCCAAAATGACCATGACACTGATAGATGGCATAACAGTCTGATTTCTTGGGTTTGATATGCATAAAAATTCTCCTGTCAGCACAAATGATAACAGTGGGTGGACGTAGTTTTTATGATTTGAGATCAGCGGTCTTCAGTACCCCTTAGTGCCATGGATAAGTACTTTGGTGGGGACACACTCAGGAAGTTACAACTAAAACAGGAAGCTGAAGTCAACACTCAGGAATTCCATCAGATATAGTGGGTTAACTTTATAGATCTATTCTTCTCTGATATTACTGTGTGGTGATTATGTTTCCTTCAATGTGTTAGGACTAGCGTGAGATGCGGTTTTGGTCTGTAAGCTTTGGTCGTTTTTATTTTTCTCTTAGATGACTACATTCCCTGTGGTCATGTCTACAACCACCATTAATGACATCCCAGGGATAAAATAAAATATAATCTGCGTTCCTCTGCAAAGAGAAAATATGATGCAAAAGAATCAAGTCATTTTGAGTATATGCATGTTTTGGTGAGCATTGTCATCACAGTCAAAAAATTTAAATCTGTTCCAGCATCAACCTGCCACGCCCAGCTGCATTGAGTCACATTAGCATGTTGTGAGACTCTTATGCAGTGTAAGTGGAAACTGGATGTGGTGTTTGAGAAGAAACCTGAATTTATTTGTCATGCATATAAACCCAAAAAATCTGAATTGTGTTTTGGAAAAGACAATGATAAATGTAGGCACACACAGATGTAAAGTGTAATTATACCAGTTATACATTTATGTACCCATAGTTTAAGGATAGGGCAGCCTTGAAATAGTAAAAAATTCAGCATTTTAGTAAAAGTCTATTTGCTTATGACCTACCCAGTGCTTTGACAGCAATCTGCCTTGTCATTGAGGGTGGAATATAGATGCAAACGAGATCGACATCTTGGTGCAGCAGGACGTCATCAGAACGGCTGGTGTGAAATGGGATGCCAAGTTCCTTTGCCAAGCAGCATGCTTCCTCTTCGCTTCGCCCCCACAGTGCATGAACCTCAAAGCCTTCAGCTTTTAACAATGGGACCAGCACACGGGCTGTGCTCCCTATTCCAAACACACCAACTCCTGGCAACATGGCAGTGCCACTCACTGTGACCTTACGTGGAAACCATGGTAAGCCTCAACGAGCCCCAAGAGCCTATGATCCACTTGTCTGTCAAAGTTTTTAATGGTGCCTGGAAATCTGGGACTTTACCTGTAGAGATCAATGAGCAGACCATTAAAACTGGGTGACACTGACAAAATAGCATTTTTTAAATGTCAATAATGCAAAAATATTCAAGGCTCCATTACTACTGCTACCATTAATTAGGTTTCAGAAATTACTTCACATAATCACTTTGTCTTTATTACAATATGGGAATTAAGGACAAGTAATAAATAAAGTACATAATAAAATGTATTTTACGATTACTAAACTATAGATAGTAATGTGTCTTGTGGAACAAGGTCTCTAAATCAATTTATCTCTCTGGTGATTGTGCCATCAAACAGGTTTAGACCAGTTTTTCCTATCAGCAGTCTCTGACAGCCACTTACATTGTGTCCTGCTACATAGTTAACATGCCATTCCTCAGATGTTCCACACCCACCAAAAGTAAACGTCATCTCTACCTCTAGCAAGTGTAATTAATGTCTCCACGTGTATGACTTTATCCCGGTTAAACAATAATTTTGTGACAATTTGGATAAAAAGCTGCAGACAGAATGGTTCACTAACTTCAATGACATACTGTACAGCTCATCTCACCTGAGGCCCTCCCAACCTGCCATTTAAGTTTGGTGATTTCCTGATCTGATGGTCATGGACATATAACTGCTTGTGGTCATTCATGTAATGTTGTTGTTGCACTACAGTGAGTTTGTGTGGTGGGAGCTTAAACTGTCTTGAAAGTCAGGTAATCATTTTAGTCTTTTGTTAAGGTAACTAAGCTAGCTTCACATATACGGACATGATGTGAACTGAACATCTTTGGACTGTTGGTCAGAAAAATGTGAGATATTTGAAGTCACTTTGGTCTGTGGGGAATTATGAACGTTATATCACACTATTTTCTGGCATTTCATCAACAAAATAATAAGTAAAAATGACAATGAAAATAGTAATTAGTTTAAATTCTACGCAGTAATATGTATTTCATGAAAAGTCCACATAACCGAAAATAGTTATCAAAATGAAATGTGTATGTATGTATGTGTGTATGTATATATATATATGTTTAGATGAGAGGAGGTGATGTAAATATTGTGGCTGTCAGGAGTTCACTCTCCTTGTAACCATGAACAAGTACGGATCCTGATCTCAGGCGTGTGTGTGTGTGTCTGATGAACACCTGCAGTGCCCATGTAACCAGCGGTCAAAGAAATACACATACATTTAACAGGCTGGCAGCAGATGAACCGTCTACCTCTCTCTCTCTTTCATACACACACATATAGACTGTAAAGTAACATAGCCGTGCTGTGCTGCTGTCCGCTGGTCCGATAACAAAGCCACGCTTCACCAAACTGTCGCGGTCGAGATCAATAATAGTGAGACATTAGCGATAATAATTATGATACCACAAACCTAAAGAAAGTGACCACTGTTTTATGTAGTATATACCTATATTGGTTATGTGCCCCGGCTCCCACACATTATCCTAGCTCCACTCAGCTGCTCGACACTGTGGTTATTGATAACGTTAGCTAGCGCGTTTAGCTAGCCGGCCAGACAGACAGGGGCAAAGCCAGACAGAAACTCCCGAGAAGCCTGGATGCTTTAGAGAGTCAATATTTACAGTTAAAATATGTGGGTGTCTTTAAAAGCAGTACAGCGGCAATGTGTAATGAAATGTACGGTTATCTACCTACCGTAGTGCCCGGGACATCAGCGGCGGCGGTAGGTGTTGAGCCGGGCGCTGCCCAGTTGCTAATGGTAACTTCAACAGCAACGGCAGAGCTGAGAGCGGAGCCAGAGACACTACAAGAGGCTGGAGATGGGTCACCACCGGCGGAGGAGTCAGGAAGCGACACATAGGCGACGCTAGCGACTACAAAACACGGCTCGTAAACACCAAAAATACTTTAAAATAAAATTGTTGATGTGAAGCGTTTTATTTTGCACATAACAGGTAAATGAGTTGGAAATTGTGTGTGTGAATTGATGTTTCCGACTGCAGAGACAAAACATCACCACAAAATGACTATATAAACACAAAATGACCATAGAGACATGACATTAATATGCGTTATTTAATTGACAAAAAATGAGCAGATATAAAATGGTTACAAACAGAGGTAAAATGACAATAAAGGGGTGCAAATAACTACAAAGAGGTGCAAAAATGAACACAGTGCAGCAAAACAATCATATAAAGTTACAAAACAACACAATATTTGTCAATGTTTTGTGTCTGTCTAGGGGACATTTTACATGTCTTAATCCAGGGGCCCGTTTTCTCATAATCCCTCGAAGAATATACATGTGGACATGGAGCAGAGGTAATCTTGGGTCTGGTGTTTGCACATGATTGTCTTATGTTAGGATAGTAACCTTTAACCTCAAAACCAACATTGGTTTTAAAACAGATTTGTCCACACAATCAGAGAAAGACAGGTACATGTGTACACACACACACACACAAATTGTCCATATTGACGTGAGAAATTTAACAGATTTAAAACTTTAAAAAAGGTACGCTGATTCCTGCCTCCTACATTTCAAGCTACAGATGTGTCTGCTATTTCTGTGGATCAGTAGGTAATAATTAAAACGGTCTGCCAGGTGGAGTCATGGTTGAATGGGGATAATAAAGATCACAGGAACACAGTGTAGTGTAGAAATGCAAACCCATCCAACTCCATGGATGGAATCCAGGATCCAAACCAGTTCATCTTACACAGGACATGGCTGCTACTTCCCAGTGTTCACCAGCACAAGCCATCAGGTGGATAATAAACTTTACTACCACATGGCTGTTTCAGAAAAGAAGATTAACAAAGCTCTGGCAGGAAACATTCAAAATTAGACTAGGTTCAAATTAAACACTGTCACATTCAAAAAGAACACATGGAATATTATTTCCCATGGATGCTTGCTTCACTACTTGTACATGCAAGATTGATTGCAATTTGAATCAAAGGCTTAAAGCTGGATATTTAAAATAATAATAATAATACTTTTTTAAATAAATTTTGATTTCATGTGTACAATATCAAAGATTAAAAGTGCACTAACCAGTGCATTCCTTGTGGCTAATATAAATGTTCAGACCATGTCAACAGTATCTGTATTTGACCATTGTGGGTGGTTTGAGTGACCTGGGCTGCTCACATTAAGCAGGTTACTTTGAGAAAGCCTGCTTAGAAAAGATATATATATCAGGAGCTGCTCTTTTTCCACCTTAGTCATTTTTTTTAAAACTTCATATAAATAAGGAAAACTTTTTTTCTTTTTGTGCAGGTTCTACCAGAAGATGCATGTTTTGTAAAAGCCACATGTCGTGTTTGGGATGTAACAGAAACTTTACCATACCGAAGTAAGACCTAAATGTATTTTCTGAGTGTGACTGAATAAAAAGATGAGTAAAATGCCTCTCGCTGTACTCGGGTGTGCTTCCCCAGTCTGACCAGCAGGGGCGCTACAGCACGTGTGCGCCATAACGGACCTGGCAGGAAGCGCAAAGGATTGTGGTACTTTTAGTTCTCAGTGGACGTCGGTTGGCCCGATAACACCGCGAAGAACAAAACCAAACGTTAACTACCGAAAATAAAACACCGGCCTCAAGTTGAGTAAAAGTCTAAGCTCCGTCTGCTCCGAGTCCGGGTGAGTCGGGGTGGAGTCGGTCGTCGCACGAACAGCATCGGCTCAGTTTTGGGTAGAAAATAAACAGGAAGTTGTTTGCGTTGTGGGACGTGTAGTTCCGCTTGCAGGCCGCGGAGCTTGATAACAACGCACAGAATAAAGAAACAACAATAAAATAACCCAGGCTTCGCCCAGAGACCACGTCTTCACCCTTGGTGCTGAGGCAAACATGCCCGGGTTCACCTGCTGTGTCCCTGGCTGCTACAACAACTCGCACCGGGACCGCGACCTGCGCTTCTACACGTTTCCTAAGGACACCGCGCTGAGGGAGCTGTGGCTGAGGAACATCTCCCGGGCCGGGGTCAGCGGCTGCTTCAGCACCTTCCAGCCCACCACTGGGCACCGAGTCTGCAGCGTGCATTTCGCCGGTGGCAGGAAAACCTACAGTATCCGAGTACCGTCCCTCTTCCCTTTGCGGGGGGTGAACGAGCGCAGGAGTCGGCGGGGCAGAGGCAGGAAAGTGTCCGCGGGGGTTCCTGCCCCCGCCGCCGCAGCGACCTCCGGGATTGTTCTCACCAGCGTCCTGGGCAGCACGGCGGAGGGAGCCGAGGGCAACGCTGGCGGCGAGGCGAGCGACGACAGCATCACCGTGGTCCAAATAGGCCAAAACGGGGAGTATCTGGGCACTGCGCGCCTGCCCGCCCAGTCAGAGGGGACCTGTTACACGGCGCCGGTCGGCAGTGCGGACGAGCTCACGGCCGACGACTCGTCGGTCGAAGCCGCGTCCACCTTGCACCAGTTGCCGGTGCAGTACGTCAGTGTGACCAGCAGCCCGCTGGACCACTCGTACTCGCTGACCACCGGTACCACGTCGGCCGAGTTGCTGCGAAAACTGAACGAGCAGCGGGACATCATCGCACTGATGGAGGTGAAGATGAAGGAGATGAAGGCAACCATCCGCCAGCTACGGGTCGCCGAGGCCAAGCTGCAGGAGGAGGTGCGGGAGCGGGACCGGTTGCTGTATGGAAACTCAGTGGCTTTCAGCGTCCGGAAGAAAATCTGATGGGTGAACAACACCGGAGACGAGCCGTCACAGAGACTCGGACAAACGGAGAGGACACCGGGGGTTTGAAGACAGCAGATCCAGCCCTATTTTGTATAAAACTATGAGCGATGACAATTTATTTTCAACAAGTAGAGCTGAATTTTCTTAGGCCTCGTGTAAACGAGTTGGCTGCCGAGTTTATGTAGCTGATAGTAAGAACCTCATTGCTAACCACAGACAAACATGCACAGTCCACCATGGGCCTGCAGCTCAAATAAGGTCAATAATACATATTTTTTCAACCGGGACCTGTAGTCTAAAGACTGACAAGTTAGGCGGGCTTTCATATTTATAAGCGGACTGGTGCTTAAAGCTGTCTAGTTGCATATAAAGTTTTTCTCCTTAAGATTTCTCTGACGTTTGAAGTTTTTATTCCTTTACTTTTGAACTGAAACCTCTCACAATAGACTGCAGAGGTAAATTACACCACACATAAGTATCTGTAGGATTTTGTGTAACCAAAACACTATGCCTGTCACTCTTCATCAGTGACATTAAACTCTACCATAACTTTATCTAAGTTGCCTTGGTAGGTAAAGTTTTTTTCTTTTTGTATTTGTTGCTAAAGACGTTTATGTGACAGAAAAAAGGACTTTAAAGAATTTCTTAAAACTTGAACGGGCACTCAAAAGATGAAATCTTATTAAAGTGTGTTACTTGAAGACGTGCATTAAGTTACATTACTTTATTACTTTACTCATTACTACTTCATTTGTCCTTCGGAAATCTTATTATAAATACACAGAAAAATCCTCCCTCATGATACTTTATGCAACTTGGGTATGTATGTTAGTCTCAAAGGTGATTCAGTTTTATTTACCTGCTCATGATCAGGATGGTGGCTGTGTCACTCTTTCCTGTTTACAACTGTTTCATGAACAGGATGTTACACACATTTCAGATTTTTGAACTTGGTCCAACAGCTTTATTCTGCTATCATTTAAAGTACATTTCATTTAGAAATAGTGCTGATTCACTAATTTCTCAAATGTTGACTTTCATCTTGTTCCACAGTAACAAAATGGAAACACACTCTGCAACAAAAGATTCTGGTTTATTTTCATATTTTTTTACCTTTTAACGTAGGTTTGGCTTGTCTCATGGGGTAAACTCGGCTGCAATGAGGGGTTTTGTTTGGATTCTTATAAGGAAAGATAAAAATTTAAATTTCCAGTAGGTCGAGTAAGCTTTATTGTCAAGAAGTAGGAGCACTTTTTCACCCGTGTTGAGCTGTGGAAAAGTTTGCATCATATTAAATCCTCAATCAAACATGAACTCAAACATCAGATATCAATATTGCACGAACTGGTGAAGCACCACCTTAAAAAGTTGGAAAAGATAAAATTAACAATTCATTTCCGATACTGATTTGCTTTTGAAAAATTGTCACGTTTGAAAAAAACAAAAAACAGACTTGTCAAATAACTTGAAGCTCAAAGATCCCTGTTTAAATTTCAGGGAAGATTGTAATTTAGGATGAGTAGTATGAATTGATGCAGTGATTAAGACACTGAATTTTAATTCAGTGTCTTAAATTAAGACACAAAAATAATTAAAAGTCAGGTTAGGTATTTTGATCAACAGTTAAACCACAATAGTCAAGCAGCAAATTGTCAAATTTGAGAAACCAGCTTTGGTCTTTTTAATTCATCAATCATTTAAAAATAATTAATGAAAAATAGCTTCATCCTTTGCTGATGATCTTGTCCTGTCATTTCAGCTCTGTGTTTTCAGTGTGTTCCCATACAGTCCAGCGTAAGGGATAAGATTAACAGTAGAAACAACAAGTGGTAAAATTAGTTTCAACTGTCAGTGCAGCCTCACTATGCTGCATGATTTCTAACCTCTAGATGGCAGTGGGATAAAAGCTTGAAAAGCTTAGCTTCAGCTCGTGTCTATACAGCTTAATTTACTTTATTGGTCGGTCCATGTCTGTTGGCAGCTTTGATAGTACCTCGCTGAATTGTTGTTTGTATTAAAGCGCTTATATGTTGAATGTCATAATGTGAATCTAAACCTGTAACACAATTCCTCAACTCAAACTTAAAATGTCTAATTTTAAACACCAATTGTGATAATGTGTTACATGAACCAGAAAGAGGGAGCGGCAGATGAATCGAAGGATAGAGAGCATTGGAGAGAGCGAGGATCCAGATCCTAATCTCATCTGGATTTATTTTTTTACTCCCAACAGTGTTGCATAATGCCTTAATCCAGGACTGTCAATCAAACTTACACAACTCTAACTTCCTTTTCTATGGCTGCTGCCATTTGCGACTGACATCTTTACATTCCAGCCAGACAACAGCTTCTCATGTCAGATTATCACATCCTTAATAACATGTTAATGAAGTGAAACAAGTAATTTGTGATGTTAAAATACAGTGTAAATATCTTTAGGGGTTATTAATCATTTTGGTTGAAAATTTCACACTTGCTGTTATATTGGTCCTCATATTTTAAAAATATTGAACAAGAAACACTGCAATATTTTTCTCTTAATGGAATATGTGACACACCTCATGGGCCTTTTGCAATTTAAGGTATCTTCCTTTTAATGCAAAAGACCAGGTGATCCTTCAGATTACTTCGTGCTGTGGAAAACCTCATACCCTCAGTCTGTCATTGTGCTTGTTTATTGGATCATATAGTAACACATAAAACAAAATGTACAATTTCTTAGTGGAGACTCCAGTTTTCCAAATAGTCTGCTGTTGTGTGAATCATTTCAATCTGGATTTTCATAATTAGAACTATATCTGAACTTCATACATTTTTAAGGGACCATGAAATGAGATATTTAGAGGTCCACTGTGTCTGTCCTAATATAGTTACCCTAAAGTTAATGTATTAGTGCTAGAAGTTGCTATACTTGATCAAAATATTTGCCATTTGCAATGTCTGGGTTTTACTGAGACAGGGGTTTAACTAGCTTAACTTAACTACACTTTTTTGTTAATTTAATTAAAAAAAAAGTGAAAACATAGTCAAGTCAAGTATTGGAAAATAAGTGTTGTTAGGTATTAGTGTATATATAAAAAAAATTCAGCTATAGAAACTACACCTGGTGCTTAAAGAAAATACCCACATTTTCTTTTTCCACGTCTTGGTGATACAGCATCTAAGATGGAAGCAGTGAAACATGAGAATTTGCAGCCAACTGCACATACAGCTGAGAAGCCCCTAAAGCTTCGTATGGCTGTTTTCATCCTTTTAGTTTTTGCCTTTAAATTGGCTACTATTGGAAATTCTTTGTAGCCACTCAACCACTCAGGCTTTAGTTTTCAATGAGAACATTTAAAGCCACCACATGAGATGAATCCATAGTATGTAGGTCTCTATAAGAATTTTTCTTAAGATGACACAACTTTATTAAGGAGAAAAACAATACAGTGGTTTGAGGAAAATCGTACATGTGAATTAAACAGAATATGGGATTCACAAGAGCACAGAGAGGGTAGAAAATGCAAGGGTCCGAAAACTTCTACTTTGAGCTTCTTGTGTAAAACAACACGTTTCTGCAGGGATGCTGCTGAGGAGGAGAATGACCTGTGCAGCACTGGACACATCTGTATGTGCTGACTTAGTAGGATGAACCTCTGATACACAGCTGACAGCTGCAGTAAAAACATCATAAAGAAACATGGAGACCAGGATAATGCTGGTCAGCAGGGTGCTGTGGATCAGCTGCATGACAACCTGCTTCAGGGTGACAAAGACAATGCAAAAGCATGATGTTCACACTATTCACTCACTACATGGTCAACAAGTATGTGGACGCTTTAACCTTACATCCATATGTGACTGCTTACTATGCTGCTTTAACAGCCTCCATCACATTTGGAATCAAATCTGCACGTTAAGAACATAAAACAAAACAAAACAAACAAACAAAAAATAACCACCCACATTTGCTGAGCTAATACAGATGTTTTCAGGAAGACTCATGGTTTGAAATGCTGCCAAAGTAGCTCCCATGATGTATTGATTGATGGCAGCAGCCTCTGACACAGACAGATTATTCTGCAGTTAATGGTTGTTTTAAGATGCAGATTAACAATGGGTTACCATTCCTCCTGTGTCAGTATACAGATGTGAACCAGGACTTATACTAATGCACGTAGTATGAGCCATCTGGGGGGCATAGCAGGGGATTTGGTGGCTGTGAGGGAGAGGACAGAAATGTAAGACAGGAGCTCAAGTAAGGAAAGTTGGGAATAAAGTAGATGTTTTACAATCATCTGTCTTTAAACAGAGTTTTAATTTTTATTCTGTCGCTCTCTCTCACACATCACAGTGCTCCCCCTCATGACCCACATAGCTTTAGATGATTCTCACATGGGCTGCTGATATGCTCAGGGGATGCGCTGCATCTACACTGGACTCCCAGGTGGGATGGATTGTCTCATCCTCACTGGGACATCATCCATCTGTCCACATGAAAAAGAATCCTCCTGACACCTCTGATAATGCTTCCTTCTGCTGTCCTAAGTGAAAAAACCCTTGTTCAATAGTGAACCCAGGTTTTTGCAGCAGTTTGATGAGTGTGAACAAGGCAGTGATGGTTCCTGACTGCATTTACTGCATGGTCATCATTATAGTATATGTATTTTTATACATCTTTAAAATAATTGTTCTAAATACTGAAGACCGGAAATGAGATCGTTCTAATCCAGTGTGCTGTGTTGTGATGTTGTCATTGGTCTGCCGCATCCATGCTCTCTATGCCTGTCGCCTTGTGCTCCTCCCCAGTGCACATGCATTCACACACACACACACACACACACACACGCTAACACAACATCCTCTTACTCTGCAATGCATCGGTCCCATTCACTGTTAATCCAGCTGGGTTGTGCCTCTGTGCATTGCTGTACTTTTGCAATCTGATGAATTCCCAGTGGATGGGAGGACGCATCATAGTTTAAAGCAGAACTTTTTATTCTTTGGATTCACAGCCAGTGGGAGCTTTACACCAGAGCCTCTGATTCAGAGGTGGGACTCAGCTCCACGGGACTCTGCTGAGCCAAATGATGAAGTCCCATCCGGGCACCACAAATATGCTGCTGCCCATCGTTCTCTGCCTCGGTAAGGATGTCTCTTTGGTCTCCAGTTGTTGTCTAACTGTGCTGTAAGTGTCTGTGTGAGTATGTATGTTTCTGTCCTCTGGGAAAAGTTTTATAGTGCTGTGTTTGTTAAGCTTGCCTTATTTTGAGTTTTTTTTTACCTCATAAAAAACATTTCTTTTCTTTAGACTGACTTCAGTTAGAGACTCAGGTTGATGAGAGGAATTTCAGAAGGTTTGTCAGAAAAAAATTCAAAGTAGTTAAAATGATAAAAAGCACTTCACTACGCTTATTCTGAAATAGCGAGAGAGAGAAAGCTTTTACAAATGCACTTACCTTAATGAAATGCTCACTGTCCCCTCATGTTCTGATTGTCTCTCTCTCTCTATCTCGCTCTCTTTCTCTCCCTGTGTGAGTGTGTATGTGTGTGAATGTGTGAGTGTGTAGATGAGTGTACATGTATTTGTGTGGGCATGTATTTGGGTGTGAATTGTATTATGATTTGAGTTTGTTTTATTCCAGGAAGATAACACTCTAGGCATGAAAACACTACACAGAATTAGCAAAATCAGAATAACCAAATATTTTGCAGCCAAATATATATATATATATATAAAGCCAATAGGATAAACAATAAATCAACAATCATCATACAATGCAGATAAGAATAAATAGACAAATTAACAGTACGACTAAAACAATTAAATAACCCTGTCACTGACAGTGGGCATTCATTAATGATTATTACATTTAATAAGTAAATAATAACAATAATAATGAGTAAAACATAAATATCATGAACTGTGAAGATGATTATAGTAAAGTTTATCTATTAAAGATGATTATAAGGCAGGCGGTTCCACAGTCTGAAAGTTTTAGTTGAAAAGGCCATAACTACAACTCTCAGACTCTGATTTCTACACTACTGTACCCATACTGTGACCAAAAATATGTGGACAAGTCTCCCATCCTCCTCATATTTGGGGCTGTTTTTATTTAATTTTTAAATTTAATTTTAATGTTTTAATTTCAAAATGTGTGATTTCAAGCTCGTGGCTATAGTAGAAAGCGTACATCTAAAAATCATATTAAAGGCAAAAGTCAAGTAGAAGGGAGCGTGTGCCAGTTTATGATGCCAATGCCTAATGAATTTCTCAATTGGGTCTTAGTTGAGTTGGCAATACCATAAAGAAGGTCAATAAAAAATAGCTTTCATAGTTTGTGGTTGAGCAACTTGACCAGTATTCACAGAGCTCTTATCCCAACCCCATCCAAGTCTTCAGGTATGAACTTGAACACACACAAATTCAAATTCAACTTCCTTTATTTGTCCCACAGTTTGTAAATCACAGTGTTACAGCAGCACAGAGACAGAGCAAAAAAAACAAAACAAAAAAACCCAGCACAGATTAAATAGGGTAAAAAGGATAAAAGGCATCAGGGAAAATGAAGGGAAACATTCAATAAATAATAAATGAGAGGAATAGTGGCTATTTACATTTGGATCTATGTATGTTGTCGACTAGGAGCAGTGCTAACCTACAGACATGCAAACCTACAAACATGCAAACGTCAATTAGTTAATATTTGGTTGAATGTAGCTTCTGACGCAAAGTAATTAAAATTCACACTCAGGACATTGTTTAATATCAAGAGAAATTTGATGTACAATCCTTGCAACAGCTCACATTAATATTTTGATGGTTTTAAATTGTGCCATGAGGGAACCTGAATCCAAAGAGCTCGTGCCAATGTCATCTTGAGATATAATGCATCTGCTAATAGTCCCAATGTCAATAAACCAATGACGCACCCTGGTTACACTTATGGGCAATGTCGAGCCACCAACTAACATAATGTGCGTGTCTTTGGACTGTGGGAAGAAGCTGGAGTACGAAGCAGCAACCCACATGCAAACTCCACACAGAAAGGTTCAAAGGTTCAAACACAGAAATCTTCTCACTGTGAGACAACAGTGCTATCCACTGCACAACTGTGCCTCACTGTACCAAATCAGTGTTTAAATGTTAGTCAAACCTTGTATCACAGCTTTTTAGTGTCCTCACAGTGAAAATAAAAACCAATTTCAGGGGGATGTGTTCTGTTCTGTATGAGCTGATCAATGCACTGAGACAGCTCGCAAATGGTTTTATAGTCCTACACTGAATTTGGCTTTGAGGATGAATAATCCCTCCAGATGAATGGAATACAACATATTTCTGTATTTGTTTGATCCGACTAAGCCTGGATGGATCATGCCATAAACATTGTGTTTCACTCTACAAGATTGTAGTGATTTTATTTCTTTCTCTCTCTCTCTAGCGTCCTCAAATTTTAAATATACGCATACCGTGTTTAGTCCCCATATAAACAGTCACTTATTTAGACCAGTTCTGATAAAACTATCTTATCAGGTATATGTTTCTCGTGTCCCCCCCCCCCCCACCAGGCTTGGTCCCTGTGACCTTTGGAGCTGCAGTTCCTGTTTCATGTGGTTCCATCTACAAGAGTTTTGCTCAGTGTTTACTCACACTTGGAGACAGTTTGGTGGAAACACAAAAGGACCAGAGCACACAGGACATTGATGCAATCTGCAGGTGTGTGTGTGTGTGTGTGTGTGTGTCTGTCAGTGCGGTAACCATCCAGTCACAACATATCTGTCACAATACAACTTGTCTCAAATTGTTAAACTTGTAATCCTTAAAGCTGCTCTCTTTCATATTAATGCACATATTAGCAGAGTTAACATTGTGGCAATAATACAGTGCCAGTCCTCGTTGGTCTGTTTCTCTGTCCACCACTGTGGTCCAAACTGAATTATCTCAACTGCTGGATGAAGTGCCATAAAATTTTGTACAGACATTAATTGGAGGATCAATTCTACTCAGTTAGGGTTGGGATCGTTGAATTTTCCGATTGTACCACTATGAGTTGGAGTTTTTTCACTTTTAGTGGGTAGACTCTGCGACTAAACACCTACAACACTTATCACATTCCCATCATCCGCCTCTGCACTCTCTAATCTGATTTTTATGAACAAAGGCTAACATGCTAACACACTGAACTGACCTGCTAAACATTAGATTGTTAGCAGTCATTGTGAGCATGTCAGCATTTAGCTCAACCTCACAGGGCTCCTGTGTGGCTGTAAACTCTCTTGTTATATTAACACTGGATGTTAGCGTGTGCTTGTTGTAATGAACCTCCAGTGAATTATCACCCCTGAGATGTCCCGCTGGGTTTGTGGCCTGCAATGATTTGGCTTTGGTTCAGAGTCATGGTTCATGTCCACGTGCAGTAGCTCAGCTGTTGGCAGAGAAAAGATCTTCTCCTCTCAATTAAAAGAAAAAAACATGAGCACAAGCTTTTCTTCTGTTGAATTTCTGTCAGCTGCAGCATGTTTACAACCCCTACATGGAACCTGTATCTTTGAATCAACATCAGAGGTGTTGTTAAATATTAAATACTCTTATCTTCATTAACTTTAAACAGTAGACCTACTTTAAAATCATATTATTTCACTGCACATTGTAATGAACGTGGTCAGAGATGTGCTCTGTTGAAACTTGTACATCGTTGAGAGCATTAATTACTCTTCAACCTCTGCTTAAATGTTAACTCCATATACTCTCACCACTGTATCATTGTACTTTACCTTCCCCATACACCCAACACTGACATCTCTTTCTGTCCTGGGTCCTTGAAGGTCCTGGAATGCGTTCCATGTGTGTGCTAACTCGGCTCTGGCCGGCTGTCCTGGAGAACCAGCTGCTGTCTGGGAGTCTTTGAGGCAAGAATCCAGGAAGACGCAGTTTTCTGGAAACCTCTATGACATGTGTGCCAGCCGCACCACCCTCCCACCCAGTACTGTGCCTGCACCTCAGAGTCCCCCCACCTCCGACCAGACCAACCAGGAAACACTGAAAGGGCAAACATACAAGCACAGTGCAGCCCTCAGTACACTCTTGTTCCCTGTGTGCAGCACGCTTCTAGGTCTGCTCAGGAGTTAGTTAGTTAGTTAGTTAGTTAGGTACCCGATCAATCAATGAGCTGATCAGAGAGTACTCCACCCACTATGATCAAAACACATAAGGGTACACACTCCTCACAAATCGGACTCATCACGATTACATATCGATCCTTAAATCAGGATTACAGAAACTGGATCATAATGAAGTATTTGCTTCAGGGGTTTTTACATAGACAAGGTAGTATATCTACCGATTTATACGTTAACTGATCAGATCAGATTGGTATGATTTTACATGCCTTGCCCTCTGGTTTATTCTAAAATGGTTCACTTTCACATGTGTTAAATTAAATATATCTGTCTGGAGTAACAAGCATATTAATCCAGAAGGCCCTCCAGTTACTAAGATTTTAACTTTCTTAACTGAAAGAAAATAGTAATAGTACACACGTCATTTGTAACATGACTACAGTAAATCAGAAGCACTGGGTGATTTTTAATACAAAGGAGAGTTGAGGCAGGTGTTCAGATCTGTTTGTGATCCTATCAGGTGTGACCCAGAAGAGAGTATTATTACAAGGGGAAAAATAGTGTTTTATGGCAGAAAGCCTAATTCATCACTGTGTATGACTGGTTTAAAGACAGAAAATAGATTTGTGTGTGGAAGGATACTTTGCAGTGTGTGTGTGTTTTGTTGCTACATCTTATCAGTCAGTGGCGTCCTCGTCCTTTTTAAGCACTATATGTTGCTTTTTCTACTCTGAATTTAAAAAGAGTACACGTAGGACTAAATAATGCAATAAATAATCATAAAGTAGTAAACAGTATTAAAAATCTGAAGATGGGACATGCTCTGTGCAGAGGTCTGCAGTTGGAAGTGTTCCCCAAATTTTATCCTTATAACATGAACAGCTATTGTTATGTTTTTTAATGTTGTTTATCTTTGCTTTTGAAAGAATTTATTCACTGGTTATTACATGATCAATGTATATTTTTGAGCATTATAGAGTGGTACATGGCTTATTTGTTTCACTCATATTTTTAACCCAACAAAAAATGAAATTAAAAGTTATGCAGTTTTGCTGACAGACACAATTCAACAGTTTTTTCCCCCCTTAAACTGCAACTATTACTTTTCTTGAGGTTGTGTGTTTCTGTGTCTGTTGTTGTGTGTGCTCATAATACTCTTAAGCTGTTTCATAACAGCAAAATCATGAGTAGATTAATCTCATCTGTCTTTATTCATCCACAGTGTAGCAAGTTGCACCTCCAAACCCTTGAAAACAGTGCCTCAGAGTCTGGAGGATAAATACAGTGAGTGGCACCAGCGTGTCATGAAGTATGACTTGAACATGATGTGAGCAGGTGTGACAACTTGATAAAGTCATTAGTGCTACATGCTGAATTTAAGAAGTTATTGCGGCTGTCTCTGAAACCTCAGGTGGACGTCCTCCTTTATACTCGTGTTAAATTGATAAAATAACAGGTGACCACCAGCAAGTTGAATGACTGATCCGAATAGTGCTATTTCATACAGTTTCCAGCTTTTAGCTTGTGCGGCTGATTCCAGCTGCAGTTTGCACACAATGTTGTATCTGACTCTTGTGTTGAACTGAAATCACACTGACTTTCAAAAAATCTCTGGCTTTCTCTACTTTTTTCTCACAGCCAACAGGTTTAAAATCCAGATTATAACCCTGATTTGGCCTCGACTACCGATTTTCAATACTGTGCACTGTCTGCACAAAACATGGCATGTCACCACAGAGACAGAAGGAGCGATTCAAATCTGACCAGAGATTTCGTGTTTGTATTGATCAGGATTGATTTTTGAATATGAAATATGAAAAACTAAATAAAGGTGTTATTGTGTTTTGAGTAGGAATTTAAAGCCAATTCCTCTACAAGTGTAAGTCTCTGCAAATATCAGGTAGGAATCCTCTCCTCCTTTTGCAGTAGATACTATCTTATCCTAACAATATTAAGCTAATTAATACTAATTAATAAAATAATTAATAGCTCAAGATCATTGAGGTGTCTGAACTGAATTGTTATTATTTTGAATTATTTTATATTATTCAATTCAGAAAGTATCAGATGAGACAAAAATACAAATCAGCCTGATTATGGGGCTAGAAAAGTATTAAAAGACATAATGTAATTGGTCACATGTGCGTTTGATTGTGATTATGTCTCTTTATATCTTCTTTTTATGATCAATACATGATCATTACATCAGTTTGTAATGTCATGTCATGATGATCATCATCTTTTATTTTACAGTTTCACATGGGTAACTTCATTAAAAATTCATGAGACCTTTTTTTTACTTTTGTCTTTTTTTGAAATCCTGAGCTATTTCTGAAACAGCACATGCCTGGAGGATCAACTACTAAGTCTTTGAACTGTCCCCAGAACACCTTGGCTCGCTCTAATCTCTCTTTGTCCTGCATTTCACTCCAAAAAATCTGCTACAGCACCATGACATCTTTTTAAGGTGCTCCAAAGCCCCCACAGTCTGCACCCAGCTGTTGAAATGTTTAAGATAAAGAACAGCATTTATTATTTTTTTTAAATCTTTGAACAAAGATACCTCATCCTCTCTGAAAATGAGCGAGATGGGGAACGGAGAACAATGTCTGTGGGATTTTGACCAGTGCCCTCTGCACTGTAACAGATGGTGTGTAGCATATAATATGGCTGGGATTATGAATTCCATGTGTAGTAGATTGTACAATCTAATATACATGAGCAGGACTTTATTTTACCAGAAAATCAACAAATCCTACAAAAACCCATAAGATGCACTGCCCAGTGTGTCTTCGTAAGATTCTGTACATGTAACAAATAAATAGGATCTTAACCCAGTCAAGTGACAACAAGGAGCTGTTGGTGGAGCGTTCAACTTGTAAACCAAATACTTATCATTTTAGTCTGCACATAAAATCAACTCACTTTATTTTTAACAGGAAAGACATTTAGAGGCTTAATATTATTACAGATGACATTATTCCACATAAATACAACCACCTTTTGTCTCTGTTGTTATTCTCCTGTTTGACCACATCTGTGGTATTATATTATATGACATGTAACATCTTAACATTTTCAGTCACATAGGACCTGGGACTTACTGGTCAGGCCAAATGTTGTATCTTAATTGACCATCTACCAGAACTACATACAATTACAGAAGTAATTATAAAAGTTAAATGTATAATTTGTTTTCTGTGAATACATCTGGAATACATCTGGATGGGTAAGCCCCTTAACCATTAGTACACTTACTTTGAGGCCCTGTTTTTGAAAAGGTCTCGTTTTATGATTTTCTTTGTTGTTGTTGCTTTTTTTTGTGCTTACATGCACCATATTCTAGGATAATTCAAATTAAATTATATTTATTCAGGGGCGAGCCAGATCTGGAGCCTCATAATAGTTTATATAATATATAATGTATTTTATTGGCTTAGCAGTACCAGTATCAGAGCTGTATATCAGAGAGACAGACAGGGAGAGAGGGAGAGCAACACAAGCAAACACACTCACTTTAGTGTCAAATTTATCACCTCAGAGTGAAATGTTTAATAGTCAAAAAAGTCCGTTAGACCACGTGTCGCGGGTGCAGGTCTATATATCCGCCTGGCCGCCCACCGCCCAGGGTTAATACATGAAAGGCAGCAGAATGAACCAAACACCCGGGCTTCATTGGAAAAGTTAGCTGTGCAACAAATCTTTGCAGAAAAGCCAAAGCTTCTAGTCCCGGTGTTGTGAGTCTCGGAGCTGGTCCAGGATCATGGAGGAGCTGGCGCGGGAGAGCATCAGCCTGTTGGCCCGGTCCGCGTCCCATGCGGACCCCCCGCGGCTCGGCTCCTTCGGTGCCGTGTTCATCATGCTGAAGTCCGCGCTGGGAGCCGGACTCCTCAACTTCCCCTGGGCTTTCCAGAAGGCGGGGGGAGTGAATACAGCCATCACTGTGGAGATGGTGAGTAGCTACATGATCAGATCAGACACCTGCAGGAAGAAAACACATCATTTATGTGCTGTTTACAGCTGCAAGGGTCTGCACGGTTTATTATCATTACATTATAATGCATGATTGATAATTTATGGAACAATTAGGAAAGTTTGATTCTAGTTTTATTGACATGTAATGTTCTGGGTTTTATTTATCATAGAGCTTGTTGTGTAATATCTGGTCATTCAGAGGGTTTATGTGCTCGGTTTTGTGTATATCTATAGACTCAGCTCTCTTCTGTCTCCTTGGTGTGAAAGAGGCTCATCTTTTTCACAGGTGAGCTCTAATGAAGCTTCCAGTTTTAGTCAAGATCTGAACTTTCGCTGCACTGTATCTCTTGACTGCCACAAAAATGTGTGTGTGTCTCATGGATGGATAGACACATATGCTTTCCAAGAATGAGCCCTGGGGCCCTAGAGGTCCTGGGGCCCCTGAGCAGGAGCAAGTTAATTTTGGAAAGTCTCAGAGCTCAGAGTGCCAGTCACTTGTTTTGCTCTCAGTTCCATTTAAAGAGCTTTTCTGTTGGATACTGACACCAAGTCTGAGCAAATATATATTTCTTTGAATTGTCTATATAAAAATACAGCGTCTCCATACAAACTACTTTGCTACACCTACATTAAAATCAGTAAAGCAAATTTCATTAGAGGGTTCTTCAGATTTTTTTTTTTGTAGTTTCTATAATGTGTAAAATCTGTCAATTTGCTGTGGCAGGAAGCTTTAGAAAATAAATAGAACAGTTTAATCATCAAATGTTGTCCTAGAGGACATGTCTATTAATAATGTTTAATAATGTTATAAATGCCAAATAACGCACAGCTCCAAATGTTTGCAAATGTTATTATTCATTGTTTGTTTGAACTTATTAAACTAAATGTTTTTGGTTTTTGTTTTTTTTGGACATTCAGATGGATATTTTTCAAAATAATACTTTTGTACATTTTATGAACCAAATCATGAATTAAATAATTTAGACAATAATCCCCAGAAGACATCCTCCTTTCAAGAGTGGAGGCCTTTTATATGTCTGTGCTGGGGCCCCATCATCGGATGATCTTTGTGAATGAAGATTAAGATTAAGGTTAAACTCCTGTCCTTGCTGCCCTGGCAGGTATCCCTGGTCTTCCTCATTAGTGGTCTGGTCATCCTTGGGTACGCCTCGTCGGTCAGCAGACAGAAAACCTATCAGGATGTGGTGCGAGAGGTGTGTGGAAGAGCTGTGGGGCAACTCTGCGAGGTCTGTTTCTGCTTCAACCTCTTCATGATATGTGTTGCCTTCCTGGTGGTGGTGCAGGACCAGCTGGAGAAATGTAAGAACCAGAATCACCATGAATCATGTTATTTGTCATTGCTGACAACAGACTGTGTTGTTCATGCTTATAGTTTCCACACTTCTTTTACAGCATTGAACTCCAAACTCTGTCCTCCTGTAAATTTGTTGGATGTGCTGAGGATTGATAGCAACAAAACCAGGTCTAACTGTATCTGTCTGGACTGTAAATGATCAATGTATAAAATTGAGGGTGCCAAGTGAGTAAAATAGAAACGTTACATGCCCTTAATATTACATAAATATAATACATGCAAGATAAAAAAAAAACTCACAAAACAACACAAAAGAGCACAAAACAACATCCACAACAGTGTATCTATAACAGGTTGTCAAATGTGGCCCATAGGTTCTGGACTTGTGGCCTTTCCTCTGAGGCCGTAGCCAATAAAAGGTTTCAGTTCACAAAACTGTGGCTCAAAGTTGAATGAGGTTATATCTCAGTATGAAACACACAGTGCTCCTGTAGGATGTGTTTCAAGCCCCAAAGCCAATTAGTCTGCAAAGTTTGCTTTAGTGTTGACTCCACTCTGGAGTCCAGGAAGCAGATACGACACTTAATGAGAGTTTCTGAAGGTTTGTATATTGCAGTGTAACATACCCAAGTAAAAGTTGCACCTCTGCGTTATTCATATTACATGGTCAAAAGCTTGTTTCAATCTGCACTTTGCAGACTTCTCTACTTCCAGCTCCATATTGCCCCAAAACCTTTGAGCACACTGGTACTACACAGCATCACTATGAAATATACTGTATGTGAGTCGTCACTATGTTTAAGTTCAGGCAATAAATCCATCCATCCATCCATCCATCCATCCATCCATCCATCCATCCATCCATCCATCCATCCATCTAGCCATCTATGTTAGCAGAACGCGACACATAACGTCAGCATAAACACAATCTTTCCCTTTGGGAGATAAACATGTGTCTACCGGGCTCCTGTTTCCATCCTCCTCATACCATCTGTTAACCATCATCCAGCTCTGCTCTGTTTGCGCTCAGCATTTGTTTCTACATTGTTTGAATATTTCCATGTTATCAAAGTATTAAACTGAGTTTGTGATCAATTTAGCAGCCATCAAAAAAAATTAATCTCTCTCAGACTATGAATCATCTGCACTTTAATTTCCATTCTAGCTACTACTAAACATGTGACTGGGAACAGTAATGCATCCCCTTTTCATTTTTCTCATTTTTTCATTTTATTATTCTGAAACCCTTTGAATCCCTTTACTGTTTTTGCTCTATTCCAGTTTAAAACAGAGCATTTCCTATGATTTACAAACACTGTACACATAGTGCATAGAGCAGATGGAAAACTTAGTGAGGTTGTTTCAGAGGAGTAACTTGGATAAACTTAAGAAAACAGGCAGTTGAACAGGCAGGAAGATATAGAAACACAGAAAAACACACTGGGACCTAAGCAGATGCTAGTTTAAATACTGGCTGTGATCATGAGAAAATTGTGAACAGGAAAGCTCAGGTGTGTTAGTATTGGACCAATGTAGGTGGTCTCGCAATCAGGTGACAAACACAGGGAGGAAAGACTGAGGACATCTGGTGGGCAGATGGAGAGAGGCATGTCTGAGACAGGAATAGTGACAGTAAGGATGGTACGATAACCATGACAGAGATGTGTTCAGGGACAAATGCTTTACACACATTAACATTAACACATTAAGGGACTTTATGTTTGTCATGTTTTCTCATCCACCAACATCAAAATAAACCACACTGTTCAGCAGGATACAAAGTTTAAATGAGTCTTTTGTAAATACACACAGCTTTGTAAAATGTGCCTCTAAGTTGTTAGAGCCTTCATGATGCAGCCAATAAATAATCTCAAATTTGACTCTTCTTTTATTTCTCCAGTGTGCATTTCTTTGTACGAGACTGTGACTGGATCGGTTGAGGGAGAAATGCCGTATCATTGGTACACCGACCAAAGATTTGCCCTCTTCGTCATGTGCCTCGTCATCATCCTCCCACTGTCCATCCCAAAAGAGATTGGCATCCAGAAGTACACAAGGTACACAACACCTACCTTGTCATCAGAATGATCCAGCTCAGATAATTTTAATTATAATGTTATGTGACTCATGTGTGTCCTCCTCCTGCCAGTGTGCTGGGGACGCTGGCTGCTACATATCTGTGCGTGGCAGTGATCGTCAAATATTACCTGATGGAGAGCCACGCAGTGATAATAACTCCAGAGCACAGCCAAGGGTCAGTATCCCTGTTTTTTAATGGATGAATGTATTTAACACTAGCTCTTCACTTCATACACAGCAGCAACTGTCTGAGTGTGTTCTGTGTTTTTCAGTGTAAGTTCATGGGCGTCGATGTTCAGTGTTGTGCCAACCATCTGCTTTGGCTTCCAGGTAGGATCATACAAGAGGTGACATACACAATATGCCTGATGGTGAAGTCAGTTCATATGGAGTTTACAGTTTTTAAATAAAGAAAGTGCAAAGATTTGGTCATTTGACATGTGGAGCATAGGGAGATGACAGTGTTCCTGTTATTATCACTGGTTGAGGTTTTCCAGGTTAAGCTCAACAACATACTCATGATTTAGGCGTCCCTGAGCTTGTTGGACTCTGGGTGATCAGCAGAAGTGGGAAATCCACCCAAAACAAAACACTTTCATTAAACTATGTGTGTGTGTGTGTGTGTGTTTGAAGTGCCATGAAGCCTGTATAGCAATCTACAGCAGCATGGAGAACCAGAAGATCTCCCACTGGGTGCTCATCTCTGTGGTCTCCATGTTCTTCTGCTTGCTCATCTACACTCTGACTGGTGAGTTCACCCCTGAAACATAAAGCTCACCTCAGTGCAGACTCATCTGAAAACTGCCCATCACAGCCGCTCTCTCCATCTGCAGGTGTGTATGGCTTCATGACGTTTGGACGAGCTGTCGCCTCAGATATCTTGATGTCATATCCAGGAAATGACGTGGTCATGATCATTTCCAGACTCCTGTTTGGAATATCGATTATCACCATTTATCCTATCATTCTACTCCTGGGGAGGTAAGTGACACCAGAGTTAAGTTGTTTACTATGATTGTCAAACTTAACTATGTGAGTCTTTCAACATATAGTCTCTGTGTTGTGTGTGAAACAGATCGGTCATCCTGAACCTGATGTTACGAGTTCAAAGGCGTCGCCGGGGAATCGTCACTCACTCGTTTGAGAGTCGCTGCAGAGTTGTTCTCACTGTGATCTGGATCAGCGTCACTCTTCTCATCGCCATGTTTGTCCCAGACATGGGTGAAGTGATTGGTGTCATCGGAGGAATCAGTGCCTTCTTCATTTTTATCTTTCCTGGTATGAACAAGACCTTAACTTCAATATGTGTGTATATCTGTGATTGTAATGACATCATCATATTTGTATGGACATAATGTGTATTTATACTTTCATATTCATACTTTATATTCATTAGCTTAGTCAGTCAATGGCAGAACATCTGAATTTCACAAGGATTACAACTAATGAGTATTTTAATTATTAATTAATATAACAAATTATTTTCTTGATGAACGTTTAATCATTTACTCTACAGCAAATAGAAAACAATCTTTCACAATCCCAAATGTCTTGTTTTGTCCCACTGATGGTGTAAATCCCAGACTAATTTAATTTACTGTCACAGAAGACTAAGAAAACCAGAAAAAACTCTACAATACAAAGCTGGAGGCAATGATTTTTTTGGATCGATCAACCTATTGTTTCACTTGTAGATTGGACTAACCTATTTGAAAGTTTCACTGGTTTGAACTTTGTTGTGTGTGTGTGTCTGTTGCAGGTCTTTGCTTAGTGTTCACAATGCAAACAGAAAGTGTGGCTCCAAGAATCAGGTGAGTGTGAGCTTAACTTATTTTTTGGCAACAATACATTTTTGAATGATTAGGTATTACTGTTATGCTGACTGAAAAAGACTCATTCATATTGTTGATACTTGATTTTTGAATCATTGCAGGGTGATTTTAACAGCTTGGGGAGTCATAACCATTGTAGTTGGAGCCTTCATCTTTGGACAGAGTACAACCATTGCTATCATGGAGCTTTTTCAGAAATTCTGATTTTCTCCACCATCATCACCTTTATCTGGAGCAGCTGCTTGACTGTGACACTCACCTCTTTTTTTTGAGTCACCTCAACTGACTGTTGTATTTGTAAAGATGGTTTCTAGTTGTACATGTGACCTTAATCCAGTGGCCTTCATATATATATTTACTATGAGACTATGACACTAAAATATTTTCCATGAGCATGTTCGATAAATGTTGCATTTGAATGGATTTTTTCAGTTGGTAGTTATATTAAGTCACACAAAACCTCATCAAACATATTCAGTTGTGAAGTGTGTATAGAAAATGTATTTATGTTTGAATGGATAGATTTCATGGATTATTTTGTTTGCTTAACAATAATATATCTATAATATATTCTGAGACTTCGTTTTTATTTGCAAGGCACTGCCAGGGGGCAGTATAGCACCATTGAGGAATTATTTATTTATTTAAGTACATTGTCATCCATTCATATGTATGGAACTGCATATTTGAAACAAAAAATAGAGAAGAAGCCGTTCTTGTCATGGCTGTTAGTGATCATTTTGAAATGTGAACAAAGAAAGACGACACCCTTTTTAACATAAACTGATTCATTTTCCTTGGAGTATGTGTCTATGTCTGTGATAAAATTAGAGATTCTTTTTCTTTGATGTACTGTGGCCAGAGCCACATGAGTGATACAAATCTGCAGCTTTCATTGAGCTCAGAGTGATGGCTGAAAATAACTGTTTATTGTTTATTGACTTCAAGCATAAAGGAGTTATGGCACGTTGTCTGCGAGTGTGCACATGCTTACACATGTGTGTGAGTGTATGAGTGAGTAATGATTTACATTAAATGCAGAAAATGGGCACCATATCAGTGCCTGGAGGGGGTCTGCTTAAAGGCGACAAATCAGCCATGCTAACTTCACACAGGCCTGCATACTGTACTTATCTGTCTGAACACACACAAAGTGTTTCAGAACTTCATTCAAAAATAGACCATCTAGAAACACACAGCCGCTCCTTATCAGTGCTTCTGTTATGTAATAGGTTTTTTTCATCTCGTGCAGCATTAATGTCCTTAAGGGAAAACCTCAAACTGTGATACTCTACTTGTGTTTAGCCCTTGGGATTATATCTCAACCTTATGGCCATATGACTAAATCCACTAAATGCCGGGAAAAGAAATCACTGAAAATCATACACACACTACATCCTCCTTCTTCGATCCTGCAGCTGTACTCACTGTAAACTGGCCCATGGGTTTGTTAAGACAACCATCCTGGGAAATACAGCAATGAGGCATACAGCTGTCAACACCTTAGCACATTAGTTTGCAGTCTCTTTAACCTACTTTAGACTTTTCTACCTCTCACAGTTATGGGTTTCATGAAGCCATTGTTTCATGTCACCACGTCAAGAAAAAACAAAAATTGAGCTGGATGATGATGCTAGTATGACAATATGTTCAGCATGTTAGTGTGATGACTAATTGTGTAAGGTTTTAGCAGATGTTTTTCCCACCTGAGACTGATGTGAATGAAAAACCAAAGAATATGAAGAAATTGAAATTTTAACCTGATAGTGGCATAAGTTGGTCATTAAACTTCACCCTGCAGGAAACATGAATGTGTGTCTCAGATTTTATGACAGTCCATCCAATTGTCCTTGTTGTTGAGATATTTCAGTCTGGACTAAACTGACCAACTGACTGATGCTGCCGTCACTGGTATGGCGCCGCTAGCATAGCTAAAAATCATCCATTATTCTCTGCATTACAGTATCTTTTTATTTTCCTCTGCCTCTGAAAACTAATTTCCCGTCCTCATTATTATTCTGTCCCCTGTAGCCACTTTGTTATTGAAAGATTACTTGTAATGTAGGCTCCTTGCAGTGCTAATTAATGAAATGGCAATTTGTGGCAACGTCCCTTTTAAACGTTTAATTGTTCCTGATAAGAGCATCAGTAAGAGACCTGAATGAACACGGACAGCTGCATGTTATTTGTTATTATGTGTGTGTGACTTTGTGTGTGTCCTTGTGTGTGTTTGTGGTTTTCCACTGTCACATGGATTGAAATCTGTCATTTGTGTTAAGAATAGGAGGGGAAATTATTTTGCTTCAATTTATTTTGCAGATGACTGTCACTTTTATGACTTTATATGTGTTTCTCCATACAAAATAGGAAAACAGATGTTTCTGTGTCATGACCGCGAGTGTTTAACAGTGTTCTGTATAACATGGTTGTGTGCATGTGTATGACCTTGTTTTCTATGCATCAAGGTTATGACCAGCAGGCAGAGATCATCATGATGGAGATAACTTGCATACATCACTCTGCTGCTTGGCCTTTATTGAAGCAGTGACAGCAGATCTTTGACCTCTGGGCTGAACTCTGGGATAATCGCTGCAGTGGCAATGAGCTCAGGTGAAGGAGAGGCCCCTGTCACCTTGTATGTGTTTGAGTGCAACAAATCAAGATAAAATTAAGTTTTCCAGTGTTTGTGATAATATACGTGCACTAATGTTGATCCTATTCACTATGGTCTTTAAATTATTTAACACCACTCTACTGCACAGTTCATTGTGTTTTGTTTAATAATAGTGATCATAATAATTTTTCATCATCCACAGATTAGGACAAATCTGTATTTGGCTTCACAGCCTGGTTAAAACACCACTGTAACTGACAACCAATAAATACATTAATAACGTGCTATACAGATAAACCATGTTGACAAAATAACACTCAATTTTACGCCCTCTCTTAGTTCATAGTTTTTGTAACAGTGAGAAAGTTGTGAAAACACACTGTGAAACTGGACAGAGGAGCAGAGGATCATTAGATCTACAAAGCTCCAGAAACATTACTAAGTTAGATGTGCTGTATGTACAGCCCAGTGGTGAGTGGTGAACTTTACACATTCATGTCCAATATTAGCATTTACTTACCAGGCTAGAAGATCTTAGTCCCATCTACTTGCCAAGAGCAACACCAATATCAACCCCTGTTTAGCTTTCAATCTCTTTTTTTTTCTGAAGTGGCCCATTACACTCATTAAAATAAAATCTTACATAAAGAGCATATTTTTTAATCAAGGTTTATTCATGGCATTTTAATCATTTTTTAAAATCATGAATTTGTGACAGAAACAAAATAAACATGTCAATGAAATGAGACAGTGTCACAGTGTCCACTTGTGGTGTGCTGTCATGAAATCTGTTGCTGTGTTGTAATTTGAATTGCCCCTTTTTTCATCAGATGTATTATCTAATCCATGCAGCAGGATTTCAATAAAAGAAATCAGCCTGTAAACACACATGATCGGCTTTGAAATTAAATGTATACATGCGTCTTTTGAGGATGATGACTCTGATTCTGTGCATCGACAGTTATTTGGGCTTCACTGCTCACTGCTAAGTGTTTGACAGCCAACACTGGCTGAACTGGTGACACTGAATATACTGTAAGTCAAATCTCAAGGTTTAAGAAGACACTAACTCAAGAGTTGTACCATTAACCACTAAGTGTCTCCTCTACTCTTAGTCACTTACATCAGTGACAGTGGTCACCAGGAACATAAATCCGGTGATACGAGACACTGTTAGCTCACATAATAATGACAAGCACGTCTGTCATCAGCAGCAATGAAGAGATTACCTACTGTCCCATGAAAAAAAGAGATCAGCTCTCTATTCAACAAATAGTGCTTTCTTTTTAAAAATGCAAATAGACCCACTACTGGGTAACTCTCTCATAATATATATATAGAGCACTGAGGATGACATGTACTGTACATAATTATTATTTTATATTCATATTATTTATATATTTATATTCATAAAGTCCTTTTTCCCATGTGTGTTGTCTCATGGTCAAGGAGACAGACCTGCAGCATTGGAGGCAGCACAAAGACACCAAAGACAAACACGACTGTACTTTTTATCTTGGACTCTCATAGAAAAATTGTACTTTCCAATCACAATATCCAGCTCCAGATTCAAGCAAATTACCTGCTGCTGCTATTTCATACACTAAAACCTGTCCATATTTGTGTCCTTATTAGTGGGTTAGATGGACCTAAACAGCAAGCAGATCAATCAGCAACTCTAGCAAATATTTTGTAAGTTAATGATGGAATCAATAAGCAGATGTCTGTTGACATCAGAAAGCTTGAAGGGGATGCTGAAGTGAGCAGCACTGTAGGCAAGAGCAAAAAAAGAAAAAAAAAGTATTATTATTAAACAGGCACAATGAGTTCTGGAAAATTCAACAAAAATAACTTGGATGTCATGAGGCAGAGGTGTCATGAACTGGGTGAACTCTTCTTCACCCACCAGCCTTTTCTAACTATAGGTAATATGCTTTATTGACTACATATGAGAGCAAATATTGATTACATGAACACCACCCTTTCCTCCAACACTACCTCAGTAAGTGGGTGACGAGGAAGAAATATTGTCATCCTCTCATCTACCACTCCCGGACCGTGAGTGGGTGATCTCAACACATAGGTCCCTCTAATTTTGCAGTAAACTGACTTCTGGCATTTTCCCTGTGTCTTATTATGTAGCCTACAGCGTCCTATAGCATATTGTTACGACCAACATGTTGTTGTGCTCTGCTCTCACTCTTGAAGCCTGAACATTTGTAAAACTCGAGGTTTTTTTACGAGGTTCAGAAAGGGAATAACCAAGGTAGCAAACACTCGAACCTTCCAGCACTACAGCTGTGGGAAAACCAAACTAATGGAAACATGTGAATGACAAATATCCCTAAAAAGCAAAATAGCCCTGTTCTTAAGGTGGTACTCCCTCCATCATAGACTATTACTGCTTCCATATTGATAAAAAAAAAGGCAGTTTTCAGTATAAACTCCCATCCTCCTTTGATTAAAGTGATGTACACTACAATCAGTGTGAAGGACATGTTTGTGTTTCAGTTTCACAGGACTGAGTCACACATTTTGTTTGTTAGTGGAGACCAGAGTAAAATGAAGGGTGAGGAGAATTGGAGAGTGGCTGCCCTTTAGGAATAATGTACCACACAGAGTACGGGTGTATCTGTCTCTCTTACCATTTGCACAGCACATAAATTTTTTTTCATATGCACACACGACCTTTAAAACCTCGGCCGCTTTGAAATAAATTGTTGTTGGATTTGATTTGTGTAATGTAAACTCAGTAGAATCCCCCAGTCCCTTAAGGGCCTGATAAAAAAAAAAAATGCACGACTTTACACACGTTCAATATGCAATTCCTTTAAAAAGAAAATTTTAACCAATTTACCAAAAATATTCAGATCTTATTGATAGTAGGACAGAGATTATTATTATTTTTCATTGTGCCTTGTCTAGCTTCCCACTAATGGTGCATTGCAACAAACTGCATTTACTAAAGTAGTGTATAGTACTATTTTACACTTTTGACTATTTTTTAAATTTGCTGCAGATTCAAACACAGTCAACCATTATTATTACTATATTTTGAAGCACGTTTCTAAGTAAAATATAATGGGTTGATTTTAACAAACTGAAATTTGTAGAAAATGTTCTTTATATAGCAAAGCTTTTTTTCATATAGAAACCATAGTATGACAAACGTAGCCGGCAGATCCATTCAAGGTCAACACCTTCAGACCCAAGAAGTACAGTATGATGACCATTGAGCAGCAGCTCACAAGACACCATTTAGGAATAATCTTTATATTATTTGTATTTTCAGAATATTAATCTCCATACCTGCAAATATATGTATGCTGTTTAAACACCTGCTCAGAGTGACCACTTTCTACTGCAAGACGCAGTTTGAGATACTGCATTTGGACAGTACTGTAGGATGATTAAAAGAAGGATAACTCCATAATGCATACATTAATATTGCAAGAGGTTTCACTGATATAGCAGTAAATCTGAGGACAAAATGTTTACACCCACCATTTTTGGAAATCCTAATTGCACCTGGAAATCCCAAAGGTCCATCATTTATTAATGAGACTCCTGTGAGTGTCCTGTTTTTACTTAGTTGCACATTTCTTGTTAAAGCCTGAATTGGTTTTACAATAGCATATGTGATCTATGTGAAGTAGATTGGAGAAAACCAAATGCATAGATACAAACAGCATGTAAAGCCCATTCAAACCATGCATTAAAATGCAATAATTCAAAAGTCAGCTTTCATCAGCTCATACTCAAGAGAGCTCTAATAATTATATAACATCATGACACAGATCAGTTCACTGTAGATAATCTGGCAGAAAAGACGCACACATACAAATCCAGTAGAATAGAGGATCAAACAGTTTATTATTCAACAGCCAGAGACTCAAATTCACTAAATAAACCAAAATTTAAAACACTTGTAATTTTATTTCCCTTATTTGACCTGAAAGTAACATTGAGATAAAAAAATCTCTTTTACAAGAGAGACTGTACAAACACATCACGTATTAAAAACCATGTATATGCTGAAGTCATTACCTTTTCTGCTATACATTGTCATGTGTTGGAAATATCTATCATAACCATATCATTAGAATTGTCCCTCATGGAGCATTAAACTATGTATATGCATGTTTAACCATGATCTATATTAATGAATCACATGGCTGTATGTATTTCTGTAGGCAGTATAAAATTATATTTGAACTAATTCACAGATCCAGTCCTTCTCAGCAAGTCATAAATCTTTGTCTTTCCAAACATCCAAGATGGCTTTACACAATATAATGGCTGATGTGTGTTTCTGAAGGAAAGGAAACGCTGATATAGTCAAAATAACTGATATATAAAATAAATAAACATCTGCTTTTCTCATAAGCATTTTTAACTGTCTATAACATGTTTTTCTGCTGCCCGTCCTCGGCAGCACATCACTCAGCTTCTGTGCCAGTGCCAATGTCTACTTCTCTAAATGATAATAATAATAATAATAATAATAATAATAATGATAAAATAAATGATAAATTAAACATAAATGATAATTGAACCTTTAGGTTGATTAAGTTGTTTTACATTAGTTGATAGGGTAATGAGGCTTTTCTCTCTGTCCACATCCAACTCCATTGTTATTATTTGTCATTTATGTTATTTTGATTTCTGGCTTTGATGCCCATAATTCCTTGGTATGCCCCTTTAAAAGATGCCCCGCCCCTTTCTCACACGCATGCGTGTTGTTGTTCTGAGTCACATGACGGCCGGTTCAGTTCCGTGTTAGCGGCTGGTGGCTGGTGAGTTTGTCTTCACTGTTTTCAGGCTGTTTGTGTTTCTTCTACGAGCAGACAGAGCCACAGGCTGAACACAGAGACACCGACAACACTGACTTTACTTCATGAACAATACGTGTGTGTGAATTCAGGCCCGGAGCAGTTTCGAGGATATTACTCGGCCTTGAGCACCGCGCTGCTGGAAGTGACCCATTCAGCTGCAGCTGAGGATAAACTTTTATTGTGCAAAAGTTTGTGTTTTTTCACAAACAACAGTTAGTATAGGGGAGAAATAAATGCTGCTATACAGGGGTTGTTTGCCTCAGCACAAGCTTTATTCACACATCCATATTATTCACTTCACATCAATATGAACTGAAAAGCCACAATTAACACTCAGGCTCGACCATAATTTCAGTGGATAATAATTCACTTAATTCTTCTCCTTCTACATTAGTTCAAAAAATACATTTAAAATAAATCAAATAAGTTGATTTTGATAATAATCTGTCACAACATGAGAGCTAATTACTTTGTTTTTTGTCATCTGAAAGACTGAAAGTGATTTGAACGGGATAAACATGGGTTTAGATTTAATTTAAGACAGCAAACCAATCACTGCTTTCATTATCAGTTGACATGCAGATTTTTTAATTAATTAATCAATTCATTGTTGCTTTACTAGATGCCTAATTGATAAAATTGCCCATCATATTGCTTGTTTTGTATAACAAGAAAAATAAAGGTATTATTTTTATAGTGATATTAGATGGAGAGAAGCCAGTCCATTGATTTGAGAAGCTGGATCATACAAACATTTGATATATTACTTAAAGCTATGTTTTTTTTTTTAAAATTGATCAGTTTGTTCAGATTTTGTCATCTGTGGTCAACTTAGTCAAGTCATTTTTTAGCACTAATTTTATTTCTGACAAGCATGTATCTAATACTTAGTTAAAGTTGACTTTTACTTCAGGGTTATAGTGAGCTACAGTCCAGCTCTCACAGATTCTTATAATTTTACAATGCATCTGTGATGATACATACCGATGTAATTATTTACCACTCAGAGTAAAACTGCTCTAAGCTGTATTTAATAATCTCCCTTGGCCTCTTTTATGGTTAAAGCAGTAACATTTTCTTGATAGTTTATGTTGAAAACAACTGAACCATTTACAAACAGCACAGAGCAAATGGCTTTCATACACTTCAGCAGTGCTTATCAGAGTGATTTACGATTGATAGTTGATGAATGTGCTGTCGTTAACTATGTGCCGTATATTGCCATTCATCACCAAGTCACTCCAGACTAATCAAGAAATAACCCACAGATATGTTCTCTTGCCCAGTGTAGTCATCTAAATCATGTCCACATGAGCAGAGATTTAGCTCTGGGGTTAATATAATTCTGACTGTAAATTATTTTTATGTCATGAATTAGAAATTGCCCAATAATTACACAAATTGCTCAAAATGATTTCCAGCATACCTTGATTAAGTTTAATATGGCTTAGTAAAATGTCTTGTCTGGCTCTCATGTCCATCTTACTGTGATGATCAAATGTAAAACATGTGACAAAGCTGAAAACTGGGCTGTTTTCTTAGCTCATGTTATGAACAGCTGACAAGGTGGACATGCAGGGTTTTCACAGTGCAGCAACAAATATTTAACATGGATCCTTGTGTCTTCATCATATTAAAATGTTGATAAAGTATGTGAGTGTTGAGCAAATTTAGAAGGAACTGTGTGTTTTACAAGAGCTGTAGAAAATCTGTGGGTGAAGCCTGGTAAGGAAATCACCTTTCCTGTTGCCTGAGGGCACCACTTCACAGTGAGGTAACATCAGTAAATCAGCACCACTCATGCATGTAAAGGAAAGAAAAGGGTTGCAGAGCTGAGCCTTGGTATGATTCACTATGAAAGGTCTGCACATTTTCTTCCCTTAAAGGTTGAGTCCATACTATGCCATATGCTGTAAGAAGCTCACATAAACTCTGAACAGTCTGGTAGATTACATGAAAACAGAAAGTGGGGATTTTTTAAATCGGTGCATGTTTAACTCTTCATTTCTGTCTATGACAGGTGTAGAGGATGAGCTCAGGCAATGGGATCAGGAGGAAAGTTGGCAAGCTGCAGCATTTCACCAACATGGTGGCATTGGACCATGAAACAATGACTGAGGTTCAAAGCCTATTTAGTAAAGTTAGAACCTATGTGAAACCGCCCAATGGGGAGTGGTGTATCCCTGATCCAAATGCTGCTCTCAAACACCAAGCAGAGGAGCACTGCCGGCTGCAGGCCCTGAAGGTGTCGCTGAACTCTGTGAAGAACCAGCTCAGTGACAAGAACGTCCAAGTCTGGCATCAGCACACCAACTCCACCAACCGAGCCGGAAAAGTGATTGCGGCCGTACGCTCTGCTGCCACTCCAGAGATCTGCACTCAGGCCTGGTGCAAGTTCTATGAGATCCTGGGAACCTTTAATCTTCTTCCAGATCAGGCTCTTCAAAGTGGAGAGCTGAACACAGTCCACCTGTGTGAAGCTCCAGGGGCCTTTATAACTGCTCTGAACCACTACATCAAAACCAGCGAGTCCACACGTTACTGTGACTGGAGTTGGGCCGCCAACACTCTTAATCCATACCATGAGGCTAATGGGGGCAGCACAACCATCGCAGATGATCGGTTAATTGCTAACACGCTGCCCTGGTGGTTCTTTGGCTCAGATAACACAGGCAACATCATGATGCAGAAACACTTGCTGGAGCTGCAGGTGTTTGTTTCTAACATGCGCAGAGTTGATATGGTGACGGCAGATGGTAGTTTTGACTGCCAGGAGAATCCGGATGAGCAGGAAGCGCTCACTGCATCACTGCATTACTGCGAGGTCACAGCTGCACTGCTGCTCCTGAGCCCCAGTGGCTCCTTTGTGCTCAAAATGTTCACCTTGTACGAACACTCCTCCGTCTGCTTACTTTACCTGCTAAACTGCTGTTTCCACACTGTCAATGTCTTCAAACCTGCCACCAGCAAAGCAGGCAACTCTGAGGTTTATGTTGTGTGTCTGAACTATGATGGCAAGGAAGCTGTGAGGCCTTTACTCTCAAAGCTCATTCGTAATTATGGGCCACATCTGGCTGACCGAGAGGCACTTTTCCCCAAGACACTTATCCCGGAGTCGTTTCTTAAACAACATGAAGAAGTGTGCTCTTACTTCCACACGCTGCAGGTGGAGACGATCACAGAAAACCTGCAACTGTTTGGCGGCATGAGCACAGAGCAGAGGCAGCGGCTTGACCACATCAGGGACTTTATGGCTCAAGAATACCTGCAGCGATTCCAGGTAGGAATATCAGTTCAAATCTGACCTCTGAAAAAATCAGCTGACAAACTATTTCACTGAAAGGTCCATTTAGCAGACGTTAGATAGTAGCTTTAGAAATAATATGACCTCTCTCCCTCCATGGGCTCCACATGAGTAAAGTACTTCTTCCCATATTTTCTAAAGGATTTAGAAGAAAATACATTTAATTTTCTGTACATCATTAAAATGGTTTTGCCAAAAAGTGTTTGCAACTAAAAAGCATCAGAGTACAACTGATGCTTTATTTGATATTTTAGTTCAATTTTTAATCATCTGAAAGTCAGAAAAGCTACATTTAAGAATCTGTAACTGGTCAGTGTGTTTGCCTGCCAAATGACTTCATTTGTAAATTGATGAGTCTAATTGATCAGACTAATTGTATAAAAATAAACTTTTACATTAAACAAAATCTTGCTTGGTCAGGTGCAAAAGAGTTGCAGATCATTTTCATGGAGGAAAGTGTATTTTGTAACGCTCTTAAATTCATAGGACTTTGTATCAGTTGAGGGCAACTGTATGTTCTGTATCTTTTGGCAGTTCGTTGTGCTCAGATACAAATAAATCCAACTTTAGATCCAGATTTCATGGTAGCTGACAGTGATCGTTGATCAATTTCCAATGTAAAGATTCTCTCTGTGTGTAGGTGAGCTTCCTTCCTCGGAGCCGATGGATCTCCCGTAACACGGTGAATCCTGCCTGCTGCAGCGTCTCCGCGGGCCGACCCCTGGGACAGAAGAAGCAAACAGGCTCCTTTAATGAGCGGAGGGAGCTGCAGACCCTGACCTGGAGGGAGCGCATTGAGAGGGGTTACCATGCTGCCTGGATACAGAGACACTGCACTGAGGGTGATGGGACGGGCTGTGTGTTGGAAGGCCCCCTGTCCAAGTGTCATGTGGATTCATGGTACATTATTGTCGGGGCTGCACTGCCTGCACTCAGAAACTCCCCGTTCTGTGAAGGAGGACTATTAAACCACCTCAATGAAGCCCTGATGGACACTGTAGTAGACTGGACTCGTGTGCCTCCCTGTGACTCTTGCCATGTGGTTTGCAAAGCTTCCATTTTGTCAAGTGTTGCAGATATTTGCGTCTTCAAAGGCGACAGTGATGGGAACAAAAAGAAGAGGCAGTGTCTGGTGTTTGGCAGCCACTCACTCTGGGGTGCCTGTGAGAGCAAAGTTGAGGATTTAGCCATCACATTTTCTGCTGAGCCTTCATTTCCTCAAAGAGGCTGCACTGCACTGCACGACGGGGAGCCGCTGTACCAGCAGCAGCTCTTAGGTTGTGTTGTGTTTTCCCTGCAGACCCTGAACTCTGGGGATAGCCTGCTGCTGCCTGTGTTGTCTGCCCTCACCCGTGTCACAGCAGCAGTTGTGCTGTGCCTGCATGTGTGTTTTCACTCAGTCACATTCAGGTGTCCTCCTCCATCTGGTGTAGTGGGGACAGTGCTTGTGTGTGTTGGCTTCTCCCCTGAAGCTGCCGCTCAAATACTCCCTTTTCTTACTGATGTCCATAATTGCATGACTCAGCTGTTAAGAGAAGAGGAGGGTAAAAGTCAGTCTTCTGGCTGGGACAGACAGGTGCTGCAGTTTGTTCCCATGGAGGAACTGCTCAGTGGGGGACTGACTGAGTTCCTGTGGACCATGAACTCTGAAATCATCCAGCAAAAGCTGCATCTGCTCATGCAGTCGTAGTGCAGGTTATTGAGCTGTGGCTCTCAAATACATGCTACTGTTTCGGGACCAGTCTCTGTATGTAATGTCTGTTTTATCGCCTTTGCCTCTGGAAACTCTGGACTTTCACATATGCAGTTCTACTCCCCTTCAAGTTAATGATGACAATCCCTAGCAGAGATCTGGTCTTATCTGTTTTTTTTTTAGTGCTTTTCATTTATTATGAACATTTTTACTTTCAGTTTGTATTTATTTATTGGATAGTACCCAAGGCTACTTCTTGGATTTAAAGGACCTATTTGTAATTTGCCATTGCTACATACCCAAGATCAGATCAGAAAAGTGAATTCAAACACTGTCTTTGTAGCAATAGCAAAAATGGACATATAGCACCTTTAATGTTATAATTTAGAAATGAAAATCACTGACTTTTGCCTTACTGCAGGATTGCATCATTCAGGTGACGGTTGAAAGGATGGTATGTCTTTAAGATCAGCATATTACTGGGAATTGTTATACGAATTTAAACTTAAACAGCACACAATAAAAAGAAAGCTAATACATCAGCATAATGTCTGTATCAGCCTATATGACAATAAATGGGAGAAATCGGGGTCATTTAGAAACGGCATCATTTATTTTTCCACTTGTGAAATGTCCTGTTCATGTTCCCAATTACATACAATTTAAACTAATAAAGGGTTAGCCCATGGCATTGTGCATGACGTTGATTGGTTTTGAGTTAAAAAGCCCAATAACATTATGTTGGTATACTATTGGTTATTAAAGAATTGGGCCTAAGATGTGTACTCAGCAGGACATTTTAGAGTTGAAAATAAACTGCTGTAAAACTTTCTAAAATTCATATAAGCTAATATATATATATATATAATTTGTCTGTTTTAGTTTCACCAGGTAGGTCTCAACTTGATTTACTGCCAGAGATACAGAAATCGACGACCTGCAGGTGCGAACATCAGTGTCTGATGATAAAAACTGGCAATGCATAAAAATGTTCATTACTTTCAGTACGAGATCAGCAGAACTCATCCGTGACTAAATTTACTGAGGATTTTGGGGAGGTTGAATAAACAACAGTCCAACCCTCAGCCCCAAACCTCCTGTCAGTCACAGATGGTTTGTGTTGTGCGCTCAGGGCCCTGAGTTTACCCTGAAGTGCCTATTGTCTTTAACAACACATTATTTCATTCCTGGTTGTTGGGGATCTTTTTATATCTTTCAGCTGTTTGCCAATTAATAGCAACTTCTTTCATTTGTGTTGGGTGAGAAAATGTGTCTGTCCTCATTTGAAGGGAGAGTCTGAGTGCACCTAAGTCTTTAATGCTGCATGGACTATACAAATAGGTAGCTGCTGAAAAAAGAAAAACACAAATTAGCTTCAGTTAAAACATGCTGTGTATGTTTATTTGCAGTTTTACTATTTTTGGTTTCTGGTTTTCAATATCAGCATAATGTTACTGAAGAGTTTTATTTTTGTACAAAGATAAATAAATAAAAATCTGCTCTGACAAATGAAGTCAAAGTTTTCTGTTCCTTGAGGATTTTCTCTCTTCTGACACAGAGAAAATTAAATTGCCTTCAAACAACTTGCTGTTTAAGGTCTTGGCCGAATTCTGATCTCATAATATTCAGTTTGGCTACATATGGTCATGTACTGGGCTGGCACAGTGGTGCAGCGGTGAAGGTACCGTGTTCAAATGCCTTTCTGTGTGGAGTTTGCATTTTCTCTGTGTACTTCAGCTTCCTCCAACAGTCCAAAGCATGTCTACGTTAATTGGTCTAAATTGCCCGTAGGTGTGAGTGTGAATGGTTGTTTGCCTTTGTATATCAGCTCTGTAATGGACTGGCAACCGGACATGGTGTGCCCCGCCCTTGCTCAACTGGGATTGGCTCCAGGTTTTTATTAGCCCAAATCACTGTTTCCCAAACTGGAGACAGTGAATGCTGAAGATAAACATTTAGATTTTTGTTATCAATCAGCCACTGATGCTTTCAGATTTACTGATGTGAACATTTGTGTGTGAAGGCTTTTTTATGTGCATTTATATGGATTTACAAGTGTGAGAATTCAGGATTATTAAGAGTCACCTCAGCTCTTTCTAGGGTTTTAACAGGTTTCGACAGATTTTAGTGTTTCAGGGTTTTGGTTTGTTTCAGGTTAACTTGATTCTGCAGTGATGAATGTGGAGCCTGGTGGGACAGGGAGCTTATTGTTTTTTGCTCTTTGGGCCTCTCCTAATATAGATAAGTATTTTGGGTCAACCTGAAAAAATACTTATCACCAAAGGTTACTTATTAGGATTTCATTTTCTCAGATTAATACCTCAATTTCTGCCCTTGTGATATTGTGGATTAGAGATAAAAACTGGATTAGAGAGCAAATCAGCAAATCATATTCTACTAATATGTCTCCCTGTTTGTCTGACTCCAGTGACACCGTTGCCCACACAAACAATTCAGATCAAACAGATTAATATTAATCACACACATTAATACATATTCAAGATTAAAGAGACTTGTACATTTTTTACTTGAAAACCACTGGAGGAAATGAAATAAATACTGGGTACAGCGAGACAGTGAATAATGTCAGAGCAGTGTGTGAGTCAGAGAGAGAGAGTGCATGATTTGAGTCGACTGATTGGGTTGTATTGTGTAGCAGGAATGTAATTCTTCCACAGAGCAATATTTTTCTGTCAGCACTCTGGCCTTTCCAAACATGTACACACACGCACACACACCGGCAAGGCAATGTGTGTGACTCTGCAGCTGATACTGAATACAGTCCAATCTGTCTGGATGAAGTGATCGGATGGTGAACTTATGAACTCAGTCTGAACTGATCAAAGCTTTAAAGCTGAATCTGAAATTATGTTTTTATTTGTTTCATAAAAAAGTTGTTGACTGTTTAATGACATCACTGGTACATTCATAATTTTATGCAGAGAGTAGTAGCTTTAGTTCCTTCAGCACATGTATATGTTGAAGCTGTAATATGAATAATGTGACTATATGTAGTGATAAAATGGTCTGATATGAGGCAGTGCAAATGGTAAATGTGGTGAAACCAATAATAAATCAAATGCATATCAACAATAGTAAACGTTGAGCCAAACAGTGAATTAAAGGACAAACATCATTATATACTATTCATTAGACAATATAACATATGATAAAACTTTAACTTTAACTCAGCTTTGTCTTTGGCTGATAAACTGCTATGTTGCGCCTTGATTTTCTTGATTCTCTCATATTTTTGTTTTCACATCACTGTTGACACACTTGCTCTGCTATCTTCACAGAAAAGATGTTGACACACCAGGTGAAGTGAAACTCTCATTATGTAGCAAAAACAAGGCAGCAGACATAAACTTGTGGGAGAGCGTTGTTCCCTGCAGAGCAGGATGTGTTCACCAGAGGAATTCAGCCCAGTCATTTGTCTCTGGTCTGATTTTTAGAGTAGCTATCTTGCTTGTTAGACTTGCTTTGTGACTGCAGTTGCTTATCTATGAGAGAAAATAGTGGATTGCTGTCCTCAAAACAGAAAACTCAATGTTTTCTCGACCCTGTCAGGGATCTACAGTTAAGTTCTTTGTTAAAGGTTTGCAGGGCCCATCCTGTGCTTTTAAATTCTTTGTTGCTTCATTATTTACACAAATCTGATGTTTTAACTTTTCAGGTCTCAAGGGAGAACAAAGTTTCAGCCCGTGTAGTAACAGCAGCCTAGTCCGGGTAAAGTCTCAAAGGAAAACTTTCTTGGTTTATTGACTGAGTGATAACAATGTTCCCATCGTGCTCTCAACAAAGTTGAGTGTTAAGCATAGTTATTGTGGAGACTCTCTCCATATTCTGTGATTGGAAAATGTTGGATGCTGATCCATCCAAATTTGTAATTTGAGGGACTATTATTACTATTATTAGTTATTATAAGATAGATGACCAGTGGATACTGTGTCATATCTGCAGTTTAACACATAAAAGAGGAGAAAGTCAAAGTGAGTTCTTCCTGTTAGTTGGTCCACTACTCTGGACCAGACTGACATGAATGATCCCTAACCTCTAAAGCCACCATGAGGTTGACATTTACAGGATCTAGAAACTTTGAGGCCATACTAGGGCACAGACTCAAAGTAGGTACATCTGTAAATTGAATGAAAATCTATTCAAATGTGTTTAAATCAGTGGCGTGTCGTCAGAACAAGACACATTTTACTGTCAGAAAAAACAAACAATTTCAATATGTTGATATGTTGTGTTTCACTATTTTAACATTTCATACAACAAAGAATCAATTGATTAAAAAATAAAATAAATATGTTTTTCAACCTTACAATACAGGATGATAATGTAATAATAATAGAGAAACTTTATTGGACAATTTGATAACAACTGTAAAACAAACAAGCAACATAAACCAAAATTATAATTAGATCACAGTTGATATTTTACTTCAATGCATTCTCACACATAACAATGATAATGTGAGTGAAAGTAAAGTAAATGAAAGTAAACTGTTCCTCACGTTGCCTGGTTGGAAATCCAATGATTTGTCATCTGAACCACAAATTGAACTCTTCAGTCATATTTGAGGAAATGTCTCTAATCAGCAGAGAAACTGTGAACTAGATCAAATCCAAATCCATTTGTAGTTTCAAATGAAATGCTTTGGTTTAATTAGTAATGTGTTCAATTCTTTGTTATGTTACCACATATGCAATTGTCATTCCAACATTCCAACAGGCAAATGTGTGAATAGCTTTTAAGGGTTGGGTGATTTTGAAATAGTGAACACGAGTCTTTATACAGGATAAATGTTGGGGATGACAGTTATGATTAGCTCTAACAAGATGAGGAACAGAGTAGAAATAAACACACCAGTGAACAATCACAGTGAACATCTGCTCTCCGTCACAGCGACACTGCAGCGATGCAGACGAGAAACGCTGTCTCCTCATGCAGCTGTCGTCTGACAACAAACCCCCTTTGTCCCACTCAGAGACAAAAGATGGATCATCTAAAAACATAGAGAGGAAGGCTCAATCTCTGAATTAGAAAAAGAGATATGAGCCATGTCACATCACATCTGGCGTGGTTGACACAAACAATAATATAATATATAATATGAAAAAAACACATTTTAATTTGTGTTAAGGTCCCTAAAGAACAGCTCGTGAAGTTCTTGTCATGACTGAGGGCTTTTAAAAATCAAAAGCAAAGGCCTTTGAGGCTGAACAGAACCAGTGTTGAAGCTCAGCTACTTTCTCTGGTATTAGTGGACATGTGAAAATGGAAAGTGACTAACAAGACATAGACAAAAAAAAAAAAAAGAATAGCACTGTGGAGATGTAATCCAGCCATACTATGATGGTTTGACTTCAAATAAGTCACCCAGTGAGATAAACCACTTCCTACTTAGAAACTGTGACTGCTGCAGATAATGTATGAAGTGATGAATATATACTGTACTGTATTCTTGCATTAATCCCTAGGACCGTCAGTGAAAGAGAATACACAGTTACAAAATCCATAATAGGAAGGAATGAATTAATCCAACTTTTGTTATGGCAGTGGTTTTGAGGTTGTAGATACATCTTAGGAGTCTATAGGGAGAAATTAAAAACTCAGCGAAGGAGGAAAGGGATTTGGGGTCACAAATCTTTCCATGTGGCAGGTGTTTTCCATTCATAAACAACAGAAACCAATTAACCTCTGACACATGGCCAGAATTGGAGTGTCAATCTTTGTCGATTCTTGGAAATATTGCAGTTTAGTTCCTGTTCTGATGGCTGCTTTTATGGATTGAGTATGTAAATCATGTTGGACGGTTCCAGATTTATTGCCAAAGCACAATGGTTTTTTGGGTTTGTCTTTTTAAAATGCTAATCAGTTTCGCTCTCTTATGGTGCTTCGTCCGTGTGGAGCCTGCAGGAAACACAGGTCATGAGCGGCACCTTACAACACGTGCTTCATGCTGGATGGCACATACAAAACCTCTTTTCTCCTCTTAAGACGGATATTATTCATTTTATCTTGTGTTTCTGTGAGTGTGGAATTCCCTCATGGTCACTGGACAGAGACCTGATGGTTCAAACTGCTGAATACTTCAGGACCCAGAGCTGGGTCAGTGTCACTAAACTGTAACTGTCAAGCTGTTTTAAATATTTTATATTATAAATTCTCTTCTTTTTTTGTCAGATGTTCAGAGCATTTGATATGTTGCCACAGGTTCAACTTAAATATTTAATAAATCATGGACATTTTATTCTTTTGGTCACACACACACACACACACACACACACACACACACACAGACTAGTATCTTAGATATTAGTCGTAATAAAAGAATTGGATATCTGTGCAAATACTTAAAAATTACTTAACAAGAACTCATGTTATTGGTTGCAGGCAACTTACAACATATTGTCATTCCCACCAGTGACTGTAGACGTAATTGTGTAGTGAATGAGAAGTGTATAAGACTTTCATGGTGTTCAGGTTCAGGTTAATGATCATATAATATCACAAATTATAAAAAAATTTAAATTGTATGTGTGTGTGTATATATATATATATATATATATATATATACACACACACA
>CM076648.1:9594201-9608668 GCA_038496675.1 Rachycentron canadum | reverse complement strand
AAAAAAAAAACAATAAAGAAAAAACAAAGATAGTTTAACAGGCTGAGATGAGATGAAATCAGATACTTGGCAGATTTGTTGATTAAAAGTGTGAAGACATTTTTCAGATCATGACCATGAAATGAAATAAGACTCAGAGTTTAGTTTAAGAGGAAAGGCTGGAAAAGAGAGAGTGGAAAAATATAAGAGCGTGTGAGGGAGGATGACAGATAAAAGAAGATGGGGGAGGGAGGGATAAAGGGATGCAAGGCAGGGAGGACAAAGTGTGTGTGTGTGTGTGTGTGTGTGGGGGGGGGGGGGGTAAAAAGGTAAGAGGGGGTATTTGTTGGGAGGAGCTTCTGAGCTTCAGAGCCTATTGGGACTGAACTGGAGGGATGTGTGTTTGTGTGTGTGTGTGTGTGTGTGTGTGTGTCTGTCTGTGTGTGTGTGTGTGTGTTTGGTCGCTGTTAGTATCGTCTCTCATAGTCCCCAATGTTACTTATTCCAAATTTTACTCCAGTAAGTTACATATTTAGTAGTAATACCAAAATTGCTCTTTTCTCAAATATTATTATTTGCTATTTTTTCCAGTCTTCTGTGACATTACTGTGAAATGTTTGGCTTTTTATTTTCTGGTCAAACAAAACAAACAATTTGAATATGTCAACTTGGAGTTTGGTGAATTATGATGGCCTTTTATTTTATTTTATTTATCATTAATGTTTTTATACCCTGACAATTAATTGATTGATTGAGAAAATAATCAACAGATTAATCAGACTATTAATGACACATATTTCAACTGTGATTAAAGCCGAATTATTAACTATTCATATGTTGAATCTTAATCTGAAAAGTTGTATCTTTTAGATTAGTGCAGTGAATTCACTCTGAATCTGGTGTAGGTGCTCTGAAGTAACATATAAAGGACATTCATTAAAGTAAAAGTACTTCAGTTAGTAGTTGAGTATGTAGTTACACTGCATCACTGTGTGCAGCCAAATAGTAGTGACATGTGTGAGGCAGCCAAACTGTCATCATCCCACTCACTATGAGCTACTCCAGCTTTAGTGGTTTCCATCATCCATCCAGTGTCAAGGGTCAGCTGATCAACAACGTATTGATCCAGAACTCCAGCGCTGGTGAAATTGTGTGTTGGTTGGTTTTAAGACCAGTAATTTTTACTGGTAAATCTAAATAAGTAAAATGGGAAATGACTTGATTCCAGGAGAAAAGAGCCTGTTAAGTCATCACAGGAATAGTCTCATTCAAAGTAAACACACAAATAAATCTTATCAAATCATCAAATCTCGCAGAAGTTTCTCTGATATCTCTCTAAGAGTCTGTTGCAACAGGTTGTTTTCTTGACCTCAGCTGCAGGACAACAGCAAGACCATTAACAGCCAGCTACAGTGACCATGTTTGAAGGCAAAGCTGGCTCCACAGTGGACAAAACACAAAGAGTGAAATAAGCTTCCCTCTTGATCATAAAGGAGTAAATTCCTCTGAGCTCAAGTAGGTGGCACCTCATGTGGGACGTGATGAAACAGTTAGCCACCTTTTTAAAGTCATCTGTCTTTGGCGTGATCCTCACTTTTTTCAATTTATTAGGAGTCAAACAGCTTGTGCATTGTGATCGACACTTGAGCTGTGTTTGAAAATGTTTTGAGAGAGAGAAGACTGCATCTGCTCAGTGTGCAGCGGTGCAGTGTGCAGCGGTGCGCTCCAAGTGGCAGCTGAGATTTGTGCTGCAGCTAAACTCGGCCCATGAGTCCCAATGAAGTGAGAACACAGCTACGTATGTGGGATTTATTACAAGCCATGGGATTTCAACACACTCAGACTTCATCAGAGGTTATTTGTTCTTCCCCCGCCTCAGATACATTGCTTTTAATCACTTGTTTCAGTTTTATTATGTAATAACAAACTCCACCAGAGAAACTGGACATTTTCTAGGTAAACAATTCAATAAAGGTGGAAATTAAGCTTGTTTTGGGGCCAATAAGAGCAGCATCTTACAGGCACATCAATGAATCAGAAGCAGGCATCACCAATAGCCTCTCTTAAATGCCAAATACTTGTGTTTTCTCCTTTTCTTGCATGAAATCTGTCACACTCGGTTGCACTCTTTTCTGCCGCACTGGGTCCAACTAACTCCACTGTGCAGCTGTAAAGAGCCAGTCAAGCAAGGAGGAAGTAGCACTCAGTAAAATAATTACTGCTTTAGGTGATGATGAGTGAGTCAGTGGTCACAAAACAAACAAACACAATCTATTTATTTCTGTGAAAAAATAGTTTTACAACACAAAAGTAATCGGACTTTGTATTTAATTGTCATTGCCTCTAAATGAATTATCTCTACAGCTGTGATGATTATCATGAAATCGTAAGCACATGTTTGTGCTCCCCAGAAGATGAATCCTACTGACTTTGGTGATACAGACACTTTAAAGTATCTTGATGACTCTTGTACTATAGACACTGCTCATAATATACACACAATCAGTAATTATTAGCTGTTTGATTTGGACGAGGGTAAAGATGAGGGTCAGGTTATAACGAAGGCTTTTGTTTTTCTGTCAGCTTGTTTTGTTTGTGCTTATTGAAAACACCAGCTCAACCAAAGCGCAGATGGTGACTTGGAACACCTTTCAAATACAGTGTGGAGATGACTGGGGAGGGAGATGGGAGAAAGGGGGGAGGTGAGGGAGAAAATGATCAGAAAGTAAAGGAGATGAAAGGATAAGAGATTAAGAGATAGAGGAGGGGGAGGGAAGGGTGAATGTCTGCATTTTATTCTGTACATCAGGCTGTTTTATTCTTTGAATTGAAATAACAATTTTATTAACGTCTATTTTTGTCAAAGCTGCAACCTCCTTGGACCGCAGACAGATGGGACTCATTCTTGTGATTAAAAAGAGAAGCCAGAATGTCCTATATGTTACCCTGTGACTTGCAGGCAAACCATTATAGTAAATTATTGTATTAAATTATCCCCGATCATGTGACTGTAAGAAGTACAAATCTGGACACAGGACAAAATGCTCCAGTAAGCATTATTCTCACTGCCCAGTTTCACCCTCTCAGGCAAGAACATGCTCATTATCCTGCTCCAACTCCAACTGCTCTGGACTCTTGTGGGCTGTTTTTTTGTTTTTTTTTGTTTTTTTTTCAGAAGCTACAGCTAAATGCCAATATAGGAGGGGGTATATGAATATTAATACAGGATATTCTGTATACACAGGCTTGTTGTGGTTTGTCCTATCTCCAGTTCATCAAAGGGAGTTTTTAATTAAAAGTTTTCAGAGACGACTTAAGTTGTTAATCTTCCTCACTCAGAACATGATTATTGACAACTATGAACTGTGTTCAGCCTTGTTCACCAACTTCCAGGATAAACTAACTAAATACTCTAAGATGAACTCAAGCTGATGGAAATACAGCCGTAAGCTGCGCGTTATGGGTACAGTCCAAGTGAGCAGCTCTGCAAACTGCTCACTTGAATTCAATCACAGACGACTTGAGACTGGACGACGTTTGGCGACCGCTCCAAAATTGAAAGACCCCCCCTCCAGTGACCTCTAATCTTTCATCCAAATCTCAAGTCTTTTAATCAAACTTTTGAACAGTCAACAAAGCTTCAGGCAATTTAAAAGCTTCATGACATAATTTGTGCCAAATTAATTTCCTCCGGTGCTTCACAGGAAACGGTTACATCGAAGGGAAGGAGCTGGAGAACTTCTTCAAAGAGCTGGAGACTGCGAGACGAGGAGCAGGCGTGGTGAGCGCAGCAGAAAGTTGTTCGCGGAAAAGTTGTTGTCACATTTACCCAAAGTGACTTTTGTAGGTGATGTGTGAATAATGTCACTCACAAACTTCTGTGTTAAGGACAGAAACAAATTACATTAATAGTCAGTGAGTGCTTTGCTCATAGGTTCAGTATAAACATTTTGTGATTAGCCATTTGTGATAATTAATATTTCCTCATTATGTTGATAAGAAATAAATGGATAGTACCCAGATAACATTACTTTTGATAAAAAAACTGATTTGCTGTTGCAAATACTAAGTCTGGGGTTGTAGGGCTAAGCCTAATTTACATGTTTCAATGTGTGTGATATTGTGGCTTGATGCAGGATCCTTCACATGCTGCGTTCAAAGAAAAAATGAAGGAGTTCATGGCCAATTTTGACAAAAATACTGATGGGAGAATCGAAATGTCTGAGGTGAGAAGAAATTAAATGTATCTGTGCTGTGAATTTATGTTTGTTTATAATTTATAAACAATCATCTTAAAGAATATAGCAGCAGTTTAAATATTTCCATTTATAGATATTTGTGATATATAGATATTTGTGTCCTAAATGCAAATATCTCTCTCTGGTAAAAATAATGCCAAATTCTTCTGTCTCTTCATCTTTCACTCTGAAGCTGGCTCAGATTCTGCCCACAGAGGAAAATTTCCTGCTCTGTTTCAGAGAGTTTGTCGGCTCCAGCTCTGAATTCATGGCAGTAAGTTTCTGTGTATCTGTGTATGTAGTCACTTTTTTACCTTATGCAATGGGCTCTCATTATAAAACTGTATATATTGAATCTGCTCTGTCAAGCTCTCACACACATCAAAACCAGTTCATTTTAATGAAGAGGTTAAGGTTTGAAAAATAAATTATTTCTCTGTTTCTAATGTAGTCCCACAAAATGGTCTAAGTTATCACAGTTCTTCCTGTTGGACACGTGCGACATATCCCTGGACAAGTTAGGGCCCTTGTTTTCATGTGGGAACAGTCAAATCAAAAGGACTAAAGTTAAATTCTTCTTTTGAAGCCTGGTTGTTTTATCTTGAACTCGAACACTGATAAAATGTTGGATTTTGTACTAAAATTACACTATGTTTGAGACTTAAAGACACCACTGATATAATGAAATGAAAAAATGAAATGAAAAACCCCAAACCAATGACAATTAAACTTAATATTATCCATAAATCAGCGTTGTCAGTAGCGACGTTTGTAGTTGTTAGTTTTCAGCCAGTATCTGTAAAGGTGAACTGCATTTTGATGTCAGTTGTCAGCCAGAAAAGCATCTAAATATTACACATAGTGAAGGAGTTACCCTAAATGAAACTGAATGTTTTAATATTTAATACCCTGCCAACATCAAAACAACGCCATATTTCACCCGCACCTCTAGATCACTCACAAAAACCATCAGGAACAAGTTGTCTTCTTCGTCATATCCACGTGTTGAGATAATTAGAGAAAAAACTGCAAAGCATTGAACATCTGGGCCTTTGCAATTGAAAATAACTGACACACACAGTTCACACACGTGGTTGTACTCTGACTGAGGAGGGTTTTCAGTGGTGTGATGTTCTGGCTGCTCGGTGTGTTAAGGCTATTCTCACACAGCCATACATTATGAATGGCCACAGCTTTCTGCAGGGGAAAAGCAGTGAGTGCTGGAGGGATGTAGGTATCCATCTTTGATGAGGGCTTGACAAATTCTATAATTACACAATGTAGGATGACACCACTTCCATTTCTCTTTATTGTAGTCTCTTTTTTTTCTGCAAATCAGAGAAGGTCTCCCGGGAATTTCTAATTTGTCACTGTGGTTGAAGTAGCCCACATGTTTTTTGAAAGCTACTGCAACATCACTCTTCTCCTGCAGGCCTGGCGGAGGTATGACACTGACCGCAGTGGATACATCGAATCAAATGAGCTGAAGGTAAAACACGATATGTCAAACTGCTAACTGCAATACAGTTAATTAATGCAGAATCATTTAAAGCACTTCTGCTCTGTAAAGTACATTGTCTCTACAAAAACATACACACTTACTGTGTTTCAATTTGATGAAGATGACACTTAACTTGTGTCCTGTGCCATTTTTAAAAAGCCCAGCAATTTGTTTGAAGATGCTGATTTAAAAAATGTCATCTTATCTAGATATTATCCATGCGTAGGTGGGTAATTTCAAAGCAAGAGATTGGTAAATACAGTAAGTGGTTAATACGCATATGTATAGTATATGTGACTGTCTATGCTGCAATTATTGTAAACAGAGACAATGATTAGCTTCTGTGTGACGCTAGTGGTGTAACTTTTGCCACTGCAGCCACTGAATCTGCACATGTATGAATAACAGTTTTCACTGTTCTGTGAAAACCAAAACCTCATCATCGTCTTTGAAAACAAACACTCCACCTGCTTCTACATTGTGAGCTCTGTACTTAGACACCAGCATCATTAATTTTCACCATAACTCTAAAATTTCTAAGGTCATCACATCATCTAATCACTGACCGTGGTTGCTTTTCGCACTCCTCAGGGTTTCCTGTCAGACCTGTTGAAGAAGGCTAACAGAAACTACAATGACAAGAAGCTCAATGAGTACACGCAGACAATTGTGAGCATCAGTGAATATGTTTTTCCTTCACTCTGCTTTGTCTCTGCAAGACTGAGGACTTTAAAGGGTCTCTGTATATCCATATCAAAGTTAACATTAGAGTGATGGCTACATTACTACTTATAGCCCATAAGCAGAGAGGAACAGTGCACTTCTTATACCAGAATCATTTTTTGAAATATATCACACTACATATACTTTATACTATACTTTTAATTTTAATTGAATGTTTAACTTCAACTGCATCTATATAAAACATATTGTCTCTGGCATCAATCACCGACAAATTCTCCATAACTCCAAGAATAACCATGAAGTTTGGCTTCTTCTATCAGCTAAATGCCTTCATGCCTATATATTTCCATGCAGCACTTGGTTGTATAGTTTCTACACAATGTAACTGAAGCAACTTTCCTTAAGGCTTGAAATAAAATGTAATGTTTAAAATTTTAAACAACATAAACTTCATCTGCATTGCTGAGACATTGCTGCTGTAGCCACCAGTATTGGTCAGCCATCTTCAACCTCTTAAGTGGTTGTGATATGTGTGTATAAATACAGTACATGATAATATTTGGCTACAAAGTCCTTGTTAATTTTGTTTCTGTGCAGCTCAGGATGTTTGATCTTAATGGTGATGGTAAGCTGGGCCTCTCTGAGATGGCAAGGTGAGCGTTACTTCACTTTGTGTGTTTAAAAAGTTCATTTTTTCACTTGCTGAAACCATAAAACTTTCCTGTGTGTGTTTTACCACAGGCTCCTGCCAGTACAGGAAAATTTCCTACTGAAGTTCCAGGTAAACAACCTGATACACATGAAAACACACATAAGTGCAGATAATAGAATGTGCAGATAAAGAATTATATTGATATGAAACACTGGTCTAAGCAGCTAAAGATTCAAGTCCCTCTGATGTAGAAATGTCAGACAACAGTGGAGATTCAGAATAGTACAATTCAACATTATTGGATTCACTACAAGAGGATTATTTGTCATCAAAGTACTATTTGAACATATGGGGCATGACACAAATGTGTGTTTACTGATGTTAAGTCCTTCAGGAATTAAATATTACAGTGTTACTTTTCTTTCAAAACATGTTAGAATCCCATTTGAATCAAATGTTTGGAAACAGCATTTATGTTCATTGAAATCATTTTGATAAATTGTGTCAAATTATTCTGAACTTGGACTCTAATTTGTATCTTAAAATCAATTAATCTTATTTCATGGTTTCATGTTTTTTCTCACCGATAAATAACTATTTTGATTCTTTAAATTGACAATTTGTGGCACAGAGACAATGTTAATCTGCATAGATCTCTCACATGCATTTTGTTGTGTACGTTACTATATGTAGACAGTGGCTTGAGAGAGCAGATCAACAAATTCTTTTCTGACAGAGGATTAGTCTGTCTGATCAGGATTAACTCAACTCTAGTCCCAGTTATCATAATCTCCATGGATTAATATCAGTTCTGGATTTGGTCTGGCTTTTACCGCTGTCTAGAAATATCCATCCGTTTCTAATAATTTTCACCACTCTCTCTGTCACACAGGGGATCAGACTCACCGTTAAAGAATTCGACTCCCTCTTCACCTTCTATGATAAGGTGAAAAGAGCACGTTTGTCTGTTTCTGTTTTGATATATACTGTAATATATGTGTGTGTTGATTGAAGCTATATTACCTACACAAGAATCTACAGTCATGCTAATGGCTCAGTGAGGCTGAGGCAAGCTAACGTGCTAATCAGGGTGCATCCTCTGGGGACCATGAATACTCAATGTTTCTTGGTTATCCATAGTTGTTAGGATCAGTCTGGACCAAAGTTGTGGACAAGTTGAGACATTTATTCAGACAGATGTTGCCACATTTCCACATGTCTACACCTGATTTATTATCCTTATTCCATTGCAACTTATTTGTGCACTTTTGGCTTTAAATTGATTATGTATTTTCAATTAATGCCACTCATCCTTTCAATAAGTGCTAATTGTTGGGCTCTTGGGATGGTAAAACAGGTTTGTTGGTTGGTCCACCTCCTTGGGACAGGTTGCAATACTTGCCCTTTAGGATGTATCTCAATGACATTGCTGATTCCCTGACCATCCCTTTGGTGCCACTGCGAGGTTTCATTTTGTGGTTGTGAGTGAAACGTCTTGAGAACTATTGGATAAATTGTTGTGAAATTCAGAGCAGATATTCACGTTCCCTTTAGGATGAACTGCAACAACTTTTTCCTGTTGTACCATCCTCAGCTTCAGATATAATTAGCTAAACTAAGATCATATTACACCTGCTAAATATCAGCGTGGTGGCATTGTTATTGTGACCATGTTAGGATGCAGATGCCACTGTGTCTCCATACAGCATCACAGTGCTACTGGTATGACTGTAGATGTTTTTACATTAAATACTTTTAGGAAAATCTGTTCACACCTCCCTCATCTCTTTCACCAGGATGGTAATGGATATATTGATGAGCAGGAGCTGGATGCATTGCTGAAGGACCTTTGCGACAAGAACAAAATGGTAATGAATAGTTAGCAAATTGATTGATCAACTCAGGTTACTTTCCTTCTTGCCAAATATAGAGCTGAGATGAAGTAGCTGCCTACAGTACATGGCCTCTGCACTGTGCACCGTGTGTACATTACTTTGTGCCCACTGGTGGTGACTTTGCTGTGTAAAATCATTTGCGTTTTGACAGGACGTGGACTCAACAGGACTGGTGGGGTACAAGAAGAGCATCATGGCTCTGTCTGATGGAGGGAAACTGTACCGCACTGAGCTGGAGATTGTCCTCTGCCGTGACTCCTCGCTGTGACCTCCCTGTCTGGGGCCCTGCCGTCCTCCCCCACTGTCTCCTCCTTCCTACCTCCTGATGTAACCTGGTGCATGTGTGACCCTAAACCTTGCTACACACCGCTTAGAGTGAAACAAGTGTACTATTGGCTCTGCTCTTTTAGCTTTGTACCCCTCTCAGTTTTTTTTAACTTCACATGCAGTTTCATAGTGAGATGGCCACTGCAATGACTTTAAGGATATACTGTGCATTTATTTATTTATTTGTTTGGTTTCCTGTTTTTAATATGCATTTGTATTTTTACATTCATCTCATATCTATATATTCTTCTCCCACTGAGTTTAAAATTAATATTTCTGTTCTGTAGCAGTTCTGTTAATTTATTTTATTTATTTGTGTTTAATTTAATTATATTGTATTATCTAATGAGGCTTTAACTGTTCTCTCAAAGATATTACTGAGAGAATAATAAATATAACATGATAACTCTAGTCTCATTTATTCACTTGCATGAGAAAGTCTGTCCTCTACTGGGGCGATGATTTCACTGCAGCCACAATCAAATGTTTGTTTGTTATTTTCTCTCAGTGGCATGTAAAAGAAAATACCCCCTCCCCCTCTCCCCCACCTCACAAGGATCGGGTCCAGTGAAGATTACAGCTCTAGTACAGATGCCAAGAGCAAGAATGTTTTCTCCAGAGTGCTCCACCTTCGCTTTCTAATCTCTGGGTAAAAGAAAATGTGAAGTAGCAAAAAAGCTTGTGCTGTTTTATTTTTCATAGGGAAGAGTCTCTGAAGACTCTGTGGCACTTTGAGATGAAATAAGCAGAGTAGGACAAGCAGGGACAACAAAAACACAGCCCAATTATTGTCTCACTCGTGCCTGAACACAAATCTGTCATAACACAACATGAGAAAACACAACATGGCAACTAAAGATTTGCAGTTAAACAAACATACCGGTTTCTCATCCAAATGTGTCTGGGCCTCAACACTGAAACATATTCTACAATGTAGTAGCCTCTTGATTATATAAAACTAATTTTCTTTATTGTATATCATATATAGATTATTCACTGAAATAACAAAAGGCATTTAATTCTCCCCAGTTTGCTTTTCCATTTCTTCCTATAGAGTCAACTCACCCCCATATTTCATCTTTATGGAACAGTCTACCTTCCATAAATTAATCATCAGCTCTTTCATCTTTAATTGAACTCACTATCTTTAAAGCACACGTCTTCACACACACCATCACTTCAACTACACAGACACTCACTCATAGTCAAAAACAATGCAGCTCCCATCCCCTCACGCTGAGCGTTCAGTGTTGTACACATGTGGGTACACACATACACATTTACACAGAAATACACAGTGAAACAGTGTGCTGTAGCCCAAGCTGTTAACTGCTGACAACAAGGAAAAGGGGAGTTATGTCCGCTCTGATTCTTTTACACACATCAGTTGTATTCAATGATAGGAATGAAACATAAGATCAAAATAGACAGATGAGATTCCCTCTGTTATTTACCCTTTATACAGCTGCGCACACACACACACACACACACACACACACACACACACACACACACACACACACACACACACACACACACACACACTAGCAGACACAGCTTACTCACTTCTTGATAACATTATTATGAACTTAAAGTTTTGGGTGTACCTAAATATGACCAGATATTAGACAAACTACAAGGACAACCAGAATTGAAACTGCATTAATAATAACAGATTTGTGATAATAACAAACAAAAATATGCCAGTGTGCTAATATTTCATTCACAATCATTATCTTTATCTATTATACACTATTAAACACATCATACTGTTCCATAGGATACGCCTCTTTTATCGATACTGCTTATACACTTCATCTATCCATCCATTATCTATACTGCGTCTCCATCAGGGTCACAGGGCGGCTGGACAATCCCAGCTGACACTGAGTGAGGGCGGGGTACACCCTGACAGGTCGCCACTCTATCGTAGGGTCGACATATAGAGACACACAGAGGAAAACAACCGTTCACACTCATGCCTTTGGACAATGTAGAGTCACAAATTAACCCAAATGTGCATATCTTTGGACTGCGGAGTACCTGGTGGGAACCCACGCAGGCACAGGAAGAACATGCAAACTCCACTCAGAGAGGCTGTGACCTGACACTTCTAACCACGGCACCACTTTTTGTAGATTTTGGCTCATGGTGTCAAAACTCCACACACAAGAAAACAAGGCAGAACAGATAAACTCACTTCTATGTCAGAATGAAACAATCGAAACCAAACAATCCTTTTTAAAAAAAGGGCCCATTTAAAGATACTGGTGCACGTGTGAAGGTCACATATGGCTTTTTCTGAATATATGCAACAACAACAACAAAAAAAAAAACAATCTACAGCCATTACTCGACATTATCACAGTGAACTCTAACACTGTTCCTCTCATATACAGCCGTATACATATACAGCCGTTTCCTCAAAAGTTGGTGGAAACATACAGTCTAGTACAAAGTTGAAGACCTGTTCTCCAGTTTAAATGTCTGTATTATGTAATGTATTATGGATGCTGCCCTGTAGCGACTGAGGTTGGTATGCACTCTCTGCCCACGCTCCCTCATTGTCAGGCCATGATTTATGACGTAGTCCACCAAAGCGGTCCTAATGTCATATGAAAATGTGTCCATCTATTGTCAGGACCTCTTTGCTCTGGCATCCTCTACCTCCTCTCTAACTCTAGCACCATCTTTTCCTCTTCCTCTTGCTCTCACAGCGGCTCGCCTGAGGTCTATATGTAGCATAAGGCTCAGACTGATTGGTGTTCAATTTCTGCAAGTGTTTTTATGTGTATGTGGGTCCTGGGAAATTCAGGTGTCTTTTTGTCTGATGTAAGAAAAAGTAATGTTTAGAGTGTTGTTGAATTGAAAACTGAGTGTCTGATTGTTAAGGTTTTCACGCTTTGGTCGAAGCATTCATTTTTAGTGTGTAAGCAATCACAAAAAACTGTAATGGATCCAAAATGTAACATATTAACAATGAAACAATCATGGAGATTTTAGTAACTGCAGTGTTTTTCAAGATATGAATGTTGTTTAGAGGATTTCTGTTGCCCTAGAAAATCTATGCAGATATTAGTGATATTTTTGGATCTTACTCTTGGGAAATGTTTTTTCCCCCCTTTTCCTTTACCATGGAAAAGACATAAACCATATTGCAGCACCCACTGTACACTATATAAAATCTATTTTTTTTACTGTGTTTCCAGTTTTACTTGAGTTATGTTGTTCAACACCATTAAGAACTACTGTTGGAAATATTGTTGTAAAAATTGTAAATTGTTGTTGTAAAAATAGGTTGACTAGAAAAATGCTGCTAATTACATGAGGTCAGTAAGTAAGAATGATAAATATATAATATTTCTAGGCCTGAAGGGTACAGAGGTAGTTGCCAGTAGGTATTTTTCATCAAAGATATTCTGACATGTCACTTTGGGAAAATTTCTTGTACTTACTATTATTACTATTCATCAATAATTCCTGTTAAATCAAATACACACATTTACTCACCATCACAATCACTAACACTTATCTCTCGTCAGTTTTGCCATTATTCTTTTTCTGTTGCTTCCATTTTAAGGCTCTTTAATGCTCCACAGATTCTCAATCTCTTATTTCTCTTATTCATGAGATATTTAACTGTCGTCAGTTTCTGGTTTAGGGACAAATGGAGAATGATTTCAGTGAGGTTAGGGTTACTACTAATGTTCATGTCATGACCATGATCATGTTTAAACAATGAGATGTTAAACCATAGAGCTACAACCTATACTAATAAAAACAAAGGTAAAAACATTCATAATGGAATAACAGTGAGACAGAGAAAGCTGAATTTTGTCTCATATCTGTTCCTTAAATGATTGGTTTTTGAACATTGAATGTGTGAACGAGCTCTAATTCACATGATGGGTTTGCTGAAAGAGCCAAGACCATGTCCTGATCTCTGCCCCAGTGGAGGCTGCTGTTCACTGTGTAGTTGCAGGAAAATGTTTGATAGACCTCCAAGCTCTATTGTATGATGCTCTTAGACTGACTGAGTGGAAGTGAAGTTGCTGTTTTTGTAAACATGTATGACCCATGAAAGAGAGAACCTGTCTGACACCTTAACTTAATGCAGTGCTTGGTGAGTTGAACCTTAAAGCAGACAAAATTAATTGCAATTTGTTTTTAAAGGTTGGAATTTCACTGTGTCTCAAACACAAATTCTCATCGTTGATGACATTTTTTAAAGGGAGATTTTGACAGCTGTTTAGCTCCTGCAAAAGAAACAGTGGGCGCTGTGAGTTTTGTGGGGTGAAATGTAGAGAAGGTCTCCACCTGGTGGGAGGCTAAAGGTGCAGACAGGAATATGAAAATTATATTAGCATATGTTGGTCTTAATTGTCCTCCAGTCAAAAAAAACATGCTTTTTTTCTGAAATTGGTGTGGCACAATTTATCATTCAATTTTCTGTGTCCTGTACACATCAAGATGGTGACTTTAATGTATTTAATATGACCTGCATGCAGCACGAATGTCACTTTGGTATTAAACAGTGGCTGTGTTAATACAGTCTCGATGACCATGACTGCCTGGTTCAAGACATAAACATACAAAACATGCAAAACAGCAACAGCTCAAAAGATGATGCCATGTTTATAGTCTAATACTGTCCTCAGCTGGACACATCAACTAACTGCAATCAAAAAGTCTCCCATAAAGTAACCATGACCATAAAGGTTGTGTTGATCACTATTACACTTCTGAGTAGCTGTGCTCCTTGGACAACAAACTTTCACCATCAGCTACATTGGCTTTAAAACTGCCATGCCAATTTCAGGTATTTTCATTTGAAAGACCACTGTTAGACTTTGTGTTCAAAACACAATCATATTTCACTAGAGGAAGAAGAACTAATCCCCAAAAGCCACATAACATTGCCAACATTAAACCTTATAGCAATTTAGAGGGAAATATGTATTTTACTCCCCTGCACTTATTCTAAAGCTTTAGTAACTAGTTAGGATCAAGAATCCAAAATATAATTAGCTCATAATTTATTCTTTGTTATTACAAGTTAAAAGGTTAAAGTTTACTGGTGCCCAGAGGAAAATTCTCAATCTATCTATCAGCTATCAGTATATTAAGATTGACAATAAAGTGTAAACTTTAATTCATCAATATGTACATACAGTGTATATATATATATATA
>CM076648.1:9427806-9589204 GCA_038496675.1 Rachycentron canadum | reverse complement strand
AGTATATATATATATATATATATAAGAGAAAGGAGATTGTCTTCCTAAGATGTATATATATATATATATATATACATACTTTGACCACTAGATACATTGATATATAAAATCCAAAAACAGACTTTATTGGACCTGTGTGTGCAGCTCTCCACAGTCAGAGGATAATGTCAGGAGGCTACGGCATCGTGCCGTCTGCTGCTCTGACGTCAGCACGTACAGGAGCGTAGCGCCGTAGCCATCCCTGCCCTTCACATCCGTCCACATCCTACGAGGTCCTACTCCCAAGTGCAGCACAGCCATGGCCCTGCTCAAGTCCAACAAGGTGATCTACTGTCTCGGGAACATTTCCCCGTCCCTGGGAGTCCTGTCAACCCGCCACAGGTAAACAACACCCTCACAACCCGGCGGGCAGAGGCGTTTGAACACAGCTGTCAGGCTAATTTAGCCGCGAGCTGCCGCGTTAGTTTTGCAGCTAGCGTGACCGGCAGTCAAACCGTTATTTTAACCTAAACGTCAACGGTTCAGTCAGTCGTAAGCTTTGTTTTTTTAAATTTTTTAATTTTATTTTTTTTAAGCGTCACTACTCTGTGACTAATTTAGCCACGCTAGCTGGTTAACTACCACAGACAGGGGTCAAACGGCTGCTACAGGGCCCAGAGTAGTGTTTGATGTTAGCTCCTGTGTTAAAACGCTTCGTGGCTCTGTGGCCCCTCAGGTCAGCACCTGTTGGTCCACATGTCCTCTGTGTTGACTAAAACTAACCACAGAGGGCAATTGGGCGATGCTATCAGTGAAGCGCTGGTGATGAAAGTCACGTTGCATCAGTTACGGTGGACCAGTCACCTGCGTGTAGGAGAGAAAAACCGCCCGACTTGGTCTGTGGCGTTATGAATAACCGGTTTATTCAAAAAAAAAAAAAAAAAAAAGTCGCTTCGTGTGGTTGTAATTTTGTTTAACTGTGTATTTAAGGTAATTACTTCGGGACTAAAACGACCGCGATGGCTTCACTTTTGTGATCCCACGCACAGTTTGAGCCTAGCGACTTGTCGTAGTTGGGGAAGCCGTGCGAGCTGATTGGCTGCCGTGTTCCTCCTCTGACAGCTGATTGGCTCATTTCTAGCGGTGAGGCTGAGACAGGAACCGGTGTCCTTTCTGGGCCGCTTGGAGGACAAACCAATTTTGTTCTGCTGCTGCACCTTTTATCTGCTTAAAACCTTTCATGTGCAGCCTCTGTACATACTGACAGTTTAGTCAGACATTTCGTTGTGTCTCTGAATCCTGTATTTGCTTTGCTCCTGTGTTCGCCACATAGATGTGCAAGTCCTGTAACACATCGTGGTCCGCAGGTGTAACGCTTGGTTTCGTTTTGTTCACATATCACGTTGCTGACTGTGGGGTGTGTTTCACAGTTTCCTCTTGACTCATCTTGTCGTCTCATGTTTAAGCACGCCGGCCTAGTACCCGAAAATAACTCAATGACAATAGGTTTTTCCCCTTAGTCTGTAACCAGACTCGAAAGCAAGTTGATAAAGAGAGACCACTGTTGAAGCCCAGCAGTCCTGCCCCTAAACTTACCAAAAAGGCCTTTGGTCTATTGATCACTGATAACTTGTCAGTCACTGCGATGTTTATGTAAATATTGAAGTCCACCTGTTCAAAGGTTCATATGCATGCACAATGCAGGTATAATGAGACCACTTGAACCCAAAGGGCCATTCTGGCTCTGAAATGGAAAAGTGGTTTCAGACTTTACATTCTACTCACAGATTGCTGCTTGCAATATTTTACTATACCTGAACAATGAAAATCAGCACATACTACTTGCCCCTGTATATCACAGGATCACATATTGGGAGTTGCAAATTCAACTTCCTCCAACTGCATTGTCTACACCCTGTAGGATCAGAGCTTTGGGATCAAATGCCTGATTGCAGTGAAGTTAACAGTTGCAATGCAAAACTGAAATTAATTGTTAACTGTAAATTGTGTGAACACACTTATTTATTTAGTAGTGACTACAGTTCACTGATAAGCATGTTTATCAGTGAACGGTAGTCATTACTGAATAAACAAGTGTGGTCTTTTAAAGTTTATCAGTGGGGGATTTGAGAGTCTTACCCTTTGCAAAGCTTTCAGTCCTAAATTTAGCTGCAAACTTAAGGGTTTAGAAAATAGAAGAAACCTGAGACGATATGTGAGCAGCAGTGCATTGAAGGTCACAACACACAACAATCCACATTAGTCAAGCAGATTTGTCAGAATATGCATTTAAATACATTAATAAAAAGCATTAAAAAGGTCCCAACAACAAGCTATTATAAGCAACCCAGTATGACATGGCATATCCAGTAGCAAAGCAGTTAGCAGTGCACTGACTTTACAGGCCTTTAACACGTACACACACACACACACACACACACACACACACACACACACACACACACACACACACACACACACACACACACACACGGTATCTACCATTATTTTATACGTTTTATCTGTCTACACATTGGAATTGTGATTTCCCCTATTACTTTGGAATGGATGTATAATTCAGAATAAATTCTGATCCAGTGTTTGGATATTATTTATTGGATTATTTATGAACAGTGTTATTTACAGGGCTTGATCTTACTCAGTAATGTGTAGTCATTCAGTAAAGCACCAAGTATTTTTAAAACCATTCACTTCACCTGAAGCTGGATTTCTTACTTTTTATTCATGACAATGTGGGTCTATAGCTATCCTAATATGGTGTTATGTACATAACAAATCCTAGGGGGTTCTAACCCATTTACACCAACTTAAACACTGTCATGTGCATGATAAGCTGTGTGCACTGTCAGACTGAGGTCAAGAGGTCAGAGGGCTTGACATTTGATATGCTGCTCATGATTGCTGCCTTTAATCCTGGTCCACTTATGCTTCTGCCTTTACTTTTGTTTTGTGTACAGGTATTGTTAGTCTTAAATGAGCAATTTCTGTTTTCATACATCAATCATTTCTGAAGTTACATATGTTATGGATGATTTTGTTTGTTCATTCATAACATTTACTTCACACTTCACACCATTCATTAATTCTTTAGCTTTAAGTCCATGTAGTAGCAAAGAGCCGCATGTAAAAAGATATTTAAAGGCAAGGATGATGATATTACATCTCGATCCTGCAATTTAAATGTAGATGAATAGTAATAAAAGCAATGTGCTGGGAAAAAAACAAGCCATAGACTTGATGGTTGAAAGTTTGAAAACTGACAATAACAGGAATGTTAAATGTAATCATGTACAAACAAGCTTAGCACAGCTTGATTACATGTTCTTGAATGGTAGTGACTGACTAGATGTGGGTGCGATTTCTGAAACTGTGTTTTAGGCACAGATAACCTAGTTCTGTTTTCACACTCTGAACCTACTGAATGGATTATAATGTTTGCTACATTAAACTCTCCAACTTCCCTGTACACTGAGTGTGTTGTTCATGAGATCTACATCAGTGTGGTATCCTCAGATCACATGAGGATTTAAGCTCAAGCATTAGGTCTCTGCAGCATGTCACAGGAACATGGCTAACACAGACGTGACATTTGTGTAGCCAGTGTCACTTAAGGCCATGAAAACTTCAGAAGCAGCACAGTTCATTACCTTGTAAAATGTATTAGTGTTTATTTTTATGAGGGGAATAGTTGTTTTCCAGTGCAGCACATGCAAATAATTATCGATGAACTCTTTCCTCTCTTCAGTGTTTGTAGTCCTGTCGACATCATTATTACACAACGTCTCCATAACTTGTCTCCAAATGCTTTGGTGCTTTTGCAGCTCATGGTGGGGTGGAGTGCAGATGGGTCCCCCCGATCCCATCTTGGGGGTGACCGAGGCCTTCAAGAGGGACACCAACCCCAAGAAGATGAACCTGGGAGTGGGAGCCTACAGGGATGACCAGGGCAAGCCATTTGTGCTCAGCTGTGTCCGCAAGGTATAGCTGTTGCCAAGCCCTCCGGGGATATGCTCTAGTGTTTTCTCATGTGTCTCTCTCACTCTCACCCCCAAACACATGCAGAGTGATTTGATCCATATAATTTAGATATAAGTTCTTCTCGAGGGAGGAAAGCAGTAAAATCATAGTCTTGATTTCTTATCACAGTGAATTCAAATTTCTGCCACCATGAAGTCACAGTAGTATGGGTGGGTATACACGTATTAGCCTAACAAAATACTAACTAAATTATAGAGGTTAATGTACAAAGTAGGGAATAGTTGTATTAGTTGTGTTTTCCGTCTTTTTGATTTTTACCCTTTTCTTCCAGGCAGAGGCTGTGATTGCAGCCAAACAGCTGGATAAGGAGTACCTTCCCATCGGTGGTCTGGGGGATTTCACCAAGGCCTGTGCCCAACTGGCTCTTGGTGCTGACAATGAGGTGTTGAAGAGTGGAAGGGTAAGTTTCAGTGTTAACGTCTCCAAACTAAATGAAGGTCAAATTAGTTCTCATAGTTCTAAGTCCAGATCTCTTCTCCCAACAGAACATCACTGTCCAAACCATTTCAGGAACTGGTTCTCTGCGTATTGGAGCCAACTTCCTGGTGAGGCCCTGTTGTATTGGTCTTTTAACACTTACATTTATGACAGGTTATCTCACCAGGTCTTTGTTTTGTCACAGTCTCGTTTCCATGGAGGTCCACGTGATGTCTACCTGCCCAAGCCTTCCTGGGGAAACCACACACCCATCTTCAGAGATGCTGGCATGCAGCTCAAAGCATACAGATACTATGACCCCTCGACCTGTGGCTTTGACTTTAAAGGAGCGCTGGAAGACATCTCTGTAAGAAATTCATAAGGGACTTGCAAGTTAAGACCAGAGAAACAGGTTGAGACATTGCTTTATTGTTTTGTACAGTTAGAAAGGGAGGGAAAAAGAAAATTAATAACGAGGCTTTGTGCTGAGGGTTGCCATTTGGTGGTTAGAAAGTAGGTAGGTGGCTCCAACTTAGTCATATTATAGACTTTCACATACAGAAGAACTGTTATTCAGTTATATGTCTTGTAGCCAGTTTGGCAGTCAGAATGTTACAAGAAGTCGACTAAACAAAACCTCCTTTGTTGTAGAAAATCCCAGAGCAGAGTGTGATCCTGTTGCATGCTTGTGCCCACAACCCCACTGGTGTGGACCCCAGGCCTGAGCAGTGGAAGGAGATCGCTGACATTGTGAAGGTAAGTATGCATCATCTCAAGAGAGGTCTGTGACGTATATGTTGCTACACTTTGATAAAATATTAGCACACGTTTCCCTTTATCTTAAAATCAAAAGATCTTTCACGGTTCAAAAGCCACAATAATAAGATAATAAGCACTCCACTTGTATTTAGCTCTTATCATTTGAAAAATGATTAACTATTAGCTCTTTCATCTTCTCCATTATTCTCTCCTTCTTTTTCACCTCACAGAAAAGGAACCTGCTCGTGTTCTTCGACATGGCCTATCAGGGCTTCGCTAGTGGAGACATTGACCGTGATGCCTGGGCTGTGCGCTACTTCATTGAACAAGGCCATAACATCATCCTGTCCCAGTCCTTCGCCAAGAACATGGGACTTTATGGTCAGTCAGAATCCAATACACATTCTTCTTAAAATAGAAAATGGCAAAATAGAAAGAAAAATTTGCCATTTGACTGACTGGGCGGACTGTAGTTTGTTTTACTGCCACCCAGTGGTGAAATGATAGCAAAATACTGAAACGTTGTAATGAAATGTGAGATAAATTAGTTACTTTCCCCGGCAGTTCCTTATGACCACTTTAAGAATATGACTAAAAGCACTCATCTTTTTTTAACCAAAGAAGTGTTTCATGTTGATATTTAGTATTCTTTAAGAAACATTCATATTCTAACAATGACAGAATTTTTAAAATTTTTTTTTGAAAACTGAATTGTGTCTAAAGGGATTAATTAGACATCCGTCACTGTTCTGTGACAGTTAAAGTAAAACCTCAAAACTAATGTACAATGTTCTAAAATGTACTTTACTGATTACAAATTAATGTTGCTTTAAAAATTTAAATAAAGAGATGAAGTTATACTTAAATATATTTTCCTCTGATTTATGTTTGGGTTTTAAGCTTCAACACAGTCAATACTGTTTTATGCTCCTATTGACGGCCCCTCCACATAACTGAGCTTGATTTTAAGATGTTAAGTCATGAGTCTGTGAATCACCTTTACAGTCAGTCTGCTTGTTGATATTCACAGGTGAGCGTGTGGGAGGCTTCACTGTGGTGTGTAAGGACGCAGACGAGGCAAAGAGAGTGGAGTCTCAGCTGAAAATCCTCATCAGGCCCATTTACTCCAATCCACCAATGAATGGCGCTAGAATTGCAACAACCATTCTCAACACACCTGATCTGCACACACTGTGGTATGTGCTTCTGGATCCATATACACATATTGTACATCACCTGAACCAAAAGTGTGGTTTGGCTCTTTGTCTTTCATATGCAGCAAACTGTTTAAGATATGTTCTAAAATCTATTTCTCTGTCTTCCTACGCTGCCATCATTTGTTGTAGGTTGGAGGAGGTCCATAGTATGGCCAACCGCATCATCAAGATGAGAGAACAGCTGGTGTCCGGCCTGAAAAAGGAGGGCTCCAGCCACAACTGGCAGCACGTCATCGACCAGATTGGGATGTTCTGCTTCACAGGCCTCAAACCTGATCAGGTACTCGCTCACACATTTTGGTTTTGACAGCTTAAAGTAGAGAAGGCCAGACACTAATTATTAATTTCCACAAAACCAGCTTTATAAAATGATGCCATGCAACAACACCTAATTCAACAAAATCATATTAAATATTTAGTAGTTTGATTTTTTTTTTTTTTTTTGCTGGTTTTCTGGCAACTAATAGTCCAGCACATGTCCTGGTGGAATGTCACACTGGTTTAAATCCCCTTTGAGATGGGGATTATTGTGCAAGTCATTTTTTGGAATTTAATTCAAAAAGTGAAACTTTCATATATTCTAGGTTTATTAGTTGATTGGAGTGAGATATTTCAAGCCTTTTTTTGTTTTAATTTTGTTGATTGTGACTAATGGCTCATAAAAAATCCAGTATCTCAAAATATTACAATAATTCATTTGGAGTTTGGTTAAATTAATATTCATACAATATAAATACCAGGTATCTCTTGGTCAAGTTCAGTACACATTATCACAGTCATGTAAAAGACTGCTCACTTGACAATTGTCCAGCTCATCGACACCCTCCAGGAGGCTAAGCCACAGAAGATCATGGCTGAAAGGCCTGGCTGTTGGCTGAGTGCTGTATTGAAGCATATTCATGGAAGGTAACTGGAAGAGTAGAGGTGACTCCAAGAAATGGACTACAAATGTCACATTCCTATTACGAAGCCACCTCTGAACCAGAGAGAACTTCAGAAGAATCTTACCTGGGCTAAGGAGAAAAAGAACTGGACTGTTGCTCAATGGTCCAATGCCCTCTTTCCAGATGAAAGTAAGTTTTGCATTTCAAATGGAAATCAAGGTCTCAGAGTCTGGAGGAAGATCAGATAGGCACAGAATCCAAACTGCTTTAATTCCAGTGTGAAGTTCCCATAGACAGTGATGATTCAGGGGCCATGTCATCTGCTGGTGTTGGTCCATTGTGTTTATCAAGCCCAAAATCAACACTGTGTGTATCAGGAGATTTTAGAGTCCTTCATGCTTTCATCTGCTGACAAGCTTTATAGAGATGCACATTTCCTCCTCCAGCAGGACTTAGCACCTGTGCACAGTGGCAAAACCTGAACCACAGAGAATCTGAGTTATTGTCAAGAGGAAGACGAGGAACACCCGACCCAAGGCTGCTATCAAAGCAACCTGGGCTTCAGTAACACGTCAGCAGTGTCACACACCTCCACGCTGCATTGATGCAGTGATTTGTGCTAAAGGAGCCCCAACCAAGTTTTGAGTGAACAAGTAAACATACTTTTCAAAACTTTACTGTATTGTAAATCCTTTTTTTACTGATCTTAGGAAAGACTAATACTTTAAGATACTGGGTTTTTTCATTTTGATGAGCTGTAAACTATAATCATCAAAACCAAAAAAGGCTTGAAATAGTTTACTCTACCTGTAATGAATCTAGAGTAAATTAAAGATTCACTTTTTGAATGAAAAAATGAATGAACTTTTCCACAGTATTGAATTATTTAATTTAAAATGATGTGGGCTCAGATTACTGCACATTGTCTTTACCGATCTGTCTCACAAGTTGATCTGAAGAACAAATCTCCATGAGAATGCTGCTAAAGTACTGATGTGTGGATTTGTTGTGTGTTACTGTATTTTCTTGCAGGTTGAGCGCTTGACAAAGGAGTTTTCTGTGTACATGACTAAGGATGGAAGAATTTCCATGGCAGGTGTGTCCTCTGGAAACGTGGGCTACCTGGCACAGGCGATCCATGCAGTTACCAAGTAGAGTGGATAATGCTGTGAGAGCTACAAATTAAAGCAGCGGTGTTGATGAGGAGCTGTATGCACCACTCATTCTCCGTCTGCTCCATTCCACCTTTAGAAAAGAGCTCCATGTTTAGTTAGCCATGTTCTTGATTGGATTTCATCATGAGTTCAAATTTGTCCCAGTTTGAGCAGTCGCTGCTGTGTTCTTTTTTTTTTTTTTTCTTTTTAAACATCTTACTGAATGGGCTCCTTTGCAAAATTATAGAAGATGTGATTACTCCCTCGACTGACTGAGCTGATGTCCCATTTTTGCTTATTTAATATGTGGTATCAACTGCTGGCTGTGCACTAGTGTCCTCCTAAATGTGTGCTGTGTCTGCTGTGGGCCCACACACTATAAAACAAACAGATAAAAACTAACAAAGTAAAACTAACACCAGGGTAATGTCAGGCTTAATTGTTGTCAGCAAATGGCTGTTGCTTTGTGATAGTCTGCAGACAATGTGAGTTTTTTTTTTGTTTTGTTTTTTTCTTAATTTGAAAGGTTAAGTTGTAGCACTTTATAAGCTGTGAGGCACTGTTAAAGTTTCAAGATTAGGCTGGCAGTGGCTATTGTTATCACAAGACATTATTGTATTAACAGGCTTTTGTCATTCAGTCAATCAATTCCCTTTCAGTCTAATCTGTGGCTGTTCATCTGAACCAATCAATCATCTGGTAATTAAGTCTCCTTATCTCTGTTTATCACATCTCCCTTGTATTCACTACTTTTTACAGTTCTTTTCCTGTAGAATTTGTAATTTTCTTTTTATTAGTTGTTTGCAGGGCAGCAGTCTCTCAGTCAGTCCCTTAAAACCCCTACAAGAGGAGTTACACAACCCAAAACGGTTAAAGTACAAGGTACAAAGAAGCCATCAATACATATTGAATGAATTCCACCTTTTTTCATATTCCACAACAACCTCAGATCAATTGTCCCATTTGTAGTTTTCATCATAAAGGTTTTATATTCGATCACAGTGCAGATGTCTCTCTGTCTGGTTAATAAAGAGGAGTGGGGGACCTGATCGGGGTGAACACTGGACTGTTCATGAAAAAAAATATGCACTTGCTGCTCATTCACTCAGACATTGTGTTTCAGTGTGAATGTTCATCATTAAGACTAAGGCACAGGTGGCATTTATACAGGGTTTCAGACGAGTCATTTCACTTCTGAAACTTCTGGCACGTCACCTCCATTCTTTACATTCTGTCAAGAAATAATCGATTGTTGGTCATGTACCTTATTGAACAAACAATAAATTATTATAGAGGAATAATCCGTTCTGTTTTCTGTGTGTGTGTTTTCCTCCCTGATCAGATCAGTTATCACTAGTTTACCCACCTTTTCATACTTGTGTGGCTCCATCTTGTTTGATGTTTATTTCACATTCTAATTATATGTAAAACTGTGGCTCTACGAGAGGATGATAATGAGATAATCCTCACCTTATTTTAAAAGCTAATTATTCTTGTGTATAATGAAGTATTGATAGTTTTCTTTCTCCTGTCGACGATTGATTAGAGGCCTTTGTTAGAATACATAGTTTTCACATCCTATATTCAAATAAGAGTGTCTCTGGATTAACCCACTGTTTCCTCATGGCAATGCTGAGCTGCAGACCCTTAGATTCTGACACAGGGCTGCTTTCAATGTCCTTATCTTTACGGTTTATCTCAGCACTTTGGCCTCTTGGTGCTCAAAGCTCAACCTTCTGTGGCCCGAGGTAAAGTAAATCCCACTTGTTGCAGCACAGCCTTGATTTAGTGTTTATCTAATTGTATCAAACACAAAACATCATGAGAATTCACCTGAGATATAAACAATGGTGGAATCTAACAAGTACATTTCCTAAAGTACTGTTATGTGACACATTTTGATGTCACCATTTGAGTATTTTCTTTTCATGTCACTTTCCAGAGGGAACTATAGACTAGACATTTTAACTTACTAGTTACTTTAAAGGTTAAGATTTTTGCAATCAAAACATCTGACAATCTTATAGAACATGAGGCTTTATTATAAATTATGAACTATCTGACAATATCTAAAGTAGAGCTGAAACTACCGTCTGATTTACATTAACTGGCAACTGGTCTGATTATCTTTTAATTACTTGTTCATACAAACTATTCAAGTTTTTATATATTTACTTATTAATAAATTGAGATTTTTAATGTTGGCGTTAATTCTGTTGGTCAAGTGAAACATGGCGTTGTGAAGGTTTCCCTGTGGACTCTAGGTGTTTGTGATGACATTTCTCGCTATTTTAAGAAGTTTTGCCAAATTGATTAATCTGCTTTATTAATCACTTAATCAATTATGAAAATAACCATTTGCTGCCTCCCCATATAAGTTAGTTAATAAACATCAGCTCTGCCTCAAACAGCTACAACAGGTTACTTGTAATGGAGTATTTTGAAAACAGTATTGGAGGCAGCGCAGCAAACACAGAGAACTACACTACCCACAATTCCAGACCAGCCTAACCCCGCCCAGCTCTTTGGTCACGTGACGGGGTATCACATGTTCTCCGGCTGTGTACGAGCAGCCAAAACACTAAGGGCTCAGTCATTCTCCGTTGGCTGAGAAACAAACGAAGGTATTGTACCTAAATGTCTGCATTTTATTCTCCACGCTTCCTCCGGGGCCGACGACGTTACCGTGAATTTAACCGACGTAGAGATATTTAAACACGGGGCCGGTTGTGTTTGTATTTGGCGGAGTAACGTTTGCTAACAGGCTATTGTAGCAACAAAGGGAGACAGATAATGTTACTTTAATTAAAACGAAAGCGAGGATATAATCCCATGTGCAGCTGATTTAAACAGCATTGGGTGGAGGGCCACTTGTGCTTTTACCGGTAACGTTAGCTTCACTCTCTGTGGACTCGGGTCAGGCTCCTCAGTGATTTGATCAGGTCCGATGCTTCACTTCACATTTTATCGACAGCAATGTTTTTCTAATGTTTGTTCATTGACTTGACACGAGTTGTGTTTTAAGGTGCATTTCACCAAACGCAGTGACACTAGAACTGTTTGTAAACTGTAAAACGCCATCTAATTAACCACCCATCAGACTTGTATAAAGCTTTTATGCACTTGTGAGGCTGAGTGTCTCTGACAGGTTGTGTGAAGAGTCAGACTCAATCCATTAGGCCATGCACAGTGAAATGGCCTCAGCATGCTTGAGAAGTACATATATGGCCTTTTGCAAAACAGAAACAATTCAGGAACCAACAAATCCAAACTTCACTTTAAGGAACAACATATTATTAAAGACTCCAGAGGGTTGTTGTATTTGATCCATTTGCTTCTTCCACATTAATTCAAACATTAACACAAGTTACCTCTTTACAATAATTTCAATATGTATTCAGTGGTTATTTTGCAGTGGAAATATCTATAACTTCAAACAGTATTTCATTACAGATCGGTGTGTGAATAGCTCCACCAACACACTGACAGTGGTGACAACGTTGAGAAACATCAGCTCCTCCTGACTGTTGTGGAACTAAAGACACTGGTCATTCAATTTCAACTGCACCTGAGTGACTTCTGGTCCCTTCACCTGGACGCTCTGATTATCCTTCCTTCCCCTCGGACCCAGACGGTCTGGGACCAATTCTCTGGGTCGTACCACTGCCTGTAGATTCATGGCGATTAACGCTGATGTGGAGGACTGGGGTGGAGTTGGCAGCAATGACTCTGGAGAAAGGGCGTGGCTCTTGCAGAGCCCCAGCGTGGATTCTGTGCAGCACCTTGAGGCAGATAGGAGGAGATATGGGGGCGTGTCTCCTTTGGGAGCAGTCTTCATTGTAGTGAATGCAGCACTGGGAGCAGGTCTACTCAATTTCCCTGCAGCCTTCAATATGGCAGGAGGAGTAACTGCAGGAGTGATGCTTCAAATGGTGAGGAGATCCCAGTGAACACACCCCTTTATTTTTAACACACACACACACACACACACACACACACACACACACACACACACGTACGTCCTTTTCCTGCCTTTAATATGATCCCAGTGAACACACCCCTTTATTTTTAACACACACAGACACACACACACACACACACACACACGTCCTTTTCCTGCCTTTAATATGATGAGGTTAAATAAGTTGCAACCCACATTGATTTTCAATGTCATTTGATTTTATTATTTTTAAATAAATCTATTCATCATTTGCTCTTTAAAACAGTAAACACAGTGATAAATGCCATGAGAAATTACGGGAGGTGCTGTCTCAAAATGACTCATTAATATGCCCACCAGCCACAACACAACTCAGTTTAACAGAGAGAGGGAAACGACTTCATTAAGCCATTCGAGCTCTTTAGAATTAAAATAAATATTCACAACAGATTGGGCCAAAAAAAAATCATTCTTAGTTATTTATGAGACATTAAAGACTGAAAAAAGTTTATTTATTTATTTATTTTTATTATTAATAATTTTTTTATTAGTGCTGCCCACTTCAGTTCTTTTTTTCTTTCAGGGGACTTCACCACCTGAAAGAAAAAAAGAACATTGTGTTACTTAAATTTTGAACAGTGTTATTTTAGTTATTGTCTAAATGATAACTGATCCTGGCTGCAGTTGACAACATCTGTCAGACTCTCTGCAGTTATCAGCTCTCTTTTCTCTTGCGATCAACATAAAACTGTGCGTATACATATAATGGGGACTTATGATGTGATGCTTTCTGTTTCTTTGTGTTTCAGTTTATGCTGATCTTCATAATCAGTGGACTGGTGATTCTGGGCTACTGCTCCCAGGTTTGTGTCACTTCAGGACCTTCACAGTCTGACTTCCTGTCTTCATCTCCTTCTGTTTGAATTGTTCTCTGACTTTATTTTTTTTCCTTTGATAGCGGTGAAACTATCTGAGCAGCGATCTTGTGTCATAGCTGTTTTGTTGTCTGGTTGTGTTCCTCATCGAAATTAATCTGTTGCATTGCACAAAAGGTCAGACTTTCACTTCCTGAATGGCTTAGACCTATGCTTACATGCTAAAACACAAACTTCGCATGTGTTTGAGTTAGTTGAGCACATTTTGATCTCTTCTTCTTAATTGTCATTTGGAGCCAGAAAACAGATTTGGCCATATTTAGGTGTAGGATGACCTTTGTCTTAAAGTCTGTGGTACCATGGGAAATATTGACTTAATGAATATGACTGATGTGCTCATCCTGCAGTTGTAATACCATTGCTTTCTCATTGAACATAACCTAAACTGAAGAAGATCATAGTCTGTCTCTTATAGTGAGGACCCTGCTGCAAATACAAATGTGATTCTTTCTGTGGCAACTTACCTTTTGTATGATTTGGACTGATGCTTTAAGCTCCACTCATGCTGTTTTACAACTTCATAAAAAAAAAGAGCTTACTCAGTTTTGGATCATATGATCTGTAACAGCAGCTGAACATGTTTAGTTTTTACAGCTGTCAGCAAAGAAGAAGAGAATGAAGCTATTATGGGATCATGATTGACTAAATGGGCAGATGATGATAACTTTAGAAACTGGAAACAGTGACTTTGATTTACTCTGGACTTGTGTTTTTCTTTATTCTAGTCCCTTACAGTTAAATCCATGATGACTTATTATCCTCTGTCTGGTTTCGTCAGGTCAGTAATGAAAGCACCTATCAGGAGGTTGTTCGAGCCACGTGTGGAAAAGTCACAGGAGTCGTATGTGAAGTCGCCATTGCTGTTTATACATTTGGCACTTGCATTGCTTTCTTTATTGTCATTGGAGACCAACTGGATCGCTGTAAGTAATGCTGCCCTTAGCCTGGTATAGTTGTCATTATTCTTTGTTCTTTCACCTATATTTGCATGGACTTTGTCATTTTTGTGTGTAACCAAAGTAGGTATGTTAAGTAGGGGTAGTAATGTTGCTAAGCTTTAAAAAAGCACAAGGCAGTGACATTATTGAAGAGGGCAAAGAGCATCAAGGATGACAATGCTCAGCTTTTTTGCTCAGTAAATGTGTCCCTCATGTGATTCACTCGAGCTCCACTCCACCGAGACGCTGACAGTGTAGAAATCCTACTCCTGCCTGTTTCTAGAAATAGACCATCCACCTCTTTCTGCCTTTTTGAATGAATGAATGAATGAATGGAGTAGCTGTGATGTTCATTAACTACTTCTAAATCTCTGCAATGTGTAATGTAGTTTGCAGGTAATTCTCACTGTGGCACACATTTCTCCAGCATACTCCACTGCCTTAATCTCTGGTTGTCTGTCCTTCTCTTTTTTTTTCTTTTTTTTTTGTTGCAGTGATAGCAGCAGTGGCTCATGACACAGACAGTACTGGTGGTCTCTGGTACACTGATCGCAAATTTACAATTGTTCTTACTGCCATCTTGGTTATTCTGCCACTCTCCATCCCCAAAGAGATTGGCTTTCAGAAATATGCCAGGTACAAATCATAGTTACTCAGTCTACTCACTCAGCTTTCTTTTGTTTTTTTTTACTGAGGATTACTTTTCCCTTCCAAGTTAATCACAACTGAGTAACTGCTCTTTATTGTAGTGCACTGAGTGTGATGGGAACCTGGTATGTTACCATCGTGGTTATTGTAAAGTACATCTGGCCAGATAAAGAGGTGACTCCGGGCTATGTTCCCACCAGGTGAGCCCTGCTCTCACTCACCATGACACAGCCCTTGCATTATGCAACTAACAGCCTTTCAAAAACTAATTACTATTTATTTTAGCTTTGTCCACCGACTCATTTAAGCAGAAATACCTTCATCTTCCTCATCTTGCTTTGCTTGAGTTGTTAAATCACTGTGTTTGTTACAGTTCTGCTTCCTGGACTGCAGTTTTCAATGCAATGCCCACCATATGCTTTGGTTTCCAGGTATTTCTTCATATGAAATCATGAAATGATTTGCCTTCCTTACAATTTAAGTATAATATTGATGAAATATTTTTGCCTTATCTTCTTTCTCCTGATCTCTCTCCAGTGCCATGTCAGCTGCGTGCCGGTGTTCAACAGCATGAGCAAGAAAGAGATCAGACCTTGGGGAGTTGTGGTTACTCTCAGCATGATTATCTGCCTCTTTGTTTACACAGGAACAGGTATAATCTGTGCACTTATTTCTCAGTGTTTACCCTAATAATAGATTTCCTGAAAATATCTATTTCAAAAATCAATCTTTGTAACAGGCAGCTGTTCCTCAGGATCAGGATCTGATATACAATAATCAACATGTCAGCGTTTCGATGTTGGTTCACACTACACTGATTGCAAAAGGCATTGTGTAGCATTGTTGCAGGACATGGCTTGAGACTGACTGTCAGTACTTAAAAGTTGTGTGTTTTGTGTTTGATCAGGCGTCTGTGGCTTCCTGACATTTGGCTCCAATGTCAGTCAGGACGTGTTGATGTCATACCCTCCTGATGATATTGCTGTGGCCATTGCAAGAGCTTTTATTGTCATCTGTGTGGTCACATCCTACCCCATTTTACACTTCTGTGGCAGGTGAGATAGAATAATTCATGTGAAGTTGGACTGGACTTAAGAGCCAATGCTGATATTGCTATTTAAGAGTTAAAGCAAAAATGCAGTAATGATATATCGACTGATCATTTGTTTTTTTATAAACATTTTTTAGAAGGCTCCCACACTGTGTAATAGAAAAACTGTTTCTATATTAACTTGCGTATCCTCAGCATTTCTGTTTCTTACTACACATACAGTGATACTCATATCTGTTCAGTTGGATGTACGGATTTATGAATTAACCGAGGAGGAAGGAGCACTGGTGCTGGGATTGGTTTCAGCCAATACATGAAGTTTAGCTTTGAGAATCTGTAAAGGCGCCTCATCCTCTGTGTGAAATAATCTCCATATTTGATATTGCAGTTTATGGAGCGTGTCCTCATCGCGTGCTGGTGTGGTCATGTGTCTTTGCAGGGCAGTTATAGAAGGACTTTGGCTGCGTTTTCAAGGCGAGCAGGTGGAAGTGTGTGTGCGTCGTGAGCACAGGAGGAGGATCCTGCAGACCCTGGTGTGGTTCGTCGTCACCCTCGTCCTCGCCCTTTTCATCCCAGATATTGGTCGGGTGATCTCCCTGATTGGAGGATTGGCGGCCTGTTTTATCTTTGTCTTCCCAGGTAACCCTGCCTCCCTCATTGTGTGTGCTAGATTTCATTTCAAGATATTAAAATGTCTCACTATAATATATGTGCGTCTTGAACTTAACAGGTTTGTGTTTGATGCAAGCCAAACTCTCAGAGACAGACAGTCGAACAGCAAGGTGAGATGCTATTTATTCTTAAACTGTCAGTTTCTCCAAAATGTTACAACATGTTTGATAATTGGTGTTGGTCCCTGGGTGCTGCAGTGTAGCTGCTCATGACTGGTTAGGATCTGTTTAGCTTTAGTCACAGAGTCTAGCATCTGTTAGAATAAAAGAAACTCTTGAAACCCAAAAATCTTTCCACAAGCACTTACCAATCTTACAAGAGTATCTTCAGATCTTCTAGCTACAAATTAAAAATGTTTTTCAAATATTTTAGTAACTGAATTCTGACTATATTCTATAATCCAAACATGGGAGTAAAAACCAAAGAAAAAACCAAATTTGGTTGGAAACTAAAATAATGCACAGTGATTAAATACATAAATATACAGACTTGATATCTCTGAGTGAGCCTTCTACATCAGTCGTCTATTTCAGTGTGATTACAAAAAAATGTAAAATACAGGTTCACACATTGGTATTTCCCCGGTCCCCTTATTTTACAGCTGGCATGGATTGGTGGTCTTTGGTGTTGTCATGGTAACGATCGGAGCTTTCATATTTGGCCTCACTACAACCAACTCCATCTATCAAGACATCAACAGCTAAGAGGAACATTTTCATTGGAGCATGAGTCTTTGTTTTTAAAGACAGAGGGGGGAGCGTGTTTAGTCTGTGCTGCTATTCTGAACTTCTGGATAAGATGGATAAGCATCTCATGACACCCATTTAAAGAAATCCTGACCACTGTGGCATGTCACATCCGTGCTCCATACTGGGATAAAGCTCCAGGGCTCTTTGCTCAGTCAGGGAGTTGTCAAAGACACCTCACGGTGCCAAATGACTTAAACATTTTGCCCTTTATTTTCTGTAAAATTCAAATTGCATGTATTATGGTGGTTTTAACTTGCAGTGAGAATAGTTTGACGGTGTAGTCATTCCACAGAGCCACACATAGGCCTCCCTTTTCTCTGAACCCTGTATGGGTGACACATTCCTGTCCTGTTTACAAGAGCTTAAGGACTTTGTATTGAAAGGTCTTGAAATCAAATAGATTTTTTTTTTTTTTTTTTAAATAATGAAATTGTACCAATTTGTGTATTTTTAACTTGCATGTCAAAGTAAATGTTTCCTATCATTGATTTGACATGTTGATCCCAGGTCTAATCAAGGTGCTTCATCTTGGCACTGATGATGGTTTGTCCACTAATTAAGAATTTTGTCTCATCTACTATGAAAATTTGAACTGAGTGTTGTGTTCATGTGCACACACTAGGACACAGTATTGTTAATGAGGGATGTGTTCACTGCAGGTCTTTGTTTTTCTAAATGAGTTGAAAATGTGAGGTTTTCTGCTCAATGGCAAGGCCAAACCAGTCATATTACATTTTAAAAGTTATTTATTTTTTTAGTTTTGTTGGTTTCTTATATACTCTAAGTACTGTGATGATGAGAGATAGATAGATAGATAGATAGATAGATAGATAGATATCTATATATAGATATCTATATATAGATATCTATATATAGATATATATAGTTGACAGGTTTCCCAAAGTACAGATCTACAATCATGTACTGTAAACCTACAGACCTTTAAAAAGAGGTGTGGCTACTTCAATGTGCAAAACAACTAAGTGTCAAACAGTAGGGTGCCTCCCCAAACACTGGGCAGCACAGCAACTCCTCCACATTCAGCATATGAGAGGTCAAACCCTGTTGATTTCTACAGAGCACAGTTTGAAAATAGTACTGTCTTTGAATGTACATGGGAGCTCGGAGGATCCTACACAGAAATTAGTTGGCACTGAGTGTGATGTGTGAAAAAGCCAAGTAGTTGGACTGAATGTGAGGTTTTGATTTAATTGAATCAACTGACACCACTGCAGTAACTCAAGAATGATGAGTTATAAACCATTTTTGTTCTTTTTGTGTGTGTGGATTATGTTGTTTTTCTTTTTGTTTTTTTTATGCCCCAGCATTCAAAACCTCATCTGTTTAACACTACAGATGTTTAGAATAGAAAGTACACTTAATGGTTCGCAATGCCACAGTATATTTAATCTTGGTTTTACATTTATTCAATTAGACTTTGCCTTATGATCCATTATTCAAGTCAGATTCTGACAGTACTTTTTGCCATTTACAGATTGTATCAAACTCTGTAATACAGTGTTTTACTTTTGGATATGAGGGACAGAATTGGTAAAAGGGATTTTTTTAATTACATTGTATTAGTCAAATACAACACAATTTATAGACCGGGAAGGAAGTTGCAGTCAATACATGAATGAATCCTCTGTGGGACCAGTACAACAACTACAGTGTGTGCGTATTTTCTATATACAAGTTATTTTCAACCATTTGCGTCAGATTATTTTCTTGCAGTCTTTTGGTGCTGCTCAGCTCTTTGGTGGATAGCAGCTGCATTTATGATTCTGTCAATGATTTACTGTTTACAGGCTGGAAGGATGTACAAAATCATGTTCATTGGCAAGTTTTGCTGGATGTATTTTTCGAACCTGCCTATGATATGATACAATAAAAGAACTACAATCAATGTCTGTGAATAAATGTGACAATCTGTGGCAGTTTAACAAAACATTTAATTAAAAGACAAGTGATGAGTGACAGTGCAGTTTTTAAACAAGACAGTTTAAACAGTCAGTATATTGAGAATTCCATTATCATTTACATTTCCTGAAAATATTGATACCACAAAACTGCTTTCCATCAGTGCCATAGAGAATAGCTTAATTTTAAAGTACAGTAGAGTCTCATGTATCTAGTCCAAGAATAGACTGATTTTGAAGTGAAACGATGTAAAGCACTACTTTTTTAAGCTAAGTTTTCACATCCATAGCGTGTGAACAGTGAAGGAAGTGCAACCCTTTTACACACATACCCATTTCCCTGATGGTACAACAATGATCTTTAGCAGGTGAACAAGGCAAACACACAGAATGTACTTAACTGACTAGATCAATCACTAGGTTTTGATGCATTCACTCTGGTCTTTGTTAAAGACCAGAGTGAAGGCATCAAAAGTTATTACACATGATTATTTCATTCACGTTTTTTAATTTATCTAGTTAGTTTTGATGAAATGTAAAGAAGGAGGGATGGTGTGTAAAGGGCGTTCATTCCTACAATGTTCACCCATTGAGGATGTAAATATCCTCAAATCTCAAAGTTGGCACTTGAATTCTTACATCTAATCACATCCAATGTGATAAAGATAAGAGTAAACACAGGTTTCAATGACCTAAACCCCAACACACTGCACTGTAAGAACAATGAAAAAATGATAAGATTAAGTGCCCTAACAGTCCCTTTCCCTCTCTTTTCCTTATCTTCCCTGAGAATGTACCATCTAATAAGTGATGAGTACAAATGTGTATATACATCTGGCAAGAAGAAAATATAAGTGACCACTTTGGAAGCCTGTGCATTTATATTTATATGTTGTCCTTAACTAACAACACACAAATCATTGTATTGTACATACATGTTGAGCACTTAATTCAAACATTCATAGTTGAGCTGCAAATAGTGTGTAAACAACTCAGCCAATGACATCAACAAAAGCTAATAGGAGTCGGGAGTTATCACAACTGGAGTCCAGCCAGTGACGCCAGACTGAAGATGTGGGGTAGAGCTACTTTGACAAATATAAAGATCCACTGGAAGCTGTTGGATATATAGATCTAATGAATGATTGTATAAAGCTGAAAGGGTTACATAGTTAGCCAGTCTGGAGTGAAATAAACTTTAAATGATCAGCACTGAGTGGAAGCTTTTTGAGGTCATTAAATCCAAAGGTTCACTTACCTTTTCCTCCAGCATGGTGATGTTTTCAATAAAGACATAAAATATTGAGTTTTATGTGATATTATCTTAGGGACACTGAGCTGTGTCTCAGATGAAGATCAGATCACATTTCATAACCTATCAATGAAAAAACCAGATCATTTGAAGACAGCAGTTTTCATAATAACTCAATAGGAGCTATTTGTTATGAAGGACTGGAACATGTGGAAAGCTGGACCTGGAGCCCACTGAGGAACCATATGACCAGCCCCCTGAAAGACAGGACAGAGGTATTTCACATCACCAACCTAAAAACAGGACAGTCATGCACACACTAAACAACACACTAGTGGTTACCTTGACTGTGAGGAAGGTTATGTTTCCAAACTGTTGATAGAAACCAGCAATCTGGTCTTCATGAATCCAGCTCTGATACTTAGTGGTTGCCTAAGAACATTTATTGGGAACATTAAGGTTGTAGTTTTGGGGAAACTGCATGTATGTGTGTGTGTGCGTGCGTGCGTGTGTGTATATATATATATATATATATATATATACACACACACACATAAATAAATAAATAAAAGAGTTCCTCCCTACATTAAAGCCAAGGTCCTCCACAAACCACTGGTCTCCCAGGAAGTTGCAGGCCATGTCGGTGTCTCCATTGTAGACGAGAGCCCGTAGGCCCATAGAGAGCAGCTTCAGGTACACATCCTTCACAGTTGAATACAGGGTGGTGTAATTGTTTCCAACATAATCACTGCAATGAAGAGTTTGTTATCATAATGATAAACATGTCACCAACCTGCAACCTAACCACACATACAAGACATTTACAGATGACTATCAATCTAATGCCATAACTAGAACACACTAAACTTGCTACTTTAATAAGTTGAAATCAGATATTTGGAAAAGATTATGAGAATCTGCAGTTTATCATTATCAGACTTGAACTATTTCCCTTGAAAACATCATGTTGACGACTTGTTTGGATTATTGTCCATTTCTCCTGTAATTAGGGTTAAAAACAACAATAGCAAAATGTTAAAGCTCTTTTTTACTATAATCTGCATATTTATCCATTTTATTGTTTAATAAAATTTCTGCATTCTTTCAGTCAGCAGCTGATTTATTGCTGAGTGTGAGCCTTGCAGCAGAAAACTTGAGTCTATTTCTTATGGTGAAATTTCGAGGTGCGAGTTTATTTTCTGTATACATTTTTAAATGCTGTTGTAGTTTGACATAGTGTCTATGTTTGACAAAGCTGTTATGAACTATTGTATCTCTTCTTCTGCAACGCAGTTTCAGACACTATATAGTGTCTGAAACTGCGTTGCAGAGCTTTCGAGACAGTAAAGGGCTGCATTCAATTTGTAAATCGATACGATGTGCTGATGATGGTACAAAAGTAAAAGGCATTTTGATTTCTACTTTGAGTGGTAAGGTGAGATCTGAATATACCATCAACTCCCTGTAATTTTGTTAGTGATGTTTCAATCAACTACAGGCAAATGCCAATAAGAAGGACTTGAGGGATGTAGCATAATGATCAGTGTCACTATAGTCATCTAATCACATTGGTATTTTACAGCAACACACCTGCAGATGTCCCACTGTGGCAGTATATCTGCAATGTGTAAAGCTTTTCTCACATCGCCTCTGTTCAGCCAGTTTATCTGAGCTGTGCTGTTGATGCATGGAGGGACTTCACCCAGGGACACGAAGGGTATCACTTTATCTGGAAACTTCATCAAAAAGATGTTAATCATTGTTATGCTACTAGACAATAAGAATTTGAAGCACAGGCGCAAGAGCAAGAGGGGACTACTCACTTTTTGGACCTTTGCATGTTTCCTATAGTTCCTAAACAGATGACTCATGGTCCTCTCATAGCCTCTGTGGGATCTTTCCTGACCCTCACAGTCCAAGTAGAGGGCATACTCGTTAAGTCCCATTTCATACACAATATGAAAAGCCATGGTCACCTGAAGGGAGACAAGGACAAAGTCAAATTTGAAAGAGCAGCACCAGACATTCCCAGGTGAACGCTGTAGAAATAGTGCACACGTACCAGCATCTTGCAGTTCTCTGAACTGGAGTTGTAAAAATTACAGATCCCCTTCTCACAGCAGTTTATATTGAGATCATGCCACAGACTGCAAAGAAAACAAGGTGTTAAAAATGGTCATTTCTGCATCAACTAGGTAACTTTCACCTTGTCTTGATGTCATTCATTCTGTCATATTGATCTAAAACACTATAATAAGACCAATTTCTGTATGTTACATTGCTTCAAGTACAATAACAACCATAAAAGTAAAATTTAATGTTTTCAAAAAACACAAAGGACAGCGAGCCCTAATGCCATACCGCATATTAAATGTAAACAATACTGTAGTAGTATATTCTTTCTGTTTTACTATACTTTTTTTTGGCTGTTAGTCTTTCTAAAAATAAAAATAGTTGGGATAAAAAATGTCCAACAGCACACTCAACAACACGCTCAAAATCTACTCACAATTAATGTGTAGTTTAAACTTTGGAAACTGCTAAGGACTTGAAGGTCCTTGATAGGTCCTTCATGTTACAGAAGACCATGAACTTCCACTCCTGCCCTCTGAAACATCACATTTGTCCCCATGTTGCACTCACATGATCAGATGCCAAATTGATCAAAGCTGAGGGGAGTAGGGGAGCACACTAGCATTACATGGCTTTGCCTTTTGCACATTTTCCCTCATCGTAAAGCAAACAAGCATCAGCTACAAATTGCCACTTACTCTTCTCCAAAGAGGCCATGATAGTAACCAAAGTAGATCAAGGTTTGGTCATTGAGAGCAAAGCTGCTGAGACCATTTCCCACTGCAAAACCCTGAAAAAAAGGCAATGATCAAAAATAAGCATCAGGGTGTTTAAAGTCCCACCAGACAGTGCTCTTGGCTATGTGCAGTAGTTTGCAGGAAGCACCTCACCTTGAAGTTGATTTTGGCAGGTCCTGTAGCCACACGCAGGCTGAGAGTTGGTGCATAAATGCCACCATAACTTTCTCCAAAGATGAAGAACTTATTTTGAGTGAAATTTGGGAACTTGGCAAAGAAACTCTGTAGGGCTATATAATTATCCTCGGCTACCTAAGAAAAGAACATAGATATGGTTGTTTTGTCTTTGCATTGCAAAAATCCATAATCACTCATTTAGCAGACTGTTAACTCACCTGGTCATCATCGGTTGCATAGTTGTGGTCATCAGAGTAGGAAAACCCCACTCCTGCTGGAGACTCCAGATACAGCAAGTTGGCAATCTTGTTCCAGCTGAATGGGTTCTCATACAATGTGGCCCCGTCATCATTCACCTGAAAAGCAAAGTCCACAGTGTCTATTTGGAGTCACTTTAATGCAGTGCGAGTATAGCAATGCACACAGTGCGCATGCTCACATGAAATGGTCCATTCTCCGACAGGAATCCATCCAACGAGCTGCAGCCCGGACCCCCGTTCAGCCAGAGGACCAGGGGGTCTTTGACCGGGTCCCTCTGAGAGGTCACAAACCTGCAGGGGACAATAGATTGTTGCGGCCCTAATGTCATGAATAAATCCACCACTGGAGACATTTGACTGTTTTACGAGAACATTTTGCTCAGATTGTGTCACAACTTTGACTGAAGTGGAGTTTTAGCTTTAACTCCAGTAAAAGGAGGTGAATACCGCCACAGTTTCCTACCAGTAATGGAGAAACTTCCCCGGCCGAGCCCGGAGGTAGCCTGACCACTGTCGGTAGTTGGGCTTGAACATTAAACCCGGTAGCTCCGTCACCTCATCCGGAGCGTAGAGAGCCCGGGAGCCGGGCTGCAGCACGGCCAGCAAACACACCAGCAAAGGCCCGGGGACCATCATCCCACCTCAGTCACTGCTAACAGCAGACACGCAGCTCGCTTCGGGTCCAGGAGAAAGGACGGGGGTGGTTAGGAGGCTCTGACTTCCTCCGCAGTCACCAGCAGCAGCTCCGCGTGAACGAGCGAGCCGTCATATGACCTGCTGCTGCCGGTCACGTGAGCAGCTGAATCATTTCAGAGGCAGGGCTGAACCTTGATGTGTGGACTTTTATTACATTAAGAAGTATTGGAACCTGTGGCCATGTAAAACACATTTACTTTAGATAAAGACATTCAAGTTAACATGTAGGATACTGATACACGAAAGATAAACAGCTGTGTTCAAGGGTTTCAGGACAAATTTCATATTTTGTTGAAGATTTGAAGTGAACACAACTGAATAGAAAACCAGCTATTTGTGATGTAGAAAGGTTTAGGCAGCCTTCTACTTATAAAGCCTCAATGGGGCTTGAAAGGCAGATCAAGTGTTGTTATTAGAAACTGTCAGCTGGTGACATCTCTAGATCTGATCATTTCTCTGATTTTTCAACAAGCCTTGTTAAAGCAAACAACAACAATGGGCTCCTATAGGCACCTGACCGAGGATCTGACGAACCACCGGTCGAATGAATGAAGAACGAAGCAAACTGCTGCCTGAAAGATCCTATTATGACTGTAAAGAACCGACAGGGAGGAACTGGAGTGGTGGTACCCAAACTGACTGGGCAGCGTTAATGCACAAACAGGGTCTATATGGATGAGCCATCAAAAGAAACATGTAACCTCATCACCATCGCCTGAAGCCTGCAATGCAACATGTGGATAAGACAGGGTTGTTTTGGAAACTAGTGCTGTGGACAGATGGGTGGTTAAAATTGAGCTCTTTGCCCACAATCACTAAGTGTGGTTATAGAAAAAAGGGAGCAGCATTTGATGGAAAGAGCGCTGTGCCAACTGTTAAAGGAGGGGGTGGAAATATTCTGCTTCGGGGTTGAGTGGCAGCTAGTGACTCAGAAAACACTGCACGGATAGAGTGAAGAATTGATTCACCAGATTCTGGATGCAAATATCCTGCAGGGAAAAAAGTTCAACTGAAAAGAGACTTTTACAACAGGGCAGTGATCCAAAGCAAACCTAAACATCCATCATTAACTACTTCAAGCAACAAAAGCAGAAGCTTTTGCAACAGCTCTCCTTTTCCCCCTGACATCAACATCATTGAAAATCTGTGGCTGTATCTTAAACATGTTGCATGTGTTTAAAAAATATCATAATCCTGTTTCCACCAAAGGGGTGTAGGCAGTGGGGGTCTAACCACTGACTCAGTGACCAAACTTTTTATTTTACAGCACACACAAAAGGACATATAAAAACATGTTGTAAATTAAAAGGCCCCTGGAGGCCATTATAGTATCACAGTGAGCCAACAGCAATAATACCAGGATCCCAAAATTATATATATATCAAGTTGTTCTGTGTGTAACAAACCTATTGACGTGACATTTGTGAAAATCATGGTTATCAAGATGATGTACTTCATTAGATATGTTTACTCTCAAGTCAAAATCAAAGAGGAAAAACCACAGTGAGTGATTCAAAAGCTAAAAATAACATATAAAATAAATGTGCAAACACAAGTCAACATAAAAAGAATGAAATCTCCTGGGATACAGTTCTTCAATTTCATGTCTACAGAGTATCTTTGGAGCATTTTTACATAAGCTTTGAGTTTATTGGGCATTCGGTCGAGACTTAATAGGTTGGAAATATTTTGTGACACCTCCTCTGAGCACAGCAGAAAGCTTCCCCAGGGCCCCAGACATCCAGCCTGTGAGCCCAAAGCAGCCCCAGTTCACTGCAAGTTTTTGGTAGTTTTATTAACGGCAATTTAGTTTGGAAATTGTGTCAGTTTTTACTGTTTCAGACTATTTTATATTGTTCTCCTGGGCGCACACTGTGTTCAGGGCTGTAGCTACCATGAAGACACTGAGGTCATGTACTTGGCATTTCTTCTAAGAATTTGGGCTTTTAGAAATCTGGAAACACATCAAATGCTAAAATTACACTTGGTGGATTATAGACTGAAATAGAAAGAGACTAATTCTGAGAAAGCATTAAAGAAGCAGCTTGTAGTAGTTCTCCAGCATGAGTGCAGGTTGGTTTCTGGGTTTAACTGATATCCTGTAGACTGCTACTTAATTTACTAGGGAGGCGACAAGACCCTTAATTCAATAGGTAAAAGGTGGAGGTGGTGGGACCAAAACTCCTCCCCTCCCCTATTAGAGTAATGCTCAGAAAATAACACAACAGCAAACCTTCTGTATGTTATTGGCCTTTTATTTCATGTTCAATGTAGATACAATACAGATAAATAATATCTCTTCAGGGATGCCAAAAAATATATATATTTAGTAAAGATAGGCTTTAATTGTGATATGTCAAACCTTTTCGGCTTTTATTGTGAAGGCAGGTACTCATGGTTTCCCGGAAAAAAAATAGGCGCCTATTTCCATAATAGTGGGGACTGGAGGGTCATCAGAGTTGGTATGGTGCGGAAAACATTGGCTTTAAATCGGTTTTAAATCGCAGATAAGTTAATATCTTTGCCCAGACTCGCATCGCAGGTCGTCGTCAGGACCGTTAGCGCTTGTTAGCTGTAGCGCAGTATCTTCAGCAGCTAGGCTAACACTATTAGCGACAACTATCGAGGTAAAAAAACTTTTTTTTTTTAGTTTAATGATCCCAGTTGAAGTCGTGTAGACAGTGGGGGGTGATTGTATTGTTGTTCCAGCGCTGTTTCGGAAAAAAAAAACCAAAGAGTTGCAAAATTGATGAAACACTTGATATTAACAAAAACTTGTTACGAGTGAAGAGCTACACAAGATGTTAGTGTTTCCGGTACAGGCTTGTCGCAATAAACCTAGCACAGTTTCTAAACATTTTTATTTGAGTTTCACATTAAACAACAAGAGTGATTGTACAGGAAAAACTGACGAGATTATATATCGGGGGAAAAAACTCTTTCCGGATCTGACACAATCTCGGCGCAGCTGATTCAAACAGTGCAGGGTCCAGGGTTTATTTGTTTTCCTTTCCTGTCCTGCAGAGCATGGACCGCGAAGACAGCCCACCCAGCGCAGAGGGAGAGGCTGCCATGCCAGACCAGAACCCCAAATACCAGAGGAGTCTGAGGAGCCTCAATGTGCTGGCCACCAAGTTTATCAAACTACTACAAGAAGCTGAAGGAGGCACGCTGGACCTCAAAGATGTACGTGAGCTGAGACCAGTCCAGCATGACAAACTGTTATATTCTATTATAACCAGTCTGACTGATGTCTATAATATCAGATAATAGTAAGGGTCTTCATCTGGATTAGTACTGACACAACAAATGGATAACAGTTACCTTAAGAATCATTAGAGCTGCAGTGATTAGTCTTTTAATTGATGGATTGATCGACAGAAAACTGCCATTCTTTCATTGTGGTTTGTTTAATGACACCGAGCTCTTGTTGGCTTTGTATCATTGTGAACTAAATATCTTTGAGTTTTAGACTGTTGCTAAAATAAAACATTTCAAGTTTTGAGCTGTGTGAAATTATAAAGGGCATTTTTCAGTAAATGGGGATATTGTGTAAATATGATTAATGTAGAATCTGAAAGTTAATTGATGATGACAATTGCAAGCTGTAGCTCCAGAAATGAGTAAACATCCATCCACTTGGTCATAAACTTTTTCTTTCATAGTTCACATGCTTTTCAGTGCTTACAGTTTGCACTTGGAAAACGAAGCTTTGCCAGAAATGGGTGTTTGTTGTTACGTGTTTATTACTCCTCCAACCTAATGAAGGTGAAATGAATAAAGACTCAGCTCTTTTATAAACTAAAGACTTTTATGAACTAAAAAGTTTATTTCAAGTTGTTTTCATTAAAAACTCTCAAAGAAAATTTAATTAATTTAGAATAGCTGTTGTGTTAAGCAACTGCGTCAACCTCTATAGGAACAAATGCTTGATCTTGGCAACATTATGAACGATTCCCTCCTAAATAAACAATGAAGAGTTATACTGTAGCTGCACCAGTGTTAGTGCTTAAATTGTTTTGAAAGTGGGCTTTGATTTTTAATAGCCACTATTAGGAATCTGCTGATACGCTCGGATCATTAACTGAGAACATTTGGGAAACAAAAATTCACAGAATGCAGCCAACTAAGTGGAGGAGGTGGATAAAATGTTTTGTGCTCTTTCAGGCTGTCAGGATCTTGGCTGTTGGACAGAAAAGGCGAATCTATGACATCACAAATGTGCTGGAGGGCATTGGTCTGATTATGAAAATATCCAAGAGAATTGTAAAGTGGATGTAAGTTTTAAACGCTGCCTTGTGTGCTTGTGTTTGGTTGTGCATGTGTTTCAGAGCGTGTAGTGCAAAATGTGTAAAACATATGTTTTTTCTAAACAAGGGGTGCAACGCCAGGGGAAAATACACATGAGTTAACTTACAGACTGAAACTGTTAAAGGCCGAGCTGGAGGACTTGGAGCAGAAGGAATTCATGTTGGACCAGCAGAGACTCTGGGTAGAGCAGAGTATCAGAAACACAACAGAAGACTGCAGCAAATATCCTTTTCATACCCGTGTAAACTTCAACACATTGATTTCCAATAGAACCTATTAAAGATTGCAGAAATCTTAAGTAGTTTTTGGAAATTGTTCACTTTTTAGTAGTTAAATTTTAAGTGAAAATGAGATGTTAGAGGGTACTGAAAACATAATTTTTTGCTCATAGTGGTTTCTGTTGACAAAGTGAATTTATGTGTAATTAGAATTGTAGTCTTATTTATTATATTCACACACCAACTATGTGTTCTTGCACAGTATTTCAAGTTAAACTTTAACTCAGATCAACTCTGACTTATGTGAATCATGAAGATATCTGCAACTGCTTCGGGGGTAATGTATAATTTCTTGTTGTTTTACAGTTACTCTTCTGTACATTTATCTGTCAGTGCATCTTTAAAATCCAAGGAGAGGGGCAGTGAGCTAAAGACAGTGCTGTTCTCTTTTAATCGTGGATACATTTTTATTGCTGTTGAGTTGCATTGATTGATGATTCTGTAGGAAGTTGATTCAGTGTGGACCATCTTATGAAATAACTAGATGTTAGGTGCTTAGATGAAGTCCACATCTGAGGTAAATCAGATGCTGTGGTGACATTCACACAGCTGGACAAACACTGGTGTATAAAATCATGATGGCACTTGTACCACCACAACAGCTGACACACATTAGTTTGTTTTAGAATAGAGGCAAAAAGAACAGCTAGCATGTTATTTGACTTAAAATAAGAAGTTCAATTACTGTATTTTGATTTTTCAGTCTTTTTGTCTCATGTCTCCTTAGGCCACACACTTTTGGCAGTAAGAGCACCATCTGGCACACAGTTGGATGTTCCCATTCCCAAAGCTGTAAGTCCTGGATTACTGTTCTGTCTTCTGTTTCACTGACTTAAAATTCAGATGGAATGACTAAGTGTGTGTGTACATCTTCTTTCAGGTTCAGAACAGCCCAGCAAAATATCAGATCCATCTGAAAAGTGTCAGTGGACCCATAGATGTCCTACTCCTTAACAAAAACTCTGAGAGCTCTGCCCCTGTCGTACTGCCTGTCCCACCATCCGAAGAGATTTTACAGAACGCCAAGTTGGCCATGTCTGCTTCAGATGCAACAGCTGAGACCAAACATTGCACTAAATCATGGCAGACGACCACAAAGGACACACAAACTTCCCATGCATTGTCATTTATGAACCCTGAGCTCAGACGATCACATGGTCCTAAATGTGAGTATTTTAATTTGTGTAGTTTTTGATGACAGGCCATGAAAACTCCCATTTTGGCTTGAACTTGACCCTCGGCCATGTTGATCTTAAGTCTAGATCAGAGAATAATTATTTTGGGTTGCAACCAAAATCAGATAATAGAGCTTAACTCTTATTTAAGTTACTGTGGATATAATTTACTACAGTAAATCCGAATGTTAAAAACACATTTTTATATAACACTGATTAACGCTGACTATTTTTTTCTTCAAATCAGAATAAGGTTTAATAGTCAAGTGTGTTTGCACATACAAGGAATTGACTCCTGTTGCTCACAATGTACTTACATACAATACACAGTACCAATGATAATGTCTAGCAAGTAGGTTAAAAAGTAAAATACAAATAGCAACAACAATTGATGATGGACTGATGAGGAGATTACACAAATGTCAAATGTTTCCTCCAGTTGCTGAAATCACTTGATAAGTTATATATCACAGTAGTTAATGGTTTTGTGGTGTCTTTGTCTGAGAATATTTATTTTATATACACATGCATGCTCATTCAATAATATCTCAACATCCCATGCGTGTTTGACAGATTTTACATTTATTTTTTAAAAATGTTGTTTCCAGTGCAAGATTTATCAAAGGAACTTAAGGAACTACTAGACCCATCCAAAGGTAGGACTCTTGTTGTTGATGTGTCTGATTTGTTCATTATTACACTCCATTTTTTTTTTTTTTTTTTTTTTGATTGTATACTAGTGCGTGATTATGTATTTCCTTGTTTTTGTAGAAATAGTGAGTGCAGATCTAATCACAAGGCTCATGACCTCTGAAGGCAAGTCCACTTTATTTTCTGACATTTCTTTTTCTGAGATATCTTATTGGCGTTTGTAGTGTATTTGTATTTATTACATTTATACCTCTGCTCATCAGTTTTTTCGCCGCTCCTCCGTCTTTCACCACCACCATCTGAACATGAGTACGTCTATAATCTGGATGAGAGTGAAGGCCTCAGTGACCTCTTTGACATCCCTGCCCTCAATGTTTGACCATGCACTTCTGTGTTTAAGATTTTTCCCTAGAAATGTACATAGCAGTCTGTTTTTAAATAGTTATTTGATTATAACAAATAATAAATGATTTCAAATATGATGTCTACCTTATTCATATACTCATTAGTTCTATTAGAAACGTACTAGAAACGCCTTTTCACAATATAAAATAATTCATTACACCACAAACTATAGTGGCTGCTGAGATATTTGAATCTGGATTATAGTGGTGGACCAACAGAATGACATTGCCTTCATGATAGAGCCATGCCTCCATACCATGGCTACAAATACTAATGAGAACTAAATACGTTTTCACTGGTAGTTGCCAAGAATCTGTTTGCTCTAGACAAATATAAATGAATAAAATCAGTAGATCATGCAGTATATCTTGGCAATATGTCTACTGAAATTGTTATTCATTTAAGCCTTCGTGTCAGGAATGTCTTTAGGTGTAGCACTGACAGGCATGTATAATAATATGCATGTACATATTATAAAGCACAGTGTGACTGAGTGGATGAGGTACCAGAACAGAGAGAAATGGTGCAAAATAATATTTATGTGTCATTCAGTACACGTAAATTTTGCAGTGTTGGGTTTGCTGCCGTCCCAGGTGATGAATGATGAGTGTTGAGATCAGTAAAACTCCCATGGAGAAACATGGACAGGTTTTATAGACTTCCAGAAAGAGTCTGTAAATATTGTTTGTTTATTTATTTTAAAAAAATTTAAGGGCTACCTTCATAACTACACCCATCAATTCCCATTTCTTGATGTTATCTGTCTTGGTAGCTCTCAACAAAACAAACTGTTGGTACTTTGAATTAATTTGATCCAAAACAATTACCTATCCTTATAAATTGTGGGGTTCACAATTTTAACATTTCTGTCACAAAAGTTTTATTTCTGTGGTACAATAAAGGCACACTTTTAATGAAAACAAATTCACATTGATGGATGTTGTACTCAAATCTTTCATTTAAGAAAAAACATCCACATAGCAATATAAAAACAGTGAGTTGGGTAGTTTTTTTTCCAGTGGTTTCCAGCCACAGATTGGACATGCCTGAATGGTTGAAAAATAAATCTGAGGGCCTATGAAATTATCAATATATTGAAGAAAAAAAAAAAACAACTTATTTTTTTGCTGTATATATATGGACAATAGCCTCTTTGTGCATCAATAATTTATTTGAACTGTAGAGAAGGATTTTCTACCAAAAAGGCTGAGGGGTCCCATATAGATAATTTGTTAGTCTCCTGTAGCATTTCTAAGCAGTTAACATTGATATTTGTAAAACACTGTTACTGGACTGAGCTACAATGGCAAGTGTTTATTAATGTGCAGTGTGTGTCAGCAGTTAAAACCCCTCTGATGAAGACATATTGTAGATTTGCGTAAAGTATCCCATGTAATATATGTTTATGCATTAGCCTCCACTCACTGACACCAGTGGGAGTTATAGTTGTTGAGAAACATTTCTAAACACTTCCTTTCTGTTCAGAGCCACATTATTATTAATGTTAAAAACATTTGTATGTTGTCAGCACATTAGTGTTTGTATGGTGCTGATAAAGGCTTTACATTGAACTAAGTTGGATTTTATATTTATTACATAATTATTTTCCCCTGAATTGTAGTGGAGGAAAAGTATAAAATAAGATAAAACAAAAATAAACCTGAGTAAAATGTGCTTAGTTACCGTTACTGTCCACCACGTTGGATTTCAAACATCCGTTGCCATAGAGACGTTTGTTTGAATTTGAAACACTTGCTCCAACACGGCTGCAAGTAGCGCGAGTTTCTCAAAACAATCGAAATACTCGAAACATTGGACACAGTCTCTCCTTTTATCGGTGCTGTGCTTACGATGGTGAGCAAAACGGTATTAAAGTGAATATATCAGCCGCCTCGGCTTCACTGCGGTTACAGCAGTAAGGAGCTAACGTTAGCTACCTAGTGGTTAATGCTAAAGTTGTGTTAGACTTGCTGTTTTGTTGCCAGCTGTTTCAACCCTCCACTTTCTCTATGTCGACTTCTGCCCAGCCGCCCAAAAACAAAGGCACGGGGAAGAAGCCTGGAAAGACCAGGACGCCCACGCTAATAGATGGCCTCACCAAGGACGAGATGTCCAAGGAGCAGGTCGGGGCTGGAGTGTCGTGTGTTATTGAAAGTGTGGAGTATTGTTTTCATGTTTTACATCAGGAGGAAAGAAACGTCTCCTGATGAAAAGTCATCTGTTCTTTGAGTTAGTTGCACTTTAACAGAGCTGGAGACTACCCAAGATACAGGTTCGACAATAATCAGAATAAGCAGAGACTAAGTTGTCTTTACTTTAATTTTCTTGTAGATTGAAGCTCTCAAAACACTCAACACATAATGCAATTTTCTGGTATACATGTGTTGTGTCTAAGCCCACAGAAGAACAACATCAGGGTTAATTTCTCAGATTCACCTCCAGAGAAGACATTACATGATGTTGAGGGTCGCTCTCTGTGAACAGTGCCTTCACTTTGTCCATGTACAGTTAGTGGATTGCCCAGTTAGAATTAAATTGAGGCAATAAGCAAGAGTATCTTGCTGTTACAGTAATTAATAGGGTCATATTAAAATATATATTTGTGTGTGTTTCAGCTTGAAGAGCACATTGTGCGCCTTCGAGAGGAGCTGGATAGAGAGAGAGAAGAGAGAAACTATTTTCAGCAGGAGAGGGACAACATCCACACCTACTGGGAAATCACAGACAGGCAGCTAGATGAGGTTAAGGCTGAACTTCAAAACCTAGATAAGGAAATAGAGGAGAATGAGGGGCGTCATCAAGTAGAAATCAAGGTAAGGATAATATAGAGATATACAGTGTCAAACTAAACCTAAATTCAGGGTCTTTATTTTGATCCAGAATATGCCCATACAGGGAACAAGCCTGTGCCATTTTAAAATGCAGTTAATAGATTAAAGTAAGTTGTATCCCACAATTGTGCATTAGGCTTTAATTTACCAAGAGGTTGTGCTTTTAAAAGTTGTGATCAAATGGCATTTGCCAGTTTCCCATATTTTCATGCATTTTTCTGAAATAATACTTGTTTTCTTGATATCTAACAAGCAAATATTATTCACAAGCCCATTGCACAGCTGAATTCATTTTACACTGCACATTTAATTGTTTTCCCTCCCCACTAGGTGTATAAGCAGAAGATGAAGCACCTTCTGTGCGAACATCAGAACACAGTCTCTGAGTTGAAAGCAGAAGGTTTAGTCTCCACAGAGGTGCTGCAAAAAGAGCAAGAACAATTAGAGGATGAGCTTCATCAGAAGATGAGGGCCATCATGGTAGACATGCAGAAGCTCAACAATGAAAATCTCTTCAAGGAGCTTGAGATGGTTTGTAGTATACACCAAAGATCTATGAATTCAGAGTTTGTGTTTACCTTGATACGTGTCAACAAATAAGCTTCATTTTTTCAAACACTACTTTGGTTGTGATTTCACCAGAAACTCAATGAAGAAATAACTCAAACAAGGGACAAATGGGAGATGCTCATCACAGGTAAACAACTATTTAACTATACCTAATTATATCTAACTACATGTAATTTTGAATTTATTTCAACACCTCATGTTGTCAAGATCTAAATGGGAAACAATTTGTGTTGTTTTTTAAACAGAAAGCAAATCTGAATATGAGAAAAAGACAAAGTTGCAGCAACAAAAACTTGACAACATGTTGAAAATGGAGACCAGTGAAAGAGAGGATCAGTGGAACAGCCACATTGCTGGTATTAAAGAAGAGTACGCCGCAGTCTTCTCAGATACTGATGCAGTTGTTAATCTCATTAAAAAGGATGGGGAATTTATCGTGTCACTCAAGGTATAAATGGACACACTCGGCATCCTTGTCAGAATTAACACAATGAAAGTTTTATTTTGACAACGCATTATTTTCATTGTTGATTATTCTTATAATTAATTGATAAGTTGTTTTGTTTATGTAAAATGATGAAAAACGCACATTACAGTCTCCTGGAGTCTTTAAACGGCATGTCTCGAGTGACTGTTTCAAAATAACATGAAATTTTGAAATGTTTTCAAATTTGAGAAACTATAATCTGATAATTAGAATTTTGGACTCAAAATTGTTGAAAATTAATATTCTGTCCTTTGACTAATTGAGTGTTTTCTTGGCTTTTCTTAGCTACAAGTGAAATCTTTTGAGGAGAAACTGGAGAAGACGCAGGAAAACTGGAGGCGTCTGTTGAAGCATAACAGGTGTCTTGCTGAGCGTCTCTTGAAAATCAGGGAGGAAATTGCTGAAAAGGAGAAAAAAATCAAACACTATGGAATGAAAAAGGTTGCTTTTGGTTTTGGTCAATTTTTTAAAACGTGGTCAACAGTGCCAATTTGTACACTTATATTTGTTGCTATTATATTTTAAATTTGCACCACTTTATGATAGGACGCCAATGAAAAGGTCAAAAAAAAGGAGCTGAATGATCTAAAATTGAAACATAAGGACCTGGAAGAGAAATTCAAAAAGGTAAATGTTAAAAATGAAACTTTAAGTAAATCCTTTATCAGTGTCATGTTGCTTTAATGATAGCATGATTCACGTCCACCGTGGATGTCACCCTAATTCTTGTAGTGTAGTTGTGGGTATTTTGGTGAATGTTTTTACCGTTCTGTTTGTGCGTGTGTTGCAGCTTCAACTGGAGAATGATGAGCAGTACAAGGCATCCCTTCAGAGCATTGAGAAGGTGCAGCATAAAGCAGACGTGCAGACCATGCAGCTGGAAAGGAAGCTGAAAGCCCTGACAGATAGCCTGGAAAAGACGCAGACTCAGCTCCACTCTGTGCTAACTGCCTCTAATATGGACCAAATTGCCCTTAGTGGGGTTACAAAAAAAATTGAGGTACTGTTGTATGTCTCCTTTTTGTTTGCCTCCTCTGTAGTCTTATGTGCTCTTGGTTGTTGATGTTCTGTATTTTATTCATGTTGCTTTGCTGTTTGTACATTAAATAAACATGCTTTGCTTACAGGAAGAACTTGAGGCCTGCAATAATTCCATCAAGGGCTTTCAGTATAAAAAAGCTCTGATTTCCAAGGTTAGTAGTTCATTTTTGCATTTGTTTGACAAATGATCACATTTAAACTACCTATGTTGTGAAATTCATACTTGTGTGAAACAATTGTGTGTCTGACAGAATAAGGATCTGCTGCTGACCTACAAGGCAAAGCAAAGGGCTTTTTCCCAGGGAGGTGTCTTGAGCCTTGCTGGGACACAACTTTGATCTGGCTTTGCCCTAAAATGAGAAGAAATTAATTCAAAGACTGAACCATTTATAGAAAATCTCTCTTTCTTTGCATCTTATTTAATTTGAATCTTTGAATTTCTTTGATACAAATGTTGATGTTCAATCAAATCAAAGGATTAACATGAAACTGTGTAAGGTTATAATGCTTCTATTTATACCTTTGTGGGTTCATTATTTCACAACAAACTAAATGCTATAAACTGTATTACTCCAAATGCGCAAGCTGTTTTACAGTTTTTTTTAAATTTTATGGCATAATAGTTTTTATATGGTAGAACAGCTTTCAAAAACTCAGATAAAGGTCAATATCTAAACACTTAGTTTTGCCATTGTAGTGAAATTTGAATACATCCCTTAAGTTAATCTTTACTAACATAAGCTACATGAATTATAAATCACTGGTTCACAACCTGTGGACCGGGGACAACTGGTGGACTGCAAAGGTATTACTAGTGGGTTAATTAAAAAAAAGCATCTTTTTTTTTTTTACAAAGGAAGAATCAAGAGAAAGATGGTGAATTGACAAGTGATTCCCTGCCCATCAAATAAAAAGGAAAGCAGCCAAAATTTTAAAGATTTTCAAATGGGCCTTGATTTGGAAAAAGTTGCGAGCCACTGGTCTAAATGGATCTGAATATTGTCTGTTAACAATAAGTCATTAACTGCGACTGTGAAAGAGCTAAGTGCAGTGACAGAGCTTAATATGTGAATTCAACCAATCCAAATCTTAGCTTCTGTAGAAGCCACAGAACAAATCTTGAGTGCAGAGGTTGACCTGTAGAGGTCATGGGTTACTGTTCAAACAATGTACCATATACTAGTCTTTGAGGGTCACCTTGCAGTCACTTTGTTTATTCACCACTCATTTTTTCCTATTCTCACCTCTAAAATAGACTTGAAGAAAAATGAGAAATTAAGATGAAGGGCTGCTTAATTAACTATTAGCCTCTAAGACCCGGGTTTGCCACCAAAGGTCTCTGAAAATAAGGCTCACAGCAGCAGCTTCAACATCTGTAAAGCTTCCTTCTCTACTTTCCTTGTTGAGGCAGGTAATAGTTGGAGCATCAGCTGTTTTGTCTGCAGGGTGAACCATGCATGATCTCTTAGCTGTTAATTATAGCAGTCAAGATAGGGATAATATTAAAGTTGTATTTTATTAATCTAAGTGTTTCTAATAATATGACCAAGTACTTTTGAGATATGTTTGGTGAAATAATTTTGAAGTGAAGTGAAGAAGTGATGGGTTTACAGTCACAAGGACATGATGCCATGTAATTTTACCTTTGGTGTGCAATTAACATCCTTTATCATCCCACTCCAGACACCAAGAAAGTTAAAGAGCATTCTCAACATCATGTGACACAATGTATGGCAGAAAAAACAAACTGACAAATATGATATTAGCTTAAATTTGAATGAATCAATAATTGCTAAAAAAAATTCAAGTGACAAAAAAGCTCTTAACTTTATGCCAGTAAATCAAGGCAAAGACCAACTCAGTATTTAGGTAATGTGAGGTATTTATGCTTTTTTATTTCTATTGGACAATAGGGACAAAAGTTGGCCTCAAACCAAATATTCCAATCTGAACAGCTAGTATCAGTAGCTGATTTTCTCACTGACATGACTGAGTTTCCAGCAGAGAGAAGAGGGATGTATAGGGTGGATCCAGTTTCTCATTGAATATTCCCGTGGTGAATCGAGCCCTGCTGCACTGAGTGATCGCTGTTCCCTGTGGTATCAATAATACAGGAGGAAGTTATTGTCCCCCTTGCAGGCCACAGTATCATACAGCTAAAGCAAGTGGAGGGAGGAGGTGGTCCTTTCACTCAGCCTTCTTGGGTTTCAGGGCCTGCAGACAGTGGTCTGACTCTGGGGAGCCTGCTGCTTTGCTCTTGCACAGGGCTCAATTGTAAGTCTGCCTGACTGAGGTATAAATGTATCTAAACAGTGACAGCCCGCACAGTCCCACTGGCCAGGCCATGTCAGTAAAACTACACCCCCAACAAACCCAGAGTTGCAAGATGAGTCCCAGCTGAGAGACGGCTCAATAGAGAATTAGTCAGTGGGAGACATTGGACAGTTAGAGAATCGGATAGATATCATGGGTGTGATTCGCATGATCCAGATTTTCATCTTGTTTGAGCACCTGGCTGAGTGCTGTGTCCTATTTGTAACCTCATGAAGGTTCAGAATAATGGGGAAAACTGGGAAAACAAACAATGTTATAAATGACTGTTTACTGTTTTTCTCAGCTTGATCACACTGCATTTTTTTCCTGTGCATTTCAAACATACTGTCAGATGACAAGAAAACTCATGAAAAATAACACCAAGAAACGACCTAAACCCTGGAGACAAACTAAGCAAATGCTCCAAACAGCTAAAAGAACAGAGGAAGAGATAGAGGGTAGAAGTGGGAGGGGTGCAGAGGGAGAGTGAAAGGTAGAGAAAGTCAGAGTGATGGTGAAACAGAGAGTTGCACTCAGAAAGAAGTCAGACGTGTTGACAACACTAAGTTAGAGATGCTGACAGGCGCTTAAGAGGATACTGAACAACATGAATGGATTGTAACAGCTGGTGAGTACAGAAAACATTTTTCCTTAAATTTCATTATTGTGAGTGATCACTGCTATTTTAATTTTACAACAGATAGTTTCTACTCATTTCAGTCCATCTCTTCAGTCCAGTCTCTTTAAACATCAGAACTGTGTATTTAATTGTGTATTCAAATATCCTCAATCCTTTTCTTTGATCACTATCCTGAGCATCACATTTGGACCTACCTTGAATAGTTGAACAGGTTTATAGTTTTTATGGGTTAATTACATTACTGATACTTGTTTTAGTGATCATGCAGTGAAAGTGGTAAGGTGATGTGGCAGCCAGTCATTAAGGTTTAATGTTACCTCTCCACTGAGATACTTTACTCCTTGGGTCCATCCCATCACTGGAAAGGAAAAAAAAAACAGTATCCATTTTAACAGAGGGTTTTGTGAAATCAATAGGAAAAGCAAAAGATGTGGCACCACTGTGTCACTGTGCACGCTGGCATGAGATGAAGATGGCTGCGAAAGGGCCAGGGATGGCCACTCTTAGATTCATAAGCATCATAGTTTGTGCTGTTTTACTGGGACAAGGATCCGCTGAGAAGACGGGTAAGTGTGATAACAGCTGCATGTTTCATTACAATGTGTATTACATGATGCTAATTCAAACTGCTTTCAGGACGTGGTAAAGAGAACCAGAGAGATGACATTCTTAAAGAAATCTTTTCAAAATGGAGTAAAGGAGGTGGTTGGAGTCCCCAGAAAGCTCCACCAGAAATAAACAAGGACCAATCAGTACACCCATGGGTGAGGAATATCGTGGGGAGCCTGAAAACACTTGGTCTTCTTCCCAGCAAGAACTTGCCCTCACTAAACAAGCCAATTGACAGACATCGACTCTCTGGATTCCTCTACAACATCTCTCTGTACCTCCAGGAGATGGGTGCTGAGCTGGAGGAGATGCCAGCAGAGCCAGATGAGGAGCAGCTGTGGGAAAAGGTGCTGCATTACTTTCTTCAGTCTGAAGGGAGTGCTGCACTGAACCAGTGGAACGGCCGGGTGCCACCTCGGCCCAGTGTCAAAGTGCAGGACTGGTTTTTGTCCCTCAGGGGCAGTCCTCACTGGGACTGGCTCCTAGGGCTGCTGGAGAGCCTGATTACTCTATCAGAGCATCAGCCCCTCAGGCCACTCTTGACTTTCCTATCTCAGAACTCGAGGACATTGAGTGCTGTGCTGGAGGCTGCACTTCAGGCTCTGGTCAGTGGGACCTATGGCCAGGCCAGCGCAGGCCTGCAGGGCTTCATCTGTGCTCTGAAGGGACGTAGTGACTGTGCCTTCAGTGTTAGTTGGCTTCAGCAGCTGCTGCATTTCTTAGAGATGCGTAACTGGAAGCCTGTGGTCAGTTTACACCCGGCAGGAGAAGGAGCTGAACACAGTAAGGGCTCAAGTGCGTTTGGCCGTTTGAAGCCCTTTAGCTTACTTCCTGAGGCCATGAGGCAGAATGGGTTGTCTAGAAATGCATCTCTGGAAGATATAGTGGCCCCAGAGGATGATCCAGACTCTATGCAAAGTCTGCTGCTGCAGGCATTATCACGTTCAGGTGGAGGAGAGCGAGGAGGCCACTTGGTACAGAAAAATCTAGCTCTTGTGCAGAGTTTGGATGGCCTGAGGAGGGGCCTCCTGCACAGGGTGGGTAGTTCTGTTTACAGTAACCTGAGGAAGAAAGTGTCAAGAGTTACCATGGCACTGCTTGATGATGTCAGCACCCTGGTGGACGTGCCACAGCCCAACGCTCAGGGCCAGTGCTCAGTTGGTGAGTTTGTGGCGCAGTTCACTTCTCAGTCTGTTTGCACAATCAATCAACTGCTGGCTATTTTCACAGAACATTTTAGTGTTGTCAGTCATATCTAAATTACACACATTCATACACATAATCTTATTAGATTATAAAATGACTAAAAAATAATTGACACACTACATGGATGCACTCACATGCAAATGCTTTGTTTTAGAGGATGATTATGTGAAAAGCAATTATGCTACTAGTTTGAAAAATGATAATGATAAATAAATTCAAACATATTCTAGTTAACAATCCAATAATCGGTTTAGATTGTATTTAATTTCATTTGCTGAGCAAAACCTCTTAAATTTGATTGGCTCATAAGTTTGGCCCTGGTTTCACCTGAAGGATACATATGACAGTAATATGACAAGAGGACAACTACATATATATGACAGTAACACTGCTTTAAAATCTTTATAATCATCCTGGTCACTCAAAGTGCCTATTGTTAGCTCGACTGACCTCTTTATCCTCTCACTGTCAGTAACATTATACTTTGGGCATTGTTAACTGAGCTGCGCTGTCACAGCAGACCTATTTGTGTACTACAGAAGCTTTTTTCCACCATTCATTCACTTTGATTTTCAATTAATATTTGCTTTTATTTGTCTTTTTGAAGGTGACCTGAGACAGCTGATCTTATGGTAAGATATTTTAGAAGTGGGTCTCATTGCATTTCACATGTTTGACAAATAACTGTTGGAAAAATAATCCAATTTCTACTGTCTGTACACGCATGTGTAGGGGGATAAGGCACAATGTATCATGGAACACCCAGGCTTTGGGTGTAAGTTCCCAGGGTTTACCAAGCTCACTCCCATTCCTGTCCTGCCCGTCCACTGAAGAAGATGGAAGAAGATTACAACAAACACCAGCCCACTCATCTATTAAAACAGCCCCTTTTTCAGCAGTCTCCAAACAAAACCGCCTTCGTGGACTATCTACTCCACCTCATCGCTCCCAAGTCAACCAGCCACAAACAGGGAGAACCAGAGAAACTAATGAGCAGCTGAAAGAGATGGAGTACTTCCCCTCTTCAGAAATCCTGGAAGCAGCATGTAATGACTCCATCCCAGGCTTGACAGGTGTCTCCAACTTCACAGTCTTTCTCTACTGTAAACTGTTTGAAGGGGAGAATGGGTCAGTTGATCCTGCAGTGGCTCAGATGGGGCTCGACCTGCACGCCACATGTTCTGATGCAGCTTGGTACCTGTCTGCTGCTGAGGAGGACTTCCTTTGGGTCCATGTCTGCAGTGAGTTCTTTGCCCATGAATTCAACAACACCGTGTGTGCCAACTCTTCATTCTGGCTGCAGAGAGCACATCAGGTAGTGCATCACTTTTTAGATGAGTGAGCATTTTACTCATTTTCTGTGAACATTTTGTGACATGACAAGGTACATGCTATTTGTATGGACTTGTGCATTGCTTGTTTTTTTTCTCATAATTAATTTTTTCTCATAATTAATTTTACTGCCCGTGAACTTAACCCTAACCCTATTTTACTATTTGCAGGCTGCAGCGACAAAGGACTACCATTTTTTCAATCAGACAAGCATAGATGACTTGTGTGTGCAGCTGTCAGGTGAGGTGGTCGAAAGTCCAGGACTCGATGAGAACTGTCTGGCTCTGTTGGGCAGCAGGTCGCTCAGTGCCCAGGCTTTCAGACACTGCTTCCTGCCAAACAACTCTGTCCTGATCTCAGCTTTGTGCAGCAGAGAGTCTACTAACTTGCACCAGTCCTTACCAGAGGGCAGCTGGGCCACAGCATACTGCTCCAAAATACAAAATTTTTCCCATGTTGACACTATTGAGGAGTCTTGCCAGTACAGGGAGTGGGCTGTGCATCACTTCACCAACACCACCCTCCTGGAGCTCTGTGCGCAGACACATGGGCTGAGAGAGTACATTTGTCTAAACACCACACTCTACAATCAGCTACTAAGATTAGCACCTCACCAGTTTGCTAACTTCTGTGCTGATCTCCACGCAGAACTTGAGGGCAGGAAGTGCTTCCTGCAGAGGTTTTTTGACATGCTCCCAGCGCCATATAAGTTTGACACATCACAGCTGTGTGTGGACCCGGCCCCACTGCTGGTTGACATCCTTCACAAGCTGAGTGTCTGTGAGATTGAGGGAGGGGACCGTGAAGGCTTTTTAGTGGCACTGGGATATGTGTTGCGAGTGCTGGACTTCATGGTGGGCCTCTCTTCAGGTCTTGATGAGGGGGAAAGAGAAGCAAGGCAAGGTTTGAGTCAGGCCATCCTGCTCTCCAGTCTCCTTGACAACACATCATGGGCCATGCTGCAGCCAGAAGCCTCCACCAGCGTCCTTCACACTCTGGGGGTCTTCCTGCGCAGAGAGCAGAATGCCACTGTGAAAGAGGACCTGCTGAGCTGCTACAGTGTAAGATGAGTGACACACACACACACACACACACACACACACACACACACACACACACACACACACACACACACACACACACACACACACACACACACACACACACACACACACACACACACACACACACACACACACACACAGATCAAAGAGTGAATAACTTTCTGCTGTCATATCAGCCCGTCTTGTGGGACCTCATCCAGCGGGGCGATAACTCATCTGCTCTCAGGGTTCTGCTGCAGGTACTGGCCCGTGCAGCAACATTCAGATTTATCATTACACATCACATCACCTCACTGAACTTTATGTTTAGTTTAATGGCTATATCTCACCAGGAGTACCTCCAGATGCCAAGAGACAGCATTCGCACTCTAGTGATGTCTGCTGAAAAAGATGCAGTCAAAAGATTTCTCTCCCATATGCATCAAAGCTGGGACCAGCTACAAGTTGAAACCAGTCAGGTTTGTTTCAAAACAACAAAGATATTATTTGTGACACGTTTTTATTAAGCTAATTGTACATCTCTTATTACAGTGTACAGTTCTATTCTATTGTACTTTTTTGTCCAGTATGAATTTTATTTGAATCTATGTCATCGGTTTAAGAGATCCTCAGTTACTTTCCTGTGTTTTCTCTAACAGGCTTCCCAGAAAGAGCTGCAGGCCATGGAAACCATGACTGCTGCTTTTATCCAAAAATTCCCCCGAGTGACGCCAGAACTATTTGTGGACCTGTCTCAGTTCATACCCTTTATGTCTGTCTCTGACATTATGAGCTTTCCCGCCTCCCTGATAGTCAATGACAGTGTGTGAGTTACTCACCCAAGAAACATTTAGTTTGATATAACTTCCTGTCCGGATACTAACAGCTTCTGCGTTGCTCTTTAGATTGACAGCCATTCGTGACCACAGCTCAGGGATGAAGTCGCTGCAGAAAAAGGCCTTTGTGAAACGACTCTTGCAGTCGAGTGTTGTGGGTGATGTCCCTACGTGGCCTCCTTACTTTGTCAGTTCCATCCTCCCACTTCTGCCTTACCTACCAGTCAGTTATTTTCAGCAACTGACATCACATCAGGTTAGAGGCCATTTCACTGATTTCAAGCTCTCTAACTAATAAATGCTGTATCCCTGTCTGGGGTGCTTGCATATGCACACAAATGACTAATTAAAGAAAAATGCTTCCATAAGAGATGGCTGAATAGTTTTATAGATATAAATCTATATAAATCACAGTCAATAGATCTTAACCCAGTTAAACCCTTAGGGATTTTTTTGAGAAAAGTGCCCCCCCACCATATTCCTTACTTTTTGTCAGTGTTTCTTGTAATCTGTAACGCTTCTTTATATAGTTGGTGAATTTATTTTGGCTTTTGTTTAGCTTGTTTCACCTTTAATCTGTGGCCTCTTACAGCTTGCTCCTTTGGTAGAGTTGCTGGGCAATGCGAGTCTGGATGGTGTAAGGGGGCGCCATGTGCTTCGGACCCTGTTCAGCAAGACAAAGAATCTAACGAGTGATAACATACTGAGGTGGGACCTAGGTGTATGAATATAAAGTATCTAGTAGCATTTAAGCATTAACAATGTCAAAAACTCCACAGGGACGTTTTAACATAGATATACAGACATCCAGTCCTGCATTGGGTATTGCCTTGTATTTGACCATACATGGTCTGTAACTCGTATTGAACATGTGGACCACCTAAGTTCTATAAACATGACACTTTGGAAAAACTTTTTTTTTTTTGATTCATTGGTTTGCATCAATGACACATGTCAGTTTTGTTTAGGTATTAATATATGTATGGTACTGTTCATCTAATGGTCAGAATGAGTGAAGGGTCTTGTCTCTTGCAGGTTAGGAGCCCTTGCATGTTACCTGGATCCTGCAGAACTGGGTTCATATGTTCAAGGCTTAGCTGTGTCCTCTCCCCTCGGGCAGCAGCTGGCTCAGTGCATTTCTAAAGGGTTCATCAGTGCAAGTGGCAGGGTAATGTCTACTAAGTCTTCTTTAAACCACTATCCTCCATCAGCTACTGTTCTGTTTTGTGTGTTGTTCTGCACAATCTCACTAACTCTGTTTCACTGTGTCTCATTGGTAGTTGTCCTCTTGGTTGACACCAGCAGTTCAGACTCTGAATGTCAGCAGCATGGCTCCTCCAGAGTTATCTTCTCTCAGTGGTCTGCTACCCCAGTTAGGAGCCTCCTTCCTGCTGTCTCTCCCCTCACAACATCTGCTGGAAATCCTCTCACAGCCAGGGTTACACAGATATTCCCCAGCACAGGTCAGCGGGGAATGTGTTTTTCCTTTCACATGTTGCTTCTTGTCATTCTTATGATAGGAAAAGTTGTTAAATGTTCTCCACCATGAATTAGATATTCTTTCACTTGTCCTCTTCCTGCTCTAGGCCTCAGGTGTAACTGTAGATCCACAATTAATTAGCTACCTAATCTCTAGAGAAATTAAGAGGATAAACACTAAAAAAAAATGTGACTTTTACCTAAAATACTGCAATCCTCTTATAATGTGAATTCTTATATGTATTTTGTATGCCCACTTCATAAAACTTTTAATACCTTCTTCAGGCATTTCAAGTCTTATCGAAGATTTCCAAGGACACCAATGTGAGTAGAGGTTTTCAAAATATTTCTGCAGAACTTTAGCCCACTGCATGCTGACCACCGGGTTTCTGCTTCCCTGCCAGCTCACTGTGGAGAAACTGTGCAGGCTGAAGCCATTACACTCTGGTCTCTCCCCTGCGGTGCTCAGAGACCTCCAGTGGTCTGAGATCAGTGAAACTGCCCACTGTCAGTGCTGGAGGATGTTGCTGACTGAGCTGAAGCCTGGCCTTAGAGCCATGCTGTACAATGCAATGCAGGAGGTAACAGGGCTTTCTGTCTGAAGTACATTACTTATCTCTTCTCTTATCTTTTTATCCCTTCTTATTATTTGCTGTGACTGCTGATTATTGTATATTTACTGAAAGACAGTGGAGGTGGAGAGGTTTTGTCAATTGAAATAATTCAGCGTCTCAAAACCTATTGGAAACTATAACATAAAAACAAAACAAAAATACAAACTGTCCTCAGTAACAGAAATCGGGCTAATCTGGCACTATAGTTTCCAGTGTGTTCATTTGATCCACATGTGTGAAAACTGTTTTATGATTTTCCTAAAATGCTGCTGGCTTCGAATTGACAGTGTTTTTTGGTTGTATGTCAACAGGCTTTATACAGAGATGTGCAGAACAACAACCAGCAGGTGAATTGCATTTTACCATTTGTCCCTCTGAGGAAGCTGGTAGAGGCCATGAATAGAGAAACAGTCATGAGAGATACCAGCATGTATGGAGACATACTCTGGTCGCCACAGCAGGTGCGCATTTTACTTCAGTCTGCTTTTGTGTGTTGCGTAACATGTCATTGATCTGACAACAACAGGCTGCTAATTCTCTAAAGAAGAAAACGTAACCAGCTTCATTCTTCGCTCCCCTTAATCAGTGACTCATTGGATATGCTTCACGTGAGCCTTTCAGGATATTAATACTCCATACACATCAGCCGCCATCAAGCTAATTAGTTTGGATGTAATACAATGGTGCAGAGGAGTGTAGCATAAATTAATAATGGCTACCTTAAAGGGATTTTGTCACAGCCAAGAGTGTATTAGTGTGCTTTCACCACCTGTTCTCAGCTTCTCAGTCCAACTAGACCTAAGTCAAATCAATGAAGATTACCCCCTTTCACTCAGTGGCTACACTGAATTACACTATAAAAAGTTAAATCAATAAATTATACAGTTAGATAGATTTAAATTGATTTTGGCTTCAACCCAAAAGCAATTTCATTGTATATATTGAAGACAGTATTCTTAATGTGGTGCATAACCAACTGTGTTTCATTCCACATCCAGTTTATTAATTTCCTCTTATTATTTTTTTAAACAAAACTAAAAGTTTAAAGCTGTTGTTACCAAGAGATGACCAAAGCAGCTGCTGTCAACCTTGATAACCTAACAGCAATGTTCATAGTGTTCAAAGTGGAAAAGGTTCTTTTGTAAAACGTGAAAGTTGGAGCTAAATGTTGGCACGAAAGAAGGACAGGATCATCAAAAACATGTGTGAACAGCAGGACCCATCTTCTGTGTGATGCCAAAAACCTCTGGACTTGACAACCATAAAATGTCCTTTGACCCAAACTCTTTTAAGCATTAAATACTCAGCAACTTGAGAATAGTGTTGGTATGTTTGATCTAGATGATCTAAATTGTTGTTATGAAGCACAGTCAACACACTGATTCTGACTCCTCATTTCTGTACAGGCTCAGTTTCTCTTCAGAAAAACCTATGAATTTAAAAACATTACCAGCAGGTCGGTGGGGTGAGTTGGCTCAATGGGACCAGAACAATGGGTAATTAGTAATAAGTGATTTTCAGGTCAAATACCCAACTGAAATGATAACCTCTCTTTGACGTAGGGCTCTAGGTCATGTTGCTGGTGGAATGAGCTGTGACTTATTGAGGCTTTGGACCAATGATACGGATTACGCAGAGCTGCTTCAGTTTGTTAGTGAGCTGCCTGGAGGCGTGAGGCCTGCTCTGGTGAGGAAAACTTAATTTTCACTTGCCCCTCAAACCTTTTGTCAAGATCTCTGATACACAGTCATGGTCATTAGACTGATTTTTAAATGCATCACATTATTGTATAACAAACTAAATAAACTTAGGTACTAACAAGTTCTGATGTGCTTTGGCTGTGTTTCACTGTGTTACCAGCGGAAATGTATCATAGAAGAGATGAGGAAACAACCAGATCTGGACCTCAGTGTTTTGAGCTCTGGGTTTGCTGTGACATTACCGTAAGTATCTCCTTGTTAAACATGTATTTTACTCTGTCAGAGGTTACAATGATTACACCATTGCTTTGTTCTTTTCCAGAGTGACGATGATCGAGAACCTCTCTAATGCATCCTTCAGGGCCATTTTGGACCACATCCACAGACACTTTATTGATTTCCTGAGGCTGCCACATTACAAGCAGACAAATTTAGCTGAGAAGGCTGTAACTGAGCTGGTAAAGCACCATATGTTTTAGGTAGAAAAGTGTGATCAGAAACCAGTTGCTGCATGGAATTTATAAGCAGCATTAAGATCAAATAGAAATCTTAAATCAACCTCAGGGCAATTAAAATGATAAACCACTTCCAAGAGTATCCAGAGTGAGTGGAACAACTCAGAGATACTATTTCTAGTCAAATTAAATCAGGGCTTGTGTTAGTAACGGTGAGTCATTTATTTGATTTGTATTATCACATTAATGGGGCAGAGAGAACAAACTGTATGTTTGTGTGTGCCTGCTTAAGAAGCCCGAACCAACAAATGGGGGGAAAGAAGCAGATGGGGAGAGAGAGAGATTCAGGCCACAGCCTTCTTCAGCCTCATAACAGCTTTTCACACAAGTGAAATCATATCAGTGTGAAATCCTTGTAATCCAGTCCGCTGTGTGCATGTGGTGCTCTGCAGGGCTCTTCTCAGGCTGAGGATGAGATTGATGGCACCACTCTGGACATCCTGGGGCCTTTGCTGCCTTTCTTAGACCGGGAAAGTTTGGCTTTGGTGGATAGAAAAGCTCTGGCTCTGCGGCTGGAGGAGATGAGAGGGTTCTGCCTTCCTAAAGAGGCTCTGAGAGATATTAGTGCCCTGCTCACTCAGAAAGACTTGCTCGGGTAAATGAGAAAACGCTGCATAATGTTCCTGTTATGACACATTGATCAACAATATGTCAATAGGTTCTTAGTTTAAAGCGTATTGACACTGCAAAAATGGACTGAAATGTAATGTATATATTTCTATGATATTATTTAGAATCAAAATGTCAAATTTTTTAAGGCAATAATTTGGTTACAGGTTTCTACAACAAACAAACAAACAAACAAACAAACAAACAAACAAACAAACAAACAAACAAACAAACAAACAAACAAAAAACCTGAAGAATTACATAAAAAAAATTGCAGACAAGAGTACACATTTAATATATCCAGACATGAAATGTGTATTCCTGTGGTGTTTCATGGCTCTATAATAGATCACTTTATCATAACAAATTTTGAATTAAAGGCTCCTAAATTCTAGGAAATTTCCACAAACCCATGTTACGATTACAAACAAGATTACAAGTCCACAGCAATGGTAGAAGCTCTGTGAAGCTGTATTTTGAAGTCAAGTTTTTGGTCAAAAACAAAGTATAAAAGAATAGAATTGAGTAGAATTCATATAATATAGTATAAACTAAACTTTCAGCCTAATGATGGTGCTAGGTGAAACACTAAAAGATACCAAAGTCCTTAGGATTCATCCACAGAGGGCTGTCAATGTCTAATGTCAAATTTCATGGCAACCATTTTAGACACATTTCAGTCTGCACCAAAGCAATAGTGGACTTACAAACAAAACAGAATTGAATAAATGTATTTTGTAGTAGTTTGTTTTTAGTCTGACATGTTCTCATGGCTGAAGTTAACTAAAACAGCAGTAGTGGTAAGATTTGTGTACTTGTTTGCCAGGGAGCCTTCAAAATGGCAGGTTGGAGATGTCGAACAGTTGGGCAGGCTTGTGTTTTCTCTCTCAACAAAGCAGATTAACGCCATCCCACTGGTAAGCACTCAAAAGCACCATCCTGTGCAAAGAACTAATTTCAATGCACTTAAACTATTTTTTTTTTTTTTTTAGATTTATCCTGACAATATTGTGTGTTCCTCCTGTGCAGACAGTGTTAAATAAAGACACAGTGGAGCAGATCCTGGTGGGTCAAAGGCACTGGGAGGACAGTGAGATGGGTGGAGTGTGTGTCACTCAGTGTATGGACCAGCATCGCCAGAGACAGCAGACTCAGAGTCTCATCCGAGGGATTGTTAAAGCACAGAACAGGAGGGCAAAAGGTACAATAAATACTTCCTATAACTTTTATTGTTGTTATACTGTGTCTAATGCATTTTATCCACAGATAGAGCAACTATTATAAGGTAACCACTCATCATTTGTGGTTAACTGTCTATGTGATGTGTGAAATTTCTTTGAGGGAGTTTTTGAATCCACTCGTGTCTCTTTGAGTAGTGCCAGTTCCAAGCTGTGCAGACATCAGAGGGACGTTCCCCTCAGCTTGGTCGTCCACTCAGCTCAGCCGTATGTCGCAGGAGGATCTGAAACAGTGTGTAGAAGTTTTTGGTCAGGATGCTTCACTGAGCTCTGAGCAGCGTCGGTCACTGTGGATGAAACTCAGGCAGGTCAGTAAAAGCTCTGCCTACAAAAGACAATGTAAAGTTTCAAATGTCTCAGTTCTTGATTTTTTATTTGTTTTTCATTTTCACTCTCAAAGCATCTTCACAAATAATCCTGTATCAATACAGTGTGAGCTCTCTTGTATTTGGATCAGTTATTAACAATCGGTTTGTGTATAACCTTCAGATTTTTTCAGTCTGACCTGTGCTGTGGCATTTCTGTCCAACCAGTTAAGCGTTTTGTAACATCAGGCTAAATAAAAGAAAACAATTCTTATTAAAAGCACACCACCCCTAAAAATAAAAATGTATTTAAAATGTGGTGGTTCCTTTTTATTTTCAGCCAATATCTGTGGCCTGTGGAATTTAAGTCTGAAGGTAAAAAGAAAGACAAGGACAACATGAGTGGTGTTTCAATATCCGTGTAATCTATGGTTGTCCAATGCTCTGGTTCTTCCAGTCCTTCAGTCCGGTGAGAGAGCTGAGGGCGGATCAGGTGCTGGCTCTGGGCTCAGTGGTGACTGAGATGGGAGAGAGAGAGCTGCAGGACTTAAATCTCACTGACCTGGGTGTGTTAACACACCTTGGGACACTGACAAACTGGAGCCCTAAAAAGGTGAACTTTTGAATTTTTAATTCTGATGTAAAGCTGCGAGAAAAATGACATGAACTCAACTTGAATACTTTATGGTAAATGTTACTGCTTGACGTTTCAGATGAGAGCAGTGATTTTGGGTGTAATGCGGAAGCAAAAACTGAAAGTGGAGCAGTTAACAGTCGTTGAACTGGCTGCATTTGGTCATCTGATCTGTGGTCTGTATCCCTCAGAGATCAAGAAACTCACCCCCTACAATCTCAGGTCAGTCAAATACCTGATAAATGATTATACCGGTCCGAACATTAACGCAATACTTGAAGGAGAGGTATAGCACTCAGACTATTTCAGTTTTTCAAAGCAACCATAGACAATGATTTATTCATGACCTTTATAATTTGTAGAAGTAGTAATGAAAGTCCTCTCAGGTAGCATCACAGAATGGCTTGCTTGTAGTTTTAGAGCAACAATTGGTATCACATGCACCTGATAACGTATGCAGAATGCACATTTCCTAGCAACATAAACCTCCTGAGAACTTTTAATAAAGTCCTGAATCTTTTTCCTCCACCTGCAGCGTGGCTGTTGTGTTCCTGCGGGAGATGTCCCTGCCATGCACAGAACAGCAGATGGAAGCACTGACAAGCCGTTTGTCCAATCCAGAGGCCTTTGGTCCAGTCAGTGCTTGGGGACCAGAGGTTTTCACGGAAATTGGGACATTGGCAGGTACAGGGCCAAGATAATATCCTTGGAGGTATAAACGGTTTGGCCATCAACTTTTTTTTTTAAATTGCTTTTCTTTCAAAGAGTGAGGCAGACACGGGAAAGAAATTTCAGCTCTTGGATGGATTGGAACAATTAAAAATAACCCCAAGGGCACAGACCTAAGGGTGAAAAGGGGGGAAGTTTATTTTTAAAATGTTTCCTCTGATTTGATATGAGAGACATTAATTATCTGACAACAGTGTTTGTCTCTGTCCAGCGGGCCTAGAGGATATGGTGCTGTCAGCTCTGGTACAAGAACAAGTGGAGGGAATCACCCCTGAAGCCATCGCCCTGATGTCACCAAAGAAACTGGCAGTGAGTTTCACCTGGGATTTTAGGGTTATTTGTAGCTGATATATGTGAAGCTATAAGTAGCTATATTATATTTATATTATACTTAACTTCTATTGTAACAATAGTCTCTTTAACTGTAAAAGAGTGTGTCTTATTCAGTTTGCAGACATTTGGAGAAGTCTCATCTCTCATCAGAAAGAGTAAATAAATAATGATAAAGGGCGCAATGACTTCATTCCATTTAGCTGCTTAAATTTCAGGGTCCTTGTGTTGTTAATACTGACAACTCTTGTATGTTTTAATTTTCATCATGTAATTGTCTTCTTTTAGCAACTCTTTGATTTTCTGAAAATGAAGAGAGATATAGATGTTTATTTTTGCAATGAAAGCTAGAAAAGTTTTTTGTTATCTATTTTCATGATATTCAATTAAAAGTAATTAGATTGCATGATATACTACTCTATTTTTTTGTAAGTTAATGTTTAGTTAATGCTTAATGCTTTAGGAATATTTTAAGGTATTAATATTTAAAAACACTAAAGAAAATTGAAAATCCCTCAAGAGAAAATCCAGGATTAATTAATATACAACTATTTTTAATTCCAAAAGTTTAACCACTGGGCACAAAATCTCTTTAACAGAAAATACAATGTATGCGCACTGGAAGTGTGAAGTTTCAAGACAACTTCAGAATCTAAACCGCAAGCAATCACAGTATCATATTACATTTACATACATCTGCATTTCTGGCAGTAAAATGGAGAATTTTATTGACCTGGAAATACAGAAAAAGAGCTGCTGCAATGGGTTGGATACTCATAAAAACACATGGTCTTATTAGGAATGGAGCAATAAGCTTATACACGCCCACAAAATCATATGGGACAAAGTGGACTCATATAGAGCATGCAGTAATGGACACAGAATATGTTATTTGGTTTAGGAATAGGGATAATGATAGTAAATCACTCCCATCCCCTATAGTTGTGTTAATGTAAATCTACATTAAATGGTTCATCACTTACTAATTTCTTTAATTTCCATATCTAAATTTAAAAAATATACATAAATACATCAAAAGGTTTGAGAAAAGGGTGTTGCCTTGTTACCCTGGGTGCTTCTCCTCTGATGAAAAAGTTTGCTGTGGGAGTTAGTGTGTTGGATGTGTGTCTGACAGGTGGTGTTCAGTGCCGTTCAGTTGTCGTGGCTGAGTGTGGAGCAGGTGTGGGCTGTCACTGAGGAGCAGTGGACTGAGCTGGACACCAAGCAGAGACATGCAGTTGGACTAGCTCGATATGAAGGAGACATCCTGCTGGAGCTGAGAGGTGTGTCCTCAGAAAAATAATAATGATAAAACTCCATTTTAATAACCTCTTTCATAGTGAGTCTCTGACTGCTACTTTATCTATTTGAGGAAGTATTTGTTTTTATTATGATATAACTTGCCTGTACTGAGCAACCAATATGATTTTTATGCTGTGTTTATAAGGTGATGATAAACACTCTGTTCCTCTGCCTCCACAGGGAGAAACCTGGCTCCAGCAGCCCTGAACACAGACAGCTTTGCTTTCTGTTCACTGGCTCTGTGCCTCTTGTTATGGCAACTAATCTGAAATGCTGGAAGAAATTTAATTGTCCATTGACCTCTCTTGATATCATCATATTTGTACTTCAAATAAATATTTTGAACTGGCCTGTTCCTTCTGTGTTGGTCCCTTAATTCAGATTACACCCCCTGTGCTCTGCTGCACAGAGCGGTGTTTCACTTTTATGTGAATTTTCACCTTGAATTGTCACATAAATCCTTGTATGTAGGTGTACTATATATAATACTGTTTTGAATTCAGGAAGGAAGTAATGCAATGATTAATGTTCACTTGACAAAATTTACAGGGTGTATTATCAAGCAAACAAAGTTTTAATGATATATTCATTGCAATAACTATACACCCTGAGTGGACACTGAGGTCTGCAATGTGTAGTATATCTAAGAATAATAATAATGGTACCATGAATCTCATCAAAGGAGGATAAAATTTCATTATAGAAATGCTTCAGATTTGCTGTATTTCCTCTATTACTATTATCTATTACAAAGACATTTCTTTAAACCTTTTGTGTAAAGATAATTTATTTAATTGCACAGTCTAATAAACTATAGTTGTTATTATGCATACAAAATGCATATTTCATTTTCATTACTTTTGATGCATTTTATGGGAAATGACAATGAAAGTAAGGTCACCTGCCAAGTAAGGTCACCTGCCATACTGGGACTGGTGACTTTGCTGTTCATGGTTGGACCAACATGACAGCCCCACGTGATGCTTATCTCTAAAGAAAGTTGCGTTAAATGAATTGAGTAAAACTTGGGACCCAGCAGTATTATTACACTATGGTGATAAGCTACCAGCTGGTCTGGGTACATAATGGAGCAGTCACGTGCAGCTGTATGCAAAGGTTTGAGCAGCCTTGGGCAAGTTAAATATTTTACTGAGTTCTGCTGAGAATAATGAAAAGAAAATAAATATACAAATACAACCCCTCAGATGTTAGTGCGCTGTTGCAGCCCCCGATATCACAACCATGTGATCTGCAGGAAGAGTGAGTGAAAGACTCCTGTCGTGTGCCACTTTTCTTGCTGAGCATTTATACTTTTCACTGGGCGCTTATTTTTCCCACCATAACATAACATAACATAACATAACATAACATAACATAACATAACATAACATAACATAACATAACAGCATTTGCCAGCCGGGTGCGATGTGCTTGGCAGCTGCCAGCCTCCGTCCAGGACTCAGCCCGAGGCTGCAGCACCGCCCGTGGCCGGCAGGTGGCGGTGCAGCAGCGCTGCCGCTCGGTGGTAGGTGTTGCTCTAACGTCTCCACCGTGTCCACGGCCGTGACGTATTTCCTGGGGCTTGTAGGGACCACTCAGCTGAGCACCGGAGGGGCTATCATGACTATTTATAACCAGCGAGTCTCCGTTATCACATTTTCTGTCGCTTCACGGTGCCGTCGTCGGTTGTAACGTCGGTTGGCGTGAGACAACAACGAGCCGGGTCGAGCGGGATGTTGGAGGAAGCTGGTAAATTCAGCCGTTTGTAAGTTTCCGTCTGCTCCTGCTTGTATTTTTTTTTTTTTTTTTTTTTTACTTGTTTGGGCTGGTGAGTTTTAGCAGCTCCCAGCCCCGGGACCCCGACACAGGACAGGGCAGGACAGGACAGGGCAGGACGGTATGTTGTCTTATTGAGCCCGGGTCGTGTTAGTTTGTGTGTCGGCTCGGGGAGAGGAGGAGGAAGAGGAGGAGGAGGAGGAGGGGGGGGTCTCTCTCTTACACACATGCCAGGCTGACGTCGACTGCGCCGCGTCCGGTTTCTGTGGTTGTTCCTGCGGAGTGGCGAAGAAAAAAAACAAAAAAAAAAAAAAAAAAACCCGGTGGTGGTCGTGAGCCACAGCGTTGTTGGCGAGCGAGTTGTAGTAAAATGTGAGAAAACCAGAGTCGGAAATGTTCGTCAGGCTCGGATGAGAGGGGAGGAAAAAGGGGAGGCACCTGTGAGACGGAGCAGGTCAGCCTACCGCCGTGTCAAGTTTGCGTTAATCACGGCGCGGTTCAGTTTCAGACATATTTGTCAAGCGGAGGAGTCTCCATCGGATCCTCTCCAGCCGCTGCTCCGAGCCACATTATGACTACTCGTTGTTGTTGTCACGGACTTCATTTGTGAGGTGAGTCCACCGACCGCAAAACTCGCAGCCTTACTCCTGTCAGCTGATATATTTAAACCCCTTAACTTGAGCTCATAAAGTGTTTTAGGCGCTGCAGGCCACAGGGGGAGAAGTTTTCCTCCTTCCTGAACTGTGCAGTTAATCTCTACTCCCTGTAAACCCTCAACCCTCAACCCTGTGCGTGTTGTGAACACTTTGATACTATACTGTGGATATATCAGTGGTTAATGGAGGCTCATTAGGACTCAGCAGATCCATGTAAGACAGCTGTAAATGTGCCATTCAGAGTATGAACCCAGGTGGTTGGTTGTGTCTGCGTTGAGGTGAAGTTATTAACCTCTATGGCTGACTTCCACTGATTTCCACTGCTTTCTTCAACACTCTTTATCAGATGAAACACGCTTTGGGCTGATATGAACACTAACTTTAAGTGAAAAGATAAAGCGTAACCCAACACTGGAATTTCATTGTCATAGCAGATGTTACATTGAGATATTATACATATTAGACGTGACCTGCTTGCCTTGTTTGTGCTTCAACTAAACCCAACACTGTAATTTTACCTCTCTGTATTATATAATATCGAGCTGCTGATTGTTATGGATAATCACTAGAACAAGGTTATGGGGCCCCAAATGAAAGCAATGCTTCCTGAATACACAAAGCGTTTTGTGCTGAATCTAAGTGTTTGTCAGGAGGTTTCCATGTGTGAGATCATTTAGCTGCGTCTTTATGGTGAGCAAGAGTTATTACCTCTGAAAAACAACCAAGGAAGGGAAAAGTTAGAGTTGGACCCATGTAGCAAAACAACTATGATGGAAGGGATTTTGTATGAAGCAAAGCTGACACTGTTGCAGGAAGTAGTTGACAAGACTTAGTCTAAAATGCACAAGGGGAAAAAAAACAGAGGTTTTGTTATTGTTTACTCTAATTAGGCCTGTGGAGAGTCAACCCATTAAACTTCAAATGGCTCTACAGTAAAAACTCCTATTAAAATATTATAGTATACTGACAAGGATCATAGCAACTTTGTCTCTGTGAAACTAGATTGATGATGATGACATATAAAGGAATTAAGGCTTTTGTGGATATTAATTGCCTCTGTATTACTTTGCTGCTAACAGTGCCTGGGTCATGTTGTTGGTGTACTAGCTATAAACCCAGTGTTACACTTACAATCTGCCATGAGGTGACCTCTATAAATTGCAATTTAGGCTCTTCTGCGGTATCTCACTGGTCTGGTTACATTTAGCATGATTAGCAGGGACTGCTGGGGGTAATTTTCGTGTTTATGGCATAGTAATGAATTAAGTTAACATTCGCTGTTATTGTCATTTCGTCACGCAGCCACACACAGTTTGTTGTTTCCGCAAATACACTCTGAGGGCTGAGATATTGATTTCATGTGTGTCACAAAGTTAGAAGCGACAGTAATTATAAGACGTTTGAGTGCGAGCAAAGGGTCATACGGGATAAATGTATGTGAGTTGGTTTTCTCTCATTAAAGTGTAAATAATAAACTGATGAGGTGTAAACTGTTTCCTTTTTAAAACGTCCCAATGAGTTTGATAATGAGGCTGCTATTATCCTTTGTGTTTAATCATACTTGGCTAATTATAATTTGGCAAAGGTTTTTTCTGTACTAACCTCTGGTATCAGTCTGACATATGGGATCATTTACTGTGGTAACACTAAAGACCCACTCATAGCGACAGTTGGCTTCTGCTTTGTCTCTCATGAACAGCGAAGTCACTGGGCAATTGTTATGCCACAGTTTGTGGTTTTCACGCTGACGTTGAGAAAAGTGAGTGGTTGAGTGCACAGATGAGGTCACAGGCCTCTGTACTTAAAATGACAGTCAGTCTCAAACTCAAACAGAGATTTGGAAACAGCCGCATTAATAACTTGATGCAAATCAAGGGACAGCAGACAAGGTTGAGTAAGTGATAACACTAGAGTTTTCTTTATCTTTATTGGTTCCTCGTTTTCATTGTGTACTGTATTTTAATAATTCATGCTTTACCCATGATAAATACTAAATACTGGTTGAGATAACCAGAATTAAACTGTCACTTTTGAGCCTGTCAAGATGAGGGATGATTGATATAGGAAGCAACTGTTTCTCAATTTTACTAAGAACTGAGCAGATGATTATAAAAACTAAACATGCAATTAGTTGTTGTTGTGGAGTGTCGCTACTCTGTTATGTGTTTATAAAATAGGCTTAACTGGACAAGGGCTGAGGCGGTGGAGTAATTTGGTTGTTCTCCTTTTAGAGACACTTGACGTGACACCTTACTTGCTTTGGTGTGTTTCATGTTTCACATGGTTCATGTTCTTATACTGTATAGCTGTCTGTAATGTGAAGTAAGCTGTTATCCAGGTATCTAAGGAATTAACATCTACTATTCAGACGGATTAGCATCTTGTCATGTCAGCTCACAGCCAGGCTGACCTCTAAGCTTGCTGATCGCTAATGATGCACTTACCTGTAGTGCGGCTCCACAACTCACTGAACCCAGTCTGTCTCAGCCGTCAGGCATTTGCTTGTGACTTTGCTTAGAAAACTTCTTGGGATGTTGCTGTTTAAAAAAACACTGTTAATAAAATAATTTTAAATTTAACATTTCTATTAGTTCCACATATGTGAAATTACAAGGGTTTCAAATGTTGATTTGAATTGTCACTGACCAAACAAGGCCTGTTTTGATTTAAAAAAACATTTCAGGGTTGTAAACCAAAAAGTGACCAAACAGTTCATTTGTCAGTCTGTTCTCTGTGTTAAGTCTGTGGCTGATGCAGAAGTTATTTTTACATTTTTCTTCATGCAAAAGAAGAAATTACATTATCGAGGGAAGTCTACCCATATGGGAAAATTAGTCACTAAATGGATTGTTAGGTTGACAAAAGTCCTCCAATGAGACCATTTATACCAAATTAACAAATGCCTCGTGAAGATATCAATAACTTTATATAGAAGAGTAGAAGAGAATGTGTGTTTAATAATATGAAAGAGGTTCCCAAAAGTGGCCTTAGGTAAATGAATAGAGATGAAAATCAAATGTACTAGTGAATGTACTTGTCTGTGTATATTGGTGTAAGTGAATAGGATTAGTTCAGTGACAAAATCCTGAAAAATTACCAATTAAATGTTAATGACAAAACACAGTTAATGATGGAAACCAAGCATATTTTTGACTTCAGCCACCCCGTGCCATATGGAATAATAAAGCTGCAGTGTAGATGCTGTTATCATAGCTACATGACTAATTTGTTGTTAAATGGGCCACAGTCTCCATTTCATATCATTCTGGACATTATCATTACAGTAAATAAAAAAAAAATGTGTGAAATGTGTAAATTTAATTATCTGTTCTTACATAGGTTAGTTAAAGGTGGTATTGGATTGGACTGGATCATATGGAGAGGCTATGGAGAGATTTATTTTATTTATTTTTTTTGCTCTTTCCATTTATATACACGTGGGAGGTATATAATTGGATTTATACATTTCCAATAGTGTCACCAAAAACTGAACTGTATGAGCTTTGTAGAGATAGCTATGATAAAAGATCGCATTGTATAGGTTGAATCAAAAAAGTGGCAACTGAGTTTTGGGCATTTAATTTAAGATTTAAGTTTTTACACACTAAAATTGTTCTCAGTAATGAAACGTACACTGGATAAATAAAAATTCTTAGTGTTTGACGACATTTAGCTGTAGAAGAGGTCTGTCAGATAGATCTGAATAGGCATTGGTTAATCCACAAATCAAATAAAGTGTTGTGAAAACAGATAATGTATTAGATGATGAATTCTCTTTTGTATCAAAATATTGAATTGAAAATAAGTAATGTTTTTCTTTATCAGTGATTTTGAATTGGTCATTGAGTACTTTTTTTAACATGAAAGGCCTTGGTAATAGTTCAGTGAATTACTATTTGAGTGCACAGCAGAACACTCTTGTCATGCTCCACAACAAATTGTCCAGGGAAATTTTGAAGAGCTTGTTTGTTTATTTGGACTATGGCACAGTGATTTGAAATTCTCCATTTTGTCTTTTCAATGACAAACCCTGGAGACAGGGTCATTATAGGAGGGCTGTTACACCAGCAAAATGACTGAAGAAACCCTATCCCATTGTAGACTTGAATCAGGAGAAGAAATGTGACAACATACACAAGGAATCACAGAACAGTAGCATTGTATTCAGTGTTTAAAAGGGGGTTAGCACTATGGATAATTGTCTTAACAGACTACAGGAACAGCTAACTCCCCCAGGCCTGAAAAAACAGCTCAGAGGCAAAAGGAGATCTGCATCTCTGCTCATATTTTGCTTTGTCTTATTCATAAAAGTTTGTTTTCTTATGGCCTGACATCAGTCACCATACTTCAACATACTAACCACACTCATATCTGTATATCAGAGGTAAATGTTTTTCACTTAAGTGTGTATGTTCTTGTCTGCAGCCACTCAGTGGGATGCCATTGCTGCCTGAGGCATTTAAACTCCACCCTCGAGTGGCTGCCTCACCTCATAGTGAGCCTGACTCCGCTCTGATCCCTCAGCATCCAGGGCGTAGTCTAGCTTTCCGACCACACTTCTCCACCTCTTTTGCCAACCCAGTATACCTAAGCATTTTCCTTTTGCAAGCTTCATCTAGTGTATCCTCCCATGGGAGTGTAAACACCAACATTTTCTGCTGTGTGTCTGACCACAACATCGAACTCGAAATTCTGCTCACAATTTCCTGTTGGATGATCATATGCCTGTACTTAGCCAGGCTGTAGCATGCTTGCTCGAAACTACTGTTGAGTTTGCTGTTCTTCTTGTTCACCAAACGCGGAGGCAGCTGCAAAAAAAGGAACAAAAGTTGACTGAGTGTTCTTCATTTGGCAGCATGTGCATTGTTTCCCCGTGAATCTTGACATGCTCAGGTTACACAAGCTTCTTCTGTGTTTCAGTTTTACGGTCATGATAGATCGCAAAGAACGATTTACCAGTGAAAGCTTCATCAGGCTTTCTAAACTTTCCAGATATGTAAATTAGTTTCTTCTTCTCTTTTGTTTCTTGTCAGGTGAGCTGTGACTGTTGCCATCTTTGTCTCCCTGTGCACCTGCATGTACTGTGGGCAGCCTTGCCTGTCGGAGAGGTGTTGTGCTGAGAGACTTTGTTGCAATAGGAGAATCCATGGCTTCTGGCCCTCCATTTCCCTGCGAAGGGCGCAGGCTTAGGCTGCTGGAGTTGCTGCTTGCGCCTCTGTTGCTCTTGTTGGTTTCTGGGTTGGAACCAGCTCTGGGTCAGAAGGTCTACACCAACACATGGGCTGTTCACATACCTGGAGGTCAGGAGGAAGCTGATCGGGTTGCCAGTAAACATGGTTTCATCAACTACGGACATGTGAGTAACATGTTGACTTCTTATATTTTGCTTTTACAGTTGTGTTAAGTTTAGTGATAATTAGGAAGTCAAAGTGCTGACACATTGGACATTGGAGTGACGCAAAGGCCTTATATTAAAATAAAACTGACTCCCCTTTCCCTGTGCTAATATGCTGTAGTGCTTGTTGGCTTCCTAAATACTTGCAGAGAAAGAAGTGAGCTTGCAGTTATTTTACAATGTGTCCAATTGCTATGTGTCTAACATCAGATTAATTATTCATTAACATGTTTTTATATATTATCAATATCCAGTTATTCTAACCTGTAATTGAATTATGAGTTATTTATGATACTTCTGTATTATTTTAAATTTTATTTTATTCTTTCTGTTTACTCAGCAGTCAGTCAGAGAGCGAATCACTCAATCAATCATATCTTTAGAGTTTATCTAATTTTTAAAAGGTAATAATGTGTCCTGTCTGTTCACTGCTAATTCATTTGCATTGTGTTGTAATGAGTGTGTTGCAAGGAGCTGGTTATTTTCTGCTGACTGTTAACAAGCCTACTTAACAACAGCTACTCCCTCAGACTCTGTCATGGTCTGATTCATCTTGATGCTCAATATTTACTATGACGCTGACCCAACAATTATAAAGGCTGTCTGCCCTGATCAGTTTAATCAGACCTACGCACATTTTTTATAATTTGTGTCTGACCCTGTTTGTTCAGAAACTCCCACAATAAACCTTTGTGTGGAGTCATGACAGAAAGCAAAAATACAGTAAATCTGTGGGAGCTGAACTGGTGAAGCAAAGGAAAAAAAATAAAAGCTTGGTCCACATTGAGAAAGCTTTAAATCAAGATCTTATTAAGCCCATAGTTTTCCAGGCACAGCAGGTGTGGGCAGTGAATTTTGGATAAACATTTCCTGTGTGCGCCAGTGACGTATTCCTCTTTTTATGACTTCCTGTTTGACCTCAGTGGAGACTAATTAGCAAAGTTATCCTTAAACATCATCGTGTCGTCTCCTAAAAAAAACGCTTGTCGACTTATTAAAGTAATTTAGTCATCAGTAGGACTATGTGTTTTTTGTTCTTGTTACCCATTCAGCGCCCTCTTTGACTTGGCTACCGTTAAGAAGTCTTTATTGTGCTTAAAAGTGCAACAGTTACTTGTGTATTATTAGGGGAGAGTGATGGAAAAATGGTGCTGATACCTTAAAAAGTGTGCTTTATTTCTTTGCAATAAAATAACAGAAACTTGAGACTGTATCCATACAGTTGACTCTTCATCAAACCACAGTCTCTTTGAATGGACATCTACATATCAATCTAAATCTATCTGTCTAGTTTACCTAATCTTTCTGGATAGATGGGAGAACAAGCCACTCTTCATGCAGTTGCAAATGATGCACAAGTCCCTGGTCTCACCACTTTTCCAGGGAACACTGTTCTGTTTTCCTCTGTATGGTCTTACTGGTCATGACCAGGAATGTTATTTGTGCTCTGAATCACAGTATGTAGACTAATGACTAATCCTACACACTTAAATCCTTTAACTATGTATTGGCCATGCACAACAAGCAATCCAGGCAATTACTTTCAAAGCTACTCCCTGGAGATGATGAGCTGTTTGTTTTAGTCTGTGTCAGCAACTTGTTTAAGTATTTTATCTTTTTTTTTTTTGAGGGGGAGAAAATGGACTGTTGTGTCTAACTGGAGTTAGATGGACAAACTAGTTTTGACACTCTCCTCTAAGATGGAAAAACGTCTGAGCAGGACTGTCTAATGAAGCAGGCCTAATAAAGTTAGCCGGATAGATGCTGAGTAAAGCCTTTAGCTCTCTCAAATCTGGAAAAGAGAGTTGAGTTAAACCAAATGTTGCAGGTTTTTACTCATAGCCGTTATCCTCCTTCATGAGGTAGACTTACATTTTGGTGCAGTAGTATCAGGGTAAACAAGCAGTGACCACAGCAATGCTTAAAAAAAAAACAAACTACAAACTGACCTTGTATGTGCTCTGTGCAAATAACCAATGCTATTATTTTGTACTTTTTGGTTTTTCATCATTACCTCTGTGCTAATGTGCACGTGTCAAGCTGTTGACGCCAGATGAAAAAGTAAGTTTGAGGTGTTAAACAAATTCATGAAACAAATATTTATTTGCTGCAATTTAGGAGAGACATTATGTGCATGTGTAAATTTATCCCTCCAATTCAGGAAACTCCTGTAGTGTTGAAAAAAAATACATAATTAGATATTTAATCATTAAACTATCACATTTTAGCTGTTTGTGCTGCTCTTCCCTTTTTGCCACAGGGTTATAATGGTGGTAGTTTACATCTACAAAGAGAAATTGATTTAAAATTGAAATTAGTTAATCAAAAGGGAATAAATTGGCAAATATTTAGACAATTGATTGTGGGGGAAAAATGCCAAGCATCTAGCTTCTCAAACAAGACCTTTTTGAGATTCACTTGCTCCTTTCAAAAAAAACAATTTCCCCTCTTTCTGACATTTTATAGACCAAAATATGATAAATTGATAATGTAAATAATTGTTAGTTGCAGCTGTGGTTGATTTGACTGCTTTAGACACCAACTTCAGGAGGATTTCTGCTGTTGACGTACAGCATGGCACAATATGACATTGCCATGATAAACCTTAGAATAAATCATATGGAACAGTCACATCTGTTTAGCCCTCAGCATGTTATTGACGAATACCCTCTGTTCATTAACTTTGAAAGGTCATCTACAGCCACAATCATGACTAAAGTAAAGATGCTCTTGTGTCATGCACTGCTCCGACTGCATAACGTCACTGTTCACTGATTAAAATGAAGCCATTACTTTAAAGCTGGGGACAAACAAATCTGTTAAGCCTTTTTTTGCCCACAGCTGATCGGAAATGAGAGTTGCTTTGTGTGGCCAGACATGGTGTGTCTGCGCTGTGGGGCTGTGCATCTAGCTGTGTCTGACTGTGTGCAGGTGTTGGAATTAGGCAGGAGAGCTTGAGGGGAGGATCAAAGACTGCAGCTGTGCAGGTTTTATAGCTCTGATGATGGTTGTTTTTATTTCGCCTTCATTGTGCTCACACTATGGCATCCATACGACCTCCACCTTAAACATTTCAGGTTTTATGTCCGTCCATCATGACGCATTGAATGCGTCATGAAGATGGCTGAGTGTAGACGTTTTTTGTTTTTTTTTAAACACTACAATTAATAGCAACATCATGTGAGCTCAATGCTTATGCTTATTAAAGTCAGAAAGTTCTGGGTCCAAGCCACAAAGAAGGCAACTTGATTCTTGGTTAACATAGATAATTCTGACAACAGTGGGGCAGCTGTGACTCACAAGCGGGTAATCTAATCCCTAATCACCAATCACAGGGTTGGTGGTTTGATCCCTAATTCCTCCTGTTCATGTGTTGAAGTGTCCTTGGGATAGAAACCAAATTGCTCCCGATGGTCAGATTAGTTAGACTGCATGGTAGCTTGCTTCCATCAGTGTGTGAGTGAACGAGAGGCAAAGTTGTGAAATGCTTTGAATGAAAGCACTACAGAAATGCAAACTGTTTATTATTGCTCTAAAAACCTGCTTGTGTTAAAGCAACCATTGCACCTATTTCGAAATCATAATATTTGACATGATTTTGCTTGATGAATTAACATTGATTTTTGTAAATGTAACTTCACTTAGAGGCGACATCCTCAGGTAACTTGTTTTCTCATAGTGACCCAAAGAATCAATCATTTTACTGTAACGTAAAGACTTAACTTAAAAATGTATGTAAGATAAGTTGTTAGAATATCTTGAAATACTCCTAAATATATAAGCGTAATTATTCTGTATTATTTTAAGGTCATTGGGGAGTGTTGGGATGGGATGTGCCCATCTGATGTTGATTGACGTTGGAGGCTACATGAATTGATCAATGAGTTGGTTTGAACACGCTGGTTACAATCTAAAGATAATTTGTTGAGTGTGACTCATTGCTGGCCCAGTGATGGGGCTCTGTCACAAGTTCAATCCTTATCTGTCAGATACTATTGGGTGGTTTTCTAGCCACCTGACACATTCTCTTGTTGTCAGCCCATACGATGTGACCGTTCAGTTGGATTTGCTGGGGCACAAAAATGGTTGGCCATTTGTTTTTGGCATAATGTTTACAACATCAGGAACACAGACAAGTGGCCAGCCATGTGGATGACTGATATGATGCATCTGTTCTTCATTGATGGCGCCAGTCTGTTAAGGTTGGGTTGATTTATCCGGGGCCAAAAGTCACTTGAAGTCCCTCCCCTTTTCAGTCAGTACTGATCAATCAACACAAGCCCGCCAGGGTGACAGTGGTGCTGCTTTCTTATCAGCGAGATAACTATCTTTTTTAAATTTAACATTTTTTGACAGCAACTCATGTAAATCCTGATGCAGAGCCCGAGTTGGCACTGCTGGCTTATAAAGCCCTCCCCCTTTTCTCTTCTCTTTACTGTTAACAGAGGTGCAATAGATGACGCCAGTAAAGCATATTAATATTAATGTACTTCAAATGAAGCAGACTATGTGTTTTAAAAGGTCGCTGTGACCATGTGATGTGCAAGATGATTGCACCTCTCACTCTGACTCTGCTTCTAGTTTGCAGGGCCAGTTTTGAACAAGGGGAATAATTAAAATTTAGTTGAAGTAATAAAATAATAATAAAAAAAAAAAAAAAAAAAAACACAAAAAAAAACCCAAAAACAAAACAGCTGACTCATTCAGTGGTAAATGGGTATTAACTGCCAACTTGCATCTCTGGATAGCTATTTTACATTTTAAAGACCTTTTCTTGCCCACATCATTAGACCAGCACTGTAGTCTTTCACAGAGAGCTTAAATATTATTTATATCTGTTATAACTGCATCTCCATGATGCCAGTATTTGAATAAATAGTTAAATGAGATGACAGGGATGCCTATTTGTAATAAGAATGATTTGATAAGGAGGTCTGAAGTTTATATATATAAAAAGAATAGATTTTAAAAATCATTATAAGGTAACTCAGTGGTTCTAAAGCTGGGCCCCCTGAGTGGCGTCATTGAACCACTGCATGGATGACCAGGAGAAAAATATGGAGTGAAACTAATTTGAATAAATATAATTCATGTAGGGGAAGTAAACGAGCCAGATTCTGTCATGCTGCATTTTATTTCAAGAATTCAACATGATGCTTTTTAAACGTAGCTTCCCCTAACATTGTTAACAATTAATAGAAACTGTGGCGTAGAGGCGTGAACCTTTCTTACTGCTTCTGTAGGAGAGCATGCCAGAAAACCTTAGAGAACCACTGATCTAATCTGTGAATAGGATCAAATAGCCACAAGATCAAAAGCTTAATTGAAAAATATATCAATTGCGGTCACAGCTACAACAAAAGCACCCCCTTTCATTTGATCTGGTAAGCTCGACAGCTGGTTAAAGTACCACTGTAGATAGATTTTTTTTTATATTTTTTTTTTTAGGTCAGTCATGTGTTTTGAAACATTGTGCCTCTCTGTCTCTGGCCTGAGGCTTTCACCATCTATTCCATCTTGTATGCAGCTCATAAAAGTTTCCTTACCGATGATGCAGCACAGTCTCAATATTTAACTTGCTCTTTGCAATGTTACATGGCTACATTTTTGGCTCTACCTTCTGTTTCACAATTTACTGCGTCTGTGTTCTTGTTTAAAGACTAGACTAGTTAGTTAGTGTACATTACCATCACATCAAGAGAGGCAAAGTGGCAGCATCATAATTGCAGCATTGTTTAACTTGTTTTTCAGTGATTAGGTTTCAGTTTTTGAAACAATCAAGGTTAAGTCCTCCTTTGATTGAACTTTTGGCATGTTATTGTAAAAGGGCTGTCAATAGCACCATTTCCAAGAAGTTATTTATGTTTCCTGCTTTTGCCTCCTCGAGTATGAAAGTTATTACTGTGGTTCATTCATGGTTTAAAAAAAAACATGTAAAACTTAAGAAAGTATGTTTTGAGGATGTGAAAATCATTTCGAAATTTATTTCATAACCAGAGGTAGAAGAAAAAGAATCTTTAAAAAAAAAAAAAAAATCCTTCTAGTTCAACACTCACTTCAAAGCAAATATGTAAAACTTCTCAGAAACATGTCACTTCCTTTCGTGTGAACAGGGGTTTATGTTTCCGATGGTGGGTGAAAATAGCTGTGTTCATACGGCTGGTCTGTTTAGAGACCAGATGCCTTCAGAGCTTTTTCTCCTGGTCCACCCCAGGGCTTTGCATGTAAAGGAGGATTGTGTTTGGCATACTGTGCCCTCACTGTACTCCTCACTGAGGACCGTCTTGGCCTATTTCTGGTATCAAATGTCCTCATTTCTTTCTCCTTTCTGAAGAGGTTAGACCCTTTTATGAAGATTATTAATATTCTGTTCAGCACAAGATTAAAAGAGCAAAAGCGGTGGATAATATCTGTAGTTCTAATGAAGTACATGAAATGACACTTTCCTATCAGTGAATCATAATATAGCAATACACGTAAAAGACAGCCTTTGTAGAAAGTTCACTTTAATCTAGTCCACAATTTTCTTAATAGTTGAAATGATATGGTGGACGAATGAACTTCTAATCCCTTGCATGTTGGTTTGGTTTTCCCATTTTTTTTTTTATGGCCTTTAAATTAAAACGTTATGCCTATAGGATCTTGTTACATTAGTATCTTTGAGTTAAATGCCTTAACACCGACATAATGTGACATCATTTTCATGTGACTTTTGGTTTTTGTTTGGGATGGAGAATTTTAAGCAGGAACCCTCTAGATAATGTGAGATGTTAATCAGGCCGGAAGATTCATCATTCACTTCTCACAGTCAATATGCCAAGAGCCAGGTTTCCATCAAAATCCAAAAATACACCAGGCATTATTTTAACATTTTTATTTGTTGTTTTTGTTCCGTTTAATAATGTGGTTTGTCTATAGTGTGTAGGACAGAGTTTTCTTCTTCTCTTAATGATTCATCTTTGTTATATTTTATATCTTCTCCAATCTTTCCTCTTTATCATGAAGCTGTTGTCTCACCTGCAGAAATTGCAGGTTGCAGTCGTTTTCACAGTCAGGACTCTCTGGAGATATAATTGTGTAAACTGCAACACCTCAATTTAGAGGCTTTGCTAAATTGTTTGTCCTGCATTGCCTGATAAGGGAAAAATTATTCCTGACCCATCTCTCAGTTAAAATTTTATTGCAAGATACAACCACTGTGAATTACAGAATACTAGAAATTAGATCCTGCATCCATGGAGTCCATAATTGGACTCTGGAGAACTAAAGCGATTAACTATAGGGGAAATCAGGGGGGTTGAAGAAATTTGCTGGAAATTCATCTGACATCCCCTAGACGATGGAAGAAGAAGATACACGCTGAGTGTTGAAATGAGCTACTCTGCATGATTTGTACAGCTCCACACAGGTGCTTCCTCCTTTTTGTGCCGCTTTGTAACCAAACGCACATCATTTACCAGAAAGGAGTCTCAGCACCTTCAGAAAGTTCTGTCAGGATTACCACACCTCTTGGCACCAAACTATAGCTCCGTCCACGATACTAACACGTGTTTCATCTGATTTTGTAACAAAGTAAACAATGAACTTTTGAAATGTCACACAGAACTTTGACTTATTTGCTTTTTTTTTTTTTTTCTCTCCAGCAGCTGCATTGTGATGAATAATAAGATTTCCTCAACTAAAAAGCAGCTTTGGCAGTGTACACGTCCACATGATAAATAGGAAGAGCCTTTTAGGAATTAATTAATATTGAGAGGGGTATTGCTCATTCATGTCAGCTAATATTTGTGATATTTTATACACTGAAGGCAAAAACAAAGATATGTTTTGCGATATTCTAATGTAAGCACAAAAAAGTCATAAACTCAGGAAGCACAGCCTAATTAATGTGTGGTTGACACATCATTTAAAGTTGGCCTTTGGTACAAATATCGCCAAATATTTATGAATATGACAAATGCCTTTTCATCACGATACATTAAACATTCCCTTAATTGACAGAACATCACCCTGACTCAGCCTAAGAATATTTTTGCAATGTTAATACATTTTCTCTCCTGATTCTGCCCTCTTCATTCTGCATTTTTAGTTATTTACAGTGTACAATCTACATTGAACACAAACTTGTTGGTGGAAAGCAGTTATTGAGACAGTATCACTATTTCAATTCGTCCATGATGTGTGACTAATTTATATTCCCTGAGGGCCTTTCCAGGGTCCATGAGTCAAACATGTGGCTCAAACACACCAGCAATATGGATTTCTACCTCTAAATATTTTATTATGCTTAAGCATGTTTTGTAAGCTGGTTTACTTGTGCAATATCTTCATTAATCTTTAACACACCACTCTGTGTACTGTGGCTCTGTCCTACTTTAGCCTTTGAGAGCTGATGTGCAGACTTATACAGTCGGTGTAGCATGTCCCTTAGAGATGGTGCTGCTTTGAAGTGTAGTAATGATAACGCTGTAAAAACAGTTCAGTCAGAACTGTTGGATTGGGGCCCTTGTTTGGTATGGGCCCATTAAGAGGCTGGGCTTCTCATCCAGAGAGGAATGACTCCTTTGTCATCTCAAGATGGTTCATCAGCGATAGTGATGCATTTCTGCAGTGTCTTTGTTCCCGCTGCCTTTGGTCGTTGTATTGCTGTCGATGAGACAGCCTCCCTTTACTCCACACGCCGATCTCTCTCTTTCTCTCTCTCTCCCTCCCTGATCTCACTTCATCTCAGTACATGAGCTCTTCTTTGAAAGTTAATGAACTGCAGAGATCGACTTGTCCTGTTTGCTCTGCTGGAGACTTCTGTGTTGAGAGGAAGGACTTTGGAGCCAATCTACCTGAAATCAATTCCCAAACCATGGCCACCGTAAAACAACATGACTAATGCAGTATATTAGAGCAATGTTGTTGAAATACCTGAATTGTTAAACTACTTCTCATGGGAAATAAAACTTTTACATTGATCTTGCAATGTAAAATGTATAAAATTTCAATAGAAACAATGGCAGGGAGAGAGTGGTCTAACCTCTAATCTGCATGCTGTGTTCTCATTCCTTCAATCACTGCAATGTAATTCATAGAGGAGGTCTCTGTGAATAGTTCCAGGAAATAAAAAGTTGACACTGCTTTTTAGAAAACCACTAACTACATTAGGCAAACCAGGCAGTTTGAGGACAACAAAATAAAATATGAAAAACATGTATGATTGTGATACAGTGGTAGAACACTTTTTTATTAAAAATACAAAATAAAGAGCTATATGAGTTCTGGGCACTGGACTTCAGTCCAAGTGTCATCATTCTTCAGTAACAGCTTCATGGAATAAAATATACTTACGCCCACACACTTCTAACAGCTGCAAAACAAGCTGGGCAACTAGAGAATTGCCTTTAGTTCATTTTATCTACCCATAACCTCATTATTTTTATGCATAGAAGGTGTTATGTCAGAATGTGGGTGGGGGGGATACCACCAATGTAATCTTAATTATATCTAAGTAGGATGCTTCCTTACATATTCTATGGTCTCCCTGAACCTTCCAGATGTTATGATATACAGGGCTTCTGCTGAGTCCTTTAGGTATTTTATTATGCTAGATTTTCAGGCAGCAAACTTTCAATGTTTTCATTATATTGGTTCTTATACAATATGTGCATATGCAAAATATCAAAACAGTAAAAGTTAGTGAATAACCAGCTGTTTTCCCCCCAAAAACAAAGTGAAACACCTTTCACCCATTGAGATTTGTTCTTCCTGCTCAGTTTTTCAGTATTATCACTGTATTTCAACCATTGTGACTTGTTGTAATAAAATAGCCATCATTACATTACAACATTAATCTGTGTTTCTGCAGTAAACATAAATATAAATGTCTTCCAGAAGCCACCATTGGCTTCACTTATTCTCCTTACAAAAAAAACAAAAACAAAACATCATTCTGAAGGTAAAGATGAAAAAAACAAAAAAAAAAAAACAGAGCGGTCAGCAGAAGGCCATCTCAAGCCTAGAGTAAAAGAATGAACACCCATGTTGCCGGGGGTCCTGGGAACTGCTGCGGCAAAGGCCCAGCAGCTCTCAGTCATTACTCTACTCTCCCACAGAGCAGAGATGGGGGCTGGGATGGAGCAGAGCCACACACAGGTCACAGGGCTGTAACAAGAGCCAGATGTGCTGAGGGGACATGAAAATACATGGACAGGCACCTCTCTAGCTTTTACATATGAGCATGCTCACATGTACGTACATGCACACACACACTCAGAGAAGGTTGAGGTATTTAAAGAATGTCAGTACTGAAGAGGAAAATAACTACTTTTTATGTTCATATATGATCATAATAACAACACAAGAAATCTTAATACTGACAAAATTTGAGATACTACTAACATTTAAAACAACCCCAACATATCTACCCAACATATAATCTATTCCATATTAAATGAATTGTGTGGCTTACACACTCGGATCTAAAGAGGAGATGTGCTAAACAAGTACAGAGCTGGAACAACAAAACAAAAAATAAACATACTTTAGTTTCTTTGACATTTCAGACTGAATAATTCGCTGATTAATCCAAAGAATAAGAAACTTGAAATGATTTCCAGTTGCAGCCCTTACATACTGTAGCTTTCAAAGAAGGCAGGAGCATTTTAGGTGGGTAGTGCAGGCTTTACACTACAAACTATCAATTCAGCTGCAGCATGTCTTCTGCAGAGCTTCTTCTGATCTTTCAGCTCCTGCTTTCTTTGGGAGCTACTCCACTCGTCTGCTACCTAGAGATGGACCATTATGTGTTTCTATGCTTGAAGATAGTTTTGATTATTAGAATCAGGATTCTTTTAAGTTCACTGACATATTTCTTTATGTACAAATTTAAAGCAGCATCCTCAGGGAGTCTGTTGATGTATTGACGTAAATTCAATGTCCCTGGCTCAAGTCTGATCCGTTCTTCTTAAACTGCAAGTTTAAAGAAGAAGGTTTTGAATGTAAGGTCATGAATTTGATCCCTTGACTAACACTATAAATCTGGGTGGGGAAATGAACAGATCTCTTGAAGGAAGGAAGACAATTCATGGGGCCGTTAAACAATGCACTTATCCGTCTGCTCCAGTGGCCATGAGATAAGAATGTGGTTTAACTGGGTAGCTGCCAGGTGTGAAGGTTTTATTGTTGCTAAAAGCCAGCGTCCTTCCACATTAATTTATTCAGGATTTATGTAGGTTAGGGGAAAAAATGGTTTATATCATCATTGTTTTTAATTCCTAGTTAAAAATCAAGCCCATCTCATCCCTCTGTTGTCCTCAGTTCAGCGACTGGACAGAGAAACTCCAACTGTTAAGATTCTGGCAGCTAAAGCATCTCTGTGTTAGAGGCAACTGATCCATCTGTGGAAGTAGTTGTTTTTTTTTTTGTTTTTTTTTTGTTTTTTTACATACGTCACGTAACAAGGATAGAAAACTCCTGTCCAACAGGTCTGTACAACCCAGCCTCAAAGACACACTCTCACAGGCTGACCTGGAAGGTGGAGCAGTCATTTGCGGTGCAATTTGAAAAGGCTAAGGGCTCAGATCTGATAAGCCGTTTACAATGAAAACAATGAGGTGAACATTTAAAAGCCTGTAACTGGCCTAATGGAGGCAGCAGTGTGGGAGGAATGTAGCGTTTGGGTGGAGTTTTTTTTTTTTTTTTTTTATGATGACTGCAAGTGATTTTTTTTTTTTTTTTTTTTTTTTTTTTCCCTCTCTATGTAACACGAACCCTGCTAAGTTGGAACAGATCTGCAGTTTTGAGGTGTTTGGTTGCACTGCAGTGTAGCAGTGATGCTGGATTTAGATCGAGGATCAGGTGTCATATTGCTCAGATTTAGTGTAACTACCCAGGTCTGCCAGGGCTGGAAAAACTGGTTTCTATTTGTCACCATGAGGATCAAATTTGACATCATGTGTGTGATAATTATACTGTATCTTTGCTGTGATGTACATAGTGTTCAGTTTTGATAGACTAGTCCCTGCTAGTCGTACTGTTATAGAATCTAAGCAAGTTTATTCTCATGCTGAGTCTGGCTTTGAAGGAATCTTGTCAAAATGTTTGGTGTCTTATACAAAATATTAAGGCAGCAAACAAACACCCCTCTCTACCTCCCTCTCTTGCAATTTGTTGCACCTTAAATTTATTTTTCAGAGCTTTTCAGATTTTCCAATCGTGCATTAGGCTGTTTCCTCCTTGCGGCACTGCACTCTGAGTAGGTGCTTATTTGTTTTTGAATGTTTCCAGTAATGTTTTGGTAACCTGCCAACTTGGCAGAAATGGCTCCTACGTGTGCTAGAAGTAGAGTTTATTCCCATCCTGATAGCTTTTTAAAAAGGAGTGTTTGTTCTTTCGGGTTGTTATATTATCGTCTTTATTGATGTGACAGCTACGACAGGTCTCTCTTTGTTCTTCAGTTTTTGTGGTAGTCTTTAAAGTTGGCTGCATTGAGCTTGACAGTCAAGTTACTCAAGATTCACAAGTTTTCTTCTAGGTCATCTGTCCATGTTTGAATGGAAGTGGAATTTATTTGTTTACTTTGTCAGCTGTTGGTTTAAGTGTGTGTGTGTTTGAGTGTTCATGAATAATTTATAGTTGATGTGAGCTATGCATCAATAAGTTACAGTCCCTGCGCCCCTCCCCCTCCTCATCAGGTGTTTGTGAAATTGAATCCCTGGATGCCTGCTATTGAAGATGGAGCTCATCCCCTTTATTGTGTGTGATGATTTTGCTGAGTGAAGCCATGCTGACTGAATTGGATGAGTTACATAGTCATTGGTGGATTTGGAATAATACAGTAATTAATTGTAACTGATTTTGACTGCTTTTTTTTTGGTCATTTACATTAGGAAGAAGTGATGTGGTTAAAATCAGTAACACAATAAGAACTTTTTTCTGATAATGATTTATTTAATGATATGTTATATGATTATTTTCAGTTTTAACCTGTTCTTTTTTTTTTTCTATAAAATACTCCAATTGTGACAAAGTCCAGTCAGATTTCCTTGATGTCTTCAAATTGCTTGACCGTGAGACATTTAAGAAGCTATAAAAAATTTGCATTTTAGTTTAACTAAACTTAAACTTTGTTATCAATATTCTAGGCAGTTAATTTTGTCAGCTTATCAGTGCCCAATTGTTTTATTTCTAAAAATGTATGCAAGGTCATATAAAATCAAATTGATTTTTAAATCAAAGAGCAGATGTAAATGTAAAACAGAAGTAAATTTTAATATATGCTTGTTCTTAGAAAGCTAATTTGTCTTGATACATTCTTGAATAATTATTGAGTTATTGCCTAATTTACAAGTTGATAGATCAAATGCCATTTACATCAGCCAGCAGTGTTGGATGTCCTTTAACTATGGATGGTGCATTTAAAACACAGAGCCCCTTTACCTCCCATCATTAGTTTTTTTTCCCACATTCTTGCTATACATTATAGCCAGACCACACTTAATATATCAGGTTGTGTGTCTAAATGTTATAATATAAATGTATAAGAGCAGGTGAAATAGACATAGTGGTGAAATGGGCCGATTCCTATCATATTTATCTCAATGTACAGGAAATCAACTACATAGGAAGCACTGAAGAGGTTGTTTTGTGAGAAGTGTCCATCTGTTTGGATCTGTTTCTCTGGCCTCTTCAGCTCAGGGAATGTTACCAATGTTTTGGACAGGATACTGTGGTGGCTACAGTGGGTGAACCTCAGTTACTCGCTCTCATTCCCAGGGCAGCAGTCCAGACAACTTCAGCCCACGTTCCCCTCAGTCTACTCACTTGCCCACTGTTGTAGCACAGTTGAGGTACTCCTACTCCCAGGTTTCCCTGAGAATCTAGTGCTGCCATTCCTCATCTTTCTAATATACAAAGTGAACCAAGGAGAACTGCAATTATGGTGCGTTGAAAATAGCTGATTCCTGTGCCGAGCTCAGCTCTGAGGGTGCTTCTCCTACAAGTGGGTTTAGTGTTTAGTCCACAGAAAACAGTCAGCCTCCCACTGCTCGGCAGACCTATAATACTAGCTGTTTATGAAAGAATCTCTCTCCCCCTCTTTCTGTCCCCTCTCCCCACACACAAGTACAACACAGCCTGGAACCTTTTATTATCCTTTTTTTGGCACCAAGTTGTCTTGTTCGTCTATTTTGGGACTGTTCTCCATTTTCCTTGTTGTCCCAACTTACAGTAATCTCAGAGAGTGGTGCGACCAGGTTACAGAAAACATGGCTTGTTTTTTGCTATTACATACTGAGAGAGAAATTATAGGGGAACCCTAAACTAATGTGTGCCTCACAGTTACACTCTTCAATCCCCTAAAGTGATTTTACGTGGATAACATCAGATTTTTTCTCCCAAAATGGTAAAATGTAGAAATACGTGTCATCAACTTCAAGTGGAAGTGAACCAAATGTGGATTAAAAAGCAAACGGAGCCGTGTAATCACATAAACAATAAGAACTGAAGGCTTTTGCAGGTCGTGAGAGGTAGCTTGAAAGTGTTTTCAAACTCTAGGAAATGGTTGCGGTTGGCTTTCCTGTCATTGTCCCAGTAGCAGTGTGGTTTGGGCAACGAAGAAAGCTGAGTCTAACAGTTGTGGTAGTCAGCTGAACAGAGACTGGACCAGACTCTTTAAGAGAAAGGAATGTTCCTCTGTAGTGTGACCTGAAATGGCACCACAGGACACACACAGATATGTATTGGCACATAAAAGAGACAAAGGAGGAGGCATATGTAGGCTCAAGTGACTGATATGACCATGTTCTGGGTAGTCAGCTGAGTGGTGGTATTGAATCAATTATCAATTAATCACACCAATCATAATATTTATATTTTGAAGGAAAGATGTTTTACCTTCTCATTTATGTAGGTATCACTGTGATGTCCGCGGCTGTACCAAACCTGCATGTGTCTGTTTTGTGTCTATGGCAACAGAGCACTGAATCAAGCCTCTTAGTTTCACACCAGATGCGTGGGCTGATTTTTATGTTCAAATACAAAGCCATCTTTGTTATCACAAACTGGAAAGCCACAGACATAACTGAGATGTTAAGTCTTTTAAAGATGTATTACCATGTTATTTGGAATAACTTGCATCTTACTTTGTCAGGCTTAATTGTCTAATTATTAGGGTATAATTATCCCCTCATCAGGTAGAAGTTGGAGTTGAGCAACTTTATGACCTGATTTCACGATGACAGTGTAAAAATTTCAGGTGTGGTAAATGCTAGTAGGAGGTTGTGGTTATGCAGTTTATACACTCCTACGCTGCATTGCGATGAAGTCTGACGACAGCATGAAAAGAGTAAATGGGTGGAACATGGGTGTGGACCTATATGCATACGTATGGCGCAGTCCTTAATTTATAGTTCTTTGTTCATTGTACATGTATTGTACGTGATTAGGCCATGTTGTGCTATACTTCAATTTCTGATTGTGACTAAGTTAATATCAGTTAATTGTGGCTCCATGAATGACTTCTTTGCCTCGTCTTATTCTTGGCAAGTGTTAACATCCCATCATTCACTATATTGAAAAGCATTTTTGATTTGAGTTTTATTCATCTGTCTGGATTTTGTATCGATGCTGTGAAAATCAAATCTCGCTATGGCAGTGGAGTATGACCAGGATGAACTGATGGCGATGTAAGGTCACTGTCAGTACCCTGGACATTGCTGTGTGTAGCTGCATTGTTTTCACTCTCGCCTGCTGTGAGAGAGATTGAGGAGGAGGATGGGATAGAGAGTGGCTCGGTGTCTGTGTACTTAGACGAGTGGAGTACATCCTGTTTCCAGTTATACAGTACTGTTTGCTGTGCCATGCTGTTTAATGGACGTCTTTACCATTGCCCCATTTAGACCTGTGCCAAACACCTCGAAACTTTTCTCATATTTTTTTACTTTGAGGTCTTTTGTCCTTCAAGGTTTGTTCACATTTGATATAATATCTAACAGCCAGGATACTGAGGAACAGAACATGAGCACAGATGGTGATGGTGATAGTGGGGAAGACTCACTGTGACAGCAAGCTGTATGAAACAGTGCTATGATTCACTGTACAAAAACAGCTGAGAAAATGAACATCTGTACATTTTAATTTATCATGTTAGGTCAAGCACGCTGCCGCTTCCAAGCTTTAGAATTCATTATATGCATTCACTTTCCTGAGAAATTCAATCTCTCCCAAAGAACTGTCTCCAAAGGTTGTTGGACTGAAATACACACCAACAAGCCACAAAGCTATGAAAATAGCTCAGTTCAGAGGTACACGCTTAGCTCACATTTTGAGAGAGCTTGTGGTCTGACAGTGAAAGGTAGTCAATTCAGAAAGATGGCTACTGTGCTCTCTTTACTCATGTTATCTTACTTATAACTGGATTAATGTAGGACTTAGGATAGTGATTCTTGTGCCAGTATCACATATAAAATGCAAGGCAATACACTGCTTAATGTCCATACACTCCCCACTCTTTGGAACGAGTGTGTGATTGATATTTTTATGCTGGACCCAGCGCAGCGTTTATTTGACAGGGAGCTGAAGTAAAGACAGCCATGTCACATGAGTTTAATGTTCCTTGACAGGGCAGTGACTGCTTTTCATTCTCATAATGTAGATGAGACCCGAGTTGTTTTGCTCCATGCTGCTGTCTACTATGAATAATTCTGTGTTGTAACTGCATTCGGCATCTTCCCCCAATTGCTGAATTATTTGGTTGGAGGAGCTCGTTTGTTCATACCGCTGAGGGAATGGAAATTATGAATAATCGCGTTGATCGACATTCACCCACATAAATGAACACATCAATTTCAGATCAGGAGTAACAACGTGTTACGGCAGCACTGGCGGCTGGAGCTGGACCCAGCGTTAATGTTGATTTGCTTTTATAAGATTAGAGAATAATGGCATAAAATAAACCGTGATGACCAATTGTAAACTCAGTCCAATTTCTCAGAAATGGACTCACTGCCTCCAACAAATTTAAGTGCTACTTTATTGGTGTTGACAGTATTTTCACTCGCCTTCACTGTAACTTTCATCATTATCCCATTATTCTCAGGATTGCTTAGTGCACCACGCAGCCTTGATTCAAGCTGCAGGGACAAACAGCACCTCATGTTTTATTAACTCATCTGTTTCACTACTGCGTCCTTTTTTGCGCATAGTAGCTTAGAGGTGCCTTGTGGACTTTTCCTGTAAACAAACAAAAGTTCTGCTTTTTCATTCTGTGTTTTTTCACAGAAATGTGTTGTGTTTATCCCTGAGTTCTTACAGATGTGTTGAGTGCATTTCCTCTCAAATAAAACATTTACAAAGCTGATTTTTGTTGAAAATTTCTGGCTTATTTCATTGCAGTATTCTTCTTCTAGCTGCCTTCGCTACGTGTTACAATGGTTACATGTAACCATTGCAACCAATGGTTACATGTAACCATTGTAACATTTAACGCTGCATCATAGTGCAACTACTAACATGAAAATGTCAATGTGTGACACATGCATGTAAATTTTTTCTGTTGTGCTATGGAGCGGATGTTGAAAAGCAAATATCAGTCAGCAACCTGTTTTCAGTCACACCTGTAAAATTTGTGTCTTAATAAATTATCTCTCAACTCAACTTCTTTGTGTGTCTGAATGTCTAAAAAGAGATGCTGCAAATTCCTTATCAGATCAAACAGGTCATTAAGTGTAAAGCCTGGGTGTAATGTGCTTTACCTGTAATAACTGCTTTAAAGATGACTGAGATGTTCAAGGAAATGATCCTTCACGTACAGGATGTCATTTGGTTTTGTCAAAAGATTAATATCGAAAGTGCTCTCAGAAATGATCCGTAGCTGTTTCCTGGTACTGTTCACAATTGTGGTGTTCATTTGCAGGGTGCTCTGATGTCGGTGCAGAACCTAAAGAATCAAATCTCTACCAGCTAGCTGGAAAAAGGCGCACCTGTCAGGTTTATGCATCGGCGATGATCTGTCTCCATGATGGTCATATTGTGTTGACTACCCTCAATAAGGTGAAGCTAGTTAAGAAGTAGTGTTGGAGAAAAATATATTCATTTCAAAACCTTTTTTGTGGTTATTTTAACTTTTACGAGTCATCAGTCACAGGATAAATTTTTGGCAACATCAATTTCTCGCTTATTGCTGCACATTTATCTGTGAAATTAATGTTGAAACTGATTCAAGCAAGAGAAGGAGTAGGAGGATGTGTGTGTGTGTGTAGTGGTCTTGAAGGCATCAGGTATTATTAATGGATCAAATTTAAATCAAAATTAATTCTGTTCAGGAAAAATTAACATTGTAGAAGCAGAAAAGTCATTACAATTATCATTTCAAATGACATGTTGCACTATTTATACTTAGTTGTCTATTATGTCGATTTATGTTTGTATATTTATACTTTTTTTTTTGTTTGACTGCATGTCAAACGATGGCAAGGAGAAATGCAATTTCGTTCTGCTGTGCACCTCTGCTGTATGGTCTGAATAACAACAACCTTCCCATTGACTTTGACTTGACCTTGAAACAAATAAGTAGCGACTGATGAGAATATGCAACAGTTTTTTTCCATGATCACTAAGCTTAGGTGGACAATGCATGCCATACCAAATCTACATCGGTTCTTTGTGGTTGGCGTCATGTTAAACAGGTTGGGTTGGGTGTAAAAGCAACCAGACAAAGTGTTCTGTGTTTTGCGTTTGTTGCCAGTTCAGGAAAAGATTATAACATTGTTATCATTTTTGCAACTAAAATTAAAAACTTTATCTGTCTGTGACTGTTTTAACTGGTCTCCATGGAAACAACATTAACAAACAGACTTGGAGGGATCCACCTTTTCCATCTATGCGGTGGATCTTGTTTTGTTATCTGTCTTTCTTTCCCCCCACTTCACCGACAGTCCAGAGATGAGTACAATGAACTGGAGGCTTTTTGTCGAGTGAAGAGGATCACATGCTGTAATGTGTGTAGCCTTGGGTGTTGACAGCAGCAGATCAATTTTGGGCTCAGGTTCGTGTAAGCAGTGATCAACAGGACAGCAATTACCTAATAATATAAAGATGTTTGATAATTTGCGTTTACAGTAAGTGTTAACTTAACGGATGCATATAAACCCTGCCAAAACAGCAGGGCTGGTATTGTTTTCACCTATTGAGTCTTTGTTTGTCATCATGGCAAAAATGTGGCCCTGGAGAAACCTACTGTAGCAGGAAGTTACAGGCAGTTTTGAGTGCTTGACATCTTAATTAGGACAAATTATGAAGAAGGGTGTGGCCTATAATACTGAGCAGTTATGTAATTATTGTGCAATAGTGTCATAATCACTAAGTACTTTTAATAATTTTAACAACAACTTTTGATTAGTCATTGTTCAGAACATGTTGATGGGCCTTGGGACTGGTGTCATCCCAATGCAAGATGATGTGTACTTTTCTCTTAACCCAATAAAACTACAGTGGGATCTAAAAGCCTGTGAAAGTCTTTCTCATTTAAGTGAATGTGAAAGTGGACTTAGATTTTTGGACCTTACTTTATGGCACAAGAAAATATTGTAAAATCACAACTACAACAAAAATAGCTGTGAAAGGTTTTCTTTACTGAAGGTACTTTTCATTAAACCTGCCAAAATCGAGGCACTACATCCTCTTCGTATTTCTTCTTCAGGTTGCTCTAAAAATGGAGCTGCCCTGCACCTTAAGGAAACCCTCATGACAGTCCATTAAACTGAATTGCAGAGGGGGTGGGTGTCTGTAGTGAGTGCAGAGAAAAGTGCCCAGTCCTCTGTGGAGGGAGAGGACAGTGATGGAAATGCTTTAGATAGAGAGTTGCTAGGAAATTAAGAGTGCAGCTTCCTCAAATGCTCCCTGTGGTCCTTCATTAGGGTCGGAAGAACCTGTTTGGTATTTCTGTCCAGCAGCAGTGCCCTATCAGTGCTGCAAGAGCAAAGTGGGGAGATAAAATTAGATGCCAGAATTAAATCTTATTAGCTCCTGTCCCACTGGCAATCACCTTTTGCACCTTCTTCGTTGTAGGTGTGTGTGTGTGTGTAAGAGAGAGAGAGAAGGGGATGTTGGGGGGAAAAAATGCAACAGGCTGTTAATGAGATGTTATATTTGAAGTGAAGACTTTCAGGGTTATGTGTGTCCTTGCACTCTCAGCATTTACAGCCTAAGTGCCAATTTTAATGCACTGTTAACTTTATAGTAAATGCTCAGATTCAGTTGTCAAACCCATTGTCAAGGACATTACCCCTGTGTATATCTACTAAACTGACTTTAGAGATCTGATCCACTGTGCTTGCAATATCCCAAGTGATCCATTTTGTTAGATAAAAGGAGGAGAGGTGAGAAATTTGCCTAATCATTTAATTAATTACTGTAATCAGTAGCTCTGGTTGCATTGTATGACCTATTGCTGTAAAGATATCACTGTTTGAACTTGTTCATAAATACATTACAAAACATCATTCAACATCATTCAAACCCAGGATTTTTTGGAACATGAGTCATTATCTTATCTCCCAGCGTTTATTGCGGTGCACTTAGGGGGGGCTTGTGTCTAATATGGCACTGAGTTCATGGTAAATCCATCAATGGCATCACTGTCACACTTTACTTTGTCCTATATGGAGCAAAAATAACTCAATCCTTGGATATGAAATCCTCTCAGTAGTAGTTACTTTTTTCATTTAAGAATGTTCATCATCCATCGCTTAAAAAGTGATCTTCTTCCACAGTTCCTTGTAGATGTGCACACAAAATGGCAAGAGATTGCTGTATCAGCAGTTAAAGGGAGGAAAATTGTGTTTAGTGTCATGTTACTTTAACAGTTTGAAGTTTCATCATTGCAAACGCAAATGGAAATGCTCTAAGGAATAGTTTGACATTTTGGGAAGTAGGTTATTCACTGCACCTGGCAAATGAGTAGTCGCACACAGATGTTTGTGAAGTCACATCAGGTGTTCGGCTTAAACAATCCAGATATGACAGATCTTTTACCTTCTTTCTTCTGTCTTTTTGTTAACCAGGATTTTCTTCAGAAGTGTGTAACATTTAAATCAGTGTATCACTGTATGAAATCATGTGTGTCCGTTTACTAAGGGGAGTTAAAATCCCACAAGTGCAAAATGCCTTCTCTGTGTAAATAGTAGATTTAATTCCCTTCTGTATGTTGGTCATTTTTACTGTACAGTTTAATGCAGATTCAAAACTCAAATTAGATTTCGTATTCCCTCATGGTGTCAAAAGCAATCATTCCGTTTGCACTTCCAGTGACTGAACTGCCTCCCTGGTGATAAAAACCTACTTCCTCTCCTTCCCTCTCCAATTTCCTCCATCTCAGTATAGCTGTCTCCGCTTTTACACACACACACACACACACACACACACACACACACAAACACACACACAAACTAGGTAACAAGCAATGGACGCAGTTGAATTACTCCACTAATCAGGATGAGCTCATCAGGGCATCTGCATGAGAGTCGACGATGTGTGTGGAGAGACGATCTTTCAGCTGATAATATGACTCAAATGGGGCGACCTTTGATTTCCAGCAGACTGCTCATGGAAAAGTTGTTTGTTTTCCGGCTTTAATAGATTTACCAGAAAAGTGTTAGAGATTCATATGGTTGGAAATCACGCAGCAGACTGCTGGACCAGTTCCTCTTGATTTTATACTCATTAATGATGGATTGTCTTTGAATTTCCATATGTCAGAGATTCTATTTTTATGTGTCCGGATCGCCGATAACCAGTGCCGGAGATATGTTTTCAGGTTGTCTATACATCCGTCCCATTCTCGTGAAAGCAATGTCTCAGCTACGCCTTGAGGTCATTTCTTAAGATTTGGCACAAGTGTTTACTCAGGCTCAAAGATCCATCCATCCGTCCATTATCTATACTGCTTATCCATCAGGGTCACGGGGGGGCTGGAGCCAATCCCTGCTGGAGGGGTAACATATAGAGACATACAAAGACAAACAACCATATACGCTCACACTCAAACCTATGGGCATGTTAGAGTCACCAATTAACCTAAACGTGCATGTCTTTGGACTGTGGGAGGAAGCTGGTGTACCCGGAGGGAACACATGCAGGAAAAGTTTGAACCTTGCTGTGAGGCAAGAGTGCTATCCATCCTTTTCCTATTTTCTCCATCTCAGTTTAGCTCTCTCTGCTTTTCCATCCCCATCCTCATCCCCACTAACCACTGTACCACTGTGGTGCCCGGCTCAAAGATGGACTGATCTAAATTTGGTGGTCATAGGTCGGGGTCTCTGTAACCTCACAAAGCATGTTTTTTGATGCTAATTATGACACAGTTTAACACAAATTTCTGTAAAGATCAAATGGTGATGTAAAAACTAATTTGGCCATTATTCAATGCTGTGACTCAGGAGAAGGGAGATTATGACCATTTTTCTTGCATCTTGTCTGGTTGGTGGAGGTATACAACCACCAGGCATTAATTCTGTTTTCTATTTAATGAAATTAATTTAATGAAAGAAATCTGAAAATCTCAAGGGATTTGTAAAATACTCTTATAGAAGCGCAAATTTCTTGTAAAGTAGGGCATGGCATGTCATTGCATAAGCATGCTTAGGGCTCTTTGAAGTCTTTGAAGAAATAGGAAAGCATCTGTAAAGAATTTTACTGTATATATAATATATAATTTAGAAATATATATAAAACAATAGACTCTAATGGTCTTTCAGAGTTATTAGACGTGTCTGCATTGTGGAAATGCAGTTTGTTTTTTAAATTGTAAAAAGATAAATTAAATCTTCAAAAACATACAGTATGAAAAATGTTTAGAGTTGATGAAAAATGTGTTCATCTACATATTGATCCCTGTGTATAGTTAAATTGATCCCACAATTTGTTTTGTGTTTTATTTCTAAGGTAATTATACTAGTCCAGATGGAAAAAAAAAATGCTGGTTGGTGTCCAAACCAAGTTATACAGAAATATCCCTCTGATTTGCATTTGTACAGAACATTTATAATTGAATTGTTGATCCAATTTGAGCAGAAATGTTGCTCCATTTGTAACAGTTGAAGGGTTGAACTCATCAGCTCCCTCCTGAAGACCACATGGATGAGATATGCTGTTATTATCTGAGCAGGTTATTTCAAAGCTTGCAGAGGCACTGCAGCTACCTGGGAGGTGATTACAGAAAAATAAATTTAATTGTGTTAAATATTAATGGCAATAAAATGTTACTGGAAGAGTAATGAACAATGCTATAGTACCACAGCCGCAGTCAGTAGATAATAATTTAAAATAATACGCAGGCAAAGGTGGGTTGTAGCATAAGCAAGAATACTGCTGTCTGTTGGACATCAAATCCTTCAGCAGCTGAAATTACAGATTCAGGAAGTACTTGACTAAAAGTCTGCGTGCCAATTGTGTGCACAGGCGACTTGATTTTCTCTTTCAAAAGAAACATTGATGAATACAAGACGAGCTGATTAATTCTTTAAATGCCTCATCAGTGACAGTTAAAGACTGAATAGCCTTTTACAAAGTCACCTGTCTTGGACCTCCACCAAATTGCATATGATAGCTGAGGAATTAATTCCTTTCCCTTGAGTGGATGTGGTGTCAACAATTCGAAATGAAGCAAGATGTCTGTCTTTCTATTTAACAGCTTTGTCTGAAGACATGTAAATGATATTTCAAATGATTTAGAGCGACAGGTCCTAGAAAAGATTCAAGCCCATTAGTCTACAAGTGGATTGCACCATTAAAAAGACAATTAAAACATTTAATCATTGTCCCATTTACTCAAAGTTACTGAACCTTAGTCTTTTGCAAATCTGTCCCAAGAATATGGAAAACTGACCCAAACTTTAAGGTACCAGGCGCGTAGCTTGGAGACACTGCAAGAGATCGAAGCGAGTAAATGCTTTTATTTGGAAGGCGCTACCACTGATCTCAGTTGGTTCTTGTCTAAATGAGGGCGACTCAGCTCTGAGACGTTATTAAAAACACTTTTCAGGCAGGGGTCAGAACGGCCGTAAACCAGTGCAGCACCTGCTGCTTTTAGCTCAGGACAGACCAATTCTTTGAGATGATGACTGACTCCATCCTGAGGCTGTCAGTTCTGGCATGGGTTGGGGGGTGGGTGGGGGCGGGTGGGGGCTGGTCATGGTGGTGGTGGTCGTGGTGAGAGTATTCACTCATAGACTGTTCATTCTTTTTACCATGTCAATACATTTTTCTTTTGTCAAACATTGATGAGGAGAAAATGGCTTGAGGGGAAATATCCATGAGCATGAACACACATCCATAATTTAGCTTATCAGGTCAGTGATCATGTCTTTGTGCGACAGGGCACCAAATAGTTGCGTGGCTTCATTTCAAATGTATTGAATTGTCTACAATTAATCCTGATTGTCCGTACAAACTCTATACAACTTGGTATTTGTAAGGTCTACCCGACTGCTGTGTGTGCTGTCTTGTGCTTATCCGGCTTTACCCTCACAGCACCACAAAGACATCGCTGTGAAGGGTTAGTCATCTGAGGACAGCTCTCATCGACCCATGAGCTAACAGCCCTGCAGCAGTTCTGCCATGACACTGTAAACTTTTTACACGCTCACCCCCTCCGTAACGTTGAGGGGTGCCGCAGTGGTCAAGTTATTGTGTCCCTCATTTACTAAAGCAGAGAGCCCAGGACGACCGAGCATACAATTAACTCATGTTTGTTTGTTTATATTTATTAATAATTATAAATAAACATCTCTTCTGTTGTGCTTTTTATTACCATTACCTTGTGATCTCAGAGGGTAGCCATGAGTGGAAGCAGTATTTCATTTAATTACATCAGGGTACTTACTATTAATCATAGTGCATAATCATAATGAAGTGCCTGCCCTATCTTTGTTAATTTTGATGATTTGCTTTTCTTTTTTTTCGGTTGTACCTAGAACTTAGATTTAGTATCGTCTCCTGAGTGGTGATGACATTTGGGTTTGGGAACTTGCTCCTAAAGTGGAGGGACAAGCAAACAGAGCTGGTGACAAAGACTACACCTTAATCTAGAGGTAGTTGCGTCCCCGTAGAGGGTTCTTGAGTCCCTGTGCATGAGAAAACTGATTAAACAGAACTCAAGCAAACAAAAACTGTTTGCTGAAATAACAACAACAACAAAAGCATTTTTGAATGTGAGACAAGAGCAAGGTCACATGGAAAGAGCAGAGAGGGAAGTGGAAATGAAGTGTTTTGCTTCAAGATAAAGCCCACAGGCATTGCAACACTGCAGTCTTGAACCAAGGACTACGGGTATTTGATTTAGAAACCACAATGGTGTGGAAATGGGAACCAGGTGAATTACAGCAAGCTGCAGAAATGGGAGAGCTAATCATCTGCAAACAGAGGAGCTCATGTCACAAGGTAATCCGATGTAAGCAGAGCATTTGCTGTCCAGATCAAAAAGATGTCTTAAGAGTTCATACTAAGGGAGCTCTAATAAATAAATTAAGTCATTTAACAAAATAATGTAAAATATGCATTTAAAAGTTAAGACAGTCTTTTTTAAAATGTCTGATGAAGGAGATGGGATAATTGCATGATACGAAAATTCAGTGCAAGAACTGAAAAAAATAATCCTAACCCCATAATGCCCGTCATCCTACACTCAAAGATGACAAAATGACAACTTTTTTTGTGTTTGTTGAATTTTTTTTCCCATTAAATAATTAAATCTACACACAATGAAGTGTGCAAACAGCGAAAGGGGCTGAACACTTTCTCTGAAAACACTGTAGATGCTGAAGTCTTTGGGGCATTTCTCAGCTGTCCTCCCTATTCAACTACCCCGTATTTCACCATCCTGTTTAATCCATTTGTTTTTGTCAAAACCATTAAATGGACCAACTTAACTTCTTCAGAACAATCATGGCAAACGGTGGACTGTGCCAAGAGTCACAATCTGTGTTTACTGTATAAACACAGTCAAGGAATGTGGCCAGTAGCTTGTTGGGAATGGACAACATGTTGATGAATAAGGTAGCTGGGCTTTGCCTTATAAGGCATCATAAATTTAATAGTTTATTCCTACATGCTTTAGATGTATTTGTGCATATATTCCGCAAACTAGCCACCACTTCACCTACATCAGTGTATCACCCTACAGTGTAAAGGCTTTCAAAAGAGCTCATGTTCTAATGAAGTGCGTATATAACGTAGATGCCAAATAAAACTGAAGGTTAATGAACAAAGAGAGACAGAGGAACTGCTGTTGGACAAATAATGAAGGGGTGAAAACAATGAAGGGAGAAGATGTAATGACCAACATAGTTTGGCAGAAAGAAAGACCAGCTGTGCAAACCCATTTTCAGGTGTACGGGGCAGCTCAGTCTGCTCTGCCCTCAGTTAAAAGAAACTGCTGGTTGTGTCCAGCTGCCACTGTGGCGGTCTGTGCCCCTGTTCTACCCATTCACCGCAGTGAGTAATTAGACTCCAGCCTCATTATATAAACAAGTTGCCGAACTATTTTACGAGGCCTGAGCCTGCAAAAGTCCCATTTTCTCAATTCATCTAAACTCACTGATGTGCAAACGAAATACGGTCACATCCCACAAATCAAATACACGTAAACGTCAAAACTGAAAGGAAATGTGTCATGATTGATGTGTCTGTACTTTAACTTGAATAATAGCTTCCTTCCCAAGTGTAATTTTCAAAATCCACAGGCTTTGTTCGTGACGTTCACAACTCCATATGGAAAACAGTTTCATATCATTTTATTGCAGTCTCCAAACCTCCCTCACAATTTGTCTCCAGACATTGTTTGGCTCTTTGTAAAACATAATTGTGTCAACAGTCACTGGAGATCAGAAACCAGACCTCTTGATAAGTGCTTTCCCACAAGGTAAATTTGGCAGACAGGGAGGGAGCGCACATGCAAACAAACCAGCAGACAGTAATTTTCCACTGTCTGTTACTGTGCATTTTAATGAAGTTGATGGATTAATGCTTCACTTCAGTAATAGGCCACTCGGCGAACATCAGTTAAGCTTGTTCTGCTCTATCAGTGTCTGGCTTATCGCATCAGCAGTGGTCACTCACAAGTCCTGAATCCGCCTGTTTCCACATCATTTTTCCATCTAAACGTCTTTGTTGTGAATGGGCTTTTTTCCCCAGTGGAAAAAAGGTTAAGCTCCACAGAAACAATGCAGTCTTGAGATTACATGGCTGAAGACATGCGGTCCTAAGTGTCGGTGCTGATTACCAGATGATGATTGAGCTGCAGGGTAGACATTTAACAGCTCTACAATTGGCTTCATTTGGTTCAGTGAGGGGAATGTGTGTGTGTTTGTGTGGGTGCATAATTTGAAACAGTTGAGGAACTTTTAATGTGAGGTGACCTTTGTCCCTGTATATGTAAATATGCAGTTGTGGCAATTGTTGCGAGTGTCTGTCTATGCTAAAATCTAACTAAATGTAGATGTGTAGAAATTAGTTGGCTTTGTCCCAGATAGTGATTTCCTACGTTACCCAGCATTATTTTATTGACAAGTTCCAGATGTCTTGGATGGTTATACTTCAAGGTGAATGCAGCAATTAGCAGTAGCAGTTTTTTTCCCAGCGGACTAAAAGTGTTTTTTTTTTTGTTTTTTTTTTAATGGTGCATTTAGGAAGAAAAAGAAGCTTACCTGTGATCATGTTGTCTATGGGATATCATGACTAATGAAAAATACACGATGGCCATAAAATAAACATAAAATGCATCATCAATAATTATCAACAATTATCTTCAAAAACATTGGCTGCATTAATCAACCATCAAGGTTGTCTATTTTTAAGAATATCTTTTCATCTTTTTTTAAAAAAATCTTTTTTCTTTAATGCCACGCTTGTCTGTGGATTCTCACCTCTCAGACCTTTAGCTGGTCAAACACAATGAACCCACTACCTGCTCTTATTGTTCAGAAAAGGCGCCATCAGCTTAGCTAATGCCTTTGAATTCAGCATTTTATTCCCTTTTGGAACCTGTGTTTTTTCCTTGGTCTTGTTCTTTAATGATTTTACGTGTTCACTCATTGACAGTTTGAACATCACCGTAAAGTTTGTCTTCCCTCTTGGTTATTGCTTCCTTATTGTCCACTGGCTTTTGTGTCAGCCTGGCTGGAACCAGCCTGTTTACTGTGATTAAATAGTAGCAGAGGAGGTTGGGAGAGATATGTTGTGTGATAACAAAAATGTGAATTTTGTTTTTTTTTTTTTCTCTTCTACATCAACTCATTATATGTTAATTACGTTTAACAATTACGTTTAACTCTGTGCATATTAAGTAATCTGCGTGTAGTAGGAATTTTCTTTCTATTTTTCATTTACACATTTTCTCATTAGCAAAATCGTCAATGAACAATTTATAGAACATGGAACTGTCAACACTGTCTGAGTGCTGTCATCGGATTGGTTGGCTGCTAATTACAGGACTTATGTTTTCTTGTCAGACAGCCGCTCATGTAATACATTATCGCAAATCTGGGTTAGGGTTGCAAATAACGTATACGTCTTGTATAATAACAATCTATATATTATAAAGGAATAATTGCATTACTACACATCAAGGAATTAAAAAATTCAGTAAATCTAAACTAGTAACTTTGGTTAACTTAACTGATTTAAATTGTCTAATGGGTGTTTAAAATCAATCATTTCACCTATTAATTGTTTCAGGAGTCATAGAAATTCACACCACCAAGTTGTCTGCTCTTTTAGTATGTGAAGAGCTTTTCCTTCTCAGACAACATATTCTCTTAAGTAAAGTGTGTCACCGCTCAATATTAAGGGCCTTGATTACACAGTGGTAATAACTGGACTGAGCACAGAGGATTATTGGTTGGGTATAGGCTTTCCTACAAAGGAATATGTTAGTCAGTGAGGTAGAACCAGGAGTTAAAGGATTTTTTTATTTATTTTTTTTAAAAAACAATGTAAAATAGGTTTCTCTAATTATGAAAAAACACCTTGTAATGACTAATGTTTGCCAAATAGTAGCCTCACTCGGCTGCAAGTCATTATTATTATTATTATAGAAATTATTTGCATGAAGAGAAATGTGTTAAACCTATATTAGCTAAGCAGAAGCTTGCTACAGAGGAGAAGGCAGTACAAGAATAAAAGGTTATACACATGGGCTTAGATGGGTCACATGATGCTGATGCAGGGCTTTGTGGTTAGTACTGGTTTGGTTTCAATAAAATAAATCAATAAATAATGGATTAACTCTGTATGTGTGTATGTATTTATGAAGGGCTGTGCTATCCCTGTAACTTTACTGTGTGACTGGTGTGAATGTCAGATATTTATTTATCTTTCTGTCAGGTAAATTTAGGTAGCTTGAATTCGATGGACCTCAATTTCTATTGCAGCATCTACACTGAACACAGCTGTGTAATAAGATGGTTATTTTTAAGTTTATTGTATCATACATTATTTGTTCATGTAGTTGTGTTTGGACTGACTGCTATTCTCTACTTAATCATTCTGTAATTTTGATTTAGTGGTTTATTGGTAGAGAAAAGTACATCTGCTGTAATGAGCGTAACGTTATTATCAGATTACTGAGACAGAGATTTAAATGTTTCATGTGATAACTGATTTAATCTGTTTGTCTTTCCAGGTTTTTGGTGATTATTATCACTTCCGGCATCGTACATTGGTGAAGAGGTCGCTGTCAGATCACAGAGGGACACATGTCCGTCTACAAAGAGATCCCAGGGTAAGAGGTTTATGTGGGGGGGGCTTCAATTGAAGGACTGTGTCTTGATGGATGTGGCTGAGGTTTGTTGGTGCTTTAGACTATGTGGTGGGGAGAAAGAAACCTAACCTAACCAAAGCAGTAATTATTTAGCCATAAGTGTCTTGAACACATTAAACTGACAGAGGGATGGTAAAAAGGTGGATTAAGTGGTTGTAGTGGTTTGTGAAATTTCTATGTGTTGATAAAAAATTTCCACCATGGAAATGTAGTAACAAGTAACTTTTTTTTTTTTTTTCACTTTGAGTCCTTTTGTGATCCTTAAACAAGTCAATATTATAACTTTGGGTGATAAGCTCAGGGCTTTATTACTGACCTGTGTAATATCTATAACACTGACCATCAAGGTTCACCACTGTGTTTTTGACATAGTGAAAAAACTGATCTTCTTTAGTAAGAGAACTGTAAGGAGTCATCAGTCTCAGAAAGCAGCTGCCTCTAAGATGAAACTAATTCTTTTCACTCTTTTAATTTGTAAGTGATTTTAAATGAGCTGGTCATTCAGTCACTGCTATTGTTTGTAGCTCAGATAATAAGCAGAATAGAAACAAAGGGGTACACAATAATCTTACAGCCACAGAGCGAAGAACCAAACCCTTTGTCTTTACCTTCACCTCCTCTTATTAATGACTGTCTCAGAGTCACTTGCTGTTTTTCCCCTGTCCCTCAGTGCATGAAGGCGAACTGGTGCTTCCCTGTGGACAGAAACACCAGCTTCATGTACTCCTGTGAAACTGGGTCCTCCTCCCTGACTGATCTACATTGAAAATTCACTTTTCTTTATTTTTTTTTTTTGAGGTTAGTTTGAAAATAAGTCTGTGTCCTACCCCATTGGGAAGGACAAAGGGAAGAGTGTGAAATTAACATTCATGGCTGTAGAAACTCCAGCCAGGATGTGTGCAGCTGAGAAAGAGGATGTAATTTTTAAAGCCTTGAACCTTTAAGAAAACCTTTCTAAAATGGAAGGACTGATGACCTTTGTTTTTTAGTCTCATTAACCAAAATTGCTGAATAGCTCACCGCAATGAACAAATTTCTGCTCCTCTGTGGACAAAATATATACTAATGACACCATTTCTATGTCAATGTTATTTCAGCAGTTTCATCTTTGAAAAGCAAATGAGGAAATAGAGAAAATTAGAGAAGGGGAAATCTCATACGCCGCCTAATGGCGTAAGAGAAAAAAAAATCTATCTGACTGAAAATCACATGGAGGACAAGTGTAATGAAGTAAAATTTGGTCCTTTTATACAAGTGAGTCTTTGTCAGTCTAACTGTTGAGATCCTTTTCAGTTAATACTGCTATTTTCAATACTGCCAATAAAACAGCCAGAGAGCATCAGCGACTGTCTCTGTCTCTAAACTGTCAATCACCTGCGCTGTCTCAGACTAATGAGATATATAATAATGTCTCTCTCTCTCTAAACATTTTCTATGGATTAAGATACATATTTATTGATTCAGAGAAGTTTGCTAATATGCTGTTAGCTGATATGGTGGCATTCATTTTAATTTTGATATTATCTTATTTTATGTATGCAGTTGTATGTCATCCTATTTCTGCATAGGACTAATTTGTTAAACAAAAAAATATGTATGTCAAAATATCTGTAACAATTAATAATCTTTACTCTGTATTAAACATTTTACGTACAGTAGTTTCTGACCTCTTGCACATTGTGTTGCAGGATGGTGTACCACCGTGATTTATTGTTGTCTGCTAGAGAATTTGACAGAATAAAATGCAGAGGCAGTAGGACACAGGCATTCATTTTTTGAATGTGGGAGATAAGATTACTTTTCTACCAAAAGTTAAAGTCCACAGGCTGACAGCACCAGCACAAAGAAAAAAGTTTATTGTGCCAGTTTCTGTGTTTTTAGATATATTGTTAATTTATATTCTGAGCACAGAAACCAAGGAGACGATCACAAAGACAAAAGTTTAACAGTGGTTTGCGATTTAGTTTTGTTCATCTCTCTGTGATGATCTTTGGTGTACAAATACAGATGCAGCTAACTATTCATTTCCTATAATATTTTGTACAATTCCCCAAGTTATTTTGTGTAATATCTGTCAACAGAGGTCTGTTTGTTTATTGTTGTTTGGACAGGGGACCAACGAGGAAAAACGCAGAGCAGCCTTTCATGCTTCTCTCAGCTGTGACTCAATAACTCAATAAGACTCAATAAGTATAAGTAGAAACCTGCTTCAAGGTGTCTCTGGCCACACCGTCATGATGTGCAGCTACACAGTACAGGTGCACATGAGGAACAACATGCAACAACTTCTGCTGGGTGTTTCCACCCACATTAGAAACTGTCCACCTCCCTCTTTGGGATTTCCTTGAACGCTGCGGCTCCATTTCCTGTTGTTGAATTCCTTTTTTCCCCCAGCACCTCAGAGAAAGTGGAGCATTACAGTTTCAGGTCCCTCCTCTCTGTTCTTGAAAGGTCAGCTCAGCTTGTCAGTACCCACAAGAATTTTTACCGTGTTTTATTTATTTATTTGTTTGTTTGTTTGATCAAAGGATTTTTGCTAATGCTGCAACAACTTGCAATATTTACCAAATCCTCTTGGTTTTTATAGAAGTTGTATAGACTGTCTCCTATCTGCACATCAGCACATTTCTGTAACTGTGCGGTAATTAACAGTTTGATAAAAGCGTCTATAAACCATCTTATCATTGCAAATTTGATTCATGTTTGCATCAGCCACACAGCTTTTCTGAAAACATCAAAAAAAAAATCTATGTAAAAGGAGGGATTTTGAATCCTTGAGAGATTGTCCCAGTAGTTTTTAAACTGGTGGAGATGGAGCCTGAACAAAAGCTCGGTAAACTCTCTTTGAAGAGTGTCTAATTGCCGACAAAAGCACCTGGACCTCTGCCAAATCTCATAGACTGGCTAACAGAGCCCGGTTAATAGGCTGTATTGAAGACTTAAAGCTAGTCTATCTGCTACCTCCATGCCTTCTACTGTCCTGTGTTTCACTCTGTTGTCGCTTTGTTTGTTGTCGTGGGCAGTTTGCTTTGCCTCATTGTTTCTGTTTGGTTAGTCTATAAAACAGAAGTAATGGGACAGACACAGCAGAGCAATGAGCTCCGGGAACGTTGAACTTAACCATTCTTCTATTTCCAATTTGATTACTATGGCAAGAATAACAGCTGAAACATAAAATAGCTTTAGCATAAATATAAATTACATAGCTACTGATCTGTGCTGTAATTGGGATTATGTTCCTTTATGGTAATGGCGCCGTACTTGAGGCTTCCATGTGCTCTCAGAGGGAGGACACTATGTTTCTATAATGAAGAAGGACAAAATAGTGGGTGAGCAAAATAAGTAGGGTGGGGATTCGATTTGTTGGACAGACAGTACCTTAACACAAACCAAGCAGTCTGTGTGTGATCATTAGTTCTGCACTTGATCGGTCTGGATGTATGAGATAGACACCGTTTTCCCTTTTCAAAGCCCATTTGTAATGAAAATGCTGTTTGTCAGCCTCTGGGGCTCTGTGTTCTGTCACAGACTTTTAAAGAATTTCAAAAGACTCTTTACATGAAAATTGCAAAATAGAAAATGGAAATGTTTGTTGTCACACTCCTGCCAAGAGTAGGAAATCTGTTCAGTATGAATTATGAGTTTGGCGACGAAAAATGCAACTTATATTGTTATTTTGTTCTTGTTTGCCCTAAATATTGAGAGTGAAGATGATTAAAATGATGAGGACTTTGATCTCAAGTTCAGTCTAATATTCAAAGTACCACAGTCCATTTTACAGGATCAACACTGACATACTATATTGTAAATGATTTATAAGTAGTATAAAGGAGCGATTAGGGCGATATGTTCTCACTTGTTCTCATGCATGGATTCGAGAAAGATTGCAGCAGTTATTTATAGGAAAATGCATCATGTTGAGGGAAATTGGTCAAATTTGATGTTTAAATAATTACTTCAGGATTTCAGTGATCAATGTTTCTTCCGATAAATGTACAGAGGTGAAGATGAGCGGCAGTATACTCTCTGAGTTCTTATGTTTGATTGATTCACCTCATTGTTAAAGTAGTTTTCAAACATATCCAAGCCATTAATCAGTGTTGTCACTTACTCATGACTAGAAATAAATCTTCTCTATCACTTTAAATGGTGGGAAATAATATCTTTGCTATGTGTTGACGTACAATATATGTGGTATTAAGATGACCAGCTGAACAAATGTATGTATGTCTGCAGGAGTTTTGATTAAACAGTTATTACCTTGTACTTTATGTCTTTAGTATTATGAGAAACAAATATATATTTAATGTTTATTGTTGAACTGTAGGATGTGATGCTGTTTTAGTTGCTGTAAATGCTTCTATCAGTTTTATTTTTATGGTCATATCATGACAATAAGACCCTTAAGGGGTAACGCAATTGTTTGCATGGAATTATAAGCCTATACTGTCAGTAAATACGCTCCCAGTTGGCATCATTTTTCTGAGAGTTGTTGTACCAGTCTGCCTCGGTAGATCTTGTAAGATTTCCTACACACCTCAATTGTGGATAGAAGCTGTCACATTGACAGGTTTACATTGTTTGTTTTTTTTTTTTGTTTTTTTTTTTTTACATGTAATGGCTTTGTGTATAGTCTGCAAAACAATACTAAAAGAAATAAAAGTTAGGTTACGCTCCAGTTATAATGAGTTGCTATAAGGAGAGTTGATGCAATGCCAGCATCATGTATAATGTACACAGCCACACAGTGTTTACTGCACTGTGTGGCCGACATTATACATAATTTCCTGTTTCTTCTTCAGAATCCTGTCATGTTTGAACAGAGTCAGCATGAAAATTCTCCACCATAGAGACTGACTCTGTATGTGTGAAAACAAGATATTTGATCTTTGAAAAGCAGATGAGGAAATAGAGGAAATTAGAGAAGGGGAAATCTCATACGCCGCCTAATGACGTAAGAGAAAAAAAAATCTCTCTGACTGAAAATCACATGGAGGACAAGTGTAATGAAGTAAAATTTGGTCCTTTTATACAAGTGAGTCTTTGTCAGGCTGACTAAGATACTTTTCAGTCAATACTGCTATTTTCAATACTGCCAATAAAACAGCCAGAGAGCATCAGCGACTGTCTCTGTCTCTAAACTGTCAATCACCTGCGCTGTCTCAGACTAATGAGATATATAATAATGTCATGAAGGAATAGGTGTGTGAATCTCTGGATTTGAGTCTCTCTCTCTCTAAACATTTTCTATGGATTAAGATACATATTTATTGATTCAGAGAAGTTTGCTAATATGCTGTTAGCTGATATGATGGCATTAATTTTAATCCTATTTCTGCATAGGACTAATTTGTTAAACAAAAAAATATGTTTGTCAAAATATCTGTAACAATTAATAATCTTTACTCTGTATTAAACATTTTACGTACAGTAGTTTCTGACCTCTTGCACATTGTGTTGCAGGATGGTGTACCACCGTGATTTATTGTTGTCTGCTAGAGAATTTGACAGAATAAAATGCAGAGGCAGTAGGACACAGGCATTCATTTTTTGAATGTGGGAGATAAGATTACTTTTCTACCAAAAGTAAAAGTCCACAGGCTGACAGCACTAGCACAAAGAAAAAAGTTTATTGTGCCAGTTTCTGTGTTTTTAGATATATTGTTAATTTATATTCCAAGGAGATGATCACAAAGACAAAAGTTTAACAGTGGTTTGCGATTTAGTTTTTTTCATCTCTCTGAGATGATCTTTGGTGTACAAATACAGATACAGCTAACTATTCATTTCCTATCACCCCCTAGCACAGAAGGCACACACATACTGGCAGGCAGTTTAATTTTGGGTGTCTTTTCACCATAACATTGTCAAAAGTTTTCTTGACAATTTTTACATCCCTATTTCTTTGTCAGCAATGCCAGAGAAAGCAGTCAACCAGTTCTGTGTGTACTGTAAACTGCCACAGCTGCAGCTAACAGGGCTGACCTCATCTTCCCAGCAAGAATCGGATGAACCCTGGTGGAGATGTCTCCTCCACTTAGACTGATTGAGATTCTCACTTGTGAAAGGAGTGACACTAACATGAACTCTGCACACAAACCTTTCTGCTCCTCGAAGTGAAATTATTCCGTTATAGCGTTATATCATGGTAGTGTTGGACTGGCATAGCTTTAGTGTAGCAGCTAATGTGACCTTCATTACTTCTTTCCTCTTTAATTCTTGTGTCTCTAGTGATCTGCAGAGGAAGAGGGAGAGAGGTGCACTGTGATTTCGTTGTCCTTCACATCGGGTGCTCTGTCCTTGCGGCAGGCAGTTCTCAGTCTTCTTTCACTGACATATTTTTCTGTTCTCGTCTGCCCAGGCATTTTGCTGTACAGCGAGCACAGTTCTGCAGAGGGAGTAAGATGCAGGCTTATTTTCACTGAATGCAATCTGCTTCTGTCAACACTTCCTGCAGGAGCTCACATATTACAAAAGCTTGCTGCACACAGGGTTGCTGTCATGTTGTCAGACTTGTAGTGAATTTGTACCCTTGCGTGTGTATTATTAGAGTGCATACATGTTTAGGTACAGCCATAAGCATAATAGATTCTGCTGCATCCCATTTTACACTCATCCAGAAATTTTAATTAGTCTCTGAGTGCTGTGGAATTCATCAGCGAGACTCATTAGTGAGGGAGTCCACGATACCCCTGTGCCTCTAATCTCACTCTGTCTGCTGTCATCCCTCTGAGAATTGGGATGTCTATTAATGTATTTGATATGGTGACCCTCATGACCAGCACTTAATTATTTCTTGTTCTGTTTTTTTTTAAATTTAAATTTTAAATTTTTCTATGCCGAACGTCAGCTCACCTTTTTGCTTGCATTACTGACTTCCTTGTGTGTTTGTGTACTTTTTGCTCAGGTGACTTGGGCAGAACAGCAGGTGTCGAAACAGAGGAAAAAGAGAGATACCTTCGTAGAGCCTTTGGATCCCAAGTTCAAAGACCAGTGGTACCTGGTGAGTATAAACACAAAATTTATTGGAAGAAAAAGTGTATTTTTGTGTGTCTGTATACATAACTCTGCGCGTCACACTGGTTGAGCCTTTCATCCATCCAAACTCAATACAGATTATTAAATTTGGTGCTTCAAGTCAAAAGACAAGTCTGTATGAATCCAATATACCGTCTTTGTGAAATGCTCTCGTGTGTGTTGTTTGCAGGAGAAGATGCACATGTTTAGTAACTTTGCTTAAGGATACTTCTTTAATAGTAGCACACATTATGAATTCCCTGTTTTAGAAATTGATAGTTTACTTAAGTTCACAGACAGCATGACCAGAAAGCAGAGCGAGAGAGAGGGAGGTTATCCGTCTCTTTATTTCTGTTGATTGATTTTTACATTTGACTTGAAAAATGTCAGTGATACATTAGCCAGTTAAAAGTAGCAGTTACCACCCCTGAGATTTTCGGTTCACTCTCACTCCTTCTTCAATTACTGTGAGGATGCTTCAGGCGGAAGAAGATTCATGCTGATGCAAAATTGACTTGCATCACCACTTGTGCAGAATGTCTTTGCTTTAACAGACTCTGTTCCTCCGTGTGTTGGAGTAGTTGGTGGCACCTTGACAGGAAACAAAACAGATAAAAGACTGCTGCCTGGTTGTATCAGTGTTAGTAGATATAAGAAATTCTGCCATACACAACTGTTAGTCCAGTTTCTCTGAGTAAAACCTGTTTGCGATACATATACATATAATTGTTTTGTTCAAACTTTCCTTTAGGCCTTCAACTAATGATAATTTTTGATTAATCGGTCTTTTACTTACTCAAGTAATTGACCAGTCCTAGTAACAGCCAAATACATTGTGTTCACAGTCATACATGACAAAAAGAAAAATCTAAAATAAATTTATCAAAAGTCCGCATTTTCTTCAATCGACTAATGAATTAATTATTACAGCTCTAGTATTGTTTTGGACACAATATCCAATAGTAACAGATAAAGAAATGACAAATATGCTGCCAAAACGGTTCATTTTGTTGACCCGTGTGAGTGAAAAACATAAAAATAAAGCTTTATTTCTATTCTTAGATGTGTTGGCACCTCATGAGGTTGTAAAGCTCATTAAACACCAGAGGACTTGAAAACTGGAGCAGCACCTTTGGATTCTCAGATCCTTCCGACTAATAGGATTGCCTGAGCTTTGAACAGAATATAAATGCTATCATGTCAGCATGGGCGCAAATATTATGTGATCATCATAGTTGTTACCAGGATATTAGCATGTTAGCACAACGGGCAAACATTGATCTGTGGTGGATCAAAGGCCATGTGGATTCATCCTTTGGGTACCAAGAAATGCACCATATTTAATGGCCCCAATAATATGTTGAGATATGTCATCCTGGACTTAAATGTTTTGTTAGGATGGCTTACAAAAAAAAGTGAAAACAAGAAAAAGCAGCTCTATGTAATCTGAACGGTGGTAACTTTTATATTGAAAGAGTGGGTTAGGTTAGGGTTAAGGGTGGGTTAGGGTCATTAGGGCTTTAGATTGTGTTGCTTATTTTTGCAGTTGCAGAATTATCAGTTAAGATAGAGCTGCTGATTCTGTTCAAAAAAGTACACTTTGAGTATTATACTAAATATAATCATTTAGTAATTATAGTAATGAAATGCTTCTCTCTCTCCCATTAGTAAATAAGTGTGAGCCTCATTAAAATTGAACCTGGCTCTCCAAAGGAGAGGGTGTATCTGTCGGCGGGTGCCCTTGATGGACAGATTCTAATGATCATGATCTGCTGTTACAATGAATGTTTAATATTTTTCTGATTATATATTTTGATGATGAGACAATTATTTTTCACTGATGATATATAGTATGTGCTCAAGATTTGCAGAGTGAACTCTGGCATCAAGGAAGAAGGAAAAGAATTTACTTGCAGAGCAATATTCAGGATAAAACCTTGTACATCCCTCTCTCAGATTTATTATTCACTCAGCGTGTCTGCCACAAAAGGCCCTTTTCAATCTGAATCAGCATTGCAGATCACAACTTTCAGCTTTAATTGATTTTCTTTTTGATGGTGTAAGTGTCATTGACGTTACAAGGTTGTGGAACCAACCTCGTCCTGTGTGATAGACTGTACGTTAGCAAGTGTCTGAAATCTGAAAAGAAATTGTAGTGGATTGTACATCTGACACATTATATTTAACCATTGGTACTCCACACAAAAAAGGAGCTTTGAACAAGATAAAAAGAGCCAGACATGGATTTTGACAACAGGTCAAGTTGAAAGTCAAAAACATATCAAAAAGCATGCAGAATGATAATTGTGAGCCAAATTCCAGTGTATATATGTGTGTGTATGTGTAAATGAGTTAAGATATTCAGGAGTTTAGTAAATTTAGTTAAGTGCACAGTCTTGTTATCACTCAAGTGTCTCTCAGATAATTAGATTCCATCTAAGTTACTTGCTTCTTCCATCCTCAGTACAACAGCAACCACCGTGACTTGAATGCCAAAGCTGCGTGGCAGCTGGGCTACACAGGTAAAGGGGTGGTGGTGTCCATCCTGGATGATGGAATAGAGAAGAACCATCCTGACCTGAAGCAGAATTATGTGAGTAAAACTACCATGTTTTCCATGGAGATGCTGTGTTACTGCCACTCTGAACTGAATGACTGAATGAATGAGCAGAATTTCATACAGTGTCTTCCTAATGGATTTTAAGAATCATTTCCATGTAGACAAATTTGGCATTTTAAAAGTTCTTAAATGTACCAAACTGACTTTACTCACCAACCTCACTCAGAAAAGTTGTTTCTATATCTGACTGACAGCTTATGTCTTTAAAGGACCCGGATGCCAGCTATGATGTGAATGATGGTGACCCGGATCCTCAGCCCCGATACACACAGCTGAATGATAACAGGTAGAGTAGAAATCTGCACAGATCACAATTTCATTTCATAAAAACTGTATCTTGAGTTTCAGTTTTTCTTTTTTTTTTTTTTTGTTTGTTTACTCCATTTCACATCTAAACAATCCACAACAGCTTTAACAACTCCTTCTCTTTCTTTCCCTTTTATAACCTACACCCTCATTTCCCCACTTATTTTTCCCACTCTCATCTCATCTCCTGCCTGTGTGTGTATCTCACCCACTTAAGTCACAGTGATTGGCTGAGTAACATAATGTAACCAGTGCAGTAAAGGCTAGAATAGCAGTGCCAGATAAAATATAAATATTGCAGAAAAATTTGATAATTCTCAATAATTTACAGGATATAGGTCTGGGTCCAGATAGGACGGGGTCTGGATATGGACCTGGGCCTGACCCGAGGCCTGTCTGCCTATTTGTAACCTCACATCTAAAGGCACCATTTATAGGAACAAATTCATAATGCCATAGCCTATGGGGTTTGTTTTGTCCAAGAGATTTAACTTTAAATTTTTAAATTTTCTCTCATTTAATACGGGGCTGTTATTTCTTGATATGAATCCTTTCCCCCATCTCAGGGTTTGTGGATTTGTTGTGGCCTCTTAAATCACACAGGTGCCACCAGGGCATTTCTAGAGCTTGGATAAGTAGAGTGAATCAACACTAGGATTACCGTAGTGTGTGAAGAAAACTGCTTTATTGCAGTGCTCTCTGCAGAAAGCATTAGGAGTTGTTTACCACCACAGTGATGCCTTGCAGAGAATTGATTGAATTAAGTTCATCAGCATTAATGAAACAGGGCAAATCTCTTGGCTCTGGAGGGCCACTGCTCATCTTCCTTCATTCCCACCGCCTGCCTCTCTTCTGACTTTAATTTCTGATTTACTTTAATCTGCTGCTTGTGGGCCACTGGCCTGAGACTCTTTTTTTTATCTCGAGGCTCAATGACTACTGGTGGATAGACAGAGAAGATTATAGTTAGCCAAGGATGGAAAGTAAATGTTCCCAACTGAGACGGGGCCTGAAGCAGGCACTATTGTTCTGGAGACCAGAGGGATACAGACAGAACGACAGACTGGTCATAACATACTGTAACTATTCTAATGCTATATCAACACCTTGAAGGCTTTATTGAGCATACATGAGGAGGAGGCTGATTGTGTAGGAGGTGTGTAATTATTTTCATACTAAAAATAAAGTTTGTTTGTTTGGGGCAGAACCACACATACAAACAAGTTAAAAGTATGGGTAAACATGGAAACAGTTCAAACAATCTGCCTTCACTCTCCTATTCACTCCGATTGAGTGTTTTTAAGATTCTGTGCCATTGCCTGAGACTGTTTTTACCACCACCAACAAAAACCCCAAAAGATGGAATTTCTTGTGGAAGAATGTGGGAGAACATCCCTTCGGTGCAGTTCCACAGATCCACAATCTATGCCAAGGCACGCTTAAGCTCTTCTGGCGGCTCACTGTGGCTCGGTGCCCAGCTAAGACACTTACTATTGATGTTTCCTTCATTTTGGCTGCACCTCTTTCCAACCCTTGCTCACCTCGCCCCTTATCTCTTACCACCCAGCTTTCCGTGTCCTCCTTGTATCAGGACCAAATTGAGGGAGAGTACATATATATATGAAAGTGTGTGTATCTGATTCCCTCACTTTACAGTAGGTTGTTGCAGATGCATGTGTAAACAGCCTGTGGGAGGGCATGAAACTGCATAAGGCTGTGTAAGACTGTAAGTGTCTGTTCCCTGTAGAAAGCACAACTCTGTTCACCTCTATAAAGCTGCCTTTCTTTCCCAGCATACAGGCAGCACCAAGGATGGCTCAGTAGCAATGTGACCATTCACCCTCATGTTTATATAAGACGGCATGGGATCTAGATGTTTCTCTTTCCAGGGTTACCTCTGACTTGTCTCAGGACTATTTCCAAGTGTGAGTTTTCTGGATTAAACCTGGCTAAATGGACAAAGTCTTTTGCAGAAATACCCTGCTCTTTGCCCCTTGGTTTAGTGCAGGGGTAGCTAATGTAATTTGACCTATGGCAGTCAGAATGACACTATTCAACACGTGCTGTAAACATGCAGAAGTTTTCTTGATGATGATGCAGAGTAAAGAAAAACAAGGTAGACCTAACAATACATGACTACACATGTTAATTCAGAAATATTCAATGTACAGTGATGGATGAAAGGACCTATTTAGCAGTACTGCAAACTGCAGGCTGATGAACTCTTACCGGACCTAGCATTAATCTCTCTGTAGACATTTATTTCATTTTCCTCTCTTTACCGGGCTCTATAAACATAACCAGACCTTTTGTCATGCCGGCCAGCTCATTAGTAAACTGGCAGAACCAATCACACACTTAAGAATGAGCAGAGAAAAACAGTTGTTCAGATTTACCTTTGAGGTTCAGAGCAGCCCAGAGACTAATGAACAGCAAATGCCACTTTCCACAGCCTGGAGAGACTCAGTGATTTTTTTTTTTTTTCTCAAAGTAATTAAGCTAATGCAAGATAGAACAGCAAATGAATGAAAGATGTTGTGTGCCAGACTATGAATATGGGTGTTGACTGGGAATCTGAAGATAAAAAGATCAGTGCAATGTGAGACAACTATGAATTAAGATACAGATATGGCACCAAAATTATGCATTTTTACCCATGTTTTTAATTTGCATCTCATCTTGTTGTTAAAATAGTTTTTATGTATTGCAAACTGCAGGAGCCAAATTTAGTACTTGTCAAGTATTACCTATCACGTGTGGGACCTTGGAGGATTGCTGTCTGTTTATGCAGCACAGGAAAACCTGCAGCATCAGTGGCCCATCCTTGCATAACAAGCCATGTTTTTGTGCCTTTTTCTTTGTCTTAATGCTCTATCGGCCAGTGTGGGATAGGATGAATACTTTTCCCATCTTTGCCACAGACAGTTTGGATACATCTGTATGACAAAAGCTTGTCTCTGTAGCTAGTCTCCAGAGAGAGGCAGTTTAGATTTTTTTCCACAGTGATAATGGTTTTGCCAGCTGTGGGTATGAATACTGATCATGCTGTTGGTTTCAGGACCTGTAGCCAGCTGTAGCTGCCGTAACCTGAGTTGTTTTCTCTGTAATCGGAACAAGACTTTCCTGAAATTGCTCTTTGTTCACCATAATCTCATGTTAGCGCCATCATATCTGACAATCCTGAGTTGTTGCACAATGTATTAGAGAGGGTGTTTTGAAATGTCTTTGAGAACAAATTTCATTTATTTTCCCAAAGATCCAGTCAGTTTTCATTTAAGATACTGATGAGAGGCTTTAAATAAGAAAGTACTTGTTTTTGATAATATAACTGATGCCGTAACCATGTAGCACTTAGTCATAAAATGGACAGTTTGTGCAATGTTATGAGTGTGGGATTGTGGGAGGGAAAGAGTAATTGACTGTTGCTTCAGTGAGCTTAGTTGTGGCCTTCTGGAAGCTTGTCGAAAGTGCCTGCTGGAGTATTCATCATACACAAGTTTGGCATGTGTAGACATGAGTGTGCAACAGTTTTAGTAATTGAAAGGATTACACAATGATAAAAATGAAAATCTTTTACACTACAATACTTTATTTCTATAGAAATAATTGATGGGTTTAGATTATTACATTTGTATAAACTATAGCACTCTTCACAACATGCATGTCTGAAAGGGTTTTCCAAAACATTACATTTAACAAAAACAAAACATATAGATTCATTGCATCACATATAACCTTGTGTACACAGTTACTACAGCATGTTTGGTTTGGTTCATAAATCATTTCAGGTGTTTTAAGAGTCTAACCAATTAATGGAGATTATTTTCTTGGTGTAGCTGAGAGTCAAGACCTCTCTGTTATCTAGTAACTAAAGTCAGTGACTGTCAGTTTGTCAGGGAATCTCTCAGGCTGATAATTAATCTGTGTGACTTGTTAACAACTGATTGAACAATGATGTTCTTGTAGTGACAGACAGCTCTTTGTTGCCACAGACAATGTCTGGGAGTGGTTTCACTGGAGCACTTTATGTGATGATCCTCTGTGCTGTCCTGTCACATCTTTAGCCTCTTTTCTAAACCCAGGGCCTGGAGGTTGAATCCAGGTTTGGTTTCATGTGATGCCAGTTTCATTGGTAGAAATGTGTTCATACTGCCAAAATGTGGACATTCAGTCATGTCTTGGCCTCATTGTCAGAGAACTGGAAGCTCCCTCAGGCATCTCATGATGACTGATCATCCTGTTTACGGAAGAACTCACAGAGGCAAGGTTTCTAATTAGATGTGGAACAATTCTGTATTTGGGGATTTGGGCCATAAACTATTAAAATCTTTATAACAGGTGCCTTTTGTAATTTTATAAATGAACAGTAACAAGGTTAATGAAGCATTTTAATGGTTTAGGGCTGTGTACACGTGTGTGCAGGTAATGTTGCTGTGATGAATGCTGTCTTGCTAAGGTCAAAGCTAGATCACTATTTTATATTGTATCTCATGTATATGTTTTAGCCATTTCATGCTATTTCATACTGCTGCTGTACCATCTTCACATGGTTTCACATGTTGTTTTAAGGCCATTTGTATTGTTTTACCAAGTTCTGCATACTACTTGCAGAACAAAACTAATATAATTCATAAAAACCAAATGTGAGGTTGATTAATCAATGTGTCAATAGTCAGAAAATTTATCTACAACTATTAGTAATTGTTTAAGTCAGTTTTAAGCAAAAATACCAATAATGTTGCTGACCTTTTCATATGCTAATATGGTTTTATATAATGTTAATATGTAATTCTTTTTTATGTGTTGGTATAAAGTCTTTGAAGACATCAACTTCAGCTTTGAGATATTGTGGTGGCAATAATTTACTGTTTTATTGCATTTTATGGACAAAACAATTTAACAGAAAAATTTGCAGATTATTCAACAAAGAAAATAATCATTAGTAACCTCAGGGTGCTAAAAAACAAAAAAATTTTTTGTGTAGACCACTAGTGTTGTGTAGGCCACTACTGCTAATGCCTGTGTTTAGACTGTTGTTCCGACACCCAAACTGTGAAAATCTTGTCTGAATAATTTAAACCAGTACACCATAAAATAGGCTTTGACCCTGAAAGTCATTCGCTGCACTAAACATTGCTGATTGGATTAGTACAGAACACTTGTGCTCACAAGCCGCAAATTTATACTGGAATGAAAATGCCTTTATGTTAGAGACCCCTGTAAGTCATGTTGAATAAATACAAAGGAGCAAGCTGCTTTCACAAGTGGCTGACACACAGATGCACTCTTCACATTCTTATGGACCCAAACATTGAGTGGGAACATTAAAAGGATATCTTTCTGTATCATCATTCCAATGAAAATCACTCTCAAAAACTGACTATACAAGTAGTTCTTGCATAATCAGGTTCAGAAACCGAGGGCTTCACCTCTGTAAAGTCATATGAATGTCATGAGTCAGTTGCCTGTGTAAATGATTGTAATGAATGTGTCAAAGGAACATTTGGGAAAGGGCTGAGTTGAACACTGGAGGTATAGGCCTGCACACGCCCGGCATCTCTTTACAGACACTTGAGCTGCTCCTTATCAACAGTTGCATCACAAACACGGATGCTGTAGTAGAACTTAAGAATCTAAGGTCAACATACTGGCACTTCCAGGAATGTAGAAATAAAGTTCACTGGAAATTTGTTTGACATTTATGACATTTGTTTGCGCATGTTCATAAAGATGATGTAGATTATCCAGCAGTCCTTCGCACCAGTAGAGCATGCTATAGCTGAGCCTCTGACTCCATACAACTAATGTCCTGTGATGCATCAGAGACGTGGAGCCAATGTTGACTGTGGCATTGACATAAAATCCACCCTCTGAGCTCATCATCATTTCTAAAGAGCTCTGGTGACTGGCAGATGGATTACAATACTCAAACCATCATTATACCTGTCATTGGGTAAAGAAAAAGGGGCTACTGCAGACTCATCTCAGATGTAATGTCCATATCCTGACAACACACATGGGGCTCTATTGTGTAACGGTGTAACAGTGTAAAGTGCGTGGTCTAATGCTTGTGGTGCAAATGCATTTATGCCATGTCACAATGACTTGTTATTTTAGCAGTGGAAAAAAATTGCTGTCATGAGCATAGTTTGAAAGGGTGATGCTTTGTCTCCGAATTAATCACATGTATTTTAGGTGTAACATGCAATTAAACCAATCAGAGTGACATCTCACATTCTCTTTAAATACCAGATGCACTCGCATATTGGCAGATTGTTATCATGTCACAACCTTTCAAACATAACTCGATTGTATTTGCGGTCACTTCATTAGATATTGTGACTGACCTGGCTGACAAAGCTACTGTGGCGATGCACGCAGCACTTTTGGGGGGAAAAAAAGGCCTACGTGAACTACTTACTATTTCAATGCACTGGGCATAGCTCTGCCAAAAAAGAATGGCACAAATCACATCAGACATCTTCCTTGTTATGTTATGCAATATGTAAAATAATTTTAGATTTATTATGAAACTGTATTGGGACAAATTTAGTCTAGATGATGAATGGGAAACACATGTAGGCCTATCTAGGCACATATTACTCTTTTGACAATGCTCCCTTATAATAACTGACCAGAAAACTGCTGACCAGACTTCATTATGAAAGCAAAAGCACTCAGATCAAGCCAAGTGTATTTACTATTTAAACGACGTGGACGCTAGATGGGAAAATGACTAATTTGTATTTGTATAAAGAAGTGGACGTTGTTTCCAGGCCTGTAAAGTGATGCCATCCTGAAGTGCCTGAAAGCTGCATTATATCTAATGGCCATCAGGGGGTGACTCCACCGGTTAGTTGTAAAAATAAGTCATTTTGTATAGAAGTCTATGAGTAAATGGCCCTACTCCTCACTTGAGTTATTCAGACCCATCCCTCACTCCTCCTCAGCTCCACCTTCTCCTCAAAATATGGTCTCCTCTGGTTTCAAAAAATCAAGATGGCAACGGCCAATTTACAAACTCAAGGCTTCAAAACAGCAGGTCACAGAGAGTTGCCACTTGCCACAGTTGCGTTTGGTGCCAGGTGTAAGACAGGGCCCATAGTCTATTGTGTCAGGGCAGGGTGTTCACTAGGGTTGTGATGTTTTGATTGCTGTTTTTTGCTTAGCTTGATACCCAAAGTGTCTTAGCGAAAGCCTGTTGTTGGATAGTTCCTTCAGGAGTTGATGTCCACTGTTTTTGTTGTTTCCGGATGTGGCACAGTGTTGCCCAGGCTCCAGCATTCCTGTCTGGGAATGGCGGCAATCCAGTGGGGACTGTGCCGCAGTTTGAAGGGCATATCCATCTGGCTGACCAGGGGAATGCATCTGACGGGAATATGATGATCCGCCTGTCTGTAGAGAGTTATTGGATCTCTACACTGCAGTGCTTGCAGCTTCATCTTACTACAGAAGCTCAGGCTAAATGAAAGACCCATTGTGAAAATGCTGAACCTAATTCGCAATTTCCTTCCCTGTACAATGGCAGTATGTTGTCTTACTAAACTTTCCCTTGAGCTCCAAGGATACTAGTGCTAGAAGGCAGCAGATAATGTACATGTATGTATGTTCTTCTGGACGAATGGGAATCCAGATTTGTTTAAAAGAATCCAAGCCAAGAAGACGTCTCCTTGAGTTTGTTTTGTTTCAGTCTACAGCTCAAACATTGTACTGTAGGGCGGGAGCAGATTCTTTCACAAGCAAGCATTGTTCAACAAGGGCACTAACTGTGGGTATATATATAAATGGATGACAATTTAAAGGAAAAAAACAACTAATTATCTTAGAAAGGTGTTGGGCCACCAAGAGCCACCGTAACAACTTCACTTTTAATGGTGGTGTAGAGCGCTGTCTAACATGTCAGACCAAACTCCCCCAATGGTCTTCGATTGGATTGAGGTCTGATGACTATGACACCATAGTATATGACTCAGATCATTTTCATCATCATCAAACCATTCAATGACCCATTGTGTCCTATATCACTTGTACAATGTGTGTGTCATTGGGTGAATGACAATGTGAGATTGAAGTTGTTTAAACATGCTTCTCATCGTCTCGTTCTTCCTTTCTTTTAGACATGGAACACGATGTGCAGGAGAGGTGGCAGCAGTAGCCAACAATGACATCTGTGGAGTCGGTGTGGCCTACAATACCAAGATTGGAGGTATGGTCAAATAAAAATAAGTGGCTTATTGATTTAATGTCACATAGGCAAACTCTAGTTTCATGTCAGTTTGGTGTTGTGAATGCCAGAGTAGCTGAAATACTTTTCAGAGCCAGTTTTATTTTCAGTCCATTTCCCAGGCACAGCATACCACTGAATCTTCTGAATCTGCTCCACAGTTGTGCTGTGGCTTGCCGTTGTGCTGTAAGTGTATTGGTTTTGCATGGAGTAACAGTATTGAAAAAACGGCGTAATGTGCAGTTTCTAAAATGGTACAATATTTTAGCCTGTAGGCAGTTGTGTTAATGTAATGTTACTATTTTCATCTTGTACACAACTTAAACAAAAGTGGCTGATGTATCTTATCTCTAATACTCTGTCCCCTGAAGTATCAACTGTAAATTTGTTTGGACAAAACAAAACAGTACTCTTACCACAGAATACTACAATGAAACACAAACCTTTCATAATTACATTCAGTACAAAACCACCCAACCTAACCCTAACCACCAGCAACATACATGTTGAATTAACACCTCTCTGACATTGTGTCAACAAAAACTCAATATCATAAGGAAGAGCGTTTTAGGGAGCTGCTGTGCTGCATTGTGTTAGATTGTACAGATGTATTAGATAAGATCAATGTGTTTAGAGAGATCTGGTTGTGCTGGTTTGTCTAAGGCATAACAACCACTGTAAGGTTGTTTTTTTTTTTTGAAGCCCTTCCACAAACAGACTTAAAACAAAATTATCAGAAGACACAATTGTCATGTCTTGTTGCTAAACTGCTGTGATGTCGGCCCCTGCTGTTCTCAAGCGATGCATGTTTAATACTTGATTGTGTCACTCTGGCCAATGAAATTTCATCACCCAGTGTCTGTTGCCACCATTATGTGCATGCAGAGTGTTGTAGTCTTTCATCTCCCCCCCGCTTTGATTAAAGAAAGCAACTCTATAAACTATGGACCATCTTTTGGTAATAGAATAATTTGGGGTTTTAGACTGTTGGACATTGTTGGAACATACATGGCCTAAATGAATACTTTTCATTGTCATTTTTTTTTTATACCTGTTTGACAGGTATAAGAGTTGGGCAAGAATGAATGAGAAAGAAACGGACAGAGAATTGTAAGACAAAATTAACAGTTTATGTGAGAATGGCGCAAACACACCATTTCTTAGAATATACAAAAGATATCAGTGGCAAAATATTGTGAAATATTAATTTGTTTGTTCTAAAAAGGATTTGCACCCTGTTGAGTTGTTGTTCTTCTGCCTACGGGGAGGAACAGTTTTTGTTGTTTCCCATTCTTCAAAGAAGCTGCAGTGGCATGTATATATGTATATATTTATACATAAACAACAAATTGATTTGCATAAATTCTTCGTGGTAAACATGGCTCATTTTAGTAATTTTGTCATTTCAGTTTAATTTTAGTTGTTTCTTCCAGTATGATTCAAACACTGAAGCCACTTTTAGAATTTAACTTAGTTGTTATGCTCACATTGCTGAGTACATGTGCACATGTATTGGTAATTACTTACTTATACTGCTCTGTCTCTTTACCTCTGCTCATATCAGTAGCCTCCAGCATACTTTCAGCTGTAATAAAGTTTGAACCCTGTCAGATTAGTGCCATAACTCTTTATTAGTATAAGTCTTTATTACCATTCCAGATGGCAAGTGGGAATATGCCACATGGCATTCAGTTGAACTTTACTTAGGTTCTACTGCAAACAACACAAGCAAAGTGAGTTCGCCAAAGCACGACAACACATCTGATGCGTATGTGTGAGTGCTGCATAATGCTCTTTCCCATCACTAGAATCTGAAACTACAACTAATACAAAGTTTAAAAACCAGAGAAAATTTTTTATTGCTTCATGTGTTTACTCTTACTCATGTGTTTACTCTTCCACTACATCTTGAGAACTGGGAAATGAGAAACAAGAAAGAAGTGCACTTTTTTTCAGCGGTGTAAGATTCTTCTCAATCATTGCAGTACTAGTTCTCTCTAAACACCTTTCATTCAAAAGCCAGTGTTTTATTTACATGTGTAAGGTTCAACTATGAAATTTTCTTTGGCACAAGGTGCAGAGACCCAGCAAATATTCACTAAACATTAAACTGATGCACACACAGCATAGAAACACAAGAGTTCAGATTGTGCCAGTCATACAATAGTTGGACACCTGACTAGCAGAAACCCACATAGGTATTTTAAATTCAAAACACTGGGGCAAGTTTATTCATTTTGGTGGCCAGGGAGTATATATTGGAAAGGGAGAGTGCAGAGGGAGGAGTGCAAAAGCATTTGACTCCTCTGCACAAGACCACCTGCCCTAATGCCACATGTAGAACTGTTGCTCATTATTCACCGAGGAGACTCTCCTGTGAAATATCTCCATGGTATTTCCAAACTGTCTTAGTTTGGCTGTCTTAGATATTTCAGTATTCACAAGTTTGTGTAAAAGTAATCCCAAATCAAAAATATTCTCAGTTCCAGCAAAAGTACAATAAATCAAACACAAGGTTACAGCAGTTGTTGGTTCAGCGCTACCGTCTCAGAGGGTGTCCACAACAAACTGTCCAGTATTTGCCAGAAATGTCTGTTTTCCTTTGTTTTACTCACCATCCCCTGTTTACTTACCCTCGTTTACACCCTGGTGTATTTCCTTTCTTACCAAGAGTTGGATGAGAAGATCGTTGTTTCATTTCTGTGATTTAACACTGAAGGTACATCTTTGTGTCAAGCTAATATCTCCTATTTTAGCATATTTTTATTTTTTGACTAAAGGATGAAGTAAATGGCCCAAACAAAACCCAGTTCTCTCGTATATAGAGGCAGAATTTGCCAGACATCATACTGACAAGCACATCTTTAACCAGCAGATGTTCACATTAGTCTCATTTGTTAAAATTGCTCAACTCACTGTGGGTGAGTTTCTAACACTACATAAAAACTACTATGAATTTTGATGCACTCCCTATCTCTACCCTACTCTGTCTGTTTTCGGGGATTGATAGATATTTAGGACAGGGACTGGAGATACTTGAGTCTCTTTAGTGAATCACATGGCCCTCTCAGAGAGGTGCAGGCTGCCATGGAAACAGTTCAGTGCTTGTTTGATGCTTTTGGAGGACTTCAAAGACGTTTCTGATGATTGGTTACTTTATCCCATATACTGCAGCATGGAGTTACCTGACCTGCAATGCTTCAACGGGGGAAGTTAGTTTGTTTTTAAGGTGTCTGATTTCTCACCCCTCTCTGTGGAAGAACAATTCAGTAGGAGATAGAGCTCTGTTACAAGAAAATTCTCTGAAATTAAGGCAGAAATAATTGGTTGGGACAACTCACTCTTTGTATACATACCCTGCATTGTTCTGTCTGTGTTCACTGTATGTTTTTATCTCTGGCACAGCACTTTATCTACGATCACTTTAAATTTACCTTATAAATGAGCCTTAGTTGAAGCCTGCCATTAAACATTGTCTGGGTTGTTCACTTCTCTTAAAATAAGAGGAGAGAGTCTGATTCAATTTACACTCAGACAGCTGCACCAATTTCACCCAGACACGTAGAGGAAGACAACTAATGCTTTCTTTCATCTTTTTATCAGATTTTTCAGTGTCAGAGATCTGCTTCACACTTGAGGAGGCAGTTCTCCCACAATGCAATTGATCTCGTTCCATTTCAGTTTTTTTTTTTTTCCAAACCAACTCAAGCGCCAAAGCAAATCAATAGAGATGATACTTGATTTACACGGTAAGGTCCATAATAACAGCACAGTGGATGAACAAATAATGAACTCCAGCAGCATGTGCTGCACAAATACACATGGACAATGCGCAGCATTGTAAACAAGCGTGTAACTATGCAAATCAAACAGCACCACAGCAGCAGTGGTGTTTCTCTGTACATGTCAATCCTTCCTGAACATGAGCTCACAGTCAGGTGATACTAGAGAGCTACAACAATATTTACCACAGCCCTGAGCTGCAGTCTAGAAGAGCAGGATCCTACAAGATTGCCATCACCCGCAGGGTTTGTGTTTCATTGTAGTATTCTGTGGTAAGAGTACTCCACGTGACACTGTGTTAAGTGTTGGAATCATAATGGACAATTTAAAAAAGAGGAGCAGCATCAACAGAGCAGAACCAGAGATATTATGTTTATGTCTTTTTTCAACACATTCTTCTTCCTTGTCAACATCTGTTGCCTACATTACCCAAGGGTTTAGTTGTGGTATACAAGTAGGGACTTATGACTCAACACTGTTCATGTAGATGCTCAATGACTTAAAGTCCAAAGTGATGGGGCACTGAATACTGAAAGGTAAATGTGTATCGACTGCATACCCAATCTAACTTGTACAAGATTAATATTAGCTGTGCCAACTAACAACAATAACTATGACTAATAAATTTGCATAGAAAATTACACTACTCAGAATTTACACATTTCATTAAATATATTTAAATAAAATATGCAAAGCTTGCCTTTTCCCTAGTTTTAGACCAGATTGAATCTCAACTAAGAGTTTTACTTTGGAGCTCTGTTCATTAGGTATTCAGTTTCATCTGAACTTTTAAAAAGATACAATGCAAGTTCTAAGAAATAATTTCTTTTCTGTCATCTGGTGTGTGTGTGTGTGTGTGTGTGTGTGTGTGTGTGTGTGTGTGTGTGTGTGTGTGTTTGTGTGTGTGTGTTTGTGTGTGTGTTTGTGTGTGTACATTGGCATTTGGGAACATGGCTGCAGGTGTGCGTATGCTGGATGGTGAGGTGACTGACATGGTGGAGGCCCAGTCTCTCAGTCTGAATCCACAACACATTGACATCTACAGTGCCAGCTGGGGCCCAGAGGATGACGGCAAGACTGTTGATGGACCTGCCAAACTCGCCAAAGAAGCTTTTCTGCGTGGCGTTACGGAGGTGTGTGTGTGTGTCTGTGTGTATGCGAGTGTTTGTGTGTGAGATGGAAATTATTTACTGCCTGTGTGTGGCTTCCTTTCAGCAGTCAGTAATTGAACTGTTCAAGCATGAGAGGACACAAGCGGCAAGAACAAAGCTGTTTTTGACCCTGACAATTATGAATGGAAAGGAATGTCCTCTAAAAGCCACTAGGGAGGAAAATCTTTAAGAATAAATAGAAGTAGTACTGACAAAAAACATGTATGTTTATAAGTTTTTATTATTTTTTAAGTATTCATCATTAGCTGAAGAGCTTCTTAAACTGCCAGCTCATCTTGTATCTCTGAACTCTTTCAGTTAATTGGCATGTAGTCTCTTCAAGTGTGACTGAAGTGTTTTTCTTTATTATTATTATTTATTAAAAAAAACAAACAAAAAAAACAAGGTTGTTTGAAAAAATCCAATCTGGAGCTTTAGGTACTTAACAAACATTTCTGATCAAAGGCTTCCAGAGACATGTCTAACTTATGCATATACAAGGGATTTTATAGGAGTAATTATGAAACCTAGTCTGGCAGGATCTAACAACATGGAAATGCGAATATTGACCACAAGGGCACCACACTTTCATGTAATCAGTCATGTTGTTGGTTGCAGGACTTGTTTGAATGTAGGTGTCACTTGGGGACTGTGTCTGATATGTAAAATGAACAAGTGAACAGATCAAGCACACAGACCACAGGCTCAGGCTCTCACATCTGCACTCCATGAATAAACACATCCATCAAGCTAACTCTTGTTATGGAACAACAGAATTCAAGACATGTGCCACAAAGCTGATTGGAAGTGCTGACACTGACTACTAAGATAATAACCACAGTGACAGTACTTTCAGATGGTGTTGTGGGTGGTGCGTAGCTGGGTTTGATCAATGCACAGAGAGACAGTACCACTCAATACAGTAAAGTGGCTCTTAGATGAAAATTATTGCACTTCAAAGGCTGACAGGTTGGATGATTTATTCCAATAAGCTGTTGTCATATAGTGCCTTTTTGTATTGCATTGTTGTCACACAATATTTAGCTGTTTTTAATTTACTGAGTGACCACCCTGGCCTCTGTGATGTATGCTGGGTTTAACGGGCCCTTTTTGAATTGAGCCCTGAAATGAATTTGCCCTCTTATAATTGGGATTCCCATTATGGTCGATTGAGATTTTGTTTTGCTGTTCTGGATAGTGGTGGTCTAAAGCATAAATGACTGAAAGGGTCTGTGGTCGAATCTTTTTCTGCTTGTCTGACATTACGTTTTCCAGGGTCGTGGTGGTTTGGGCTCAATCTTTGTGTGGGCTTCTGGGAATGGAGGGCGGGAGAAGGACAGCTGTAACTGCGACGGCTACACCAACAGCATCTACACCCTGTCCATCAGTAGCTCCACTCAGAACGGCAATGTCCCCTGGTACAGTGAGGCTTGCTCCTCCACCCTCGCCACCACATACAGTTCGGGGAACCTCAACGAGAAACAGATCGTGAGTTGTATCCAGTATCTTTATGCTGTCTCTGTCTCTCCTTGTTTCCTCTCACACAAACTATTGGCATTCTTAGTGAGTCTCTACTTCACTGCTTATGGTAAAATATGGAGATTATTTATTTCCTAAGTGAAGTTTAGTTGAACCACAGTGTCTGTCTTAACTGTAGCCACTAAAATGTTGAACTTACTGGTACTAATCCAGTCTGCAAAGTGAATTTATTATTGAATTATTGAGTTTGAATTTATTCATTTATTATGATACTTAATTTATTTTATCAGGACAAAATGGCAAATATTTGCTGGTTCCAGCTAAAAAATTATGATTTTCTGTTGTTTTTGATAATTTGCCAGGTAAAGCAACCAATTTTGATAATTTTAACATAATGAACATAATTAAAAGACTAAACAATTAATCAACTAATTATTAGACTGTAATAGATAATTCAATGAAAAAAATACTTGGTACTTGTTTTATATACAGTAGTGAAATGCTAGTATTGAACTGGACTGAATAACTACCCTAGATAATGAGATAAGGGCTTTACATTTTATGCATACATGGCTGCAAGTAATGATTATTTTCTTTGATTCATTTCTAACTAGAAGAAAACTATTTGCGCTTGAGAACCTGGAACTTGGAAATTTGATTTTGATAAATAATTAATTGATTTTTTGGTTTAATTTATGCTAATAAATTTAGTTTTAAATGACTCAATAATTAAATGAAAGATTTATTTAGCTCCGTATATACATAGAGTATAGAGCTATGTGTGTATTTATATGAAGTATTTAGCTCTGTAGTTTTATTCTATACTGACATTACTTTTCATTCTTTCCTCCCTTTCTTCACTCGTCTTCTACTCCATTCATTCAGTCTCGGGCCATTAAAATTATTATAAATTGTGAATGGCTGAAAGTCCATCTGGCAATGTGTTGCTGTTTAACAATTTCTCTCTCTCTCTCTCTCTCTCTCTCTCACACACACATGCACAGACACACACACACGCATACACACAAATGCCATACCAACTGGATGGACAGCTTATGACATCTCTGTGACATGTGGCTGGTCCCTTAATGCTTCGGTGCTGTACTCATTTAATTGTGCTGTCACTCACGAACCCAGGAATGGAGGGATGGAGTAGCAGAGAGAGGGTGGGACCTTCGGGTTATTCAGGAGCGAATATCTTAATGTCTTTTTCAGGGTTTTTTTAAAAAATTGGACTTAAATTATCCTTCTCTTTCAATTTAAAGTAAGGGGGATATGGGAAGCTCCTGAATGCATAATTGACCCATTAAGGTCAGTTTTGCTGGTGCATTTATTATTCTGTTAGTCTGTTAAAAGATCATTTTCTGGGGGCCTTTGCATCGGTCAGCACATTGAACAGATTTTTGATTCAAACTGCTTTTCACGTACATTCAGTTGCATCGATTGACCTCCCCTTTAGGACTACAGCAGAAGAATGGAGGCTTTGTGCAATCCAGTATTCTTTAACCTTTATCCTTCCTGAGTACAAACACTCTTGTTCTCCAGCACCTTGCTTTATTTTTATGCAGCTGCAGAAATTTACACCCGGGAGCTGCCCAGTACTACCTCAGCCCTCTGCTGTGGGTCACTGATGAGATCTTGGCTGAGCCTTGCTCAAAGACACCTCTCCAGTTGTTGTTAGGGTTCAAAAAAGAAGAAGAGCATAAGTTATGATTTCTCTGCTTTGATTTTTCAAGCTGGGAGTCACATTGCGGACTACCTGCTCTTAAGTTCCCCTTTCTTTCACCATTCGGTGATTTCTTCTGCCATAAAATGTAAATGAGATGATAATAGAAGAAGTGATTGAGCAGTTTTCTAACAAAAACAAGTGAAACACAAGTCCTGTATGTTTGAAGACTATTTTTCCATTTTGTCAGTTTTTGTCTGAGCTCTCTATTCAAGCCCACTGTGTTCATCTCCCATAGGTCACTACAGACCTGAAATCAAAATGCACAGACTCCCACACAGGAACCTCTGCCTCCGCCCCACTGGCTGCTGGGATCATTGCTCTTGCCCTTGAGGCCAAGTAAGTGCTTATCATCATTTCACTGTGAGTTTTACAAATCCTTGCAATTTTCTTCAGCACTACAGCCTTATTCTAACCTTCTCTACCTGTATGTTTCCCTGACTTTTGTTGATTAAGATCCGTTAATCCTGTGGAAAAGAGAAGTATTAAAAATATAATTTGCACAGAAACACAATCATGATTAGATTCTGGGGTAATTATTCCACAGAAAGATTGGTCGTTTTGAGAACCTGCATATACACTAAAATATTCAGAGAGCCCAAGTAGTTTGAATTAATGCCCTTCTGTTATCAGTTTCTAGCATGCGGGTAGAAGTTCCCCAACCGCAAATTGGTCATTTAGTGGAAACAGGTCCTGTTTTTTGCACAGACTTTTTGAAGCTTGATTATAAGTTGAACAATGTTGGATTAAAATCAGGCTTTAACTGCCAGTGCTGTCTGTTTATGCATTAATTCGGCTTGATTACCCCATTTTATGAATTTCTTTTAACCCCTCTGCCTGACAGACTTCAACTGTGTCTTTACAAATGGCTTAGTTTGATATAAGCACTAATCATTCTTATGCAGTCACGCAGCACTAATGGAGGGACAAGCATGAATGTCACAATAGTCTTGAAAATGAGTAATTAGTCTCGTGACAAAATGGTGAGGAAAAGATTTATAATTAGGAATGGATTTAGAAGGAGAGAGTGTGAAGTTACTGAGTAAAATGCTGTGTTTCATTCAATCCACAATAAGATTTTTGAATTTAGTGATGTAGTTAATGACAAACAAACCTACCTGTGACCTCCTGTAACCCTTTTATTTCTGACCGATTCATTCAACCTGACACTCCTGCAAGCAGAATAATCACCATCATAAAATCATAAAATACATGTTGACTTTAGATCTGGTTATTCAGTAAAGAATGTGACATGTGCTACTTCATTGTACTCTGTGTTAAATCAGCTGTCCACCTGCAGGTTAAGACTAAAGGATGTATTGACAAAGGAGTCTGTTTGATATGTTTGAGTCTTACTGTTTGTGTCCCCCTCTGTGTGTGTGTGTCTGTCTCTTTCTTTTTATTTGGCTGTGTGTTTCTCTTTGTTTGCTTGCGTATGCACATGTTGCAGTAAAAACTTGACCTGGAGGGATATGCAACATCTGGTTGTGCAGACTTCTCACCCTGCCCACCTGCTCACCAACGACTGGAGAACCAATGGGGTTGGACGCAAAGGTACAGCAAGTTCTTCAAAGATCATTTCTGCCCTCTGCAGTTGCAGATGCCTTTGAGACTCATTGATTTGTTTTGCATCTAATTAGTCAAATTGTCATTAGAAATGCAAGGCACTGGAATTGAACAGAGAGGAGAGCTTCAAAAGGGATCCACACAGTGTGGTTCATCTATAAAGTTGGAGCTGGGATTCTGAGGATGCTGCTCACAGCGGGCCACTATTCATGTGTCTGTTTCCCCTTTTCTCTGGGTCTCTGCAGTTAGCCATTCATATGGATATGGTCTACTTGATGCCAGTGCAATTGTGACACTGGCAAAGACATGGACCAGTGTGGGGCCACAGAGAAAATGTGTGATCACCATGGTCTCCGAGCCAAGGTTAGTACGCTACACATACGCACAATAGAACCTGGTTATAAATATTAGAGCTATTACAGCTGTCACATTTAAAAAGAAAGTGTAGTTCAAACTAATTACAGTTAACAAGTCATTATTCTGAATGTTTTATGCTGCCTTCATAGTCTAATCTTAAATTCTACATTGTAAAATTCATGTTGGTCCATTTATCTAAAGCCACCTCACTAGAAATGTAACATAATTACATATTTCCTCTCTTAACCTTTAAGATAGTCTGGTGTCATGTTTGGCAGGGCTAGTTTTCTCCATTTTATGTTACCAAAGAAAAAAACCATAGCTTATTTCATTGATTGAAGAACAGGGCATTCACTGTGTCAAATAGAAAATGACATTTCAGAAATGGCACCTGTCTGAACACAGGCGGCAGTCTTGTTGTGACGTAGACGTTTTTGAATTCGATCAGATCGTCATGGGTAAAATTTACCACATTCAAATAGAAATTTGGATAAAACAATTTATCCACCCCATGGTACAATTACCTTGTAGTTGTATGACTTCTCCAACAAGCTCCAGGAGATATGGTCACAATCTCCCTTCCTGGGATACAGCATTGAATAATGGCCAAGGGTGTTTGTTGATTTTTGACCATTTGGATATGAAATGTCACCACCTTTTTATCCCGTAAGACATTTGAGTCATAATTAGTGTATGGATACGTGAGTTATGGCGAAAGAGATGTTTTGCAAGATCACAATGACCTTTGACCTTTGACCATCTGATTCTAATTAGTTCATGCTTGGGTCTAAATGAATTTTTATTGGAAATCTAAACAAATTCCCTCAAGAAATATCTGCGATATCATGTTTAGGACAATGGGACAGATGGACAACCCGAAAGCACAATGCTTCTGGCTGTCGACAGAGCAGTATGGAGAATAATCATACAACAAGTTGATATAAGACAAATTATAAGAGTTTAATCAGGAAGCAGCAAAAGCAACGTAACCAGACATACTTTCATTGTTAAGACTCAATATTCTCCTCAGCCATTTTATTCCTCTTCCTCCTGTTGTCAGATTCTGAACACAGTCGGACGTCTCCTACTCATTATGCGTTCCCTGTCACTTCCCTCACTGGGTTTGAGGTTTCTCTCTCTTTTACTGCAGCTATGAGATGCTCAGAGCAGATGGTTCGAGCGTCTGGGAGCAGCAGTCAAGGAAGGTTTTTCAATTTATTCAATTTAGGTGTTAAGCTGACTCACTTATCTGGAGTGACTTGAAATAAGTGAGCTGATAGGGGTTCAGCGTCTTTTTCACTTACAGCCTGTCATTACCTCTAACAGAATCACGTCAGTATTTTTCAAAAAGGAGAAATTTCTGGGAAGAAATTCAGTTATACGCGAACTGTGACACACACACAGTGCTACTTCATCATCCCTATGATCACAGTTACAAGAATGTTTGGCCGTTTTGCTTGGACTTATGTAGTAGTGAGATGGTGAAAGACGTTGTGAAATTCTGTGTATATGCAGACTAGTCTTTGAATTTCAGAGTGACAGAAGTTTGCAGTTCTATGATTTGCATTTTATCAGTGAGACAAGCCTGGTGTTTACTTCTGAAAATGGACTGTGTCTCAAAGCATGACCTTGTTGCAGAAATGCCTCTGTAAGTGTGTGACGAACTGAATAAATGAGCTGACAGGCTTTGTTTAAAATAGATCAGAGTTTATGAATATGATAGTTCCTAAAGAGGTTTTACCAGTTAATGCTTATTACCACCAGGGCTACAAAATGTGGTATCACTGAAAATTCAGCTAACCAGAGTTTTGCCTGAGCTACAAGGACTGACATAGCTTTTGTGATTCAGAGACACTCTCGCCTTTCTTTGTAATGTACTCTACCAAATGGATGACTGGTTCTGGTTTGGCAAGCTCCCAGAATTATTTTTTGAAAAGCTCTACACACATTTTTGTCTCCCTGATTTAATTTGAAAACAATTTCACAAACATAAAATTTCACTATGTAATAATTATGTATTAGTAGCTGCTTAATGCAAGGTAAAAACAAATTATAGCACAATACAACTGAATACAATAATGTGAGTATCATATATTGTGTTGGTCTTTTGGCTTGTGTTGTGTTTTGGTCATGCTGAACAGAATCATTTTATAGCTCTTATAATTTTCAGAAGTAGTGTTTACTATTGTCACTGAGGTGAGTTTCACCTGTATGTGCTACTGAAATATTATTATAAATAATAATAATTTATTATCAATATAAAGGTCCAAAGTTGTCATCTTTCATTCCAGATCAGTGACTGAGGTGCATGCTATATGTTTGCAATATATCCATCCCTCTGTCTGTTTGTATGCTTGTCTGGAAAAACAGATGCCTTGCCTGCAACAGTGCCACATTTTACTTCTCCCAGGCCTTAAATTATAGACGCCTGTGCCGCAGTGGTCAACTCGCAATGATAAATCAGCTTCAGCAGCCATTTGTATAAATTTACATTTCTTCCTCCTATGAGTTTTGACGCTACCCAGAGTCACCACAAAATACATATTCCAGTAGCCTAAACATGGAAATAGTGAAGTGCTACGTTGCTGTCAAGTTGCATCATAATGATGTGGACAGTCACTGTAGGACTCGTTGGACTCGAATAGTGCTGTAAATTAACATTTTACATTCCCACTGAGGCTGCTTCAAAGGTCATTATGTAGTATTTTAATCCATCATGAAAAATTTGAAACAGACCTGAAGGGAGTGTGTCTTAAAATGACAGCGCATCTTGCCTATAATTTGGGCACCTCAGTGTCACTAAAACCTTCCTCCTCCTCCTCCTCAGAATTGTTGCGGATGCGTGTAATCTCCTAAGCGGATTTGTGGGGTTGGGGGGTGGAGTAAAAAGAGGTGGTTGCTTTATTTCCACAGAGGACACTGGTGCTACAGGTTGTGAGACACTCATCCTGTTCAAGCAACAAACTGCTTACCCTTCACAGGCTCACACACTGGCCAGAAGCAAAATGCCACTTGTACAGTTATCTGGCAGGAAGCTTATCCAGAGCTCAGGACCAATCAGTAATGATTTTAACAGCCTACAACTAACACACCACTGTCTTAATGTGTCTTCGTTATTTGTCAATTCTCACGTTTGACAGAAATATTGGCAGCCATTTATCGATTAACATGAGTGTGGATGCCTGCATCGGGACAGACAGTCACGTGACCTCATTAGAGCATGTTCAAGCCAGGCTCACGCTGTCATACAACCGGAGGGGAAACCTGGCTATCCACCTCATTAGTCCTGCCGGCACACGCTCCACACTGCTCCACCCCAGGTACAAAAACACAACTCCACAGACACACAAATGTACACTAACTGATGGTAAATATAAACCACTTACACAACTTGGTTATTTCTTTCCTGCAGGCCTCATGACTACTCATCAGAGGGTTTTAATGACTGGGCTTTTATGACTACCCACTCCTGGGATGAGAACCCGACAGGGAAGTGGACGCTGGAGATTGAGAACGTCGCTGGTGCCAGTGATTATGGTGAAGCATCTTCCATATTGATAAGAACAAACCATTAATCAAATGTAAAAAGCCACATCTTAAACATAATGCCAGGCCAAACAAGTGTATAACAAAGTAAACAAGACAATAAAATAGAATACTTTATCCTAATTCTCTTACAAAGTAATGGCAATATTATGTTGGAAGCAAATATATTAATTCATTGTAATAATAATAATTTACTAATCACTTAATCAGATAATTGTTTCAGGAGTAATATATAGCCACTTTATATAGTCTCTACTTTATACTGAAAGGGGTTGAGAGCTACAAGTCTTATAGTACTGTTTACATTTATTCACATTAATTTACATTTTATTTATATTTACACATCATTTATTGTGGCAAAACACTCAGACTGATCTCTGAACCAAATCAGATGAATAAAATAACTTAACCAGTCATCAAATATTAATATCCAAAACTCACATTTTGAATCAAAAACATGTGAAACTCACAGCAGATATCACATCAGGGTCAATTTCTGTGTCAAAAATCAAGAGTCATGAATCAGTCAAATTTAGATGTAAACAGACATTGCAACACCATTTCAAATAAACATCCATAAAGCTGCTCCTTAGTCACTAATCCATTGATAGTTGTTAGGGCACCCAATGGCATAAAACAAATAGGAACTTAAAATCACTGATTCTATACACAATTTTTTTTCATAATGTGAAAAAACATGGATTAACATCTAAAACATCTTAACTCACATAATCCATAGCAATTTATTTCTTATTTCTTGGAAAAGTTGATATCTGTTCTGTTATACAGATAAATTGCTATCATTGTGTGTCGCCTTCGGCATATCTGATGTGAACAAACATGACAGCATAATTCATTTTACTACTGAAAAATAATTATATGGTGTTGTCATATCTGTGGGTATATCTGTGCATTTGATTTAGTTGCTTTTTTGGACGAGATCTACTGAGTGAAGTTGTTGTTTAATTTGTACCATACATCCATGGTTTCTACGTTCGTCTTGGGCTGAGTTACTCTAAAAGAGCAGGAGAGCTACAGGCTCGTAAGCTGCCTGTTTGAGGACAGTGGTATAGATAGAGGTATAGATGAAACGCACAGGAAGAGAGAGGGGTATCACATGCAACAAAAGTGGATTTAAAGTGGAATGTTATGGTTATGTTGCATGCTTCTTAACCAGATGTCCACCAGGACAGCATGAAATGATCACTTCTAAGAAGGATTGAATGATATCTAAAATGTTTTAATCTGAGTTTAGAGTTCAGATCAAGTGTCAGGAGGCAATTTAGTGGCCCTGATATCCACAGTGCCTATGCCTTTGTGTGTAGCAATAAGTTTTCTTATAACAGGGATCATGATAAAGCTGTGGAATAAAAACTTTTTATGTTTGCCCTCTGATCGTTCACCAACAACCATCTGCATCTGTATTCAGAAGGTCCAACCACAATGAGAATAAAAGAAAACCCCAAAAAAAGATGTAGATAAATGCTTATCACCTTCCTCCACAGTAAGAAGTGATTTAATAAAATGGAACTTCTCAAAAGGTCCGACACTTGAAGGATCCCTGCACTTTGACACTTTGCTAAGCTCAGTGTAATCATGACATCTTGAAATAGCAGCTCACTTGAGTCATCTACTGTCACTATATGCAGAAAAGTGTCTACAATGAGGAGAGGACACATTTACCAAATTTACCCCAGGGAGTGCTGGAGCCTTACTATTTTTGACAGGCTGACTTTTTTTCCTCTGGTTAATTTTAGATCTTTATTTCTATCTCTATCTTTCTGTTCAGGCACTCTGACCCAGTTCATCCTGGTGCTGTATGGCACCGGCTCAGCATCCTCCAGGTCCTCTGACAAGCCTCAGGCTGGCAACGGCAGCTGTAAGACCCTGGACCTAAGACAGATATGCATCGGTAGGACTGCTATTTGTTGTCTCTAGTTCTGTCCTAACAGGACATTACTGTCACAGTAGCCGGGGAGTAGTAGTGTAATCACTGATTCATGTTGAAATGTGATATGTGAAGTAGCATGCATAGTGTGTGGTAAACAGGATGAAACATTATCCAGTATTTGCTCAGCTGCATCAGTCATGTGATTCTGTGTCAACTATGGGCTGACTTATTTGAAAGTCACACGGTTACCTCGTTAAAACTTCATATCCCAAGTCTCTTTAGTCTTAGTATCAATTTTAAATATAGATCTAACTTCTGATGAAATCAAATTCAATTTTACTCCAGGTCCCTTTTAATAATCTCATTTAAATTTAATGGTGTCCAAACCTCTGTCATCTACCACATCCAAATACTGCTATAGGCAAGGTCTAAAGATACCACAGCCTGAGCAGGACACAGTGTGAAGTCTCACACGTTGTCTGAAATAGTGACAGTCTGACACCTACAGGCTGTCAGAGGTACTTACATACTGACAGACAAGATTATATTCACAATCATTAGTGGGGGAACAGAATGTAATTATCATGTTATTTGTTTATCATGCATCTTACAGTGCACAGTTCTTTGTGGCTTAGGGCTCATAACTCCATTTTTCTCTGTTTTTGAACTGGTTGACAAGACCCTGCAGTAAATTAGATTTTTCTTCTTCTGTTGGCTCACACTCTTGTTTGTAGCTCTATTACCCTCAGCACCCAGAGTCTGTTAATTGCCATCATAGGCAATGGTCTGCATCTGGACCTCCTGCATATGGAAATGGGTCTTCTTACTTAAACTTGCTGCTGTCTGCATATAAATTGCAGTGCTTTTCGTCATTAGTTTTTTTTTTTTTTAGTCAGCAAAAGAAGAACTAACAAAAGTGGAAATGGTGACTTGGAAGCAAAATTGCTCTGAAAGTTTCTCCCACAACCACCCATGGATGAGTAATTACAGATATGTTAGACACATCCTTTTTTACCATGTTAACTGCTCTCTGAGACTTGAAAGTCTGGGCAGGAAATCTCATTCTCTGATTATTGGAAGTCTAACGAAGTAAAAGATGAGTGGCTGTTTATTTTGGTTTCTTCTTTGTGTTACAGAGTGCAATGCCGGCTACTACCTCTTTCAGCAGGGCTGTGTGAAAGAATGTCCACCAGGCTTCTCAGTGGGCTCCCAGCCGCTTAACTACACAGTAGGAAACTTTATAATGCCAGCCTCCGTCCCAGCCTGCATGCCCTGCCCATTGCCCTGCCTGACCTGCAGCAGCCTCAGCCCTGAGGCCTGCCTGTCCTGCCCCCCTCACAGTTCCCTGGACCCCATCTCTGGCACCTGCAACCACCTCAACCAATACATGCGTGAGTCCCCTAGCAGATTCATGGTGGGCCAGGGGAACCCGAGGCTGCAGCTCCAGCTCAGCTCCCAACTCCCCATCACTATTGCTGTGCTCAGCTGCATGGCCATCATTGCCACCTTCGCTGGGGTTTTCCTGCTGCTGCAGCTGCGCTCAGGCGCACTCATCAAGCTGCCCTCTCTGGAGGCTGGCAGCGGTCTTGGAGGCAGCTTCAGTCTCGGGGGAAAGAGGCTGGTGTCGTACCGTGGCATCCCGACAGTGTGGGGGGATGATGGGGTAAATACAGACTCCGAAAACGAAGAGTTTGACGTCCAAAATGAGAGGACTGCCTTTATCAAAACACAAAGTGCTCTTTAATGCCTCCCCCACATCCCTCCTTCTCTCCTGCTTTTAAAATCCTCTCAGCCCCGTTTGTCTGATAATTCGGGGCTGTGGTAACTGTCTTTTCACAGTCTTTTCTGGTTTTATTGCTCATCCCCTTTTTCACTTTTTCTGTCTTACTGGGTTTTCGTCAAAGTTCTGCTGTGGGATCTTGTCTTGCACTCTGTTGTGGGAGACCTGATGGGAAGCTGCTGTCTCTCAGATCCTGGGATGGCCCAAGCTTTGGTTTGTTCACACTTCGCCGCATTTCTATTAAACTGGCTCTCTCCCTCCTCTTGCCCTCAATCACTAACAGTGTCTGTCTGTGCAGAGTCCATTTTCCCCTCCAGCTCCAGCTGCTCTTTGTTACCATAAACAAATGATTATTATTTGCTTTCTTCCTATTTTTTCAGTCTCAGTGCAGTAGCCAGATGAGATTGCTGAATATAAAGAGTAGAAGTGTGTGTGTGTGTGTGTCGGTGAAAATGAATGTGTGTGTGAAATAGAGTATGTAAATCTAGTGAACAGTGTAGCGCCCTTTATAGAGAAGCTAAAGCTGGTCCTGTCACATTTAGTACTTAAACAAGTGGTAACATAAAATTGAATTATGTGGCATGAAATCTGGTTTGGAAAGTGTTAAAATCTGCTCAGAAAAGCACCACTTTTCCTTAGTGATTTATATTTGAAACACGCAAAATAAAACACAAAAGAACTGACAAGGAAATATTCACACTTTGACAGGCAACACACAATTATAAGCAATCAGAGAAATGGCAGCAGGCCATTAAAGAGCTTTCTGGACACGTCCTCTCTGTCACCCTTTTTTTCATGAGACAACAATTGTACGTACTTGAAACTGAATCTTTCATAGACTCACTTTTTTATGTGTGCTGTTATTGTTCTAGGTGTGATGGGGGCTTTAGTTTTTCAATTGTACACAGAATCTGGAGACATATCTCAGCTCTGGCAGGAACAACCTGTGTGTCACACAACTAGAAAAGCTTCCTCCAGACTTAAGAAATTCACGATGGACTGAACTCATTCTGGTTTGGAAACTATAAATCCTCCCAACCTCATAACCTCCCAGCTATGACATAGAAGGGTATAAAAATAAGGTAAATTAAGAGGAAAGAAAGACACACACTTACACAGAGAGGCTACCTGTTCAACCCTGAGGCCCAATCCCTTCCAGGGATATTTAATTTCTGTGTCTGATGTGCTCACATCCCGGGGCTGAGACAGGCAGTTGAGGTGCTGATGGGACCCAGAACAATATGTGACTGTTGAGCACAAGGGCTTCTCAAAGCTGCTCACAGGTGTTGGTGTTGAGTTATGTGATTGATTCCTTGACAGTGCAGAAACAGTGAAAATACATCAAGGCTTCCCCTTTTGTCAGAGCACATTAGCACTACAAACACACATTACACATGCCTCATATCATAATAGCTGAAAGTTTGTTTGTGTGTGTGTGTGTGTGTGTGTGTGTGTGTGTGTGCGTGCGTGTGTGTGTGTGTGTGTGTGTTCGTTTATGGCTGATAAATGTTAATCTGCTCTCTGAAGTGTAGGTTTCCTTTTCTTCCCTTATCTCAGTCTCTGCTCTCTTTTCCAAATCTTCAGTATAGTTTAGAAATCCTGCGTTGACTCCACATCTCATCAACGTCTCTGCACTTACCCTCCAGTCTTCATCTAATCTGAATTTCAGATTATCTCTTCAGTGAACTTGCCAATTAATTATATTCTGAATGATACTGCAGCAAACTATTTATTCTGAGAGATTTTAATCATACCTTTAGGGAAGATTGTTTTAAAGTGATTTTTTTTTTTTTTTTCCTCCCTGGGCTGGTTATCATCAAAAATATGCACCTCATGATTTAATCCAGTGTAGCCATTTTTCTACTATGTTGAAATAATTATTATTCTTTTTTTTTTTTCATTTCCAGTACAAAAATAATGGCACTTGCTGAGAGAGGTTGTCATGGTGATGACATGCATACAGACTGCAGCTGCTCATCCTTTTATCTACCTCTCATATCATTCAGCAAGGTTTCATATGCTGTTAGAGGAGCTGTTAAATGATTATAGAGGTCAAATTATATGTAGGTTAGACAACACATCTCTAAACAGGTTTAGGTTTAGAACAGAAACAAACTGAAACAAATGCAAGTCAGAAACTGTAAAGCTGCTGTGTAAATTTTGGTCCCCTTAAACTCCTCATTCTTCTAAAATGTTTTGCCTTTTATGATCAGCATTCATGGGCAGTCCCACATGGGCTTCAAAACCTGTTATTAAAAATTGAAGGATTGTCCATAGATCTTGTTGGCCAGAGACTTAAATGTGAAATCAGGCTAAAATACTCACAGGCATATATTTTCCTCACCTTTCCCACACAATTTCCACCCAGATGGCTTCAGCTTGGATTAAGACCTTTTTGTTTCTTTCACTGACAATCAAATCATTTCTTTGTTTTGTGGGTGGAAAGGTGCACGAGCACACAAAACAAATTGATTTTAATTTGACCACTTGTGTTACGAAGCCTTCTCCGAAGGTGTTTATTCATAAATATTGTATGTAGAGTTGAATGTGATTTAAATTACAAAAGCGTGTTCCGAAAGAAAAGGAAAAAAAAAAAAGTAAAACCAGCGGAGGATAAAGAATTTCAAACCCAATACCTGCCAAAAATCCTGTGCAAAAGAGTGGCATGTATGCTCTTCAGCACAGCACTGCACCAGAGAGCATAATAACACTCATGTGGCTGGTGCAGGTCTTGCATATTTTGGCTACACTGGATAGGAAACCAAGCCTCGAAAGGAACAAAACTAATGTGGCTACAGAATAATGAAAGTGTGCCACGGCTTGTTGTGATGTACATTAGTGCCTACTGCCATTTAGGCTTCGATTAGCCCCCATTTATGGAGGGCGATCATTTAAAAGTGTAATGTAATAAAAAAAAATGTACCTACAGCCTCAGACTTGAGCTACAGAATCTTATTGACTTCCAAGGTTGGTGTGAAGTCTGTAAACAGCAGATATCGGGCTAATTGCAGCACCAAAAAGGCTTCCACAAACTATTTTCTTAAACTTACCAGGCTCAGAGTTAGCTTTTTTTTAGATATTTTGGGACTTTGATCAATTTCTTGAAATTAGCGTGGGTAATTGATGCTCAGTCTAGTCAACATTATATATTCTGCTTCTTCCCTTACAAAATATTCATATATTTCTTCTACAAACATTTTGAGTTGTTCAGACAAATTTCACACTGTGCACACAAAATAATTAATATTTACATATTAGCTTGATGTTGTGTTCACTACAGTTTGACTGAGTCAGGAAACTTTAAACTGATAAACTCAGAGCTGTGTGCATTCAAGTGTCCAACTTTTAAGGAAATCACAAATGCAGTCAGCATTAAGTAGCTAGTGCTTCCAAAGCACAAACAGCTGCAGAAAACCATTAGCAGCCAGCTTTCTCCTGTCACTGCAAGACTGTGATGGAAACTACACACTAAAAATGAAGAGGTTCTGTAATTGTGCCAGAACACAGCTCCTAATTATAAGGCAAATATTTCACAGGCACTTGAGTGTGAAGCCTTTAAATGTTAAAAATAACAGGAATGTTGCAAAAATCAGCTTATTGCAATTTGTCTCCTCTGATTATAAAGAAAAACTCACTGGTGGGCACAATGGAGGCTTTGTCTTTATTCCACTGATTGACGTCATGTGGATCTTGATGTCGCTTCAGTCCTGCCTCAGGATGTAGTCTGCAGTGATTAACACAATGTCGGATGGAGTTAATAGGAGCAATATCTTTGGCATAACCAAAGACAATCATTTCAGTTTTGTCTGTTTAGCGTTTAGACATGTTGCTTTCAGGTTGTCACAGTCCATCGACCCCTTCACTCATGTTCAAAGTGTTTTGTTTTAATATCATCATGTCACCTTTGCCCTTTTGAAGATCTGTGGAAGCACCCTGTATGTTCAGCAGCTTTGGGGGGGAGGAGGTAGAATGTATCCCATCTCCATTAACTTAAGGGCTGAATCAGATCTGCGTGCACATGCTTGCTTAAGTTTAAATAAAACACTTTGTGATGGGGGCGGTTAGTGGAGCAGCCTCAGATGACTGTTGTTCTCCTCCCGCCTCCTCATGAGGTTCCTGGTCTGTGGCTGCACACAGTACCTTACAGATTTGTGATCTATGAATAATGTACAAGAATGACTATCTTACATGGGACATAACTCTAAAATAAGGCCTATTTTTGTACTATATGAATGGTGCAGTGTAATTTTCTTGTAATTTAAAGATTTTTTTTTTTTTTTTTTTGCTCTTGTTTTTCTCCTTTTTATTTAATTGATGTCATTATAGATTCTACTAAAATAAAGATCTATGCAAATTTGAAAGTGTTTTTATTCACTGCAAATGCAAGATAAAAGTATGAAATGTAAAAATATCTTGGTCTTTTCTCCAATCTTTGAATTTTTGTGAACATGGACTTGGATCATTTGATTCCTTTGGCCCTTGAACAATTTTTGAAAAATAAAAATTATTACCAAAGTTTAGAGGTGACACATCTCACCTGGTGGACTAGAAAAAGAGCAGAAACTGCTCTCAGTCATGCTGCCAGCGTTGCTCTGTGGATGGATGTCAGTGTGAGTCAGTCAGTATAACAACTTTTAGTCCAGACTGAAATATCTTTTTGATGGATTGGTTAGAAATTTTGTACAGAAATTCATGTCTGTCCGCCTGAGTTGAGGTCTTAACAAAACTCCGAGCACAGCTGAGGCTGATGGGAATACCACTGGTTTACAGATATTGTCATTACCCAGAGTAACTGACCTGATGATGCTGCGGCAGGAAAGGTCAGGGGGTCACCACAGTGTTTACACTTCAGCCTATGGATGAAATGAATGTGTGCTGCAATAGTTTGGACATTTTGCTCAAAACCAACTCTGAAAAGAAAAGAGGAAAGGTCAGTGGGATTCACCCTCTGGGGATCTTGAATCCACTGGCCTTTCCATTTCCATACGTGTTGAGATATTTCAGTCTGGATCAAAGACCACAAGTGTCACAACCTTTAATCATGGCTGGTTTTCAGGTGAACCTTTACCATGGCAGAGTTACATGAATCCTGTCTGTGACTGGTGATTTCTTTCTTTTTTTCTTTGAACTCTGGCTCTTCATTTCTGGGTGATTCTGAGTTTTGTTCTCAGCTGTGTGAGACTGGAGCTGGTGATTCATTTCTGGCAACACAGAGCTTTGAACTGATATATTGACTAGAAGCTCCTTCTCTGTAGTGGTCAACGTTTCCACATGATTCAGAAGCAGAGCCTGATCTTCACTAAGCTCACTTTGCTTCCCAGTAGGAGTCAACATGAAACTATGGACCTCCTGCTGCTCTCCCTCCTGACCAACTCCTCTTTCATCTGTGGTGGGAAAACTGTAAGGATATAATTCAAGTCTAGGGATAATACCTATCCTGTGTAAAGCTATTGTGGGTTTCACGCCAGCTGTGCTGATGGTCAATCTCTTAGCACCATTAAAAACTAATATTTATCAAATATATAACAAACACTCAGCTGAATGCATTGTTGTGCTACTGCTGCATGAACTGCAGGTGAGATGACCAACACCTGTCTTCAGTTTACTTCTGCTAGTTGTCACATCCATTTGAATAAATTGTGTAATATATACAAAACACCACTTTGTGAAATGATTTAGGATGTTATCTCATTAGGTTCATTATAAAATATATAGCCAAAGATTATAGAGGTTTATTTTATTTTATCCAAAAGTCTGTTTTCATGTATTTATTTCCAGCCTCTCACCTTTCAGCCAATCACATGTTCCCTGTTTCTGCCAGACAGCAGTTTAGTTACTGTTACTGTTGGCTAGAACAACGTGTCCATATAGGGTTCGTATATTCCTTATATAAAGCATTATCCACATTGAACAGTATATGAATTATTGTACAGACGTGCCCTGCTGATGACTGTATGTATGTCTTCAGGATTAATTGTAGCAGCTCTTAGTACCGAGAGCCTGCAAGACTAATGACATCCCATGAACTCACAACTTGATACACATGCAATCAAAAACAAAGAAATTGTCCACCTATATAATAATATATACCAGTGATGCAGGGATTGCAGTTATCTCTGCAGACACTGAGGATAATCCCTGGATGGGTCAGTCACATGCTGATTAAAATCAGAAGGGTCTCTAAAATGTGAACATATTTTGAGATAAATTTTTTGTTAGGCTCTGTTTGAAATGCTGAACTCAGTATGATTCATTATTGATTTTGGGCAGTGGCCAAATGTTAGTTTTTATTGAATAGTGTTTTGGAATTAGCTGTGACATTCAGAATTTAAATGTCCATTGTGCAAATACATGTTGTCATTTTCATTTTATCAAAAAAGGACAAATCTAATTTTGATGTAATTTTTAATACAATTTTTATTATATTTTTCAAAAGGACAATATTTCAAATATTTATTTAAAACTTGTTTTAGTGTGGCTGGGTCCAATCCCAGCTAACATTAGCGGAGGGCAAGGTCGCCAGACTATCACAGGGCTGATTTTTTTAATTAACCTGCATATATAAATTAAACATCCTTAACATATACAGATGCAACATATGACACCATATAAAAACATATCAAATAGATGTGTTATTGTACATGTACAAAATCTTCCTTCATATATCTTATAAAATTATCTTCATATATCTAGAGGATGTGTGATGATAATATATCACCTTACAGGTAATGTGGCAACATTTTCTCTTGATATAGAAGCATATATATTGTACATGTCCAGATGTGCTGTATCTCCATAGCTGCATGTCCACATCACAGTCCTGAGACGTTCTATGAGTTTTATAATGTAGATTAAACCAGACTAGATTTGATATAGGTGTCACTGTGACTATGCCAACATCCTGATGCATATGTAGTGGTGTAGAAGGACAAAGTAGCAATAATTGGAAATATTCAAGTAAGGCAGTAAGTCCTCGTGTGATTTTTAACCACCTGGGTAGATGTACTAATTCAGTGTATAAACCATTTAATTGGTATGACTTCATTCTCTGCTACCTATAGCCACAGTAGTTTGCAACACCAAGATCTACAACTGCACAAAAATATAAAAGCTAACATTTCCTCTGTGGTCTGTAAGCATAGCCTGAGCCGAGCTGCATTGTTTCTTTGTATTTCTTTGTCCCTTCTTCTCTCCAGCCTGTATAATGAGTGTATTTGATGATGTATAGTTGGTGTAATTAAGGTAATGAGTTTACACCAGAGAGATTGCACCCACAACTAACCAAGTCATAAATACAAGTAATGAAGTATGACTTGGTACAGACTGTGGTAATAAGAATTTTTTATGCAACAAACACAATCAGTGGTTTTGATAAAAGTCTGTGAACAGTTTCCTTTAGAAAACAACACCCACAGAAGTTTAGAGCAGACTGGCCAATGTCCAAACTTAAATAGCACCAGGCGCTATGTTTGAATGAATTCTTCCCTGTTTTATGTGCAGTGGCATATTGGGTCCAGCAGTAAACCTGCACCTGCCTGCATCAGACTTTCAGGTCACTGTGGGGAAGTTTTGAAGCCGCATTACTCCACTAACCTGCATACCAGATGTTGTTTTGTACATTTATAAGAACACAATGTTAAAAGTAAAAGAGTAAAAACTGAAAACCTGCAGTGGTGGGAGAAGTAGTGCGGTCATTTAGTAAAGGTAACAACAAAGAAAACAGTCAACCTAAAGTGTGAAAGGCTGGCTTAGTGAAATTAATTATTACTACTGTTGCACTGATGTGTAAGTCGCATTTTATGTTTTCAATTGGTTTGGTTAAATTGGTTAAAGTTGAGCCATATTGGAGTTTACAGAGAGTTTTTTAAATAGTTAGTTAAATATCAGGGGTTTCTAATGCATGAAGATAAATGTGAACATTTGTGGTCATTAACTAAGATGAGTTGTACATTATGAGCTCAGGTAATGATCTTTCTCATGCAGCTTTCAGCCTCATGTTATTTTGAGATATTAATACATTTGCAACAATAGTTTTTTCAATGCACCTCTAACTTTGTTCTTAAATTGAAAGCAAAAACTCAATTACCAGCACAACCACATTCAAACTGACACAAGGAAGTGCTGCCTTAGATGAACCACTTTTTTTTTTGCTTATAGGGAAGTGAAACCCTTCTATCACAGAGAAACTTCTCTTGGCCATTGGCAGCTGCTTCAGCTCACCTCTCTGTTTCTGTCCCACTTATAAAACAAAAGTGTAGGATTCATTGCTTCCAACAAATCCCTCAGACAGGAGAGTGGAGAGTCTAACTATTCAGAGATGGGTTTTGGGGAGGACCTGAGGTGTCCACAGGCACATGCAGCAGTCATGCGGCTGCTGGACTCAGAGCTTCACTTAATGGAAGCCATGAAGAAGTGGATGGGTCAGCGGGCCAAGAGCGAAAGGGAGTTTGCAACACAGATGCACCACATGGCTGTCATGGTGGAGAAGCTGGACCGACCTCAGGCTGGCCCAGACTACATCAGTCAGCTCAACAAGGTGAGGTCTCACTGATCACTCTGTACCTGAGACTGCTCATTCACTTCACACACCACACAAAGCATGTGACTTTATTTTATTTTAAATTCAAGTTGAAGTTAAAATGAATGCACAACATTAGTGTTGTGTTACATACATTATTTATTCAATTAGTATTAAATAATACAAATTATTGTCCATTTCATTATTTTATTTGAGTTTTTTTCAAATATGTGACACAACGATATGATACATAGTTGTATGTGGGGGACATTTCGCTAATTAGAGTTAAGCTTGTGAATTTAATGTTTTCATCGAAAGGAAAGCATCCATATATATGTATATATGTGTACACACACACACACACACACACACATATATATAGGCCTAGGTACCAAATACCTTGAGCAAAACCTTATTTCGTCTTCCCTCAGTTGATATAGTTGAAACTGTTTGAAATGTTTAAGTAGCCTACAATTATCAAATTCAAAAAACTGCAACACTTCCTTTGACCGTTTCTGTGTACAGACGCCCTAAATTTCTTAAGAGGTCCTTTATCACCACACTTTCGTAAGCTTATTGTCTAATTTCCAGCTTCTATGTGTTTCTTTTGTTTTTTTTTCTGCATGCCTTTCAAATTTAGCATATTTAATCATTACATCTATATGGACTGTGCAAAATTTAAAGAATGTTACAAACAGTTGATGGCAGAGTTTTACTATGTCTCACTCATTTAAATGCCCTGTCTCCCTGAACTTTGCCCTCTGTCTGTCAGTCATGGGGAGTGCTGGTCTCACAGACAGACTTTCTCAGTCAAGTGATGAGAAAACGCTCTGAGGAACTGTTGGATGGTCCCATCAGCAAACTGACTCTGCTTATCAGAGACAAACAGCAGCTACGCAAAACCTACGCAGAGCAGTGGAATCTACTGAGGCAGGAGCTCAGCAAGGTGAGGACAAACACCCACCCACACACACACAGACACACAAACACACACATGCAAATACACTACTACTATACCAGAACAGCCATGATATAATCAGACCAAGGATTGTGATGAAACAAATAATATTTGATTCTTCTAGTGATGTTCTTCTGTTTGACTTTTCACACTCTTTTGCTGATACACAGACAACACATATGCACAAAAAGCTAAACTACACAAAAAAGTTTGAGTTTGAGTTCAGTGAAATTGTGTCGGTTCAAGAATGATAAATGTATTTTGTTCTATGATACCTTTGCTTTGTGAAATGTTTACACAATTTTTTATTTTTTCTAAATCCTGATGTGTGAAAATTTAACTTTAAAATCAACATCTCATAATCTACATCGACATTAGGTTATAAAGGAATATCTAATTTCCTTTGCAACTATTCCTGCACACATAAATGCACTTCTTTTAGCACAAGAATTCAGTGTTTAATGTGTTTATTTCTTCTGTCTTCTCTCTTCTGAGTTATTTCATAATTTTAAAATGAAAAAAAAACCCCACACCATTAGAATGACCTCATTTATGACACAGTGATCATGGTAGTGGTAGATATTTTACATGAGTCATACAACATGCACAAGTTGTTGCTTGTTTTCTCTAGTGTATCATCCTGACATACAGATGAGCACTGCAGCGGCAGCTTTATTAACAGACAGCAGTCAAATAAAATGAGGTTCAATAGACTGGAAAGAATATGTGCAAATGCATTTTGATGGGATCTCAAACTGGTGACTGCTCCTCACTGTTTTTATTACCCAATTACATCAGCAGCAAACAGCAAATGATATGTTTCTTCCTTTGTCCGTATTTGGTTGCATTTTGTCCGTTTGGCATTTGTTTGTATATTTGAATTTTCTTACTTTGCCGTGCAGCTTTAGTTTTGCGTGCAATGCTGTGCAGTTACAATAGATACAATTCATCGTGTGAAAGCAACTGAATGACAACAGAGAGGCAGTGTGTTGGAGGCTTAGGTATTGACAACAGCTACATAACAAAGGTCAGATCATTTCCTCATATGTCCCCTTTCATGTTTCGTGTTCCTCCAGTGAAATGTAACATGGCCTCAGTCCACTTCCTGTGCCGAGTTGTGATCTCACTCAGCAGGGCTGTTTGTCACTCTACAAAAAGCTCCTTTTTGCACATGACACTTACACATACACACATACTTACACTTTCCATCTGTATGTCTGATGTAAAAGATCATGTTGTTTTTCTATTTGATGTATAAGGTGACGCAAACAGAGCTGGAGAGGCTGAAGAGCAGCTACAGACAAGCAGCAAGAGATGCAGCTCAAGCTAAGAGGAAGTACCAGGAGGCCAGTAAAGGTGTGGATTCCTGGTCTAACTAACTCTGAACAGTTTCATATTGATGGCACAGTCTAAATTTGTTCTTATGCTGAGATTTTCCTTTACCAGTTTGGTTCGGGTCTGAGAGCGATGTTATATAGATACAGTGTAAAACTCAAGATTTCCACCGTCACATAATGTATGTGTCATCCCCTTCCTGTATATGTGTACAGATAAAGAGCGAGACAAGGCCAAGGAACGTTACGTAAAAACCTCACTGAGACTCCATGAGCTCCATAATGATTACGTCCTCTCCGTGCAAGCTGCTCAGGTTTACCATCAGCAGCACTACAGTCAGGTCCAGCCTGCCCTGCTCAGCGCACTGCAGACACTGCAGCAGGAGATGGTGCTCATACTGTAAGACTGGCTGTGTGAATGTCCGTGAGAGTGTGGGTGTTTGTGTCTGAGGATATTTGAACAGAGAAGATATGAGTGGCAATAAAATGACAAGATCGTTTCATTTCCAGCCATTTGTTTTAATTAATGTAAGAACTCCATCAGTTTGCATAGTTTTGAAATATGCCTGAGCTGATGCATTACAGTCAACATTTAGCTCTATTTATGTTGCATTAACATCATATCAATATCAGAACACTTCTGCAATCCAATTCAAAAAAAGAAACAAGAAGTGAAAAAGTGAAATGAATGATCTGAATTTGAAAGATCTGTTTATTAAATGTTGGGTCAGGTGTCAAGAAAAAAGAGCTGTGATGTAAATATAATTTGAATTTGGCTAAATCTTGTAAAACAGTCCTTGAAATCGATGAACAGGCCAACAGCTGTACTTCATGTGTAATGCATATTCTTCATATGCTCCTCCTGCTCCCCTGATCCAGAAAAGAGATCCTGCAGGAGTATTTCGACATCTCCACTTTCCTTCATCACGAAGTGGTGCGGATCCACAGGGAGATGTCTTTGGCTTTAACAGCCATCGATCCTCACAGAGAATATGAGAGCTTCATTCACCAGAACAGGCAAACTCTTCTTCTCACATATCAACCATGCAATCAAGATAAGCCGCCTTGCAGAAGAATGATGCTATGAACTGCGTGTCTGTGTTTGGCTATGTGTGTGTGTTTGTAGGTCTGTGGGGGAGATTCCTGCTTGTGCAGAGTTTGATTGCAGCCTTCTGGAGGACACTGAGCAGCTAAACCCCAGAGAGATTGAGTTGAATGACCTCACACTTGAGACAGTCCAGCACAAGTGAGAACAACGAAACCAAAGATGACTAGACTCCAATTTCCTTTTTTAAAATCTTAACTACTTCCTCCTCCTAACACTGCTCTGTTCTAGGTTCCCCCTATTTTTTTTTTGTGCATCAATTACTTCCTCCTGATTATTTTACTGTCCTCTTCTCCCAGACTGACTGCAGTAGAGGAGGAGCTGCTGGACCTCGCTCGGACTCTGGGTTCTCAGCAGACCTCGGTTGAACAGCTGGAGCTGGAGCTGGAGGATGAACAGGAAGGTGTAAAAAAAGGCCAGAGGTGAGGCACTAAAGACATGAGCCTGAATCAGTGGTGCTCTGATGTTGTATTCAGAGGTTATACAGGAGGTTTCAAAATAAGAACACAGTCTTCGGTAGCTGTGAGGACAAATTAACAAAGTTTATCTCTGCGGGCAGTCATTTCCATCGGGAGAGTTCAGCATGTTCTTGGTCGGGCAACAGCTAATAACCAGTGTGGTCTCAGGGACAGTAAGTGCCTTATGAATTATAATACAGTAATATAGTCAGAGTTATGGAGCTCAACCCTCTCATTTGTCTTGGCTGTTGAGGCTGTCTGAAGGTGTTAGAGGTTTACAGTCCTGTGGGAGTGATCCAGTCATTAACAAGCTCCTGGAGGACAACTGGAAGTGATGTGTTTATTAGCAAAAGGTTTATAACTTGTAAGGGCAGCTGGGGAGCACATATGGTGGTGGTGGTGTTAGTGTAGTAAGTGGAGGTTATGTTGCCCTTTGGTCTGGATTTTGAAGAAACATTTTATAAATAAACTGTGACAGTCTTGCTTAGGTTAACCAAATTTGACCTCTTGTAGCTGAGAATCTGATTAACTGATGAAAAGTCTGAATTGCTTCTCTATTCACCATCACTCTGAAATAATTTCAAGCATCAAGCTTTCTTCGGTTTGACTGGTGCATACAGAGATCTGATCAAACAGCACGTTGGTTTAGCTTGTTCTTTACAGTTGACAAAACTATCTCATCGCATTTTGTTATAGCTTTAAGACCACTGAATCACTATTTGAATCATTACCTATTAAATGTAAGCAACTGTCCCCTGGACTTGTAGGGCCAAAAACCCCAGATACACTGCAATAATCCATCTGGTCATAGCTACCTTTTTGGAAAAAAGAAGACAAGACTAACATTATTACTATACTTTGCCATAATGGAATACTTTACTAGAGAACTGGTTCAGATTGCTGAAAAAGTGAACAAGATGAAGAAAGCGAACACTGAGAGTAAATACTCTCGCAAGGGGAGACAATGAGACACAGGGGCAACACAGTAGGGCATTAGTACACGGTCAGATAATCATCCAGGAGGGCAGGAAGTGCAGGGACCTGGAACAAAATGACTGGTGAATATTAAACTAAAACACAACATAAATACTAGAAATATGAGGGAAGAAGACTAAAGGGACTTAACTGAAAAAACATGCACTTCATAAAGAAAAGCAGCACATGCTCACATGTGAGAAGCTGAAATCACAATGTTTGACATTTTTGCTATAAAAAATCACCATATAATTATTATCCAAATAGATGCAGATTGGTTTCTGCAACTAAATGGGCACATAATGACACTGTGATTATAGTGTGTGCATTGTGCTGTATGGGCTGGACAGGATATAAGAGATGACAGCGAGGGTGGTCATCAGGGTTCAAACAGCAAGTTTCTACCCTGGTGCCCTCTTCCTGTGCTGTTGACCCTTGTGTTGATTAGGTAGCTAGTTCTATTGTAGTTGTTTAGAAGGACTCATTTAAAGTTTACTGGTCTCACATGCTCAAAGGCTAACTAAGCTCATATTGATCGCATCAATCAACAGGAAGCATCTGCAAACATATCTGTACAGACAGGCTTTTTATAGATGTCCGTTTGCGCTTGGACAGTCTTATCGTGCCACTGTGTTATTTTATGAAGTTGCCCTTCCCCTTTGGGCTTCTCACACTGAGGCCCTACAGAATATATCAATTACCTTCCTTGACATACAGCTGCTTTCTGTTTGGTGCAGGGTCTACCAGTTCAGCAAGCGACATGCGCTGGAGGAGTGCCGGCAGCAGGTTGCTCTGTCTCAGGGTATGAGAGCCAAGCTGGAGGCTCAGAGACTTATTCTGAAGGAGAAACTGGAGCAACTGGGCTCCAGAGATCCTCCCTTTGCCCTGACACTGGACTCAGACACTGTTTCAATTTCATCCAACTCAAGCAATGTATGTCCTTTCTGCCAGAGGCGTTCCATTGTCTTTTTTTAAAAATTTTTTTTGTCTTTTTTTTAGTTTTTCATCAAATTAGTTTCATTAGTCAATCAGATGCAAAAAAATTGGTTGGGTGTTGCATTTGAAGTAAAAAAAAAAACATGTCATGGTATGAGGAAAAAAGATCATGGATAACTAAAACTATGGCTGGTATGAAGTACAAAGCAAAAACATAGAAACAGTCTTTTGTTCGCTCTGAACATTATCACAACATTATCACAATATTATCAGATTATGACTTAAGGAATTTATTTACACAGTGTTTGCACCAGCGGGGCAGATTTTTTGTACTGCAAGTAATCTTGGATATTTTCCAAGTCAAGTTAAAGGGCTGAACTAATATCTTAGCAGCAGCATTGGGTCTAGTGGCAACATCAATAAGAGTTAGATATTACCACTTGTTTATTGATTTTTAAAGACGACATTTAGACTAAAGGTTTCTTTACCACTCTGTATGGGTCTTAACACTTTCGATAGCCACCGTCTCCAGGGGCTGAATCCAAATGAATTTGGTGATCTTCTGACTTTTGTTGTAACTCCACCATCAGGTCAAAGTTTTTTCTTTTATTTTGATTGTATTCGTGAGGAGATAGAAATTATTATGATGTGCTCTTGTTTTTTTTTTTGTTTTTTTTTCAGGACCACAGCCAAACATCTTCCAGAGTCTTGATGGAGGGGATTTTAAACAATCTAAGTGGCCTGTTTAAACCCAAATGTGAGGTATGGTAAACAATTAATATTAAACAATTACAATAACTTCTGGCATCGTTGTACATAATAAACAGTACTTTGTGTGTTGCTGAGCAACATTTTAAAAGAAAGGACAGTTGTTCCAGCTGAAGGACACTTCCCTCCTCAGTCCTCCTGCTCCCTCCTGCTCCTTCCTGCTCTTGACTCTTACTGCAGCACCTGTTTCTCTACTCTCAGACCTCTTGCTACACAACAAACAATTCATCATGCTTTGGTGAAAGTGCCCGAGTTTGTATGTATCCTCTGTACTGTTGGGCTCACTCAGGCACATGATCTCTCTTTGGGGTCTCCTGCTTGTGAAGGCACCATGGGACTTATTGAGGTCAGCTTTGTCGGTCAAGTTACTACTTTTGAAATTCTGCCTGACCTAAAACTAAGTTTACTTCTCAGGCAGTCAGTTTACATTTCATCGTTTTATCTATGCTGTCAGACTGTAGTACACAGGGAGCAATGATCCAGCTGTCCTACAACAGTAAAAGGCCTAGCGCAGTCATTTAATCTGTCAGAAAGACAAACATGTCTGCATGCTGTCCATAATGTGTTGGATTTAAAATCAAAATTATTTAAAGTGTGAACCATTTCTCCCTCCAACTCCCTACTTCATGGTATCCTGGCGACATGAAGGTTGGTGCAGTTAGAGTTTAAAGTATTATAGACTCTTCTTTGAAGTATCTCTATATAATCTCTACAGAATCATCCTAAAACCCAGCCTTAAAAACTGCTTGATTTTTCATTATTCATGTCGGCTTTAGAGGTTTTGCTGTTCTCTGTCCCTGCCTACAGCTTCTTCCAGTCCTCAGCTCGGTGCAGGAGGTGGATCGTCCTCTGGGGCAGCAGGACTGGTACCACGGAGCCATTCCCAGACTGGAGGTTCAGCAGCTGCTGAAGAATAATGGAGACTTCTTGGTGAGGAAGAGTCAAGAGAAACATGGTTATGTGCTCTCCGTGCAATGGGATGGATCCTGCAAGCATTTCCTTATTCAGAACACGGATGTAAGTAGTAACGTTTTACTTTTGATCAATGTTTGATCACTCAACAACAATTACAGTGATAAAAATATGATGATGAAGGATGTTCTATTTCCTTCCCAATTTTATTTATATGAGAGAGGAAGTTAAGACAGTATGTAAGTATTATAGTTATTTTGTACATGGTGTTATTTTCTGCAACTTAAACAGAGGTTTGTTGAGAATTAATACAAAATGAATATTTTGTATTTATTGTTTGTAAATGCCTTTCCATGTGTGTCAGTAGAATCTGTACCGCTTGGACGGACAAGGCTTCCACACTATCCCACTGCTGATCCATCATTTACTATCCTCAAAACAACATATCACCAAGAGGACTGACATAGTGCTGAAGAAACCTGTGCTGAAGGTATACACACACACACACACACACACACACACACACACACACACACACACACCTAAACTTGCTCTCCAATGATCTTTCCTTCAAAGTCTAGTCTCTGTTTAAAACAACAAGAGTATGTGTTTCTTACTTGTTCATTTTGAACCCCCTTAGGACAAGTGGGTCCTGGAACATGATGACATTATTTTGGGACAGCTCATTGGACGGGTGGGTAAGCTTGACATCTGCTGATAGAAATGGAGAAGTGAAGTTAGTGAAAGCAAATATTTAATTGTTTAATTAATTGCTTTTTATCAAGCCCATTAATAGAGTTAGCCATGAGTATTGTGCCTGTGTGCTTGTCATCTCAAAATGCTGTGAACATATTTGTATTAACCTTTTTGGACAAAGGATAAGGAGGACCTGCACAGTGAGTCACATTAATTTGCTTTAACATAAGTGCAGTGAAGACCTTATTGCCAGGAAAGTTTGAATGCTTTATGGTCTGTCTTAGATGAATACTTGATAAATCTCTCCTCTCCATAGTTGGTTACAAAAAAGGTCTTGTTTTCAAATACAAGACTTCAATACAAAATGAAGAGTTCTTAAGAAATGCATTATATAATTTAGCCCAAAGCTATTATAAGTTTTCATCAGTTTGAATTATTCAAATAAAATGGGTACCTTGGAAAGTTACTGGGTTTGAGTCCACTTTTGGTTTCTGTTGTGTTTCAGCAAGCAAACACTGCAAATAGGGGGTTTTGTCCTTTGGAAACAGAAAATGTTGTCCTTCGTCACTTTACATTGATATTGCTTTGGGAAGAGGAACTCTTTATGGCCAGTATGGATATCATCTTAGCGAAAACCTGTGGAGCAAAAACTGACATATTTAAGTTTAAAAACTGTAACTGATTATGTTTGTGCTGATACCACACAGGGAAACTTTGGAGAAGTGTACAGTGGTTGTCTGCGTTCTGATAAAACTCCTGTAGCTGTGAAATCCTGCAAAGAGAACCTGGCCCCAGAGCACAAGAGTAAGTTCCTGATGGAAGCCAGGTTAGTACACATGTACACACACACACACACACACACACACACACACACACACACACACACACACACACACACACACACACACACACACACACACACACACACACACACACTCGTCTCTGTACTCCTTTCCTGTGTAGGATCCTGAAGCAGTACAACCATCCGAACATTGTGAAGCTGATAGGGGTGTGCACACAGAAACAGCCCATCTACATCATTATGGAGCTTGTTCAAGGTAGATTATTATCCTGATCGACACCACATTAATGTCTCAAGTCGAGATTTATCATACCATTATTGCTTCCCCACTTTACTCCATCATCACTTTATATATTTATAAAGTTTATATATGTTTGTGTGTATTTGATAAGGTGGTGATTTTCTCAGCTTCTTGCGGCACGAGGGTCCCAGTCTAAGTGCAAAGCTGTTGGTCAAAATGACAGAAAATGTAGCAGCTGGCATGGAGTACCTGGAGAGCAAGAATTGTATCCACAGGTAGGTCAGTCAGCCTGTCAACATTTGTTCAGCCTCCTTTGTGGGGACAATACAGTTTACAGTGTCTTGTCTAATCATATAATAATAATATAATTACATAATTATATAATCTAAGTCAAATAAAGTTGCATCACAGGGTTGGTTGACAATTTAAACAAAGTAGTTTACCAATGACACACAGTAACTAAGTACATTCGCCCGAGAAATGTATTCAAGTATAACATTAAGGTACTTGTACTTTAGTTGAATAATTTCCAATTTTAATTATATAATACTGTTATTTTTGTAACTTTGTACTTAAACTCCACTAAATTGCATTTATATTTATTTCAAGGCTTCAGTTACTGGTTATTTTGCAGATTCAAATTATTTATTCAAAATATAAAAAAATAAATTATGACATTTATAAAGTTTAAGCTACCCAGAAGTACATGAGGTAAATAAAATCAGCCCCATCTTTATCAGCTGCACCATTAAGGTAATATGCACCTAAATGCATTACAGTCTAATAATATACTGCATGGGGTCCGAAAGTCTGAGACCACCAGTCAGGATATTTCCATTTTGTGTTTGTTTCAAATGTAATATTGTTTTTTCAGTACAAATAATAACATCAGCAAAACAGTTTGTGTGAAACGTTGAATCTTTATAAAATTTTTAGTAAATAATTAATAATTAGTATTTGGTATGCCACACTTTTTGCAAACTCCACAAGTTTGTGCAAAGCCTGATGACCCATGTGATCTCAGTTTGATTCCCCAATGTTTCACAGAGCCTCTTGTGACAGAGTGCTTGGCTTTGCTGCCTGGCTCAGTTTTCAAGTGAGTAAATGTTCAGTGAGCTGTTTGGGTTAATTATCCTGCTGCTGTATGAGTTATTCTCTTCAAAGATAAAGATGTAAACTATAGGGTACAGCGTGTCTCTGAAGACTCCTTTATCAGGGTGTTGTCAGTTCAGTTCAACTGCCACCCACCCCAGCACCATGTGTCACTGTTGGTTTGATACACTGAGATTTCATTCTCTAACCCTGAGTTTAAGACACAGGAAACACAGAACACAGAAATTCTCAATCATGTCATCAAACTGCACTTTAATTGTTGACAGCTGTGATATACTTTAAGGTAGAACTAGAAACCTACTGTGTTGTTTTTGTTTGTTTTTTCACTCAAATGAAAAAAGCAGAATAACTTTATTCACGAGTGAATTCATTTATTTAGCAGACACTTTTTTGCTAAAGCAACTTACAAGTAGTGGAATGAAAGTCAACAAGTTAAATGCCATCCCTCTTTTAAACATCATGTTTTCAGAGATCTAAAGGGGAAGTGCTCAGTCTCTCTCTTTTTCAGCGTGTGGTTTTCACGTGGTTAGAAGCTGCTGCCCTGACTTTCATTGGGCCATAGAAAATGTTCAAATGCAGTCAGACAGATGTGTCATTGTTATCTGTCTATGTAATGCTGACATCTCTTATTGTAAAGCAATTTTCAGACATTAAAAAAAACAAAATGTTTTACAAAAATGTGACATTTTGAATATAAAGTAAACTACAGTATGAAGTCTCTTAGATGAAGGTGAGACATCTTCAAGAAACTAAAACCAAGTCCAGTTGGCCTAAATTCAGCTTTCTCAGAGATTTCTCTGTAGTGCTTTATAAGGCAGTTTGGAAGGAGTGACAGTCAACTCAATATGTAGATGCTAAATTAGAGCCTTGTACACTACAATTTTAAAATATGCTGTAAGAGAGTGAGCCTTGGCAAAGGCATTGAACTTGGTGTGATATGTCCTTTTTTTAAATTTCGTTTTTAACAGGCCGACCATGAGTGTAGAGACACAGCCTCAAAAGACTGTGGATGTCACAGATTTTAATATCAAACAAACAAACGAACAAAACTGAAACTAAAATGAGAAAAAGCTGGAAACAAAAATACTGTATCAAATTTGTGAAACTGAATAACAACCCTCACCCTTTTTAATGAAAATACTGTAGATGCAAACTAAAAAGGGCCTGTATGCATGATTTCCAGCATCTGTTGTTTGGTGGGAGTGTATGGGGGGGGGGGGGGGGGGGGGGGGTGTTCTGATGTGAGGTTGTGACATCCGGCTCATTACAGTGGCGCAGTACAATTTGCCCAGTGGGTGCAGATCAGTGCAGGCTGCTGGTAGCTGCTCAGCCTGTAACACTGCATGCCTAACTGCCTCACATGCAACACCAGACACATGACAAGAAAGCCTGCTCTCCAACTCCTTGTTGTTTTATCACTGCTTCTCATTTTGTTCATGGAGGGCATGATGTTTTTCTGTTGCTTTCTCCATTTTGCCTCTGAAGTCCTTCTGAAATCTTTTTCCCTCTTCTCTTTTTCTAAGGGACTTGGCAGCAAGAAACTGTCTGGTTGCAGAGCACAACATGGTGAAGATCAGTGACTTTGGGATGTCCCGTCAGCAAGATGACGGTGTCTACTCTGCAGAGGGCGGCCTCAGACAGATCCCTGTCAAATGGACAGCTCCTGAAGCCCTGAACTATGGTGCGACACAACTTCCTCTGCCCTGCAGTCACAGCCAGACACACTATCTCTGTTTCTGTCTGCCAAGTTCAACCCTGACAAAGACCTGTGTCTGTGCCTTTACCATTGCTGCCCCCTGCTGGTGTTTTCAGGTCGTTATACCACAGCGAGTGATGTCTGGAGCTTTGGTGTCTTACTGTGGGAGACCTTCTCCATGGGAATGACGCCCTACTCAAGTATGACCAACCAACAGACACGAGACGAAGTGGAGAGAGGTACAGGCTCATCTAGTGATCTGCTGTCAACATATGTGTTCATTTGTTGTGTTTGATTCTGAGACTGATTCTGCAAATCAGAAAAGGTTTACAGTGTGCTACAATTATCTCAACACCAGTTTTGTCTGTCTGTGATGTGTTTCAGGGTATCGCATGCCCGCTCCCCATGGCTGCCCTGTGGAAATCACCAGGATTATGACCTGCTGCTGGCAGCATGAAGCCAGAAACAGACCATCTTTCAAGAAACTTCGAGCTGAGCTCAGCACTATATACAACAAAATAACATAATACAAGCCCGTCAATAGGATATGTAGTTTTTTCTGTCACTTTGATAGGTTGTTTGCTAGTCTGTATTTTTCCTTTTGAATGAATTTTGAAATGCAGCACATGGACCAGTTGGTGGCAGCATATTTGTATCATTTCTTTTTTCCCAGATTGTGTGTTTGTCGTACCTCCTCCTCCTTTTCCCGCAAGAACAGAGAACTATACAAATTTTTACAAGCATAAGCACATATACTGTACTGTACACATATCTAATATATTTAATATATTGCATAAGTGTTGAGACATAACACCGTTATCTGCCTCAAAGAAGCCAGATATGTGTTAAACTGGCTCATCTTCCTGAGAAGTGCAGACACTGCTAACATTGACATGAGGACAATACGATTTGAGTCAGTACAGTCTGTCATGTTTCTGTCGACTACAGGATCCCAGGAAGGAGACACGTGGCTACATTTGATGCCAAAAAAATGATCGAAGATAAAGGGAGGGGCCAGGTTTAGTCTTTTTGACTCCTTTTGCACAGGGATTTAACTTAATCAATATGTTTACTTCAGCAACAGATGAAATAACTATTTGTAATACTAAAGGCGGCCTTCATAGTGACAAACAGAAATGCTGCACTTCCCCTTGGCTCGTCAGTGTTTCAAGAAGCTCTACTAACACATATTTTTTTGGTTCACTCTTACTGCTATCTTCAGTTTCATTTCCAGATGTAGTGGGCAGGTTTTTACGTTGGAAAAGCTGTAAAAAACAACTGTACCATACTTGCCCAGAACCATGCAGAAGAAAAGACAAAATTATTTAGTAGCTGGTGAATGTAGTGGAGTTGACTGAAACCAGGTTTGAGGTCTCCTGTTATACAGATTTAATGGACACCTGCCTGGCAGAAACATGTTTTCTTTTTAATGGCCAAGGCACATCACTATTTAACTTAACTTCCAGTGTGAAGCAGAGTCAGGGAGCTGTCAAGGAAGTGACATCCTTCCTGCTAAATTTATCCAGCAATTTACATTAACTAATATATTTTATTTTCCTACCATCACTATTGAAAAACATGGAAACCAATTCTGTTCTGTTGTTTTGTTGTTAATATGATAGATTGATATAGCTGTATGCATTACCATTTTTTTGTTGTTTCTGGTTAAGGAAACAATTACAATTGTATAATTTAAGTAATTAATATATAATATATTGTTTGACATATAATTAAAATATATCCTGTGAACACGTCTCCAGCAGTGGAAGGTGTATGTTCAGAGTGAGACCAGACAGCTCACAGATCCTCTTTAGATTTTTTTGCACACAAGCTGGTGGAGTCACCTGACATTTATGTGTTTGTGTAAAAATTTCCTGACATCTGGAAACATGATAAGAATGTATTTGTTGTTCACTGAAAACATGTTTTAGTGTAAACATGCTGTACTCTGAGCTAATATCAGAGTAGCGGTACAGGCACAGGCATGCAAATGCTCAACAGTTGACTGTAGGCAACATGTTGACTGTAGGCATATTGACATTCAATTCAAAGTAAAGATGGATAGTCAGACTAATAAAACTTGACAAGTTAATCTCAGGTAAAGTCCCACACTTTATCAACACCAAGAGTTTCACAACCAAAAACCTATTTGAAAACGGTTTGAGAACTGGCAGCATGTTGAAGTGTGGATAAAGAAAAACAATGCAAAGATCTAAAGAAGACAATCTTCTGTCATCAACAATCTTTTTTGTGATCATTAACAGGAATAGTTAGTTTCAGGAATTAAGCTTATTCACTGTCTTGCCATGAGATCAATTCAAGTTCAGATCTTTATCATCCCAGATGGAAATTCGTCTGGCTGCAGCCAGGATCCATACACAAAAGAATGAAACCTGAACTCATTAAAAACACAATAAGATAATTGAAGACATAAAAACTGCTATTGCTATGCATGCAATCCAGGATATAATAATGTAAGGAAAAGAACATCATGAAGAATAAAAGTAAGAAAAATATAATGCTAAACTGTGAGAGGAAACAAGGCTCTAAGCCGTTATCGCATATGAGAAAAATGGAAACTTGCTACATCACTTTTGCAAATAATTCATTCATTGACCTCAGGCACCCAGACAAAAACTGACAACCACTTTGCCATCTACAAATTCAAAAATGTACCTGTGCTGATACTGGCCTCTACAGTCTGTGGTGTAGAGAACAAACATTAATGTGGATGGACACAACCCTGTGGTGAACCTGTTTTCTGACAAATGCTGCTTAAAAAATGTTGTCTACTCTGACCCTCTAAGAGCCCTGAATAAGGAAGTCCACAATCCATTTGTCAATATCCAGATCAATTGATAAAGGTCTTTGATTAGTTTTTGTTCCAAGTGTTTAAAGAGATAAATACAAAAACTAATGACTGCAAGAAGCCAAGCCGTCGCCTACTAAGCATCTTGGCACTGACCAGTCTCTCAGATACATTCAGTATATATTGTTATTGATATTAATGCTTCTGGCTTAAAGTCACTGAGACATTTGATTTACTACTGCTGTAATAACTGCTGGTCCAGAGCACTAGTTAAACAGAAAATATAACAGATAGATGTGAAGACTTACACGTGTCCTAAATATGATGCTACCATGGTCAGCTGATTATCTTGGATTAGTGTAAAGTTGAGATGCCCAGCTCTGTCAGATGGTAAAAAAATCACAGATTAACATGTTATATTTGATTTTCCTTAATCTATAGAAAAACTGAAATGTAAAAATGTAATGTAAAAGTTTTTCACCTATGGATTCCTGGAGCGTTTTGCTGTTTGTCTAATGTTAATGGTTTTTAGTTGTTTAGATCTTTACCCAAATAACTTGTTGTTCTGAACAAATTAGTGTAGAAACATTTACAAAATTACAAGTGGGAGTGGACTCGAAATAGTGGAAGAGAAAACCATCAAATCGGCCATCAAATCGGACGCACCAAATTCAGCCGGTGTTCCAGACATTTTGTTGAAACATAGCAAGTGACATTGTTGAGTGACACTGACATGGCACCTCATAGCAGCAGTATGGGTGTGTTGTGTCATGAAGAGGTTACACTGAGTTGTTACACATACAATGCAACAAATCCTGCTGTCTGAACCTGAATATCCTTGGCTCACTGTCAGAATATTGTGTGATTATAATAATTGCTCTTCCTGCTTGATCTTGTCCTTGGACCAAACTTTATCTATTGTTTCCACCACCGGGACCTGACATTTCTCATAACAACAGAAAGATGAAGGGGTTTATCTTTGCTCTTTTTTTCTGTTCAGCTCAGGTCCTCCAATCCAGACCAGAGTGAGTTTTGAGAGGGTGATTCAGTACGAAATGAATTGATCATCAAGTATTTCTGGAAATTTGAATGTATCAGAGCTAAATTCCAAAAAATTTCAGATGCCCTGCTCAGGTGGGACATGCCAAACACACACCCTGTGGTGAGGAAGGTGTGGCAGCTGTCATTCATTACCCATCAGGCTGAAGGAATGTGTGATTAATTTATTTTAGCTCCTCAACCAGACAGCTCCAGCACTCTGTACTCTTTGAAACCACCTCACCGGTTGAGCATGTTCTGTAACTTTGAGTTGTCACATGAGAGTCTTATGATGCTGAGGCTGTATCTCAGAAAAATAACAACTTACTGCAGTGCGCTAGTCTTGATTTGGCTCCACGTTGACTAAACATGAATCTGCAACATTACGTAAAGAGTACAGATTCATTTATTAATTAGAGAAGTTACACACACCCATTTTGGATCTAGATCAATGTCCTCAATAATTACAACAATTACACAATTTTTTTCTCTTACCTGCAATGCCTGTGTATTTGGTTCTATGACTCAGTTTTGTCAGTGGTACAAAGCGTTTCCCTGTGGTCAAAGTGGCTCAGTGAGATGTCTTATCTGCGTCAGCTCATACATCTAATGCAAGAAATATTATTAAAAACTGCCCATATTTTTATATCAAATACATATATGCACTTACAGAAAATCTCCTACAAAAATTTCTAAATAAAAAATGAGTTTTTTATCTCACAGTTAAAGAAGCATTTCAAAAGTAAGACGTTTCCCACAGATGTGGTTTCGATTGGAAAACAATGTTAACCCTAACCCTAACCCTAACCCTAACCCATGACCCTTCAAGTGTGTGGCTTGTAAATTTTCAGAGAACTTTATGAATATCTCAAAAAGGATCAAAAGGATAGAGTGATTCAAAAAGGTCAAATACAAGCTAGTTGTTGCTCTCGTGTGTGAACACACAGACACAGACAGATAAAAGAACAAAATGGAAAACTGAAGGGTTGTTCATTACAGAATAAGGAGATGGTTTATTTCTTTACAAAATGTATTTATTTGTTTGTGTTATTGAGAAACATTGAGTTTAATTTAGTAATAATTGTTTTATTTAAAAGTATGTTACATTTTGCTATAGGTGTGTCTCATATTCCATCATTTTGTGCTTTATCATATTCAGTATCCGTTTCATTATTGCTTTTATTTTAAGTGAAATTAAATCATTTTAGAAGCGCAGCAACAGCAGCTGTAACTGGGCAGTTGCTATGTGCAGTATGAAGCTGCTGTTTACTGCTGTTTGCAGGAGAAAGTAACAGGAGCTCGACAGCTCTCGACTCGACTTTTGTGAGGAATTAGACCTTACTTGATTTTAAGGTGGCACAGAACTACATCAAAAAATAGAAAAAGGAGAGGACGACTGGATTGCGAGTTGGAATATTAATATGATAGGCAAGATACATCATTGAAAAGAAATGTAGCTCTGGGTGAATTATTAATAAAATAATAATAATAAAGTAACACACACATACATACAACACATATGTAACATGGGTGCAGCTGAGCCTGCAGATAAAAATGCCAAACTCATTGGCTCAGGCTGATTAGTCTTGAGACAATCCTGTCAATACCATCCCTTGCATTATTTTGCTATTGTTTACCAGCTTGCTCCTGGGAGTGTCTGCTCTCTCAGCTCAGCATGCTCTTCAGGCTTGTTAGAGAAATATTGCACTGTCCTTGTGGGGATAGTGTTGCCCACATAAAATTTCTTGTACTGTTGAGTCTGTCATGGGCTTGATGTCATCTTTATGGGACTCACAGAGTACATTCCAGTCTGTGGCCTCAAAATACCCTACAAAGATTTATTAGCTTTAATGTCTGTACCAGTAAAGTGTGTCAGGGATATAGTTTAGAGGTATTTATCATTATACAAATTAGTCCATCATGCATATCTTTTCAAATCCTGATTGGAAAAAATGACATAATAGAGACCTGCCAGCAGAACTCAGGAGATAAATCATTTCAGATGGAATAAGCTCTTTAGTCAACAGAGGACACAAGCCCGCTTTTTCTCATATAGATTTAACTTTTCAAAATTACTAGAGGGCAAAGGTGTATAAAGTTATCACTTTATACACCTTTGCCCTCTTCATATCACATTTACATTTGCAGGAATGATGTGTGTATTGTTGGAAAATTCTACTTAATGTAAACATCAAATAGTTTCCGTGAAATAAGACGATAAAGAATATGCCAATAATGTCAGACATGGAAGTAAATGGTCTGCGATGGCACGCTGTGGTGTATTGAAATAAGGAATCCTATTTTCTGCATTTTGTCCACATTGTCACAAAACTTAATCAAAAAAAAAATGTGATACAACAGAAATTAATTCCTTGTATATGCATTGGTGTTTGTAAATGTGGACTACTGTGAACTTGTGAAGGTGATTTGTTTGAAACAATAATTCTAATAATTAACAGCTTGGTTCAATCAAACTGAGACAACAGATATGAATTTGGTTTTAACTGTTTATATCTCCACAAAAATCTACAACACAAACATTTACAGAGAATTTTATGAAATTATTACAAAAAACGAAGAAAAGACTGTGGTTAACAATTGTGATTTAATAAAATGTGTTGACTGCTCAGAGTCACCTGTATGACTGTCTGAGGCACATGAGGCCGTGTGACACCTCCAGTCCAATTTTCATGTGCGCAAACTTGGAGTCGCATGATGAGGCATGTGAGAGACAAAGATGCTATTTGACAAAGTAAAAGTTCTGCTGATTATAACACAGTGGCTGAGGGTTATCTTAGTGTCAGATCATCTTCAGGAGTGTGCAGCAGTTCTCTGTCACCAAGAAACTGCCGACTGCCTGACGCTCTCATATCTCTCTGGCATCTGACTGCATCTGTGTGCTGTTATGAACTTTACTTGCAGAGTTCTAGGAAATACTTTTCTGGTTAGTCACAGTCCACAGATTACATTACATTACAATGATTGACGTTTTATACCCCTGAACCTAGACAATGTTCCTAAGACAACAATTATAGTATGTATTCTGCAGTAAGGATCTATTTCACATGATGGGCCTGCCTCTTATATCTGTCATAGATTACACAGTGAAAGATTATACCGTGTCTAGGATGAATGATGCTAATTGATTTGAAAGAAAACAGGTTTTGAGTCATGTGAGAAGAAAGAAATTATTTGATGCCTTTCACTGCTCAAGTTCTAAACAGATTCACTGATCTATGTGAGCAATTGCTTGTCAAGTCAAGTCAAATTTATTTATGAAGCTGATTTAAAAACAACTGTTGTGCTGAGCAACAAAAATGGAAAAATTCACATGGTATATATACAGGTATGCTCTCTCCTGTGCTTCAGCCTCGATCTTGGGACAACCACATGTAACTGGTCAGTGTTTGACCAGTTACATGTGAGTCACCTTGATGGGATGTGTGGTTTTTAAAAAGTCAGGGAAAAGATTTCCATATCTCAGGTAAATCTGCATGTCATCTGCATAACATTGAACAAAATGCCATATTTTAAAGCTCTATAAAAGAATGAACCCTAAATGGAGCACATAAAGGAAAAATAGGAGACCCCTTAGGGACTCCACAAGGGTAAGGAGCTGAGGAAGGAAACTTGGAACAATAGTCTCAAAAATCACATTACAAACCGTGAGAACATCTTCAGAAGAAGCTGAAGATTTGATATGAGAAATAATTTCCCATAGAAGACATGCAGACTCAAACTAGCCGAGTGACAGTGACGCAGGTGATGCATCTTAGGATGTAGTGATGTGTGCTTTAACATCACAATCATGGCGCACTTACTCAGAGGTTTCTGAGGCAACATTCACACAACCAGGTTGGGATGAATGGTGGTTTATTAAAAAAATAATAACAGAAAAATATTTGATCTTGTTTGTGTTATTAATATTGCAACAGCATTAATAACATGATTGGTGATGATGAACATGACGTTAATATGATATTATATATGACATTATTTCATGTTTTAAATATTATGGTTGTTGTTAATACAAGTATATCACAATACCCCTTCTTTGAGCAATGTGTATACAGATGTGTACAGTTCAAATTATGTTGATGATAATGTAAACATTTGTCCTCATTCAATCACTTTTTATGGTTTCTGTACTTGAACTGTAAGTGATGTCATATGGCAGGCCTGGCTGGATGCCACAGTTTCTGTATTTTTCAAGACAATTCCTACATGAGCAAAGAAAAGGGAAGAAAACTGAAATGCTGTGTTGTTTGAATAGCTGCAATGTACTGATCTGTGTCTCACTTACAGGTAGATTGACAAGCGATCATATTATCTCCAGCGGCATTGTTCCATGGCTCTGTAGCAGAGCATAGCACACCATGTGACAGAGAACATTACTGAAATTCCTCCGTACGGATAAGATCAGAAACCTTCATACTGTCCCCATGTCACATGTTAAACCACTCCAGGGCTGAAATATGTTAAGCAGACATTGTATCGTTTAAGTTACGTCATCAGCATTTCATTGACAGATATTTTTTCTTTCATAAAAACTAGTTCTATTCTATATATTTATTCAGATAGAGTGGTATTATTCCCTACAGTGATTTCAACAGCGTTAATTAATTACTAGTTTATTTATTCAGGTTTTCTCTCAATGCAGCTTTTTGTTCAAGGGTACCATTCACCACCTCTGATAGAAACTTTAACATTTTGACTGAACAACATTTTTCCTTCTGTTGGTGCAACCCTGCAGCCTTTTGGAGAATTACCTGTATCCACAGCTTTAACATGAATGTTTTCAGTCCTTGGTTTAAGCAGTCACATCCAAAAGATGACCAGCAATGACAGTTTGCAATTAGATGTCGCTTTATTTTGAGGGATAAATTCCTGAATTGTATGATATTTATATATCATGCTCTATTCCAAAAGCTGCCTCATTGCTTCTGCTCTGTGGTCTCATATAAATACAATACGTATTATATTGTGTAACATTAGCTGTAGGTTACAGCATGTTCAACCTGTGGTAGATACTACAGGATACTAAATGCTGCAAAATGGACTCAAGCCTAAATATATCTCTGATTTAACTGTACAACATGAAGCATCCAGACGTCGGGTGCTGAGGTGTAAAACTGTCAGCTCGTTTAAATTAAAGCTTAAAAAAATGTTTCTTGCGTCTTTTCAATAAATAATATGTAACTTCTGTTTTATTTGTAACTATTTGTTTATTTATCTATTTGTCTTTTATGCTAAGCACCTGGAATTGCCTTGTGACTAAATGCAGCTATATGAATAAACTTTCCCCGTCTTGTGCTGCAAAAAACTGGTACTAAAATCTGAGTGAGGTGAGTATTTGCAGTTAAATCTTTTATTTATACAAAGCTAATGTAACTTTTGTGTTTAAATGTTATGTGCGCTGTGTCTTATGTGTGTAACAATTTTACTTATTAGCTCAGTGCTTTGATTTTATTAAGTTGATTAAGGTGAGGTAGTGGTGTTATTCAAATGTCATTACTGTGAAGTTAAAACACCTAACAAGAGTCAGTACAACCTAACACAGTAAACTAAGATTGTCCTAAAATAACAAATGCAAATCACAAATTTTTTTCATGTGTTTTTTGAAGCTGCCAGACCCAGTATCGTACTGAAGATAATTAATGAATTAATAAGTCAAAATTCACTGTCCTGTGTGTGTGTGTGTGTGTGTGTGTTGCACCTGGTTAATAATACTGGTTCATGATGTGCACAAACTGTGAAATTGTGAAAGAGGACACTCAGTGATACATAAGTGTTACATAATGAGTTTTGAGTATGTTGAAGAAGGAAAACAGATATCATCTGGAATGTTCTTTGTGTCACAGAGACGCAGGAGAGCACCAAACCCAACATATGATGAATCCTTAAACTGGAATCTCTATTGTGAGATAATCATCATGATTGAAAAACACAACTTGAACAGAAAGTACACATGATCAGTCATTTTGAGTTATACTGGTATTTATTTTTACTGTCACTGTCTGACAGCAGCTAAATTCCCTGTCACTGACACTGAACCAGGGACTTTGCAGTATGATTGTGAGCTTAAATGGCCCTCATGCAAGGCATAGCCCCAGTTGCTCCAAAGAAGAGGTTCAGTGGTTATTAGAGTAAAAAACTATGGCTCCATTGGAAATGTACATTCTTGCTCAGAAAACAGACCCTCTCTTATGAAAAACATGAAAAATAGGGAACAGGTGTGACAGGTGCGATCACTCAAGAGCAGCTGATTCCTCTCAGAGTGCATAGCTACCACTGTAAATCATTTTTAAGCACAGGACCCAGTGAACAGTTGTAGCAAATGATTATATCAACAGCAGTCACAGGTGTTGGCTTCTGTAGCTCCGTATCTTTACTGTTACACTCAGGCCTGACATATACCATGATTTCTGATTGCGCTGACCACTTGGCAAATGTGCACATTTTGTAATAACTTGCCATCTCATAAAATTGATATCATATGCTCACTACACCGTTTGTTCTGGGCCATTTCCATCACATATTTATGCAAAAATGGCTTCCTGCTGCTTTAAAAGTAATTTTGGCATTTTGGTATTGTGGTCTGGTTACAATAGGTACAGGTAAGGAGTGGTTTACCTGCTGACAGGAAAGGTGTCTCCACCCCTAATGTGTGAATGGAGAATGTGGGGCACACACCTCTCTGAAGCTGCAATAAATACCTGCTGAGATGCTGCTGCCATTGACAGCAGAGAAAGAGACGGAGGGCTGCTGACGGATCAGAGCATTATCATCAGTAGAGAGGCAGAACCATGGGGAACTGTTGTGAGTGCCTGAAGAGCTTCTTCTGCCGGCCAAAGAACACCAATGTGCGTGTTAGTTTGCCGGCTGTCTGCTTCGTCTGGCAGATTGCTATGATTGTACTGTTTGGAGTTTTCATCCGGTATGATGAGGAGTCAGACGCACACTGGGTGGAATTCAGAAGAGAACACAACATCACGAGCGACATTGAGAATGACTTTTACTTCAGATATCCCAGTAAGTACAAAAATCTAAAATGAAGGTGTTATTTTGATGATCCGCTGTGTTGCAGAAAATATTCATCACTACTCAACCTGTGGAACCTATTTGTCATTTTTGTGCGTCCTTAGTGAGATCTTGGATGTTTTTCCTCTCATGGCAAATAAATTTCCTGCAATGTACAAATTTGATCTATTTCTCACAACTTCAACAGTTTAGTGGTGTATTTTATCAGCTTTACCCTCTCAGTTCTCCTGTGTCGCTCTTTGGTTTGCGTTCACTGGCTGACATTTTTCTCTGCCTTACATGGGAACTCGCAGCAACTGAATGCTTAGTACGTTGCCTGTAAATATTTTATTATTGAACTACAATTTCCCAATTGATTGATTGATTGAAGTCTCAGCATCTAACCTTAAATTAAACATCAATGGGTAATCTATAATAATTTAATTTATCGTTTTGAAAGTAGAATTACTAGAAAATTGACTAGAAAATTAAAGAGAATTCTGTTTTCAACTTTTGCTTGATTTAATTATTCCACAAAACTGTAACTCACTGCCTGCTATTGCATCTTGACACATCTGTTTGAAATTTGTTTTTTGCCCTTTCTCCAGGCTTCCAGGACGTCCACGTCATGATCTTCGTTGGATTCGGTTTCCTCATGACCTTCCTGAAACGCTACAGCTTTGGTGGCGTAGGCTTCAACTTCTTGATCGCCGCCTTTGGTCTGCAGTGGGCTCTTCTCATGCAAGGCTGGTTCCACTCCCTTGACCCTGCCACCGGAAAAATCTACATTGGAGTGGAGAGGTGACTCTCTTTGCTACAAGCAAAAGTCTATTTTTTAAATTTAAAAATTTTTTTTTTTTATTTTTAAATTTTATTTTGTGCATCATCAGTCATGTAGTGCACTGTAGAAATCTACACATGGAAGCTTGGTGTTATGTAACCCAAAGACGAAATAGCATTTATTGACATAGTTAAGGTTCGGGTGTGGAGTTTCGCAAAAGAGTGCTTTAACAGCCCTGCTCTGCATTTCTGCTTGACACTGAGGCACAAGGCTTGAGATTAACATTAGGAGTTGCTATGAGTATAACAGACCTGAATCTCAACTGTTGATGGTATTCTGGCTATTGTAGGCTTCAGGTGTTGATAAGGAATAAAACAAGAGGACATCTCTGATTCTACTTTTTTAAAATTTTGATTAATTTAAAATTTCCCCCTATATGCTGTCTATTGTTTGTCTAACACTGTTAGGCAATGCTAAATACGTGGAATAGTCCTTTGAGTAAAGTGAACGCAACAGATTGTACAAAACAAATCAGCAATTCAAACCAACTGAAACCCAATGTTAGGGTAGATGGTGGTTTAGGGTCTTTGCCCAGTCCTGTTTTACTTTGACTCCCAACTATGATTTGCACATTGTTTGTCATTTCCACTCATTTGGATGTTGTTCTTCTCCTTATGCCCCACAGTCTGATCAACGCAGACTTCTGTTGTGCCGGCTCTTTGATTGCCTACGGTGCCCTCCTGGGAAAGGTCAGTCCTGTCCAGCTGATGGTTGTCACCCTATTTGGCATCACGCTGTTTGCTGTGGAGGAATACATCATCCTCAGCCTCCTTCACGTGAGTCTCGCCAAACATAATCATCCCACTGGGAACTTAATCATTAATTCTTCAAGCAATTCAAATATTTTCCTTCAGACGCCACAAACTCTGCTGGTGTATATCTGTCTACAACAGTGAAATCCCAATGTTTCCACAGTGCAGAGATGCTGGTGGCTCCATGGTCATTCATGCCTTCGGAGGGTATTATGGTTTGGCCATCTCCTGGGTCCTCTACCGACCAAACCTACACCAAAGCAAACGCCTCAATGGATCTGTCTACCACTCTGATGTGTTTGCCATGATTGGTGAGTGAGGGGTGATTTATATTTTACACTTCAACACCATTTAACCTCACATGTCAATATTATCTTTTATTTATTTAGTTATAGCTTCATACCTGTTTGCTTCAGCTGTGAATTCATTGACTTTCTCTCGTATCACAGGTACGCTGTTCCTGTGGATGTACTGGCCCAGTTTCAACTCGGCCATCACAGACCACGGTGATGGACAGCACAGAGCGGCCATCAACACCTACCTCGCCCTCGCCTCTTCTGTGCTCACCACTGTGGCCATCTCCAGCATGTCTCAGAAGATGGGAAAACTGGACATGGTAACGCTATGTTGCTTCAAAAAAAGTTGCAGGAAAAAAAAAAAAGACCCAGAAAAGCACAAGCATGTGACGTGACAGCTACTCAATAACTCAGAAAATAGTTATGTAACATTTATGTATTTCTCAAGACTAAAATTGCTTCTTGACCTGACAGGTACATATCCAGAACGCCACTCTGGCTGGTGGCGTTGCCATGGGGACAGCAGCAGAGTTCATGATTACTCCGTATGGTTCGCTCATTGTGGGTTTCTGCACCGGCATCATCTCCACCTTTGGCTACCTGTTTATCTCGGTGAGCCTGCAGTATTTCTTGAAGTCTGTGCTGTGGCGTTGTCACCGCAGATCGAAAGTAAACGACGAAGCAGAGAGAAAAAAGTCCAAATGAAACAAGCTGTAGGCTGTTTTGCAGGAAAATGACAGTTTCAGACAAAATCTTGAAAACTCATTTTCAAAGCATTCGCTGGTCACTTTCAAAATGACATAAGATCCAGTGCGATGAAATGAAGCAAGGTGTTATTGGCGGTGACACAGACTTGAACTTGAACTTAATACCATTAATTTGTTTGAAGAGTTTTTAAAAGGTGGATTATGAAATGAAATATATTATATTATACTAACATTAAACATGGTGACATTTTTAGAGCTGGTATCCTCATATTAGCTGTATATATATATATATATATATATATATATATATATATATATATATATATATATATATATATATATATATATATATATATATATATATATATATATATATATATATATATATATATATATATATATATATATATATATATATATATATATATATATATATATATATATATATATATATATATATATATATATATATATATATATATATATATATATATATATATATATATATATATATATATATATATATATATATATATATATATATATATATATATATATATATATATATATATATATATATATATATATATATATATATATATATATATATATATATATATATATATATATATATATATATATATATATATA
>CM076648.1:9347493-9427771 GCA_038496675.1 Rachycentron canadum | reverse complement strand
GTATATATATATATATATATATATACATATATATATATATATACATATATATATTCAAATTAATATTAAAACTGTACTGGTCTTGAACTGAATGGAAGTAGGACTTAAGATCTCAGTGTTCTTAAAGTTATGGCTATGACCTTGGTTAGAGATATCAGATTTACATATGATGTTTTTTTTCTCATTCTCAGCCCTTCTTAGAGAAATATTTGAAGCTCCAGGATACCTGTGGTGTCCATAACCTGCATGCTTTGCCAGGGATGCTTGGTGGCTTCATAGGGGCCATTGTTGCTGCAGCAGCCACTGAATCTGTCTACAGTGCAGAGGGGTATGACACATTCAGAAAACTTGACCTTCCCTGTTTACTGACACCTACTTAGTAAATGGAAACACTCACTCAATTTTTCATCTAATTAATAAGGTTAAACCCTAGAATTGCTTTTATTTTTTTTTTTACAAAGTCAGTTCCTGAGGTTTCTTCTTAAGTTTTAATTGGATGAAAATGAATTGATCTTTGCAAGGCCTTGAAATTACAAAAAATAAAAATCTTTTTTTTTCCTTCCTAGGTTGATCAACGTATTTGACTTTGAAGGCTCATTTGCAGACAGATCTGTAGGAACACAAGGAGGTTACCAGGCCGCTGGCACATGTGTGGCAATTGCATTTGGCCTGGTTGGAGGCGCGATTGTTGGTGAGTTTGAAAAAAATATTTTGTGTGTTAATCAGATTCAGCAAAACAGTTCTCTCAAGCAATCAAGCATCTTCCAGTTATTTTTGTAAAATAATCCAGAAATTCCAGTTTCTTTTGTAAGAAAACTTCTCCAAGCAAAATAGTAAGGAAAAAAATAAAAAAGAATCAATTTCACTGAAAATTTTGAAGCAATGTCTTCAGAAGAAGATATTGCTTCAATCCTAAAATGCTTAAAAGTTTTTAAAAGGGAAAAGGTGAATAATTGTGAATAGAGACCAAGGTCTCAATGAAATTGAGGTGCTTATTGCATAATGTCTGTTTATTCCCTCCTCAAAGGTTTCATCCTGAGGTTCCCTATCTGGGGTGACCCTGCCGATGACAACTGCTATGATGATGAAGTTTACTGGGAGGTGAGAGAGCATTTAGATGGTGTCCTTTAACTAGAAAGAAAACATTTTCTTTTGTTTCATGTGAAAATATTGCACTCAGTCACTGAACTCCTAACTCATGATCTGATCCTTGTTGGTTTCAGGTTCCTGAGGATGAAGAGTCCATCCCTCCTGTGTTGGAGTACAACAACCACATGATCCACAAGCACCAAGACATGTGAGCTCACTCACACTCACACGTCTTAATTCACTTCCCCCTCTCCATTTATTTCTCATTAACGGTAATTTTCCTCTTTTTGTGTAACAGATCGGAGTCAAACTTTTCTGTGGAGCAAAGTTAGAGCCACTCAACGGGAAGTCAACCCCCCCACATATCACTTTGAACTTGCTGTGAAACACACAAGGAATGAAAGAAAGAACCACGCTCAGAAATGGGCGTATCTAAAGAAAGGGCTAATATTTGTGACACACGGGTCCTTTGCCACTCTCATCTCACACCATGCATTTATCTAGCACCTTTTTCTATCATTGGAAGTTGACAGTGCACAAATATCTCATTAAGGAAGAAATAATTCTAAATAGAAAGTGGTATTAACCTTGAAAGAAAATTTAAATTGCACAGAAGAACTGACTTTCTATTTTGGAAGAAACTATATAATCTGTAGATACTTAATGATGGGAAATGTCAAAGTCAATCTGTTTATACTACATAAGACAATTACAATGCACCGAAGAACTGACAGCTATTTTCACTGGTTTGGAAAAGCATTAATGTCAACATCAGTTGAAGTACATTCCTCTTTTTTTAAAAGACCATACTAAGCTTTGAATTATTTTATATAATACCTTTTAATTGTTGAAGATTTTCTTTGATAATGCTTGCCATTTTATTTCTTTTAAAATCTGTTAATGCAGTATATTGTGCTGTGCATAAAAGGCATTTAGTAATCAAGGCTATTTGTGCTGTGAAATTAGGCAGTTTTTGAATTCTATATCATAGTTATTTCTTTCAAATGATGTATAGGTCTTTTGTAAGTTGTATGCACATGTTCTTAAAATGGACAATTTAACTAACTAACTATAGGAACTATGATGCAATTGTCAGCAATTTGGTTGCTGTATGTTGAATGTTACCTACATTACTAATTGCTAAATGTGATGGTATGTAACAATCTGCTTGTTGTACTATTGATGTATTAATATACAAATATTATTATTGTTGTTTATGTATTGATCAAATGTAGCTAATATTAAATATACAATATACAATAAAGATGTATTATCTTTAAACTGTTTTTGTCACATTTTCATGCAACATATAATGAAAATAAAATATCATGTTCATATATTTGCAGTAGAAAAACAACTATGATAATGATAAACATGTCATGTGTGATTGAATAACAAGAATTAATTTAAATATGCTAAATATACGTAAATATGTGCTATGTTGTGTCTTAATATGTGCCATAGTGAACAAAAGAACAATGTGAGTATCGAAACAACTGATCACGGTCAATTAAAACAAGAGAATGAACGCATCCAAAATCAACCAAAACAAAATCATTCAACACAAGATCCTGCAAAAAGCGCCAGTGGAAAGTGGAGCATTGCCCTCAAGAAAGAAAGACGTCAAAATTGCAAGTCCAGTGGATAGATGAGTAGTTATATTTGTGGCTTGATGGATGGATATAGCAGACAGGAAGGATGGATGAGCTGTGTAGAGTAGATGGAAAACTGAACAGATTAGATACAAAACCTTTTTCGTGTCGCTTTATTTTCAGACCCTGTCCGTTGCCCCATGAACAAGTCTGCCTTGTTTTTCAGTTTTGAACTAAAATAAGTAAGATACAAGCTATGGCCTCAAGGTTAGATAATTATAATAATACAGGTGTTGCCTTAAAGCCCTTTGTATTTCACTTTATAGTGAGCTTTAGTGGTGCATGTTGTATTGTCAAAAATGTTACATTTATGAAATTACCACATGGTGAATCTTTGCTTCCCTGAAGGCAGCTGGTAATGCATAACTTCAAAATATATGTTTAGCTCAAAAACATGTGAGTCTCCACTTCACCTCACCTGCACATGACCATGCAAATTCCACTGACATTCTTGCTCTGTGACCATCTATGTTTTTTTTAGCTCTGATGCAGGACCATCATGAGATGCATCACATTTTTGTATGACTATCAGGGACAATATAGTCAGCTGATTCTAAAGAATACCTTATCGGTGAGGACCGACACATTTTAATAAAGTGAACCTGAACATTTATAGTCTGATAGCAGCACAACACATGGTCACTTTTCATGGCTGTTTGTCAAAAGTCAGTCATTGATTTAAGCAGTATGGCAGCAGAAAGGTGCCTCAGCAGGAAAAACAACTGCAGAGTGAAGCACATCGAAAAGTACAATTGACAAGTATCTCTATCTACTGTGGCAGCGCAGTGAAAAAAACAGTGAAAAGTGCTGGTGGCAAGATTCCTGCTCTCACTGTGGCAAAATAAGACTTTCGTCATGTGGAAAACAGTCCAAATTGTTACCTAGATGATGACTAAATTATACTTCTGCCATGGCAGAAACATTACTTTCCCTGCTGTTAACACAGCAAAAACCTATTCTTATCACAATCTCCTGTAAGGACTCATTGTACACATCAAAACTAAACTGGAAAAAAAAAAACAGTGTGCCAGAGGAAGACAGTCTCACATAACTGATGAAAAACTGGTGCCACCATATGCTAATAGGAAGAAGAGCTAAGAGGAACTAACTCCTCTTCACTAACTATGCCTAAATGATCTGCTCAACAACAATTGAAGAGTCTCTCAAATCTTTCTTGTAACTCTTTATATAACTCTTCACAATCCTACAGGATTAACTTGATATCAACTGTAAAGTTATTTATTTCCTATCATTTATTTCAAGGTCAATAAATAATATTTTCAAAGGGTTTTTGTGTTTTTTTGTATCTGTACATGTTGTGGGACGCAGCCACAGAATTGGATGGTGCTGTGAGTCTGTGGTGTTGGTGGTAGAGGTTGGCTGTGCTTTTCCTTTTGTCAAAGGGTGAAGCTGAGACTTTGGCACACCTGAATAACCTGTACTCAAAAGTCTATAAATTGTAAAGACATTGCTTTCACATAACTTATTTGTGTCATGTCTAATTAACATTATACATTATTTAGGAACTGCGAGGTCTTGTAACACACTTTTGAGCCCGGTTATTTGACCATATTTTGCAGGTTTTGGTGTGTGATGTGTGATTTAATTTGAATACTCAATGCTTAAACTTAAGGATTGTTTTTTGCACATGGAGTAATATTCAATAATAATAATGTTTTTTTTCATAAAATATTAAAGTATATTAAAACAATGTCTTCTATGACAACTAATGACACATGATAGTAACAATAGTTTTTGTTTCAACAAGGACGATTAAAATATTTGGAAAAGCTGCTCTGCCCTGCCCATGACAAACAAAAATAATTTGACCCAGGAATATTTTTCTCTTGCTTGTAATTTCCTCTTTACCCCACAAGGTAGAGCTATGCCATTAAGAAAAAAGTCCACTGTATGAATAAATGCTATTTTAGTAGATATTTTTCATTGACTGACAGCTTTTCAGTTCTCCAACTCTAAAATCAGCACTTGCTGATATGTTCTCAGAGATTTATTATAAAAACATGAATATGACCATGTGGTTTGTTCTGAATAAAATTTAGGATGAAGAGAAGTCAGTGTTTTAGTTTGTCAAAACAGTCAGACAAACCAAAGACAAAGATAAGAGGAACAGGCAGGATAAACATTTGCATACATGCTGTACTCACTTCAGGCTAATAATTATATTATATGTTGTTTCTGTAAATTTGCTCATTGCAGGAGTTGACTTTTTCCTCCAACTGCAGACCAAAAGGAATATTTACATTTTACACAAACAACACAACTAATTACGGTATGAAGTTCACAGAACAAGAACCGTGAATGAGTGAGAAAATAACTTCATCTGTTCAACAACAGCCCACAGCTTCAGTTTGACTTGACTCATATTGAGAGGCTGGAGAGTCACTGAGACCAGCGGACGTCCAGTGGGAATCTGGCCTCTTCAGGCCATCATGGGCCTACTTGTTGCCCCAAGGGCTCTGGTCTCTCTGCCCCCTTTATTCAGATGATAATGGGGCCTGGACAGGGCAGTCAAAAGGGTCATTTCCTGACCAATCATTGTGACATTAATGAACTCTGAATACACTGCATGGACGTATGTTTTGTGCTTGTCTCATCAGGTTGGCTACTGGCAGAGGCTTTATTGAATGAAGAGGCCTCTAAAAAAGGCCGGTTAAACAAGTTAACTGTGGGGTTACCTGTTTAAACACTGTTGGGGTCAAATACTTCCACGAAAGAGTCCATGTTATAAGGTCAATGAAACAATATCATTTACATGGTGTCACACTTATTTAATTGAAGCCCACTTTTCTATTTAGATGCACTGCTTTTCTAGATTAGTTTTACTAACGTTAATGATCTCATGTGTGTCCCAGATCCCAAAGCCTCAGTCATAAATAGATAGTATTTGTATATCAGCATGTCCAGCAATTACATCATAGGTTTATTAATCTATATTATATTTAGATTTGTAATAAATATATTTATGATGACGTGGCAAGAGTATACTTTCTGTACTACCTTTCCTAGAAATATACATGATAGATTTTTATCAAACAAATTAAATAATTCTATAAAAACATTTTGCATTTTAGAGGATTTAAAATTTTGATTATGATTATATAATTCTCACTGAGCCTATAATGTTTTTCTGACTTGAAAATTCCCACCATAACCTGTAATAGTCTGCAGAGTTGTGAGATGTTGCACAGCACCCAAAAATGAGTCAATATTTGAATGTCTCTTTTCTCCTTTTGATGTTTATGCAGCACAGTGGCTATGGCACAGTGTCAGACAGATGCTGCTATTTGAGCATGGTAAGAAAAAAGTGACCTAAAAAATAATATTCTTTTATGTACTAATTCATTAATATGGACTAATATTCCATAGAAATGATGACAGGATGTGATGCAGAAGTACAGCGTGAACCCATGAGACATAAACATAAAACAAATAAAATAAACAAACCAATGTGAAGCTAAATCAGTTGCTGCTGAATAACTCACTGATTTCCAGCTTAAATTTTTCCACCAAGACCCGGGATTCATCAGATTAGACACTGATGAAGGCTCAGCAGTGGACAAATATTAGTTCTGTGTGATCCTGTGTTTTTTTTTTTCTCTTGACTCAAATCCAGTCTTTTCAGAAACTGTAAATGTTCTCTTAGATTTGTTCAAGGCTAGGATCCCAAAGGTGAGAGATAGTGTCACTGTAACAGAGATGTTTACAGACAGGCCATGCTGGGATCTGATGCCGGAGGAGAGTGGACGCAGCTCCTCTTGTGAATCATATGACCCTGGGGAGAGTGTTTGTGAAACCACTTGGTCTGCCATTGTCCTCCTGGGACTGGCCTCCTCTGAAAAGCTGCAGAGAGCCTGTAATCAGATTAAAGGTTGCTGGGAAGGGGAGGAGGGATTTTTGAGGAATAGCGAAGAGGTCGTGGAAGTTCTCTAATCAGTACCTGCCATTGAAGTGCAGAAGAGAGGCTAAATAACGCAGCAGGAGGGAAGGCGGGAGCCAGGCTGGAGGGACAAATTGGCCTGTTGTTGAAGGGGGATAATAGGACAATGAGGGAGGGGAGTATAATCAGTGAGTATAGAGTGGGAGAGAATAGGTGCAATGGGAAAAGGAGGAGACTGAAGAACTCCAAAGGCAGTGGCCTTGTCCCATCCTGCCCTGGCAATTATATCACCTTTGTGAGCTGATTGGAGCATGCTGCAGAGTCCATCTGGGCTTAAAGATGGACATAACAGCCTACTTTTTCTCACTATACTCGCCAAGCAGTCTCATTGAGCTGCTGAGCGAGATATCAGGGGTTTTAGTGGTCTAAATAAAAGTCATCAGCAAGCTCCTGTTCTTCTAGAGGTCCTTAGGTGAGGCATGACAGTGACAATGATCATTTATTTGTCAGATGCTTTCTCTCAGACCATTTCATTATGTTGTCTCCTTTGAAAAAGCAACACACAAGCCTGCAGATTGTTCTTCTGTGGGGCAAGTTTTGTTGTTCCTGTGGCAAACAACCAAAGAAACAAACACAGTTTGTATAAATGCTATGAGTTGTGTTGACCAATGATCCTGTGAGAAATAAAAAGAATCTGCTCACTGTCCAGAGCTTGTAATACTGATGTCATGTTACAGGACATCCCACTGAGTGCTGAGCTCCACCAGTCGCTCCGTAGGATCCTTTCTGTCATTGTGATTACTCATCAAACATCCATTGCCTGAACACCAGGCATCACTAAAGGCCAATCACTTCTTTTTTTTATTTAGTTGACAAGAGTCCATTTGTTGGGGTTAAAGGGGAAAGTCTCAAGGGAGAGGACCTCTCAGCCAGCACTGGTGAGGAGGAGAAGCAGAAAAATCACTATTCATAGCAGGGTAGTGCTTTGATTCAGGCACAAAGGCCACTAGTTCCCTGCCTAGATTGAAAGAAGAAGAAATCAGAACTGCATCCACCCGTCCCTGAGCTCTAATTTGTGCACAAAAGTTATTATTTGATTATTGTTATCGTTATTATAATAAAATGTTTATATACAATTTCACATGTAATTCTAATAATATTTCACATTTTATTTGCGTAATGGTTCACTCACAGAATAGGGGGAAATCAATACATTTTTGTATTGGGGCGTGTCCCATTACAGAGAAGAGTTGATATAGTTATTGATTACATTTCGGTTTATCTCACACTTGGCAATGTTTTAATAATTCATCAATCAAGGCAGGAACTCTTTAAATACCCCCATGGACCAATAAAACCAAATCCTTACCGCATTTGATAATAAAATTAAGACATAGGTGGAGTTGTAATGGAAATCAAAAATAGAATAAATACAATTTGGACACAGAGAGAAAGTGTAAGAAGTAAGCAATTCATGTAAAACATCTAACAATTTTGCTTCCATATGAGAAAGCACAACAAATTAATGGACTTGCAATGGTCTCCTGGATTTAACTATACAAGGCTTTAGCTATAGCTCCATACTGAGTGAAGTAAGTTTCATTTCATTGTTCACTTCCATCCCAGAACAACAATCCTCAGATCAACATCTAAACTATACTTTTCAACAAATACCTTGGACACTTACACCAATTTTTGTGAATTTTTCTGTGCACAAGCAATAGCAATAAAAACAACTGAATCTGTATGACAAGGGCCTAAAAATCTGTTTTTCTAATCCTGAGCAGCATGAAAAAAGAAGAAATAGCCCAAAATACAGACTGAATCTGACAGCGAACGGGAGAAGGTTCCTATCCCGTGTACTTGTCCCCGACTGAGAACCCACACTAAAAAAAACATGCTCACACTGAAAGTGTCAATAAGAGGAAAACTGATCATCAACAATAAATGCAGAGATATTGAGAGGTGGTGGACATGGTCAGGAACCAAATGACCAATAAAGTGACCTTAAACTCTGAACTTACCTCTTAATTCTTCTTTACTGAATAAAATGATCAGACTTTCAGAGTTTGGCAGAATGCTGTCAGTAACTTTGGATAAACTGGGCCAATGTAGCATCTTAACAGTAAATATTTGCATATAAATACTTTTCTTTCTTCTCCAGAGTGATTCTCTGCAAGCAATGGACCTGTTGTATCTATCATTTTTGCAAAGGAGAGTTTTGTCAAAGGCCTTAGCAAGGAAAAAGCTTTTAAAACTGAAAAATAGACATTTGTGAAATCAGAATAACAGCTTTTAGAGGTTTTACAAAAAGGGAAAAAGGAAAACCGTCTTACTTTTACAGTAATCCAAGTGAATGTATAGATGTTCTACACTCCTTTGTGTGACTAGGATTGTACTAGTTGCACTTAAGCATCTCTGCACCAAAAATCATCAGTGTTCATATAATGGTAATACCTAAATTATTAATTCCTGAATGCCAGCTGTATGTCATTCGTTAAGAGCACATGGTAATTCTTGCAGGTGACTTATCTTTGCAGAAGCCAACAGCTCCAGCTAAGTTAATGCTGATGAGACAGATTGACAGAGAGGGGGCAGTAATCTCACAAATACAAAAGAAGGAGGGAAAGACGTGGAAAAAAGGAGGGAAAGAGGGGTACAGGAAAGGAGGGGAGAGGAAGGATTCTCTTGGGAAGGGAGGGTGTTTGGGTGAAAAGCAACAGCATATGTATTGTTGGAGGCCCTGACTCGCCACCCTGGAGAGCTCCCTGTTCCCACGGTTTGCTCAACAAACAAACGCAACCCCCCCACCCTCCCCTCACACACACACACACACACACACACGCATCACACCACCCCACACCGCACCACCATGCACCCGCACGCAGTGGTGATGTCATTAATTACCATCAAAATGAGCATGACAGCAAGCAAGTGTGCGTGCGTCTGCCAGCAAGCCTTTGTGTGTGTGTGTGTGTCTGTGTGTGTGTGCGGGAAAGAGAGGGAGTAGTAGGGAGTGAGAAAGAAAGAGACCATTGTCCGTTCTGAAATAAAGAAATCTCCACTGAAGCATTGTAAATGGAAAAGGCATAAAAATGGACCAAATTCGGGGATCTTTGAGTGAGAGCTGGGCTGTCACATCTCGTCAGAGCCTCACAAAACCTGATGTGCACACATTGCTCTGCCCGGTTACAGAGACACACTGTGGCCCTGTGATTGTGTGCTCTCCTGATGAATTTCAAGCCTTTTCCTTCCCAGCCTGAGAGGCACAAGGCTCCTGTTCTATGAAAACTCTGTTTGTGTTTATGTGTATAGAAAATAATGTGTGTGTGTGTTGTGTGTGTGTGTGTGTGTGTGTGTGTGTGTGTGTGTGTGTGTGTATATATATATATATGGTCAATAATGACTTAAAAATTATCATTATTACAGCAGGCATACTGTACTTTATTATTGAGGTAGAACCATTGTCTTAAATAATAATTTCACTGTGCCACATTTGGATCAGTTATTATGCATGAAACCAGCCTGTTAGGAAAAGCTGCAGCATCAGTCTCTTAGTAATATCTGTCAGGAAGCATTTTTTCCCATGTTCTGATATCTCCCTCTTGGGCTCATTGCCTCATGAAGTCTGACAGCTTTGGCAGCAAATGTGAGCAAATTCACCTGCTCTTGCTTACACCACTTGTTACTTTGCACATATTTATATGAGTGTGTTCAAATGCATGCTGCACAGACTGTATATCTTTTTAAATTATTGTCCCATTATATGCATCCAATTTGAACATACTCACATCTTTTATTGCACTCATTTCTCTGATGTTCATTTATGCAATGTGCTCCTGTTGTCAATGTTATTTAGTGTTTTTGCAGTTGAAATGAGAAATAAATTGAACTTTATTTATTATATGATAAAGAAATAAAAAGAGTGGAGTTGGAGTGCAGCAATTTTAGGAACTTTATGAAATTCTATAGGAAGAGCAATGCTTTGAGATAAATGGTAATATAAAAGCAAACATGCTGATGTTCATAGATTAGTATCTTGCAAATTTTTTGAATTAGTATGAACTGTATAGTACAACTAAGGACAATGGGAATGTTGAGTGTTTAGCATCTACTTTTACAATTCATCCTGAGGGAGAGAAAAATCTCTGCAACCGAAGTTAAATCCAGGCAATAGTTCTGAAGACATTTCATTCAAAACCAGAAAAGTGAATGATCTGATGGCACTAAAGGAAGAGTCAGAAAATCATCAAAGTCTGAAGGATAAATTGTCTTTAGACCATAAATGTCTGTGTAAAATTTCATGGCAATCTGTTAAATAGTTCATGTTCAAAACATGAATACTCCCAGACTAGAGCACAGCAATGACCTCTTGGTTGGGTTTTTCTCTGGTTTGGCTGAAACACAGCAGAGACGTGGTTTGGTTGTTAAGATGGAAGAGCAGAGAATGGGACAATTCAGCATTTCAGGTGTGAAACACTGTCCAAACTCTGAGTCTGCCACCACACATTCTGCTGTACAACCACAGAGTCCTGCTTGCTGTAGACATCTGTTATATTCTCTAACATAATGAATTTACAGAGATTTAAATAGTATCAACACAAATCCAAAATGTTTTTAATCAGTTATGAGAAACAAACCTAGATGTATACGTGTAAGCGTAAATGTAAATGTGTGTGTGTTTGTGAAAGTGTGCGGTGTGTGTGTGTGTGTGTGTGTGTGTGACAGCTCTGTGTTCTGCAGATTTTTGGCACGGCACAGATCATTGTATGGGCCTTCATTAGAGATCATTAGGTTTTTTTGCAGTGGGCCTCACTAAGCTGTGGTTGTGCAGTGAACCAGTCCAGGGACTGAGATTATTGTTGAATGTGCAGCCATGAATGCATGGGATTCCACCTCATCAAAGTTTGCACAGATAATTGCTACTATTTGATCTCCACTATCTGAGAAGAAATCGTGTTCATTAGAGGCTTTGATTGGGGCGTGAAGAGAAGAGAAACAAATGTGAGCTTTGTTGTCTTGTATAAATCTCTCCTCTCAGGGGGTTTATGTATCTGCAGAGATGGAAGGTTTTTTGTGCCCTAAACTTTGATGAGGTCCTTGTTTCAGGACCAATTCTGTCACTGTGTTTGGGAAAATATCCATGTGTGCCTCATCCTCCAAGCTCATCAGCCGTCCCAGGGAAAAAAAAAACACAATGCACTGCATTGAAGATGTGAGATCGACGGTTGAAAGTCCTTTACTGTGAGTGTTCATTTACATCTTATCTATTGTTTGCATTGTAAGCTCCATGAGACGCGTCATCTAGCTTTTCAATGTGTTTTAACAAAGGTTACACAAGGGTAAACTTAAAAAAATGACAAAAACCTAGCCAAAGGTTGTGCCTTTTATGTATTATTATTACATTTCAATCACAGAGCGTCAGTTGTTCTGATGATTCTGAAATCTCAGAAGCTTGTACATCAACTCGTGCAGTGGTGCTCTGCATTAGAAAGATTATTGTCTATATTAATATTACTTAAAATTACTATTATTTTGTATATTCATTCATAAAAATGTGTTCACATGCAGCAAACTGAATATTTTAACTACATGGAGAAAAACAGTCTTAGATCTGTCATTTCAATATATAGGAGAGGTGCAACCTGGTGCTGGGGAAAGATAAGTGTTAAAATATCAGTCTTGACTAACTTGCAGACAGTTGAACTGGAGGTAGAGGGTGTTACTCTCTGTCACTGTGTTAGTTCTGCCTTTAACATATTAGATAAATGAAAAATAAAACATCTTAAAGGTTTTGAGTTTGTTAAGACTGGGGATATCAGGAAAGCAGATGCAAACATAACTAACTAATGATTGGTTATATTGTCATTATGCATGTTCACATTATTTTTGTATGTGTCTGTGTGAAGATGAAAATACAGGTAAAAACACAATAAAGTGAGGGGACACATTGTGCTTTATTTCCAGCAGGTGGTGCTACAGTGACAATGACACAGGCGGATCATCCTTTCTTCCATCAAAACAAACATCTATACAATTCATTGGCTGTCGGTTCTTTATTTAGGCTCCATGTTGTTTGCTGTACGTGTGTTAGAAGTAACCATGAATGCATCCTCCCTTTTCTACCTTCTTTGTTCTTCTGCAATGATGCTGTTAAATCTCACATACATTTCCACCAATGACAGGTGGTTTCAATCAAAACCAATCTTCTCTCTCAACACTCTTGAGTGACAAAATAATATATATTCCCAAACTGTAAATATAATTATAGTAAAGATTGCTGTTTTCTACCATTTTCTTGATCTATCTCACTTCTTTTCCTCCACTTCTTTCCTCCTTTCCTTTCATCCTTACACCCCCTTTACCTGGTCATTCAAGGGCTAATGAAAAACACCCACTTGTTTATTTTTATTCACCTTTGTGTGCAGCAGCATTTAATCTCAGACAAGTTGATGACCTATGACACTAATTAGTTTATGTAAGGTTGACTAAACTGTGAGCTCAAGAACCTGCTGGGAAAAATATCTGTTTAAATATCTATTTATTTATTTATAGTTAGGACAAATAAACATTCAGTAAATTTACAGCTGTAACTCTTAGATTCCCTGAATAAATACACTCATGTTAAATTGGAGGTGTTACCTATTAAAGAATTAATGAAGCTTTAAAAAAATACCAGGAGTCCACTTACATTTGAGGACAATCACTTTAACTGTCTATTTAAGATAAATAATGGGTGACTCAAGTGGTTTTTAATTTGCAAACCAATTAGCAGACATGTGGCCCATGAGTATTCTGCAAACCCAGATGTGTTTGGTTCTGTGGTTAAAAATATCTGAAGTTCAGCGACTTACAACATACACACAAAAACTGCTGAACAGAAGAAGAAAACCTTCACATTTAGTCTTGCCCTTGACTTCATTATTGGTCGAGCATCTTCACACTTTTGCAACATATCAAGCAAGAAAGCAAAGATTTATTTATGTAGTGCATTTTATTCCAGGTGAAAGCACAATGTAAGCAGTTGAAACCACAAAAACTATGTGGATAATGTGAAGACAAAACATCAGACACAAATTAAATTACTAATTAATTAAAAATCAGACAGAAAGAAATTAAAATCAACAACTGATCAGTAAAATAAGATATGCAAATTAAAACAAAAAATGTATTTAAATAAAATCCTATAAACTAATAAAATAAGAGAAACAACCAAGAAGCATGATTTCTGTCTTGTATTTGAACATTATGAGACATCCAGTTGTCAGTATCCTTGGAGCATTTTAATCTTGTATTTATAGGGCTAAGGTCACTTTTGGAAAGGGAGATATATAACTGTGTGTCATCAGCATAGTTATGGTGAAACACATTGTATTTTTTGGTAAGTTGACAAATTAAACAACAATGGACCTAAAATTGACCCCTGGAGAACACCACATACAATAAAACATTTTTGGAGTTATTATACCTAAGACCAACACAATAATCAAATCATTTAAAATATGATAAAAACCAGTCCAATGCTGGCCCACTTTCAAAATATCATGATCAGTAATGTTGAATGTCATATTTAGAACAAATAATACTGAAAATTACTTTTGCTGAGGCTGTTTCTGTACTAGGTCCTGTACTTATTTATTGCTAAGTGATGAGATAACTGCTTGTAGATGAATGTAGAGGCAGGGTAAGAGAAACATGAGTAATTATGGGTATATTTGCCCTGATAGTCATTATTGTTTATTATATACTAAATCATAAAAATTATGGTTGTATCATTGATTGTACTGTGTTGCTTTTTATACCTATAGCATATTCAGTCCTCGGAAACTGTATCATGGTCAGCGCCAGCAATGACATAATTCTCAATCACACTGAGGAGCATAAGACAATTTGTTGCATCAGTGTTAGAGTAACATTGTCATGCAAAAGGTACAAGCCTTCAATTATGTTTCTTGTAGAAATTATTTTATATGTGCTTGTTAACTTCAGAACTTTTAGATTTTACCATTTAGAGGTGTGAGTGCTAGTTTGGTCAAGTTACTGTATAAATCTTGTTTAACTGAATGTTCTCACCTGAAGAAGTTATTGTAGCATGTGTGCATTTAGGAAATCTGTGAAATCTGCTGTAATAACAGCCTGTTCAGTGAAGTTGTGCTGTTATGGGAGGAGAAGAATTGACATCCTGTTAAAATACTCACAAGTCTGTAGGAAAGGGAGATTTGTCTGACATGACATGCTTCCTAAAATTAGCTAAAATATCATTATGGCTATTTTTTTCCCTCTTCATCTGCTTTCATTTTAAACTTCCCTTACACCCAACAAACCTGTTCCTGTTCAGGATGTAAAAAAAAAAAGTTAAAGAAAATTTCCACTTGCAAATACAAAGTAAAAAAATATAGAAGAATTACTTTTATATATATTTACTGACAACAACTGAAAATCTATGTATCCCTGTAAATCACTAAATATCAATAATTCCTTCTAATTTTTAAAAATTATGGTATACAAACATAAATACTATGTTTACTGTGTAAAGGGTGCATATCAGCACTCTGCTGCTGGTCTCTGACATGACAAGTAAAGGAAGTAATGTGCTGGAAATACAGATGCTTACTGTCCTGGGCCTCCATCTGCCACTTGTGATGCACTTGTGCAGTCGAGGCATCCTCAGCCTGTTCTACCATGTTGTTCTTTAGGTATCTGAGATTTTTTCTTTTTCTTCTCATTCAAAAGACTGAATAATAGTAGGGGGTGAACTTTCTAATTGTTGGGAATCTAGGCTTATTTGGCTGCTGAAAAGAAACTTGTAGTGCCACAGCAGCCCCTTAAATTTGCCAAATAAGGGCTAGTGCTGATGAGGTGAGAAGCAGAGAATGCCTAAAACAAACCTTAGAGAGGCTCCAGCAAAACAGCAAGGCTTAAGATATATTAAATTACCATGATTGGGACTTAAGGCATGGTTAAAGCCTGTTTGAGAGGCTGGGGAGCCTCAAAGCAGTGCTATTCATGTCTGGGGAGCTGGGTCAATAGGTTGGGGAAGTTCACAGGACCCAAATCTATTCTTATGCAAACGCAGAGTACAAGACCTAAAACTCACTGAGTTGGAAGATATAAATGACTGGACAATCATCTGCAGTCCTCAACAGGCACAACCCTGGTCCATAGCTGTCTACCAGTCATTCATGGGGTAGAGCAACAACATCTCCCATCCTGCTTTGAAAAGTGAAATGTACCTGATGATGACACTGATACTGATGCTACATTTTGGTACTTGACAGCTCCGATAAAGAAATACATATTAAATTCAGCCCTGTCTCTTGGAAGAGGTCGCCTGTGCTCCAGGTTTTGGGGTACAGCAGTATAAAGAGTGAGCTCCCATGATAAGTGCTAGTTTATTTATTTTTGTAAAACAGCACATAACAAGTGCGCTTTGTTCTCTGCAGCTCAGCCTGGAAATTAATTTCTCAGCTCTGGTGAGTGATGTGACCTCCGGTGACTCTGAACACAATAGACAACATCTATCTCTATCTGATGACAAGTAGAAAATCTGAGCAGAATGAATGAATGAATGCGCACTGAGTGCCGTGAGAGAGAGCACCTGCAGCCAGCAGCTCATGAGTTCCTCTGATCATCTCTGTCTGACACAGTTTCACATCACACACACTTACAGTGGTAAGTGTGGTGGGAAAATATTTACTTACTGTGTGTGTATGGACGGGTGTGTATGGTCAATTTGCAAAAATGAGGATGTTGTCAAAACCTGTTGTGGAACTACTGTAAAAGAAAACAAAAACAAAAACAGGAAAAAAAACACACAAACGTCATTGCCTTGTATTTGTATTCAACTAACTGTCAGCCAGTTTCAACCCATTATCTGTTTGTTTCCCTCCTACTCTTTGTCCTCGCATACAGCCAAATTTCAAATACAGCTGTTCCTATTTACATGTTTTTCATTTTCTGTTGTCAAACAATGGAACAAGATCGAAACAGTGACTGAAATGCAGCCCATCGAGACAACATGTTTAACTTCCAAGCCGTTTCCAAGCTGCTGCTCAGCTACTAGAACCATGATTTTATAACCTTGACATTGTCTAAAAAAAAACAAAAAAAAAACACCATAAAGCCTGTGCTGTGATCTTGGCTATATTTATTTGAAAAGGTCACTCACTGCACATCCTCTGCCCGGCGTCCACAACAGTTTTCAATGACTGTATTTCCTCAAAAAGTAACCAGGGCCTTTATTTACCCCAACTACAGAAGGTAACAGGCCTGTGACATACCTGTATTCAAAGCAGGTCTTTATTTGTAATTCCATCTGTTAATTATATTACTGGTAATTCTGTTGTTTACATGTTAGTCTCAACCCCAGTTTCTTTAGTTAAGCATTCATCAGTGATTTCTCTTTTGCTCCCTCTCTATTGGTCATTGTGTCGCATATTCAGTTTTCCACAACCTCCTTTAGTAATAATGATGCATGTAATGAAAGTGGTTTATTGGCCATAATGGAGGCTCGGCTCGTTGAATTGGAAGCTCTGGTCTGATTCTCTGCGGTTTCCGAGAAGCCAGACAACGACAAGGGCAGCTGGGTGACTGGCTATGACAAGAGGTGTAACCCTAAATGCATGGTTGGCATCCATCCACAGTCCAGCTCATGTTTACAGCATTTTCTCATAGGGAACATACCCATTAGTGTGTATTAAAGTTTGTGATTAAAAAGAGAAACAGAGCAGGAGCTTGGGATACATTTAATGCTTTTTTCTCAAGGTCTTTCTTTCTTTCTTTCTTTCTTTCTTTCTTTCTTTCTTTCTTTCTTTCTTTCTTTCTTTCTTTCTTTCTTTCTTTCTTTCTTTCTTTCTTTTCTACAACATTATTTCATTAGGAGTTTACTGATAAATACAGACAATTGTGCTACCAGGATTTTCCTAGATAAACGAACAGGTGTCACATGGATTGTGAAATTCCTCCAGTCAGAAAAACTGAGGGGTCACGGACGCACGTGTCTGTTGGCTTGTGCCGGGTCACATTGTGTCCCAGGAGAGTGAAAGGTCACGACTCTCTATGTCTCTGTCCAGCAGCAGACTGACACTCTCCACATTGAGGGGGGCAGTTTAACACACACAGTCTGCAAGGGCAACTATGTGTGTGAATCTGATGGTTGGCATTTACCACAGGCTACCGTCATCAGAGATTGTGTGGCATCTCTCTCATTATATGAAGAAGCAAAACAAATGGCTGAATATTTGTCTGAATATTTTGAGTCTCAATAGATTAGAATAAAAACACTACTGTATGGATTCATTTATGGTGCAGACCATGTTTATTATTTTTGCATTTCTTCCATTATTATTCAATAAATGATGAATTCTCAGAGGGTTTGTTGGATGGTGGGGACTTAATTTGACTGAAATGAATAAGTTAGTGCGACACAGGGTTTTTTTTGTTTTGTTTTGTTTTTTTTAAATAAAATGTATAAATACTGTGTGGAGAAATGCAGTCATATTTTCTTGGCACATAACCACATTGTAGTCACTTTTTTGTGCTCTTCATCATTTATATATAATCCAAAGCAATTCCCCCTTTCCTTTCCCCCGTTGTCACTGGTCAACACTTCATTTGTTTAGTTTCTGTGATATTGGAGATGATTGATTTCATTGATAAACTCTGTCTCCTGCTATTGTCTGATTGTTTTACATTTATTATCAGAGCTTTAAACAGGCCTATAACGTAAGAGCAGTCCTGTATAGTCTTTATATCTCTATAAAGATATAACAGCCCAGAACGTGCAGAGTCTGTTTTCAGTCCTCTGCCTCTGTCCAAGGTGCTGACAGAGACGAGAACAGCTTCAACAGTAATGTCAAAAATAACACAATTATTATGTTTCTGGAACAATTCTTTTATTGAATAAAACCCAAAACATGTCTTTCCTCTATTTTTGATAATAAATACCACATGTGAATAAATTAAAAACAAAACAACAAATCTAATAAAAACAATCTATTTAAAATAAATAATCTAGACTAGAAGGATGACAATTCAGTGATCACATTTCAATCAAAATCCATCCAGAGATTTGCACACTCTCAAAAAGTTTTCACAAACAAATGAAATAAACAACAATAAACAAATAAAAGTGTATCACACAACAGACTAAATCTATTTATGAGCTGTGTTTAAAACTGTCTTCAGTTACATGAGGTCCAGTCATGGAGGAGAAACATTTTCATGCAGTTGCCTAATTGCACAAAGACAAAAAGAGACAAAAGCCTATATTTGGCCGAGGAATCTTTGTGGATTAAGACTCAGATGCAATCCCTGAAGATCCAGCATGGCGTTAGCATCACTGTCGTTCTTTTTCTGAAAAAAAAAAGAGAGACAAAAACAGAACAACATAAGGGATCAAATTACCTCTGTAACACAAGACATCTGTGCAAATATTGTATGAAGACATGTCAAGTGGACCACGCTGAACATTTATATTGTTCTTTAACTGGTTGCATCATCTCAGCATATGTAACTCTTGTCGGATGAAGTTCAGGTGGGAGCTTGATGTGAGATCAGACTGAGTTCAGCCATGCAGCCAAGCTGCTGCCAGATTCACCAAATTATATATAAAGAGGTTCCTGGACAATTTAATCCCACTGGGAGACGTGGTAAGACCCTTTCTTTGCCAATTTTCACCCTCTCTCTTATTCAAACGTCCTCTTTCTTCCTGCTGCTCCACAATGCACGATCGTGCTTTCTTTTTTTTCATGTTCTCTCATATCTTTTCTCTGTGTGGCTGCCACCCCCAAGCCCCTAAGACAGCATGTAGTTTATGCAAATTATCAGCCTTTCATGCTCAAAGTTGAATGAGACCTCAACAAAATCTCTCTCTCTTACTCCCCCACACTAACACACACACACACACACACACACACACACACACACACACACACACAATGATTCAGTTTGAAAATGCACTCAGGCATCATCTTCAGCGTCATCATTCCTCTCATGTCAGTTTTTGTTTTTTAATTTGAAATCATTTACTTGATTATAAGACACAGATTGGCATGATGAGGTGAGGTGTAGCGTGGGCCCTGAGAGGAGAGCAAGATGAAGATGAGCAGTGCGTGTGTGTGTGTGTGTGTGTGTGTGTGTGTGGGAGGAAGGTGGCTGGATGTGTGGATGACGAGCGATGCTAAGTGGTGGTCGGATGCCTGGATGGATGCAAACGTTAGGGGTTGGTTGGGGGGAGTGTGAGAGGGGTTGGTGTGTGCATATGTGTGAGGATGATGAATGTGAAATTCTTGGTGTTCCCATGGTCTGGGAGATGTTTGAAAGGCCTGAGGAAGGGTGGATACAGGGGGGTGAGGGGTCCCTGTGCCCAGCTGTTGGAGGGAACCTGAGTCTCTCTCTCTCTCTCTCTCTCTCTCTCTCTGTGACAAGCTGTCCTTTTCACCAGCACATAGCCGAGCCGTCCAGCCTGCTACCATAACAACGCCACAGCCCCTCTGTTATAGTAATGCCATGCAGTCACCACAGAGCACAGGGGGAGAGGGAGGGAGAAGGAGGAGTTTGGGGGGAGGAACAACAGACGTGAATGAGGAGTCGAGACATTTCTACCCCTGTGAACTTGAACTTGACTGACTTGTCTGAACGACTGGCGGGAGAGAATGGTAATCTGTTCCTGAGAGATTTTGTGCTATGGTTTAGCTCCTGAAGTACTTTTATATGTCATGAATCTGCTGTGTAAGTCATGAATTAAAAAATATTTAATGATAATAAAAGTAGTAATAATAACAATAATTGAGTTCAAACGTTTTGACCATAACAATTTGATGAAAAGAAAATGTAACTGAAGTTCAATTTGCTGACTTTTTCTGGAGCTTTCTCTGAAAATGAATAGCACTTTGTCTTGAGTTTGGTTGAAAGCCCCAGAAAATATTTGAAAGTAGATTTTTTTTTTCTTGTTTTCATTACAGTGGGATGATTAGAAATTGTTCTGTTATAATGAAATTAAAAATAAAACAAGAAATAAAATACAAGGTGTCATAAAATATTAATATAAACTTATACATATAAATACTAACACTGCTACAATAACTACTACTACTTCTACTCCTGTTATTATTGATAAGAATAATTTCTTATCAGTGCACGAAAAACAGCTTTTCATTTCTCACACGGTAACTAAGTTACAGAGGGATTTTCTGAGACAGTTGAGATAAAGACAATGAGAAGCTTCAGCTCAACAATAATGCAGATAATATTTTCAACATTCATCCATGTTTATCTCCACCTATCTGCCTCAGGATCAGTGTGATATGCCTGTTTGCTCCAACCGAAAGCTGATGAATGGCGACTGGTGCACATTGGGGGTCTTAGCTGCTCAGACCCACTCGACCATGGGAAACAAGGAGCTGTGAAAGGTCCCCTGTTGCTGTTACAAAGCCAAGAACAAGCCATAGCAGGATAATCGCGTTTATCCCCAGATTAAGACAGAATCGCAGCTGCGGAGTCCTTGTGGGGGGAAACAGGGCTGCAGGGATGTCCTGCCTTCAGGGGAGCTCACTCTCGTCCCTGTTCTACACAGGTTCTGGTGCTGAGACAGGAAAACCACAATGGGGTCGTCTCATAATGGGACTGGATGGGACCTGGCAGGAAAGCATCGCTACCCATTACCTGTCCTCCTTTACCAAACATGCACACCTCGCCCAGACAGAACCAATCAGAGTCTGGTTTGTGCACTGTAATGCATTTGAATATCCTTGCTCTTAGCATGCTCCCTATCTCAGACACATGGAAACAGTCAAATCATGTAACCACCTAAAAACACACTACATATGCCAACTATCTCTCACAATTCTCATTAACTCTTACAACTAACCTCAAGTTCGGCATCTATGTCTGCATGTCTGTTTCTTATTGTTTTGCTGACGCTGCCAGTTTACATTAATATCTGTATTGGACTGTAGTATCTTGTGTATTGATGGGACAGACTTAATGAGGGAAATCAATACTATCATCAATCAATCAATTTTACTTGATTGATGATTTACTTAGATTCCGCTTATCTGTGTTCATAAAGGTTAAATAAAGGTTATATCGCCTTTGTTTGTCCTCCTTACAGATAAAATTAATTCAAGTGAATTTCATTGCACAGGTATAGGATTTTAGAGATAAATCCAGATATTGGATTATTAGATTAGGATCTGTAAAACTGAACTATTGTCATTATTTAACCAGACAGCTTGTGTGATGACAAATTCATATACATATACCCAAAATGTCAAAGTCCAAGTGTTTTCATCCTGTGTCATGCTTTAGTTTAATTTTGGTTTATCTTTTTTATTATTTGTAAATATGAGTGTGTCCTGTGGGTTGTTCGTAAACTAAAGCAAAAGTGAAGGAAGCTACATCTTTGTTAAACTCCTGAAGTCCTTCCAGTAATATGAACCAAGTAGGATCCACATTTGGCTTAATGGCCACGTCTTTTTTTCATTAGCATTAGTTCTGGCATGAGACCACACATCCATACACTGACTGTGAGAGAGTCACTCCCAGACATAAAGAGGCCACAAGACAAAGGGCCAACTTTTCCAGGAGACCCTCTTAGGGCTGCAGCGCTAATGCAGTCATCTGCCCCTGTCTGGTCTGGAGCGTCGTTCCCACCTCATTGCTCAGGGTTTACTGCAGCAGTCTCTCACATACGCAGTGTTGGGAAAAAGAGGTGGCAGACCTTTGTCAAGTGCTCCTTTCACAAAGCATCCATTGTGGAGTGAAGCCAGGATCAGAATGATAATGTGGACTCTGGCTACTGTTTACCAACAGGTCTTGTGCAGCTGCAGTGGACAGTGCACTGTGGCTGCATTGTGTGTGTGTGTGTGTGTGTGTGTGTATGTGTGTGTGTCTGTGTGTCTGTGTGTATGTGTGTATGCATGTCCATATCAACTGTGGGTCACTTAGTGTTTGTCCACTAATGCTTTGTAAATCTGACATAAAACCAAATGCTATTTCCTCAAAAATAATTTACAACAGCGCCATTAGAGAACAGAAGAAAGACAAGATAAATCAGTGTCAAATGTTATTTCTCATACAGTCATTGTAACTAACTACACCCTGCTGCATTGATCCCCAGCCTTCTGAGATTTTTAATTGTTTTCTGGTATTAAAACAAATCATGTATAAATATTTTACAATATTTTCAGCAACAGCAGGTTAAAACCTCTCCTGGTGGTTTTTAATCTGAGAATGAAGTAGCCTAAATTTGTGATCAAGGCAATGAGTGTGAGCTACACATGCTGGTAATCACATGGCATTTTGCTGCGTGAGCTCACATTATCGCTCAGCTTCACACGTGGCCCCTCCCCCCTTCTGCTTGTCTAATTACAGCCTGCTTTCTAATAAAGGAACAGTCCCCCTTTTATTTTTCAAGCTATGGCACTGACAATTGAAACCATTATTTCTTTGTCATGATAAGAAAACAACAACTTAAAAAAAAAAAAAAAAACTCGTTGTTATATAAAGCACAGGTGGCAGAATTTAAAATGAGACTTGGAGCATACACTTGAGATGGATTTGAAGGGGAAATTTAAAAAAGAAAAGTTGAAAGCACGGCCTTAACACGTCCTTTTTTTGTTTGTTTGTTTTGTTTTTGAGAAGGCTTTAACTTAATATTTATAATACACTATACATATATATATATATATATATATGGAATACAGAGAAAACAGGATCATCAGATTTAAAACGACATTTACCTTAATGTTGAAACTGTAAATATGGACCTCTAAGCAATGTATTCTAAGGATATTATGAGTTCAGGTTAGGTTTCATTTGAGGATATATTGAATTGCTCCACCTTTATAAAAAAAAATATTTAATACCAAGAGAAAAAAAAACCCATAAATGATGAAAGTAGAAAAGTGTCCGTTTCCTCCACCCGTAGTTCAAATCTCCATCCGGATTGTGGTGTTTTTCAGGGCGGATGGAGGGACATGCTGCATGGTGCTGCTGCGCCTTTAAATACTCTCTGCCCTCGTTTCTATGCAATTATGTTAATATGCAGAGCTTTTCTGTGTCCTATTCATTATCGGCTGAAGTTGCGCGATTNTATATATATATATATATATATATATATGGAATACAGAGAAAACAGGATCATCAGATTTAAAACGACATTTACCTTAATGTTGAAACTGTAAATATGGACCTCTAAGCAATGTATTCTAAGGATATTATGAGTTCAGGTTAGGTTTCATTTGAGGATATATTGAATTGCTCCACCTTTATAAAAAAAAATATTTAATACCAAGAGAAAAAAAAACCCATAAATGATGAAAGTAGAAAAGTGTCCGTTTCCTCCACCCGTAGTTCAAATCTCCATCCGGATTGTGGTGTTTTTCAGGGCGGATGGAGGGACATGCTGCATGGTGCTGCTGCGCCTTTAAATACTCTCTGCCCTCGTTTCTATGCAATTATGTTAATATGCAGAGCTTTTCTGTGTCCTATTCATTATCGGCTGAAGTTGCGCGATTGTTTCCTTTATTTCTCATCTTTTACTGCCTTTGTTTTTGCGCAGGCCCGCTTTGTGCCACAGCGATGGCCTGGTGGACCAACAGATCGCGCTAACGTCGAATAAGGAGTTTTTGTTTTTTTTTTTTTTTTGCAAGAGGCGTTTATGTTTGCAACACACTGAGGGTCATTTTCTCATTTTGAACACTGCGGATAAAACAGAGCCGCCTATAAGTAAGTAGCATCTCATCTCTGGGACATTTGTAAAAGAACGCTGGCAAAATGTAAATGCACCCTGGGCCTTTTTGGTTTTTATATATATATATAGAGCTGTTTAATTTCATTGAACTGTAAGTCTTCCTAAAATAATGCATCTCCCAATTAAGGCAAATTCCAACCTTTCTGTATTTCGACTCTAATCTGTCTCTGCTCAACGGCATCCTGATGAGAAGCAGAAGGTCATCGCCAGAGGAAGCACTTCAAATATCAGGAGTCTGAGAGCATGAGGGAGGAAGTTGTCTTTAATGGACACAGCAGGATTTGCAGTTTGTAAAGTTGGGAAACTTTTGATTAAAGCAGACAAGCTGTTTGAAATGCAGGAAGGTTACGTTTGTATTTTTAACTTCCATAAACCTGTTTAAATTAGGTCTGAGCTTTCAAAAAAAACAAAAACAAAAAAAAAAGACGGGTGACTTGCTCCTTCTCCAGTCTGAGCTATGACTTCTCTTCACCATAATTCAGGTCTATTTAATTAATTGAATGAATCAAAATGAACAAAACGTATAACCTATCAAAAAAAAAAAAAAATGTGATTTCTTTCCCTTTTCATTGTTCGTGGGACAAACTCTTACACCTAAAACAGTAAATACACCACATGAAATAATAAATAATACTAAATGACTGATGAGTTACCAAGGCAGGAGGCTCACAGACTGAAGTCTATATATATATATATATATATATATATATATATGTGTGTGTGTGTGTGTGTGTGTGTGTGTGTGTGTGTGTGTGTGTAATGTAGTGATATTTCTCACAATGTTCTTGTTCTTGGAGATGGTGTATGTTTTTAAAGGAATAAATAAACACATAACATGTCAAAGCATAAAAGTGTTATTCTTTTTTTTTTTTTTTTTAAATCTATATCTATATTTTTTCATTTTTTGCTGTTGATTTTCCATTAAAGTCATTGATATATTTTTATTTGCTCTTTTAATATGAAGATGACTCTGACAGATTAACAGTGAACAAATACTTTGTAAAATATAATGTGTCTAATGACATGTATTTATGTATTTTGTTTTTGTTTATTTATTTAATATGTCATATTTAAAACATGCAGGCTATAATTACCTTAACTTGTAGAAGTTCAGCCAGTGTTTTCATTTAGAGATTATTGTCTAGGTGTAAATTATTATAGTTATATTATCTTATCAACATTATTTGAACCACAATGTGTTGTTTCTGTAATCTTCACTTTACTAATAATATGTATTGGACTGTTATTTCACCACTTGTGACATTAGTGTGATCCCAGAGATGTCACGTGTGGAGGAATTTACCAGCTGCTTTAATATAATCAAATATCCTGATTGTCTACCACTGAATCACTCATGTATTCATTTGCCATTCAATTACAGTAGCAGTTATATGCACTCGCACTCAGTGATCGACCTTTAAAAGGCCTTAGTAATGTGACCTCACTAATTAGCCACAGTTCTAGTCGGTGAGATCACACCAGAGAGGAGACGAGTAATAAAACTCGAGACGGGAAGGTTTAAAGACGGCGCTGATTAGAGTCTGATAGACAGCTAACGATGGGCCAAATTAATACGGCCCAGCTATGTGCCAACACAACCATTTTAGAGGCAGCAGGGTGGCTCCGTCAAGATGGCTTCCATATAGACAAGGATGATGCTCTGGCAGTGAGGGAGGGTGAGCTGAGCTTTAACCTACATATTCTTTCATCATGGGAAAAGGCCTCAACTCATTCATTTGAAAATAGGAAAATCTCATTTCTTTGTATTTCTAAAATTATCATAAAGACATGACTGATGAGTAATCTGCCTCTGCATGTACCCTGACTAATACCTGACATTAAATTTAAAAATCTATCCCAACTAAAAATAAAACGATTTATTTTGGGTGAACAGAAAAGTAAAGAAAAAAGTAAAAGAAACACAAGTTGTAACAGTTTTAACCTGAATTTCTAACTGGCAAACCAGTTATAACCTTTAGTTCTTTGGTCAGATATTTCAGCCATATTGTCAATATGAAGGATTAGGGTTAAGCAAACATTATGAGGGGTCTGTTATTTTATTAACAGGAGAAATAAATATATGCTTTCATGTTTTTACAGCATCTTCCACTGCATAATTTTCTGCACTGCTGTTAAGGTGGCAAAATAATAGGGACCCCAATTTTGATACAGTGATTTAATAAATTTAACATTTAACTATTTTTCTAACATTTTTAAAATGAAAACTTTTTTTTCAATTTATATTGGAGGTAAGGTGATTCAAGTTATACCACCTGAAGTTTTTGAGTTTAATCAAAACAATAGGGACACAGGAAACAGATGTAAAGCTGTTTAATAGTTTTAGGTGTGTGCAACAGAGATTTTAGTGGAGGGATAACGTGACCACTGCTGCAAAGGAATTTGTATCACGTTTATAGCAAAAGGTGGAACAGCAACATTTATATAGGTTTTACCTTTCTAATAGCCTATATTTTCATCAAAAGAGAGATTAAGAAAAGCAGCAAATATTCACAAATGATAAGTGCATGGCAAAGGATTTACATTTTTAACTGAGAAACAACTTTGATTGATCAATTATTAAAATAGTTCAAATAATAATAAATAACATTTTAGGAACTAAAAAATAAATACATTTTTGATCTACGTTTGATCATTATAGGGCTGCAACTAATTATTTTTATGATGATGTGAATATTGTCATGATTGATTAATGGTTTATAAAATGTTAAACAGTGAAAACTGTCCAACACAATTTCTTAAGCCTGATATGATGTCTTCAAATTGTTTATTTTGTCTGACCCATCCTCCAAAATCCAAAGACATATAATTTACTACCACATGAGATTAAGAAAAGCGGCTAATCCTCAGAAATGAGAAGTTGAGAAGTGGGAAAAGTTTGTCATTTGTGACTGAACAAAAAAATGTATGTGATTAAATGACTAATCAATTATCAAAGTAGTTGCAGATTGTATTTCTATCAACCTCCTAACTAATGAATCAACTAACTGTTGCAGCTTCAGATTAATAAAACTGTTTAGTGTCTCGTAACCCACCTGAAAAGACTTCTCATCCTCCTGTAGTGGAAGCTTCTTCGTTTTGCTTCATCTCATTGATGCAGGAAGTTGAGGGTTTGGAGGTCATTCCTACTTTCGGTTATCTAGCTTTATGATGGATGATTAACACTCATACAGCTAGATAACCAAAGACAGGAACAGGCTCCGTTGTTTGGTCGAACAGCAGCAGCTGAGTCTGAAGCTTCTGGGAAACAAAGAAAATGATTATGACATTAATGCATGTCTCATGACAACTTAATGTAACAGCTGACAATTCTGATTTGAAAACAGAAAAACCTCCACCTTATTATTTCATATATAACATAGTGATTGAAATCTTTTCTTTTTTTGTTTTAGAAAGTTTACGTGCATTATGTAATTGATAAATACTAAGTAATTAATTCCAATTCTAGACAAATACAGTGAGCTAACTGTGAGGGGTGGTGACATACTGTACAGCATGTGGCAGCTCTTATTGCACTTTTACTCCACTTTAAGTTCAACCTATTATTACATGTAACATGAAGTTTAGCCTTTCAGTTTCTGTGCTCTCCTCTGCTTCTCTAATACACCTCCAAATCTTTAAGAAACTCCAAATCCTGTTTTAAGACTTGACTCAGCTTAACATGATATTTTTTCAAAGTCTAACCTGCATTTTCTTCCCTTAACAATCACCACCTTTAAAAATGAGTGTGTAAAAAAGAATGTGTAAAAACTTGCAAATCTTATAGGCCCTTATAGGATATAGGTCATTTTTACACAGTATCGTCTGTTAATTTCACAACTACACATTGTTGTATTGCTATTACTGATATTCATTTATTATGATGCTTATACTGATTTGGTCATTTCTAAACCTTGTGTATTATTTATTCTAAAAACATTTGCTGTTGAACTTGAAAAACCAGCCAATTATGTCGTGTGATCCGGCCTTTTCATTATATATCATAATCTGTTAATCTGTTATCTGTTATAATATGTTAACTCAAAATCACCTCATGATGAACTCACGCTTCTCTTTGTCAGTGCGTCTGACGTCATTGGTTTTAATTGGGAAATAGATGCGCTGACACAGTTGCGTCACTTTCTTTGTATATTTGGGAGAAAACTCTATCAAATATTAATAAAAATATCATAGATTTAAAAAAAAAATATATATAAATTAACATATTTAAAATCCAAAAGGCTTGAGGCTGTGTCTGCACTGGCTCTATTTTAGACAAGTAGGACTCATTAATAAACCTCATACTATAGGTGTGAAGTTGCCTTTACTGACTCTGTGTATTGGTGGGTTTGTGGGGGGCTTGTGGTGGAAAGGAACAGGCCTGTCGCTATATCTTCATTGCCACAAAGGATAGTCTAACGTTGTCTTTGTCAAATAGGTTCAACGATATCTTTAAATGTGCATTTGCTTGTTCCAGTGGGACTTCATCTATTGCCTGTGGCTTTAACAACCTATTTGAAACATCAGAATTGAATATGACAGGATTCAATGGATGGAGACTGTCTATAATTTACATCCCGTCCCTAAAATATGTCTAATATCAAGCCAGTGCATCTGCGGCCGAGAATGAGATGCATTCATTACAACATGTCTGTAGATGATATGAGCAGGTCTCATCTGTGGAAACTAATCAATCCAAAAAGACTCACTTTCCATCACGCAAGATGACCCCTGCATCCACAGACACTTGAAAAGAAAAAAAAAAAAGAGAGAAAAAAAAAAACATCCACATGTGCCAACAAGCGAACAAGCGCGGTTGGTGTAGCGTCATTCACTGCTCCAGATGTGCGGGGCGCGAGTTTCTGTGCGGCCAGCGGTGGCTCGAGAAACAGGTGAGCGCGTGGATCGGATCGATAAATCCACTACACCGTCCGCCGAGGCTGTGGATGAGGGATCCTCGTCGGATTGTGTGTCTGTTTGTGTCCGCGATTCAGGAGCGTCCCCCGGAGCTCCGCGATTTCACTTCCCGTCTGTCGCGGAGGTTTGCGGGGCGCTCCGCCGCACGGCCGAGCCTTTTATCCGCCGTGTGTCAACGCGTGTTTTCCTTCAGTCCGCGGTCCCGAGGCTGCGTTGTGCTCCCTGGCCGAGCCTCCGGTGATCTCCTCTCACCTCCTCTCTGCCTTTTTTTTTTTTTTTTTTTCCCTAAACGCTTCCTCCTCCCGGCTGCGATGACATCATACGGACGGCAAGTTGCTCCTAACCAATCGCATGTGGCCTCCCCATGTGTGGCTCCTAACGTTAAATGGTTGTGATTGTTAGGAAGGAAAACAGGCACCATTTATCAAATTAATTTGTATAGGAAAATATGTACTGAAGTGAGTCAGGATATACGCCTGACACTGAAATCTCCCCACTCGCTTGCTCGTCTTAGGCTAAAAGAAAAGTGTTGAATGACGGGTTGTTGCCTCTTGACTCAAAGGTCCCATTTTGTAGAGAGTGAGACTTCCACATCCTTTTTAATTACTATAAATACTGTGAGAGAACCAAAACCGTGCCTTAGAATAAGTTGTCAGGACTTGTAACTTTGTGATGTCACAATGAATCACCAGCCACAGCAACACCCACCGAGCCTCACAATCTAAACTTGCAGGATTAAGTCCCTTGAAGTGTTAAATCTGCTACATTCATATTTGATCTCTATTAAAAACACTTATTGGGACTTGAATAATCTTTTTGCCCCTTAGGTGAAACTTCCTGCCTTAAACACAACTTTTCTACCAGCCATTGGACTGCAAACTTTCTCACTCACAGTTAAGGGAAGTCTGAGCTCTGAAAAAAGGACAAGCTCCCTGACACTGTTGTCTCTGTAGCTGCTGTCCAGGCAAAGCATATAAAACCACCACAATTTCCCCATATCGTCACTCCTTCCATGCACTCACCTTAACATCTGCAGTCTGACCATGTGGAGTTTTGAAAGGGATTAATTCCCTTTCAAAACTCCACATGGTCATAGCATTTTGGTCTGTCTAGAATTAAGTAGAATTTGCACTTGCATTTGTTTGGCTGATTTCAGCACTGACCAGCCATTATGAGCAAACCAGAAAACAAATAAAATAAAATAATATTTGGGACCTTTAAAGTCACTGCAGAGAATGAGAACATTTCTCACATTGGGGCCCCTCAGTGGAAGCACAAAAAAGACAACTGCAGACAGGGATGCAGAAATCGATTCACTGGTGTGTGCGCTTGTGCACAAAAATGTTTAATGCATTTCCCATCATACATCAGCAATACATACCTGCAATCTACAATTGACAGCACATTACAGATTCCAACTATGAATATGCTTTGTTGCCTTCTGACAGAAGTTTGTGTGATGCCTGGCTTGGTAGGAGACAAGTTTGACACACAGCATAAATCCTTCTATTAAGTCTTTGCTCTACAGAACAATGCAAAAACTCCAGGTACTAAAAAAAAAAACAGTATTTGCTCTGTAGGCCACGAGCGACAATTGGCTCCTTTAATGAAGTTTCCATTATATACTATCCAAATCATTATCCCTAGACTAATGTTAAGTTTTTCAGCTGCCATTAAGCATGTTCTCTGATGGCTTCTCTTTCAATTTAGACCTAAAGCTAGTTTATTCACTGTCCCAAAAGAGTCTTTAGCCTTAAATTTTGGTGGGATTAATTGCATCTCTTCAGGGAAGTGTAGCTCATCAGCCCAGCTTCACTTTAGCTTTGGTTTTCTGGTCAGCATGAAGCTGTCAAGGACTTTTTTGTCATTGCATCCTGCTCAGGATGCAACAATCTCACAAGACACACTGTCGCCTGCCTCATCTGTTTCACAGGAGTCCTGACACCAGCCCTCCCCCCTCAGATGAGCTGTATCAGCTCTGTCCCAGAATTTCATGCTGCGTTCCTGGGCAGCTTGAATGATTTGGGCCTCTTTATCCTCCACGCAGCTCTGCCCACTGTCTCCTGCCAACACCATCAGGCCTGTTTCAGAGCTAGAACAATGTGAAGAATTGATGTTGGATTTACTCAAACAATTATTGGATTTATCTATTAGATACTAGAATTATAATGTGTGATTTAAAAAAAATTCTTTTAAAGTGACTAAAATCAGCAATAACAGTTAGCATACCTTTTAAAACTTTTTTTAAAAAGGGAAAATGATTTAACACAGAATCCAAGTTTCAGTGAGAAGAAAAACTTCTTCAAATCACCAATTACACTCATGTGAAAACAATGAGGATACACCACCCTCTAGTGCTCAGATTCTGTCCACACTGCCATATAATCTGACCCATGAGTGTTCAGACATGTTGGAAAAGACAGGTCATCACTTATACCTTTCTTTTATTTCCTTGTGTAGTTTTGGATACTTAGAATTTTCTTCTTGAGAAAGTTTTTGAAAAGCACAGCCTTGACATAAAAATAAATTAAAACACAAGCCAAATGAGTGTCACAGGCCAAAACTATTTAATATAAAACATTGTAAAGGTACTTATACTTGATTACAGAATAAGAATCTCAAATTTATGCAATGATGCAATTAATTCACGTCTTATTGGCTTTCATGGTTGCTAAGAACATATACCTACCATTTACTGTATGAAAATGTAACATAAACTTTGCTTTAGTGAAAGTGCTTCGTGTAAAAATCAGTGGGTGTCTGTTTTTATTACAAAACTTTATATACAAGTACAAAAATTGGAATACAAAAACTAGAAATAGATAAAACAGCAATTTTTCAGAAACCACAGAACAATATCCAGATGAATGGTTGGATTTTTCAGACGGGATTCTTCCGTACATCAATTAATGCATTGTTTGAAGTCAGTGGTCCAATGTTGAGGCTGGGCCGACGTGATTCTCGGCGAGATTTAACCACAGGCAGGGATGTCTGCCCACCCCAGGACCCCATACCAGTTTGAACTACACGGTTAGAAGGAACGTCCCCAGCTGCTCGAAGCCACAGCTCCTCCATGACTGCAGGCTCCTCTATAGGAAGAGAAGAGCGCCTCCATGTGGATGGGAGTGGAGTGTTTACCAGCTCACGCATTTCCTCCCTGGACCTGGACGGTTTGTCAGGCAACCCCATGCCTCTGCCTCCTGAGCTGTCCTCAGAGCAGCGGGTCAGCTTCTCTGTGCTGCCGGCACCTGCTGGTTTACCATCAACTGGAAGAAAACACAATATATTTATTAGAGAGGTTTTCACAACAGATCTTCGTGCTACTTTTTGGAGCTTACTCTGAGCTTACTGAATATCAAAAGAAATGGAAGTCATGATATCTGTACTGGTGTATAATTGAAGTGTCACTTCATCATGGAGTAGCATTCAGGGAAGAACCAAGGCAAAGCAAATCAAAGTTTAAGACAGAAACAGTTCCCTAATCTAATCAGAATCAGAGGAACTGAAAAGTCAAGGGGCAAAACTAAATTCATATTTTCACCAATTCTCAAGAATGAACTAAGATTGTGTTTATTATATTGCTTATATTGATACAGGTTAAAAAGCTATTACAATATTTACAATATTTGTATACTGTTGTGTTACTGTGACATTAGATATGAACTAATTTTGTTGATTGCAAACTACTGAGAGCATCATAAAAAACCTGTTTTGAAGCAGTAGCTTAGGTGTACACATGTAACGAGTAGATTCATTGATTAGTCGATTGACAGAAAAGCTATCAACAACTGTTTTGATAATCATTTTGATTCTCTGATACTGCTTCTCAAATAGTTTTGTAAAAAAAAAATAAATAAAAATACTATTGTAAAATAGTCCTAGTCTAATTGTAAACAGACCACCTTTGGGTTTTGAACTGATTGATAGAGAAAACAAGACGTTTAGAGATGCTACCTTGGGCTTTGGGAATTATGATGGCACTGAATGACAAATTGATTAATGAAAATAATGGACAGATTAATGGATAGTGAAAATAATCATTAGCTACAACCCTAATGTGCCAGAGTTATTTAACCGTATAAATATGGTTTTAAATTATATTTTGTTTTTTGTAACATACAATTATTTTTGACTACGTTTGCTCACTCAACATTGTAGAAAATGAGGGGAACCTCTATGAACTTTTTCAGTATAAAGGTTTGAATAAATTTACCTTTGGCATGCTCCTTTGGCTGGCCGACTGAACCACAGAGCTCCCTCAATTTGTTGCTTAGATCCACATTAGCTGCCTTGTAATGGTTAAGCTCCTTGCTGAGGTTATGGATCCATCCCTCATACTGTCGCTGCCTTCCTGCCAAGCCTTCGTCTATTTGCTCTGTGGAGGCGGGAGGACAAACATGGTTAAATCTAAAAACCACTCCAACTACTGGTACAACTAATCAATTCTAATCTGATTAGCCATTAGACTCAAACTAATTCTAGAAAATATAGGAAAAAAATATTTTAGCATTATATTATTTTTGTATAAGATCCATTTGTAAAATGTACCTCGACACTGCTGCAGTAAGAGCTGAACACTTCTCTCATGTTCTTTCTGCTGTTGTGTGAGTCGCCGATCTGTGTCGAGTTGTGTGCGGTCAAGGGCGTTCTCCAACCACTGCACCAGCCCCTGCTGCTCATCTAGCTGCATTTCCAGCTCTGCCAGGGCTAGCTGCAGTTTACGCTCTTCTTCACGCAGAGACACCACCTACAGAAAACATCCACATCAATACTATTCAGCATACATAATGGTGAGTTTGGGCAATAAAAAGTCTTACCTTGTAAGGTCTGATACAGGTCAGGTTTTTATAAAAGGGTGTGTATTGCTATGACTAATAAGGCTAATAACGCATCTGTTTAAGTAGTATAGTATATACAACATTATTAAATGCTAAAATAAGTGAGAAATAGATAAAAACACCTAAATCTCTTAAAAGTTTGGGTTACAGCACAGACCTTATCAAAGTACTTGCACAGCAGTGCTCTGGTCTCAGAGGCAGACAAATAACTGAGTTTGGCCATAAGATTCATCTCCCACTGGGAGAGCATACTGGCAGAAGCCCTCAGCTGTCTCTGCCTTTGAGTGATGGCCTCATTCTTGTACTCGATAGCCGCATCCAAAGCCTCAATAGCCTCGTCCAACTGGAAAAGGGTTCGCTCCTCCTGATAATATCAGAGGAAACAAATAAAGGACATGTAAATGCCATGTGTGCAGCAGTATTTTGCTTAATCTGAAGTATTTTCTCTCTATTTTCTCTTTCCCAGTGACATATAAAGACGCTTGAACCCCAGAGTTATATCTGACCTCAGATGAGACCAGGTTACCCTGCCGCAGTTTATCGTCCAGCTCAACCCGCTGTTTCAGCAGTGAATCTTTCTCCTGACGCAGGTTGGAGATCTCTTGGCGAATCTGTTGGGAGTCTTGCGCGCTGCTGCTGCGAAGGAGGCCGTTTCTCTCACTCAACTCACGTTCAAGTGACTCAATTCGCCCTGTAAGTGTCACTAAGTCCTTACTCAGGGCCTGTGGGAGGATCAATATACACTTTTAGCACTTGCCAGTTTCCTGTGTCATTAAATTGAATGGTTTGGATTTTTTTTTCTGCAAAAGTAACAGAATTTATTTATTATACCTTTTAGAAAACCACATATCTCATCTTCTGCAACTATCCTCAGCTCTTTTGAACCACTACAATTGAATCCTCCTACATATTTTGCAAATCCAAGGCATTTGCCTGTATGTAATTTTACATACCCTTCCTAACTGAGACACATCGAAGTATCTTTCCCCTCAGGTGTTGCAGTGATAGTGGTTTGTTAATACCTGGCTGGAACGGAGCCTCTTGGTCTCCAGTCCACTGCGTTCCTGCAGCAGGGCTTCTTTCTTTGCCAGGATTTCCTCTCGTTTAGTCAGCTCTCCTTCCAGATCTTCCAGTCCTCTCCTCTGTTCCAGTACCCGCTCCATTTCCCCATCAAGCCAGCGTTTCTGCTCTTCAATCTTCTGCTCATACGTAGTAAAGCACACACAAAAAAATTAACACTCACAAAAAACACACACAAAGTGTAGCAGTCATGATAGCATGCTACTCTACCAGGAAAATTCATAATGTTGCACAATATTAGGCTGATATTGATGTATTTTCATACATTACATTACCACAAACAGTATTTTTACAGTTTTGAAATGTTAGCTCTAAGTAAAAGTACTTGGTAATCATGTGCAATTTTCACTCACATTGATTTATCACAGTGAACCTGGTCTTTAATTACACTGCCGAAAAAAATTACCTGTCAATTTCACAAAATCACTGCAATAAAATGAAATGGCCAGAAACTGCAAAACAAAATACTTCAATCACAAGCTCCAGTTCAGGTGGCTGATGGGCACAACTAACCATTTCTCACCTCTTTACCTTTAAACTTACAAGACCTCAAAATTAAAAATCCCCCAATGAAACAGAGTATATTAAATAAACACAATTTGTCGCACCTGTTGCTCTTCCAGTGAGATGACAGAGCCATTACTGCCACTGCGTCTCTGCCTCTGGAAGGCAGCGATCTCCTCTGTCTTTATCCTCAGGATCTTCTGCTGCTGCTCGTTTTTTATCTCAAGCTCCTGCGGGGGAGAAAATAAAGATAACTTACACGACAAGTTCAAAGGAAAACTACCTCTATCAAAAATAAAGAAATGTCTTCGGCACTTATGTACTCTTAAGTTTTCCTTGAAAGCCTCCCTATATATTGAAGCTATTTAAAGCCAACTGAGACCAACTTAGTTCTTAAAAAAAGAAATAATGGTTTTGATCAGAAATGCTGTGGCAAGCCTCAGCTATAAATTTACAGCTGGAAGTACCATCTGTCCTGTCACCACTAATAATATTCCCATTAAATTTATCACTATCAGTGTCAAAAAGGTTGATGATCTACTAAATCTGCATCATGAGTGGTGTCACTAATTACCGAGCGTTTCTTAAAGGGGACTTTGTGCTAACGAGCCATGAGTCAACCTTGTAAAATCATTAAAATAAGTACTGATGCCACTGTGAAAGCGTTCCCTCTGAAATGGTACCTTGACTCTGTGAGTTCGTCGTTGCATCTCTGTCTCTAGACGTCGTTTCTGCTGACTTTCCTGACGCAGCCGCCTCTGCAGCTGCTCCTGCTGCTGCCTCATAGACTGGACGCTGCGCTCCAGCTCTAACACACGACGTTCACTCTGTGCAGGCAGGTTAGCAAGACGAGCAGTATCCCTCTGACGCTGACTTAGAACCTAAAACACCACCATAGAGATTTTTTCAGGTGTTCAAGTGAAAGAATATTAGTACAAGTTTTTTGTTAGAGGAGGACCTATTATGGTAATTTCTGCTGTTTATCATTTTATTCTCTGTCTGCTGAAATAAATTTACATGCATCAATGTTCCAAAAACACATTATTTTTCTTTTTCTGTACATCTTTTACTTTTTTAAGCTGCTTTGTTGGGCCACATTAAATATGAACTGTTGTCTCTTTCATAAATGACCACTCTATAATAAAACTTAAGGTTTCTGAAGTGGGGTACCTTGAAGTGGAGCAGAACACAACGCTGTATAATACACTATAAAGAAGGGAAAACTCAGAAAAGCATAATAGGTCCTCTTTAATTATAGGGAAGCTGTCATCAATCATGGGTTTAAAATCAACACTACTCCATTTACAGCTATGTGTTGCCTATGTGTTATTATGTATAAATACAGGGGTGTGACAGTCAAACCTGAACTTTGCTCTGAGCAGCAGCTATCTTCCTGCGACATTCCTGTGCTCTGGTCTTGTCTGTTGCACTGATCTCTCTCTCTTGCCTCTCTAGATCCTGGAGTTGTCGTTGTGCCTCCTGTAGCTCCTGCCGGGCCTGCACTGCTTCACTCTCCAGAGCTGTTATCTTATGACTATACTGCCTGTTCAGGGCCTGAGCGTCCTTGCCTAAAACAAATAAACAAACCAAAATGACAAAAACACAGAAGAGAACCTCTATTTAGTGCAGGCGTATTTTGGCAAGAGTGATTTAGTGCAGTGTGATGGCAAGAACTACCTGTTTTGACCAACTCCTTGATGAGCTCTTCCTTCATGCGGATGGTGACAGATAGTTCCCTGATCTTCTGCTGTGCCTGAAGGAGACCCCGCTCCGAAACACCTTCAAACCCTTTCAAACTTTCCCGTACAGATGTCTCCACAGAACTGGAGTTAGCTACACAGTGATTTGACAGAGCGTACAGCAGGTCATAATGAGGTGATATAATCAGGAAGCAGACAGAGCTTCGAGGCAGTTAATTGAAATACTGTTAGCTGCAGAAACATTTTGTGAATGTGCAGGTAAAGAACATCAATAGTCAGGTTAAAGCACTGAGAATCTGAATATGATGATTAATTCAGGCACATTTGACAATTCTAGACTTACATGCTTTTCTGGCTAAATAAATGTGATGGTCTGGCTCAGGCAGCTGAGGTGCTAGCCCTTTAATACCAGTTGCTAGTCCTCCTGACAGCATGTCCCTTTTGGTCCAGGTCAGGTTCACCTGCCTAGCAGAATCACAGACATTACAATATGTCCACTTCAAACATAACATGAGGACAGGCACAATTATATTAACACAACTGTTGAATGAGTGATCTTGAGTGATATATATATATATATATATATCAGTGTAAATTGTGTGAGCTGCAAGCTATGGTTTCTACACAACACAAAACATACTTGCGTCTCTCCTGGCTGAGGTTGGAATGACTCCTCTCTTCTTCTGTGTCTGGTATTTCTGCTCCACCTAGCATCCCCTGCTCCTCACAGAGGTTAGCATCCTGATCACCACATGGCCCATTACCAAAGTAGCCCACTGGACTCATCTGAGACCACACACATAAACCCAATAGTTCTATAAACAACTAGACTATGACATATTCTATCAGATGGTAGTAAAATTGATATCAATTCAATTTTCCTTTTTATGAAGCTCAGTTTGTGGGGCTATTTTATGATAACACTCATCATTGTTCACTGCAACTCCTTGTAAAGGACATGTACATCCAATTCTTAGACTGGAAAAGCTTTCAATGTGCAGATTTAGGTACATTTACCTCTCAGAAAAAGACTGAATCATTGTCAAGTCTAAAAAAAATCACAGCTCTGCTGATTCATTACCTGTCTGTATGAACCTCCATTTTGACTGTGCTGCATAGAGCCCATTGGGGCAGTGTGTGGCCTCGATCTTAAGTTGAGGCCGAGGCCCATCAGCCCTGGAGTAGACAGCTGACACTGCAGTTCTGCTATCAGGTCTTGTTGCTCCTGTAACTTATCACTCTGAAAGAAGAATTATTCATTGCATATAACAATTATAAAATAAGTTACAGATAATCAAACAAAAAAACACACCCAGAGTGTATATCTGTACAATGCCATGCTGTGGCTAGCTCTAACTGCTTATCTCCAGTGCTGACTAGAGCAACCTTTTCAAGAACCTCTCAACTTTTTTTTAATTCAACTTCAAAAGAACAACCCCAAAAAAGCTATTCTGTGACATTTCTCAGTGACAGTTCTTCTGAATGTGGCAGAACAGAACAGCCATGTTAGAATTCAATTGCATCTGACCTGCTGCTTGTATTGCTCCATAGCATCCTCCAGAGCTGCTAAAAAGTCTGTGTTCTCTCTCTCCAACCGCTGAATCTGTGCTTGAAGCTGGATGATACTATCCTCCTTCTCTCCTTCCTTCTCAGTTTCATGCTCGTGGCTCCACCGCTCCTCTGCAGCCTCTGGATCCTGGTAACAAACCACATTTATAGATATATCAGCAGTGCAAGCCTAAATGCCTAAAGGTGTTTCTATTTAAGGAATAATGTAGGGAATCAATTTTAAATATTGTTTGCAGAGAATGACAGAGACATACCTGGCTCCTTACTGTGGGCCTTCCCCTCCTCAGTGCAACACTGTCCTCAGTGGAGCTGTTCTCAATACCACTGTCTGGTCCTGAGGCAGTGGTCAGTCCACTCCTTTCCTCCTCCACTGAGCACAGCCACTCCTTCACTCTCAAACTCTGTTCTGCAGTCAGAGACCCTTCACTCTGCAGCTCCCGCAGTAACCTGTGATATATCAGTGAATGGTAAGCTTCTTAAACCTATGAAGCCAAAAACACATCTCACTTCTACAAAGATAGTGAAGTGATGGCCATTTATTACCTCTTTGGCCTAAGGGACACAATCAACTACTATTGTTCAAATACAACACAGCCAATATTTTACCGGATCATAATGTGATGTCAATTGTGTATATAAGAAATAATTCACAATTTAAAGTACCCCTCAGTGCTAGAGGACCTGCACTATACACTAACTAGGATAACCAGAATTGCAATATATTTTTCAAATAATTATAAAGGCGAGTTAAACAGGCTGTTGCTCCTTTACAGCACAGATCAAATTATGTGAACCGATTTTAACTGAACAAAAGAGTGTGCTTTAACCTGTAAGCAGTGTCCGTGCAAGTCCTGTAGTGGGCACTTTGGGCTTGAAGTCTGCTGATGTCTCCCTCTCCAAGTCGAGGCCTCCTGTTTGGATCACCATGAGAAATGATGCGGGTCTCTGAACGCTGGCGGTTTTCGAGGGCCCTGCGAAGGGCCTTGATTTGTTGCTCCAACCCTTCCACGCGATCTGGCTCACGCTTGCAGTTGACCGTAGCCCGGTTCTGAATGTTTCTGGCCCTCGTGGCATAGTTTAGTGTATTCAGACTCTCATCAAAGTCTGAGGAAGATGGGCTGATACAGGCAATCATCAGGGTTTTTGAATTTCCACCTAGAGAATCTTTAAGGATCCTAAAAGAAACAAGAATTAGATAAAATTACACCAAACTGACATTTTATGCCAATTTCTGATAAATGGTATGATGGTATGCTCAAGTATAAATGTAAAAATATAAATATAATATATATATGTATATATATATAAAGTATAAAAATTTACCTTGTGATTTTAGAATCTCTGTATGGTATGTGAGAGCCTTTCCTCTTGGGGTCCCCCAGTGCCCCAATAACATTTCCCAGGGCCAGAAGACCACTGTTAATCTGGATGCTCTCCTTTAGTCTCTCTCCAGTGTTTCCTGTCCTTAAGATGCGCTCTGACCCTGCCAGGTCAACAAAGTGGAACTTGGAAGACAACATTTGTGGTCCAGAACCTGCAGCATTTCCATAAAGGCGTGAAATTCCTCGACGCTGGTCCATGTACAAGGTAAAAATTGTGTGTGATCGGCTGGAGTTTGGATTCATCTGGGTTGCACCAGTGTGCCTGGCTGTGTTTCCTGACTCTAGTAAACTCAGCACCTCATCAAGCCCCTCCACTTCGCACTCTTTAACGCCACACAAAACTAAAAATTCAGACACATAAATATAAAATGTAAATAAATATACACACAAACCTTGTACAATTAAGTGTAATACAATAAATAATTTCATATCACAACCACAGGATTATTCTTAAAAGTAATATACGCAATAGCAGAGTGAAAAGATTGGTATTGCATACCAATGTTGCCCTTATCCTCCCGGATGTGGATGTCCTTGCTGGCCGTCTCCACCTCTAGTAAGTCCTTGAACTCCTCCTTGTAGACCTCCAGGTAGGAGACTCGGACAGAGAAGTCTGTAAGGTCATTTTCGTCTAGCAGCTTGAAAACATCTGCAACAGCCCTGGGGATGATACCCTGCTCTTCATCTCTAAAGGAACCTACAAACACAATTAAAACAATTAATAGGAAGCAACTGGTTTTGTACACTAAACCTTGATTAGAGCACAATGCTTTCTTTTTGTTTGGCAAGTTGTACTGGTGTGTAATTTCCTTCTGGTCTCTTCATATGCAAAAATACTGTAGCTGTTAAAATGTCCTATCTCAGGTTGTATGTTGATACTGTGTGCATAAGGCACACCAACCCACACTGTTGAAACCAAATACTTTGCTGAAGTAGACAATGTAAGATGCAAGATATGCAAGGAAAAAAAAAAAAACAAAAAACTTACAAATGTTGGCTTCTCCAATGGTGTACGTTTTGCCTGAGCCAGTTTGCCCATAGGCAAAAACTGTAGCATTGAAACCTTGGAAGAAGGCATCTATGAGCGGCTGAACAGACACAGAATAAACCTCCTCCTGACAGCAGGATTCTTCAAATAGGAAGTCACAAAGAAAGTGTCTGTCATGGCCCAAAGTAACCCGACACAGTTCAGGGTCCACAGTGATGCAGCTCTCATGGCAGTGGAGAAGCTCTTTAGGCAGCAGGGGGCGCACTCGGACAGCAACTTGCACCGCAGAAAAATCTCCTCTGCCTTGGCCACCAGGCAGTTTGGGAGACATTTCTGCTTCGCTGTTGGGCCTCTTCTGTGTTCTGTTACGTATTGATCATGCTTGGAGCTCTAGAGGACAGAAATCATCTGTCACCAAAGCTTTTTTTCAACATCTTGTGTCATCTGGCTGAAGGGTGTAATAGAGCCATTAGTGAAGATGTGATTGATAGTACAGTAATACAACAAACCAGACTGGAAAACTTTGTTTTTCCTTGAGCTTTGAGCGACAAAAAGAAGAGAGTGATGTGCATAAACTCCTTCATCACAAAATGTTTTCACTTTCACACGTTCACATTAATGTATATTGTGATTAAGTTACTATTCTGTAAAAAATAAGTTAGAAAACTGTTTGGCTTATAGGATAATTGCATGAATAAGCAGGTGTACAGGTGTTTTTAAAAAAGTGCTTGATGAGTACGACTGAAATATTCAAAATGTAATGTCAGGAGGTGAGAATTATTGATCAGACGCCAAATCCACACACAAAAATTACACGACCTATGAGAACCTAAGAAACTTGAACTTTTGTTGCTTCCAGGAAAGCTCAGGTATCTTATAGGGAGCCAAGCCCCCAACCTTGCTGGCTCTCCAGTAATTCTAATGCTGCACCCTTGGATGATAAAGGAAATAATCATTAGCTGTAGGGCTGCAAGAAACAATTCAGTTTCTTTATTAAAGGACTAATCACTTGGTCAGTGAAAACTCAGTGAAAAAAGCCTGATACAATATCCTAAAGCACAAGGTGACATCATTAAATGTATTGTTTTGAGTAAGACATTTAACTTGCTATCATAAAACACAAAGAACAATCTGCAAACCCTCACATTTGAGGACACTGAACCATCAAATATATATCAATTATCAAATTAGTTCAATCTTAATTTTCTTCTTCTGTTAATCAAGGTTAATCAACCATTCGTTGCCTGTTGGTTAGATGCAATTGGGATGCAATGAATAAATGATGGTTTAGTGTTTTGATAATTTGCAGATGTGGCATCACGACAGGCAACACAAAGCTTTACTGCAAAAAAAAACAAGACTTTTAATCCAGGCGATAAAAGGCTTCAGTGATGTGATTCAGGGTCTGACTTCAAGGATGAGTTTGATAAATGTATTTATGGTAAAAGTCCGCACCTCCAGCAGCAGCAGCAGCAAAAAGCCACATATCTGAGTAGCTCAAAACCACAAACTTTACCTTGAACGAACTTTGCTACGCCTTTTTTTCCCCCCTACGTAATAAGATACACGAGTAACGTTAACTTCATCTCCTCCTGTTTCCAGGACCATGTAACAGAAACAGATGATAAATTCACGGTGATCCTTGTTTTTTTTTTTTGTTTTTTTAAGAAAAAGCTGGTTAACTTTGGCTACATAGGTTCATGTGCTCATGCTCACAGTGCCACAAAGTTAACTTATTCAACTCATGTTAGCATGTTAGTGTAACGTTAGCTAGCGACCGTTACCGCAGCTTAAAGTAGCTGGATGTTAAATGTGCTAAACACTGTTATTCGTCATCAAAACAAACAAAAAAAAAAAAAACAACAACAACGTGTATATCGGCTCTTTCTAAAGCTTCTCTAACAAGTAGCTTCTCCACTTCAAGTCGCCTGTTTCCCAGATAACCTCAGCTAAGCTAAAGTTAGCCTGTTAGCCAGCAGTGCAAACAACAAAACCAAAACATGAGGATGAGGCTGGACATCGACATCTGGAGGAGCTGAGACCACAGACAGTGGCGACATTAATCAGCATGCAGTGACTGGGTTAGTCCACTCACACTCAACGCAACTTACTTTTAGTGAGGCAGAAGTTTACTCCATGGATTCAGGACAACACTGAGTCTTTTTTTTTTTTTTTTTTTTTTTGGGGAGGACTGGAAGTGGAGGAGCAGCAACAGGGAGGAGCCCGAAAGTCTGAGCCTGGTCTCTGAGGAGCCTCATGCCTGCAGAGGTAAAAACAAAACAAATAAAAACCCCCCCCAACAACATCTACTTCTACTACATCTACTTAACCAGCTTTATTTAATACTAATATACCAATTTGTGAATGCACTAATGTTCTGCATTTGTTTTGCCTGTTCTTATTTTGCAGCCTAACTTTACATGTATTAAGGGCTGTATGGTTATATAATCTAATATATTCATGTCGACTGGGAGTTAAATGTTTAGTTTACAGAATTTTCAGTGCAGCTGCAGAATTTAACATAAAATGATCAGACCTGTGGACAAGTGCTGCAGGAATATTTAATAACATATAGTTTAGTGTTATTCGGTTCACAGCACAAATCATTTTTCAAATAGAGTGAGCACCACTAACACCGGTGAAATGGACAGGCACATCTAGAAATGGCATCACAACCGTTTTGCAAACTATCTCTATATTTGATGTAAGAGCTGCAAGTCTCAAATCATTCATACAAACAGCGTAACTTTCCTCTCTGGATAACACAGGGATCCTTCCACAAAGGCTATGTGTCAGGTAAGATTTTATGTGTTTAATAGTCATTCAAAAGTCATTCACGCCATCCTTTTAACATGTTCACTACAAAGGACTTAATGTAATTGTCCTGTGACCTTACAGCAGCTGTTTAGGGAACTTTCCAGGCACAAAATCACTTGTACAGTTGTATAGACTTCTATAGTCACCCAATGAATCTGCCACATAAATAATTTTGTTTGGATAGGTAGAATAGAAGATACATCCTTAAATGTTGAAAATTATTTTGAACCCTTTTGCAGAGTTGTTAAAAATGTTTTAATGTTAATGTTTTAAATTGTGATTTAGGAGAAATTGCGATTTAGGAGACTTAGATATTAGTCATATTTCTGCATGGCCACCTCTGCAAGTGAAGTTCCACTATCTTCACAAAGACATTTCAGCATAACTTTCATAATAATGTTGAAATAACTGGGATCACAACAGGAGCTTTTAATGAATCTTAACCCAACAGCAACCTCGGTCTACTTCCAAACAGAAGTCTGTTTTGTGACCATGTCATGTCTGTGTGAACAATTATGAAGCTCTAAATTCAAAATGCTCTTTCCACTATGTGGGTAGAGATTCTCCGAAAACCAAAATGATTCTGTTCATTCTCGCCTGTATTAGAATAAAGACAGTCGACTCAGCAGTGCACTCTATAGTCCAAATAAAAACATAAATAAAAATGAAACAAATGCACACAAATAAAATGATAAAATCACATGACAAAATACTAACTGAAGACACGTTGTTTGAGAGACATCATACAAGGAACTGTTTTACTGTATGTAAAAGGGATCATACATTTCATTGCAGAACTATGAGATTTGTCTGTTAAGTTCTGTGCAAAAATGTCAATAAGAATGTAATCTCTACACCACAGATGGCCGGAGGAATACAAAACCACGAGTATTCAACCTGAAGAGTAAACATGTCAAAAGCTCATATTTTAATGTTTTTTTGATGAATGCTTGTTATTGTATTATAATATTAGTTCGAGGTCATTATTATTGTCTGTTCTTGTTATATACCTGTGCATTTTAAATTCTCCCAAATCCTACTGGAAACTTCACAACAGTTCACAGCCCACATTCATATGTCCCTACAAATTATCACCTTGTGAACAGGCATATTCAAAGTATGTGTATTGCTAGCATGTGATATGAGATTGGATGATTTACTGTACGATGATGCTTCAGACTTTGGATATGGAGGACTAGAAATGAAAGCCAAGCCTCCAATAGGTGATCAACATGAAACTGCTATAATCATAACTCCTGCAGGTTTGGTGTGACTACATTTCCTTATCAGGGCTATATTCAGAATTGATACACCTTCTCTCTTCATCAAAAATTATAGTCAGTTAATTTTAGTGAGCTTCTACATAATACAGTTTCTTAGACGTAACAAACTGTGCAGTAAAAAGAACAATGATATATGATCACAATTCACAAATAAATAAATAAATCATAACATTAACAACAACAACAACAACAACAATGAGGACTGCTCAATGAAAACAAGTTATGGAAATCAAGTCGTTTTTTATAAACCATAAACTGGTTCAGTATGAATACAGAAGAACATCCTGCATATACCAATACGTTACACATTATGAGCCACAAAACTCAACTCAACTTTTATCATACTTTTATCACACAACAAAGGTATGTGTGACCTGTTTGACTGTAAGACCATATTAATAACCAATAGAGAGAAAAGACGACTATTGAATGGGGAAAAGGTTTTTCATTGTGCTGTAGTAGGCACCTATTTCAGATGCCTTTGTTTGAAACAAAAATCTAAATTTGGTACAAAAGATGTCAAAACAGGAAGGTATTACCTTGATTATAATTTTGCACACTTCCTGTGTAGAAATTTCTTCTGGCCTTTAAGGTTTGAATCCTTTCACATGTCAACGAACCTCTGTAGCTTTGTGGGTTCAGCCCAAAAAAAGCCCAATTATAGTTTGTACAGTTTCATTCAGTGATTGTGTTACAAGTGACAAGTTTGATAAATATGTGTTTTTGTTCCTTCAACTGATGTGATTTTCACTATATGTGAAAATTAAGCTTTGTTGTGCATTCATTTGAGCAATTCTGGGGGATTTTCCTACTCTGCATGTTTCACAGTGTTTCAGTCAATGAAAAGAGTTAATAACAGATGATAAATGAAATATAGTTTCCATGTATGAGCAGGGACCTCTTTGTGAAAAACTGAAATAAAAGAGCCTGGGTCATTTATTTTAGCTGACTTTCCCATTGGGTCACACTCCAAGACAGTTGAAATTGGATTTTCAGATTATTAAGAGCTTATTGCATGTTTCATAAACTTGAAATACTCAGCAGCATTTTTTGGCAAACAAATATCTTATAAATCTGACCCCACATACTTAACCAATTAAACTACCTCAGGTTGAGTGAAACCTCAGAAGTAAAGGTCATAATTATAAGTTTTGCCAACACTCTCTCCAAAGTGTGTGATGCCAGTGATGCCAGCTGTTGGGAAACTATGAGCTGGCCAGTGTTTCCAGACTTTACTGTGCACCATGTCTCATATGTGATCAGCAGGGGGCAGTGTTACATCTTAGTTTGGATATGCACAAAAACATTGGCAGGTTTTCAACCAAGACACAGGCACCACAGTAAACTTACCTCTGCATCTTTTACTGGACAATAAATGAAAGAAATTGAACAAACATAGCTGAGCAGAGAGCCACATATCCTACAGTCTGCAGTATAGGGAGCCTCTGCACAGCCAGCCACACTCTCTTTTGTTCCATTAAACTCCAGATGCGACCAAGGTATTTCCTTTTGAAACTAAGTCCCAATGATAACCAAAGCTGCTGTCAAAGAAAGTGTGCTGGTTTCCTTGGACGGGATTAGGATATTGATTTCAGTCCTATACACACTGCCAGCACTCATTCTGAGGGCTTTTTATCTGCACAGTGTGAATCAGCTGCACTGGAGGGAAATGTAGGGGCAGGCCAGTGGAGCTGAAGGAGTGGGGACACAGGGATGAGACAGAGTGTGTAATATGATAACATAGAGGAGGGGAGGAAAAGAGAGGGCAGTGAGGTGAACAGGACAGACAAAACATTTGACTCCAGCCCAGGTGCTCTCACGGGCTGAGTGTCTCGGACTCCACTTTGTATTTGTATAAGTGGCTCTAAAGCACCTTGCACAAGTTATTTAGATGTAAAACAGAGGATAAGCTGCAAATGAAAGGTAGTTGTAGAGGGGGCAAGAGTAGAAAAGGATGAGTCTGCATGAACCTTTAATACTGATTCATCACCTCTTGTGGATCCCTGAGGGACACACATTAGGATGGCCTCTAATTCAACTCTACTTTTTCCATTAAGATACAAGAGGGAGAGAATGAGTCATGAGTTGTCAGAGGTCATTTACTGCAGTGGTAGTAAAGACAATTTTTAATGTAGCCTGCAACCCTCAGCCAGCGACTGTCTGGCTGGCCTCAATCGTCTTCTATTCAGCCTTTTTCTATTCAGCCATCACTCTGCCTCCCTATCTCTATGCATCTTTTTTTCACCCAGCGTGCATTTCCCCAGGACCCCATGGCTAAATCTCCCCCACCTCTCTGTGGTGTCGCTGGCAAATCTCAGCTGGAGCCCCCTCTGTAACTAGAGTCTTCCTGTTTGTCTCCTGTGAACCTTCACTTTACCCAGCAGTAGATAGGTGGCTGGTGCAGCACAGAGGTGACACATTTCATCACACTTCTCCAAAACTTCACAATTCTTCCACATACACGCCTTCCTTGTGAAAGGAAAATGATCACACATATGTCACTTGCTTGCAAATTTCAAAGTTAAAGTTATTCATACACTGTAGGAACACAGTGGCTCTTTTCAGCAGCCATGTCTTTGACTGCCTGTCTGCTGAACAGCACTGCTCTGTGCTGCAAGAGCTGAAGTGTTTCTCAAACAAGCACTGCTCACATACATCACTGCATATATATATCTGACTGCTCGTACAGCACATTTCACAAGGTAGAGCCTGAAATTTAAACATTGTACCAATCCATTTTTAAAAAATATTTTTTGGTGAATTGGTGAAAAAAAAAAAAGACCAAGCTTTTCATGGTTTAAAGGATGTTTTAATGATTGCACTGATTATTTATTTATTTATTCATTTTACTAAAAACCAGAATATAAATAAAACATGATAGTAGAAAAGATTACAAAGTCTTCACACATCATGATTACATGTCCACTATACATAATATATACGTCAACGTGGCTGGACCATCATTTACAAACATCTCGCAGCTTTTTTTCTGAGCCAAGTGTCCTTCAGCTGAAAATGTTTGCTACATCATGTCGTTCCCCTTTTATGTCTCCTACACATAGCTCTATCTTTGTGCAATAAAAATGTCAACATGTTACTCATGTTCTTGTACTTGAACCACCCAGACATATGTGAATCAATTTGCAATCCTTTAGCTTATTACCAACACCCCTGAAAACCCATATTCTAAAATATTAATTGCATGCAGACAGGTGTTGTTCTGGTGCCATGTCATGCTTACTTTACTACAGTTTTAGGATCTAGCTGCAGCAGTTCCCTTAGCAACAGTTCAGTTAAAGATTTTCACCACAATACACCAGATTATCACACATCTGTGACTTAATATGCTTAGTTGTTAGCTGAATCCAAACACAACAGACCTCTGTTTGGTACTTGTGCTCTAACAGAGCATCCACATCCTTCATGAATGTGTTAATCTTCTTTCTAGAACTCATACTGGGACACAAACATGGTGATTTTGGTGATGTACCTCCCCAGCTGGACGCGTCTCTCCAGCTCGCTCATCTCCACTTCTGCCTCCAGAGTGGCAGGACCCTGCACAGGGCTCACCAGCATCAGCTGACCTGTCAGACGGTCTGAACGCTGGACTGTGAAGTGGCGCCGTGCTTGCCTCCCCCCCAGCAGGGAGAAGCGAAGCGTGTCACCCATTGGACGCAAAGCTGAGATCCTAAACATGACGCGAGGAGCTGACAGATTGGACACAACAGCCAGGTAATGGTAGGAGAAGGAATTTGGGGCCTGAGAACATGCCTTGTTGTCCACAGGACAGGGGTTACGTTCACAACGCCTGGAAGAAGAACAAGAAGTGCAAACTGAGAAGATATAGCTGAAAGAGTTTGTATAAGAAAAGGCAAAATGTGTTAAAAATATGCAATAAAAAGATTTTACTTGGAGACCTAATCCCCTTAGCTACTTGTTACTGTGCATTTCAAATTAATTTAAAATTAAAATCACATTTGTTGTACAATGGACAGTGAACTGGATATAAAAAATAAAGACTGAGGACAATACTCACATAGGTGATGTCTTGACATATGTAGCATTAGGGATTTTGGGGCAGTCCACACGGACACACTGGAAACCGCCGTATGTATTAATGCACATCTGGTCCTTTGTGCAGTTGTTTTGTCTGGTTGCACACTCATCAATATCTGTGAGAAAACATCATTACAGTAAGTAAAACATTTATACAAACAGAAATGTTAGTGGGGATTTCATTTATGCAGTGCAAGAATTAGAATCTTATTTATTTATTTAGTTATTTTGCTCATTTCAAAACAAATTGCAGAAAAATAAAAACATAGGTGTACCTTTACAGCTGCGTCCATCGCGAGTCACATTGTATCCAACAGGACAGGAGCAGCGGTAGCCTCCAGGGGTGTTGACACAAGTATGTAAACAAAGTTTCCCAGCCTGGCCATTGTGGAACAGCTCACATTCATCAATATCTGAAGTGAAAAATACACACACACACAGTCAGCATCCTGTGTGGAAACGACGTATACGAGGTCAGGGCAGGTATCAGCCTCACCGGTGCAGGTATTGCTGTCCCTGCCAGAGATGGTGTATCCTGGCTCACAGGTGCAGTGAGTGGTTCCCTGCACTATGGTGCAACGTGATGGACGAACAAAGGGCCCAACCGTGGCAGCTGGCAAGGTAGAGGCAGCAGCAGCGGTGGTGGTTGCAGAGTTGTTTGTCATGGCAACAAAAACTTGAAGGGGAAGACAGTAAAGAGAAGTAACCAGCTGTGTCGACAATTTTCTCATCATCTCTCTTAATATCTTCAGTGCAATAGGTCTGTGCAGTATCTACCCTGGGGCTGTGCAACATTCAGGCATGATATCATTGTCAAAATTATTTTATTTTATTCAATTTTTTTAATTTAAAAATGACTAAAACCTCACATAGTAGCATCCATTTGGTATTATTTGGCTGAATGACTGAGTAGATGGTTATGAATGTGACAGGATGAATTCTAGGTTTCCCAAAAAAGGTAAGTAAAGCCAGATCTACAGTAACAAATTATATGTTTGCATGGAAAAGTTAAATAAATAAAGAAAAGCTAAACTATGTGGGCTCCAGAGATTCACAGTCACTGTTTGTATATTAACTCCAGCAGCCACATCAGGGGGCAGACCGCTGCCACTCAACCGGCACTGCCTTGGACTTCAGGCTGGAATTCAATAAAACCCACACTGCGGTATGTAGCACTGACTTGTACTGGCAAACCAAACCACTGGCCAATGTAATCTCTTTTAACAGACTGGGAGGATTTGGATACTAGCCTATAAAATTATACTCTGAAGAAAAGTTTTGTCTTAAGTACTTGTTATTTGGAGGGCCTATGATATCAAAAGTATCATAACCTTTTGTACATATATTGTGTTTGTTGTTATCAAAATGTGAACAGCAGTAAGATTAATTAAAACTATATCTCCATCAGATGTGTGTGGGTTGGTAATTCCTACATGTTGGCAGAGGGCTCTGACAGGTAGCTCCAGTCCAGCCTTTGGCACAGACACAGGAGAACTGGTTCACCTCATCCACACATGTCCCCCCATTTAGGCATGGAGCAGACACACACTCATTGATGTCTGAGGAGAAAGACAGACAGGAGGCATCATATGAGGAAATTCTGGTGCTATGTTTGAAAATGCAACCGAATATCGGCTGATGTCATGGTGCATGTATGTGTTAGAGAGAAAGAATAAGGAAAAGGTGGAGCAGATGAGCTTATAAAAGGTTCAGCCAAAGTGCAGGGGAAGCCTTGCTTGATAAAACAGCCTTTCAGTCGATATCTCAAAGTTGATAAGCTGTCAGAGGACATTGATGTTGGAATATCACCTATCTCAGCCTTCAATAGGCTCTCTGGACAATGACCAAAGAACATAAAGGGGAAATATGATCATGGGTCAGATATGGAACATATCTCAACCTACAAATACGTTGGTGACATGCATAATGCACAAAAAGAGGAACAGCAAAAAGAAAGCAGGAAAGTGGGGGGCTACAAAGAGGATGATGAAAGGTTTGTAAAAATGATCAGTGGGGTAGATGACAGGATAAGAGATGGTCGGGGTAAAGAAGAGGAGAGAGACATAGGTGGGAAGAGGTTAAGGAGGAGACAGTGGAGAAAGTGACAGTCCCAGTGGGGCCAGGTAGCAGATGATCGGTGCTAGCCTCTCACCTCGGCAGGTGGGATGCTGTCCGCTCCAGGTCAGGCTTTCCTGACAAACCCTGCTCTCTGATCCCACCAGTTCATAGCCAGGGTCACACAGAAAGTGAACCTCATGGCTCACGCTGTGCGACTTGCCAAGTTTCCTTCCATTAATGGGTGCGTCCAGTTTTGTGCAGGTATCTGTTGGAAAAGCAGAAGATGATATATAAAAGCAGAAGAAGCAGAATGACAGATATTTTAACATTCGTATAAATTAATCTCAGGATGCTTTACACACTGTTGATGGCTTTGGTTGTCTGCTTCACTGCGTTGCTCTGCAATAGGTTTATTTTCTTCTTCAGGTTGCGTAAACTCTGCATGTAGGAGGCTTCATGGGCTGTGAGCAGCTTCTGGACCTGCTTCAGAGAGCCCTGTATTTCCTGTCTACCAGCACAGTCCTGGAACAAAACAGAGACAGTGACTAATTTCATGATGTGTTGATTAATTATGAACAACAACTTGTTCAAAGGTGATTTGAAATCTACTGACAAGAGTTTATCAAATAGAGAATGTTTACTCTTTACTAATAAACGTGTAGCCACATAATTATAACTAGTTGAATTAATTCATTTTGATATGAGATGTGAGTGTAATGTTACCACTACATTCTTTTAAGCTTTAGGCGCATGTAAGTGAGTGTATTGAACTATGCATAGTGTTACTAGATTAGTATTGAAAGCCATGAGTGCTCTGCTAGAAAAGTTGTTTTAAGTTTAGTTTTTGTTGAATTCATGAATAGAGAAGAGCTTCTCCTCTGACTCATATAACTTAAAAATAAATATTTGTCAAATTAAAAAAAGAGACCCCACAAGCCTATGATGTCATAAATGTATTAGCTGGAGAACTAATTTTCTGTTCATCATAACTTTTCCATTCATTCACAAATGTGGCTCTAAAGATTTTTTCTTTACAACCAAAGGATCTTTACAACTTGCAAGTTTATCGGAGACAGAATATGTACTTACACCTCACAAAAGGTTTTCACACATTCATCTTTTTATGAAAGGCACTGGCACTGAAATATTCAGTTTTCAGCCACAAGATCACTTCATATAAATTGCACCCTAATGTGTTTTCTGTGCTTATAATGGCTTATAATGTTACTCTACTCATTGTATTACCACACCTACAACTATACTTAGTTATGCACATATATGGTTAATGTACATTCAAAATCAAATGTGAATGAGAGTCTGCTAAAGAAGTGCACTTGCAGACTTGTGCCGTACAGAGGCTGGGCTGTTACATGAGGTAGTAAATGCAATAGGATCAGAGGATGTTTTCCCACTGTAAGTACATTTCTAAGCAAAGATATACACCAAGTACTGTAAAGCAGTCATAAACACAAAAACAGACTCTGAAAGTAACCAGTATACTATTCTTGCAATATATGTATAAGGTTATGTAACCACCATGTGACATTTTAGGAAAGACGTAATATCAGCAAAAGTTATTTAGCTTACATTGCAGGTAATCACTCGCTCTAAATGATGTGGTAAATTTAGGGTTTGGGGGTCAGTCCGTCGGGTAGAAACGCCCTCAGCATAAACATCACCTGTGTTTTAACCCCACTTTCTATTGGCTGAAAGGAGTGGCAGCAGCTTGTTTTCTACCCACGTCCTCTCCCTCATTACTCTCTTTCATTCAACAGTGTCATTCTGTCCTGCCCTCTCATACATGTTTTCAGACAACCAATTAGTGTTTTCTTCCAGCAGGAGTTATGTAAGAAGAGTCAATATTTGTTGAAAACACCTTTCTGATTTGGAGCGAACTCGGGTTTGGAGAGACTTCAGTCAGGCAGGGGGGGGTAGCTGGTCTTTAAAGTGTACTTGTCAAAGGCCTCTTTCTACCTGCGCTAGGTGACATTTCACATGGCTTCATGTTAACTGGGTGATGTTGCCATAGTGTGTAGGAGGCATGTGGCATGAGCTCAAGGATACAGTACAGTTCTATCAAATCTAACTAAGATTGTTTAATGTTAAAACAACTGTGAAATGCTGACACGTGACTTTAAACAACATATAAAAACACCTAAGACCTAAACCATGACAGTGACATTCTTATCGACTTTAGTATTGGTCATCTCTGAGTAACGCATAAACAAATACGCACATGCACAGACACAGACATGCATGGAGACCAAATGTGAATCATTCAGCAGATTAGCAGTAAAATACAGCATATGTTGAGTGCATAAATAAAGTGGAGCTGGTGGGATCTTGTTTCCGAAGCTATTGTGCAAAGTGACTGTTGCTTTGGTCTATAAAAAAAAGCTGTTATACCTGTTGTGCACTTCTGAGGAGAGGGAGGTTAGTCAGATTTGAACAGTTTTTGCCTTTCAAGCCTTAAGCCAATAAATCAATTGAAGAAACATTATAGAGCTGTTTTTGTGAACATTTGTCAATGCCTTAGTTGTAAGTAACTGAAATGATGTCATTTAAGTCAAACTCGCATTTATTCATCTGCTCACTAGCCAATGACATTGTGTTGCACTCACCTGTCCAGAAGCAGGATGGAGTAAAAAGGAACACATTAAGGTGATGACGACTACAGCTGACACAAACATGTTTCCCCTAATACCAATCCAATGCACAGTCGACGGTCAGTCCTCGAATGTGTTGAGAGTTGCAGACAGTGTGAACTTTGAGTGGGCAGCCCTCAGTGTGTGCAGGGACTCCAGGTGAGAGCAAAACCCCAGTTGGCAGTGAAAAGGTGCTGCAGCGAACTGCTGAGGAATGCTGGGTTTACTCCTCAGGAGCCAATGAGGAGGGAGACTTTAAGAAAAATGTGACCACATTATTATCTGTTTACTTAATTTGGAGCACACTTCCTCCCAGGTCAAAGCAGTTTAGTTTATGTCTCGTTTACAGAGAAGTGGAAGAAAACTGAATTTCAGTGGATCAATATGACAACATGAGATAATAGTCAGTCTGAAGGACACACAGATTGACCATTTCATGTGTTTTTTTTCTGATTCTGTCAATATAATGTCAATAAAATGAGTTGATACAATGAAAGATATACATATGAACACAAATTCATCTAACTGTATACTTTATGCTGGAAAGGTTAGTGATATATCCACACAGAGCTTTTTTTCTATACATTAAAAAACCATTTAACTAATTAATTTGTCAGCTCAACCTGAAATCAGCTTGCTGCATTTGCTCCAGTGATGTACACACAGTCCAGTCAATTACTAATGATGGACAGAATCCACAGAGAAGCTGTGCCCCCTACAGGAATATATGCATTCATGCATCCCTGTACTGTACATAACTCGGACTGAACAAAATAAAAAAAATTATTCATGGGGGACTAACAAAGGGCCCTTACATGACATGACTGCCATCATCACAATGTGGTAATTTTTCCCTGTTACATGTTATTTACTCAGCTGACAACAATGGTGATTTACAGCTATAAAAAGACCAATTCCTTGATTTTTTTTTCTAATCTCATGCCACAAACTGAATGAAAAATCTCCAACTAGTTTACTATAGCTGTTTTTAAAGTCAGCACTCTTCACAGCTGAAGCATCATGGTTGAGTTATGGAGCAACAGTGAGAATCATTCTTACACCGGTCTGAATGGTGGAATATGGTATAACAATAAAACCGCACATTTGACAGTTTTATGAAGTTGCTCCTGAGAAATTTAGATCATGTAGACAGGCTTCATCAGTCCTCGCTCACTATGCCTGAAAAGTAAGTAGTATACTGTTCCCAAATTGCCTTACAAGTTTCCTCCCGCCAGATGTCTGTAACATTAGCATCTTATCTTTTACTGATGTAATTTGTCAAAGTAAAATTGCATTGATAAGCAACAAAGCTGTCGTAGTGGAAAATATGATCATTTAGATTAAACCTGTCTAAGTTTGAGTTTGAATCTGAACAAAGCTGCTGTAAAAAATATCTATTGTGTAGATGGGCTTTGGTCCTGCTGTTACTGTCCTGCTCTTCAAAGAGTAATGATGATGCTGAGACTCCTGAGCTCAAGCAGCAAGAGGTTGGATTTGGATTTACCTGAGAAATAATCCTAGTGGGTGGCTGTGTCTAACTGAACCCAGAACAGATTGTGTTCGGCTGCCATTTGGCTCAGCAGGGTCAGACAGTCCCTTATTGATGCAGCAAAATCAAAAAGATAAGAAATAACTGGGCAGACTGGGGACTCAATGTGCAAAATACATTCAGCCCACAGGGGAGAGAAATGAATTTGTGTCTATTGTGTTACACAGCAGTCCTCTCCAGACGCTGAATCATCCCACAATGTGTGGATCATGATTCATGCTTCCCACACTGGGTCTAAACAGACACCCAGACAGCTCCATGATGTACCTTTCCAGACTTATCTGATGATTTTGAACCACTTTAGGTTCTGCCACCTCATGTTCTGCTAGACTTTAATACCTGACAAAAAAAATCACAAATACATCTAGCTTAAAATAAAAATGACCCACCCCTCAATCTGTCCTCAGCTCAGCAACGACGCTTCATCTCTCCTGATTCACCTGAATGACAAATCCTTCTAAACAAACTTCCCCTCAGTCATGAACACTCATGCTCAACCATGCATCAGGCAAAACCTCTCTTTTGTAACTAAGATAATAGAGATGATTAAGACATATGCTTTTGTCCTCAGCGACTGACTGGCATAGTAAAACACCTGCTGTCAGTGAGTTTATGTGTAAATTTATTCAACCTCTGTACTAATTTAATTTTACCAGATATGGTCATGGTAGCTTTGCAGATAAAGAATATATGATATGATATGAAAATATATGATCACATAACATCAGCGATAACCCAAATACATAAAACATAGTAGGATAATGTAAAACTGGATCAGGAACTAGACTCACTCAAGTTTTTCTTTTAGTTTAGCTACATTTTGAGTTGAATACTTTTATTTCTGATATTCAAAAAGAAAAATAAGTTAAGAACAGCATAATGTGGAGCGATGTTAAAGTTTCTTTCATTCAGTAGTGTTTGCAAAGATGTTTTTCTAAACTCTTTATCACAGCCTTTGTGTGGATGTGGACATGAGGACTGTTTGCACCAATGTCTGAAATGAGCAGTTTTAAAAAAAAAAAAAAAAAAGTCCCTATGGATTATTGATAAAAAAATAAATAAATTATAAGAAGAATAAAATAAAAAAAGAAGAAGATGGATAAGAGGACTAACCTAACAATTTAACGAAATGCTCAAAGGCTGAACACGCGGTGACAGAGACCTGAGCCCCCTGCTGTTCAGAGAGGGAGGGGAGGAGCAGGGGGGCGGGGGGCAGCATAAGGCTGAGCCCCTGAGCCTCCGTCGGGACACTTCAGAAGAGCAACATGGGCCGTGCCACGGCTCTGTGGAGCAGCTTGGACCTCTTTGTCGTCTTGTCTCTTCTGTCCCCATTTAACCAGGCGGACCGGATGATCGCAGACTCTCCGGATCTCCAGAAGCCCCCCTCCACCACCGGTAAACACATCTGAAGCTGTGCACGAGACAGGTGGCCACGAGGGAGAGTGAAGCTCACCATTTCACACACTTACACACACTCACACATTATTATTATTATTATTATTCCGAATGCAATTTCAGTTTCAGTCTGTAGCCTAATAGGAATCAATGCTCTGAGTGGACTGGGAAACATAAAGGAGGTGGTTTTTTGTTTGTTTTAAAAAAAAATAATAATAATATTGGAACATTTTATCTTTATTTTGGCAATCAGGTGGCAATCCTTTAAGCTGCAGACTCAAGAGGGCTTTCTTCTCTGTCCAAATCCATCTGGCAAAGCATCAGCAGCCCTGCATTTCTCTCTCTGCCTGCTGTGCTACAGAAGTGTGGCATGAGCTTAGCAAATTACCATTTTGATGGTATTTTTTCAAAACACGTGGCAAAATTATTAAGTCATGACTAAGGGAACTGAATCCCAGCTTTTAAACTTTTTGCAGAAATGTGCTCAGATGTATTGAGGAACTGTAAGGGGTAGATTTGGTCAATGATTCCTGGCAGACCAAGTCTATAATGTTATTAATCTACAATATGGATTTCACAGTATAATTGAACATTCTCATGTAAAGTTGAATTCATTATTATTAGACATGGCTACCAGGATTAAAAAGGAAAGGTTGTCATACAGGCCTGATGCATCCTAAGTTTGTATAATGGTGCGTGTTTGTTCATTGATTAGATTTTAAATCTGTTTGTAGGTGAGGCTCAGGTGTCTACACGTCTGCATGGTAAAAAATATCATTTTCACTTTTACTACAAATTAACTTAATTTACCCCTAAGTTTAAATATGAATGGGAATCTGTATCAGCCCATCCTCCAATCACACACACACACACACACATACAAATATCCCGCCAAGATATTTGCATTCAGTTGCCACGGCAACAGCGGCAGAGGTATAGTAAATGGGTGTTACTGTTTCCTTGCAGGACTCGGGGTGAAGGAGCGCTCACAGATTGTTGCCCAGCACAATAGATTGCGCAGCCGGGTCAAACCCATGGCAGCTAACATGCAAAAAATGGTTTGTGGCACCTATTGTCTGTTTCTTCTGTGTGTGCATGTTTGAATGGTGTGAATGCTGTCACTTAAATGTGAGTTCAAGTTTAACATGGTCCGCTTGTTGACAGTCTGTGCTCTTGTTAAAAACTGGAGGTGGTGCACTGTCCACACAGCTGAGACTCACAATGCAGCTCACATTTGCCTGAATTACTGGCTCTCTACTATAGACTTTCTCTCCCTGCAGTAGTGAAAGATATCCGTCTACGTGTTGCAAACTTAAGCAATTCATTATATAAATAAAAAATACAATTTTTAATATGTAAAAATGGTGCAGAAAATGATGCTGTCAGTAATGATTAGACATGTGTTGTGAAAATATGTAAAACCCTCCTGATTAGGATGTGAGCCGACAGCTCCGAGTGCCTTTCAGCACCAACATCACTGATAACAACACTTGGTTCAGAGCTTTATTTTTACTGTGCCTCAATCTAACTACAACAGGTACTACAGAGCTCAGTCACAGGCAAATGCAGCTGTTATTAATGGAAAAAATCATTCTAAAACCGCCCTATTTATTTCACCAAAAGTGATTCATTTTCCAAAAGTGATTCCACTAAACAAAGGCCTGGATAGCAAAGGCTTTTAGTTGAGCTGTCTTGCTCAGTGGAGCTGATTGTCTCAACAGTCTGATACTAGTGTTAGCACGCCATTTGTTCTGCTCTGCTGCAGGCAGAGTGATAGTGTGGACAGTTAGAATGGAGCCAAAATCAATTAGCCCCGTGTACAGTCTCGTGAGGGTTTAAACGAATAGGAATAAAACTTAGGAAGCATTCCCCATTGTTTGTCTATTAATACTAATGATCAATTATAAAATACTGTACACAAAATGACACTCATAAATTTGACAACAGATTTAACAGGTCAGAGGGTCATGGTGAGGCGTTGCTGAATGTCCAGAAATTCTGATAAATTAATATTAATCAGATGTTTCTGATCCAACATTCTGCAAAAAAAAAAAAAAAAAAGCCCAGCTAAATCCTCCCACTATCTTATTCGATCTATTGCTTCTCTATACAGTACCACTTATCTGCACAACTGTCCTGCCTGTGTGTGATTATGACCATGACGTAATGATGGATTATGACAACTCACAATGCACTCGATATCCTCTGGGCCTAATATGAGATTTTTACCAGGGAAAACTGTCACTTTGTCATAGATTACATCCTCAAAGCCACCTGCACAGCCCGAGCCCCTTTCTTCGACTGCTCTTCAGCCTCAGAGAACTGTTCTCAACTGATAAGGCAGTAATGAGAAAAAGGGGATGTGGATAATCATTCTGCATTCACAGCTGTGGTATTACAGGTAATTTCCCTGTGAAAACCCTCAGAGGAGCCTTTGACGAGCTGAAGAGGCATATTAAAGAGCTTTACTGATAAAAGTTAAAAGGCTCAAGGCTTCAGCCGTGTTTGTGTGTATCTGAATACGGTTTTTATTTTTCCCACTGAAATGAACCAATAAGCATTGTGGTAAGATTGTGTTGAACTGATTATAATATAGTGCTTTAGGCTTCGCTTTAAGGGTATGATAAGATATCAATATTGTAGAAAAAAATGATGCTACTCCTTTTCTCACCCAAATGCACTGTATGCAGGTTATCTTAAAGCTCTTGAGGCTAAGAAGTATTATAAGGTCACACCATCACTCTTATAGGCAGAAATTAAAGGAGTGTTTACTTTGATATGTAAATCACGACCCCTGATTGTGAGATTTTATCTCATTATTAATCTCCCTCAGAATTTCCCCAAACTGCCCGCGCTGAGAAAAAGTCTTCAGAGTTTCACAGCAAAATATGGAGCTTCATTAATTCAGCTAATTCAGTACAACAATATAGCAGTTGTGGCAAATTAATATTATGGGAAATAGGATTTAATTTACTCCTCCCTGATTGGTCCTTAAAAAGCTTTTAAACAACATTCATCTGGTTTGTAACACAAGCTTTCAGTCATAACTTGTTGGTATCTAAACCAGACAGCGATAACCCTGATAAGGGGTTAGTTTCTCTTTCTCTTTAGAAAGGTCCCTCAGTCCCGGGGGTGGGGGACCGACCCTGAAGTGCCAAATCGATGGACTGACCTTTTAAGGGGCATAGTTCCTTAAGTAATATTATTGCAAAAACAATAATCCACTATTCACCCAGCAGTCATTCATAAATTTTAATGATTTAAAGCTTAACTTTGAGCATGTCGTTGTCCCCCCCAGTAGTGAAGTAACTAGAATGATGTCCATACAACAGCAAATATGGCAGAGTGATAGTGGAAAGTTTGTGTGTTTGTTTGAAACAGACACTCCACATCTTGTAAAATGAGCCACTTAGTTAAATGTTCATTTCAATGCAGTATGCAGTGAGTGTCAGTCTGTGTTTGTTGGCCCTGTTGTGGACTGGATGCCTGCCCAAGATGTCTCTGTGCCCATTTCCCACTGTAGGCTACGGCTGGCTCCAACTGCTTAAAAGGATTAAAAGAGTAAAGAAAATGACATGTGCACTGTTAGAAATGACCTTCGAGCTAAAAGTTTCTTTCATCCAGTCTTAATCACTATCTATAAACCAGGATATGACCTTTATCAGCGATATTACAGGAGATGAAAAATTTATCGGTCTTTGTTTGACCCAGACACTGGAAACTACAGTGGAAGAGCTAGGTGCCTTTTATTTTAACAGATCTGAGGAGAAAAGCTTCAACATCTGCTGAAAAACACAGAGTTGCTGGTCAGCAGATGTCCTCTCCTGTGTGCATTCAAAATACCACTAGAAAAAAAGAGCTCAAGTATGCAGAACAGGTGAAATTAAGTTTTTAACAAAAAGAAAGATTTGCAGCACTATTACTATATGCTACTGTTGTCTTTACCCCCAGGAGTGGGATGAGAAGTTGGCCTTACTTGCAAAGGAGAGGGCAGCCTCTTGTCACACAGACCCCTCCCCTCGGCACTCCTCAACCTCCAGTCACATCGGCTGGAACACACATCTTTCTGCCCAAGGCGTCACCTCATTTTCTGACATCATTGACTCCTGGTTTGAGGAGGGAAAGGATTTTCTCTACTCGAGTGGGCGATGTAGAGAGAACTCCAGCTGCCAACACTATACACAGGTATTCGCAAGCAGATGCAAACTGTAGATAAAGTGTACATTTACCACACACCTCACTTCAAAGACATTCATATGCATGTTTTTCCTTTAAAAGTGCTGATGTAGTGTGTCTAATTCCTGTGTTGTATAGCTGGTGTGGGCCACTTCAAGTCATCTGGGCTGTGCCAGCCAGCTGTGTCTAAGAGAAGGAGACCTCTGGGAGATTTTTGTCTGTGCATATTACCCAGGGTAACAATTAAACACCTATTCACAAAAAATGAAAACATTTAATACACCTGAGAACTGCATAGTTTCAGCAAATTAATTCTCAGTTTTCAAAAAAACACAAACAGCTCACAGATAATTAGACTGTTGAAAACAGCATGGCTGAGGTAACAGGTCCCTGAATTCACACAGTAAACATTCAAGTTCAGGCTCTATCTACTATATTACGATCCATGTTTGATCACTGTAAAACCCAGTCCCTGCCCTGTATGGAGATTTCATATTTGAAAACAAAGATAGTTTAAGCCCACCTGCCATCACTCCAGGTCAGATTGTGTGTCTCTTAGTATATGTGCAGTAATATGTAGTATCTAGTACATTGTATATTTGTTTTGCTGCAGTGGTAACTGGGAGGTGAATGGTCAACTGGTGATGCCCTACAAGTCGGGGCCGTGCTGCTCTCTCTGCACGTCTTCAATGTCTGGCTGCTTTAGACTGTGGGACCATGTAGGTGGATTGTGTGGTAAGACAATATATATGTATGAATTTATGAATAGGTTTATAGGTTTGCTGTTTTTTAATACCAAATGATTTCCACAAGGATTAAATTCAAAACCTTAAAATACAAAAGTGGATCATAGTCATGTGTCATAGCCATTTGACACACATGAAATATTTCCATTTGTGAACTATTCTTTATTTTTCCAAGCATTGTTTTCCATTCTGTGTTTAGCCAGTTGGTTGCAATGAAGTATTTTCAGATTCCAGATGTTAGTTCTGAACCGTACATGTTTGTGTGTGTGCCTATGTGTGTCTGCTTGTGTGCATGCACATTTTTTAAAATCAGAGATTCCAAGGAATCCGTGCCGTATGAGCTGTGGTCAGCATGGCCATCTTAACATCTCATCCTGCAAGTGCATGTGTGACGCAGCTTTCACCGGACGCTTCTGCCAGGGTACCAGGCAACAACATCATGAATAGTTATAACAAGATAGTACACATATTGGTATCAATAGTTGAATGCATTTGTTTTCAATGTATCTGTATTTTAATATTCAATTACAAAGGCAGTATTTCCTCCAGAGATGTCTGTTTTTCAGTGCGGTGTAGTGTGCAGTGTGTACACGGTCGTTTCAAAGAAGAGGAATGCTCTTGCTTGTGTGATGTTGGCTATGGTGGTGCTGAGTGTGCAGGTAAGTGCAGTGTGCTTTAGTACAGTGTGTGATACATATACTTCAGCAATTTGTCCTCTGAGACACAGAGTGGCTTCAAAATTCAATGGCACACACAGACACACATACTGAGGAAATGAATGTGGTTGCTGCCACATTCTGTGTTTATCCTAATGGATCCAGTGATGTGGTGAAAACATGATGAAAACACAAGTTTACTTGTGAAGGTTAAAATAAAAGATATTTTATTATCAGTGGGCTATGACATTTACAATATGTATCAGGTAGCACAGTTACCTATTTATGTCCTGGCTCAAGATGTGAATGTAATGACAACACCATTTCCATTGTAATATTTTGCCTGCTTGTGTCTCTACAGAGAAAGTGCAGTTTCCCTTCCACAGCTGTGATGTGATGATAGATGGAGATTGTTTCATGGTGTCTTCAGAAGCTGACACCTACTATGGAGCCAAAAGTCACTGTCAGGTGAGAGAAAGGTGTGTCTTACCCACTGCGAAAGTGAGACAAGTGCTATAGCCCTAGTTCATCATGTAAATCATGACATCAAAGCTTTCTCTTTGCAGCCAATGTGGCCTTTTCTTTGTTTAAACCCTCAGGAACAAAGGGGTTTTCTAGCTCAGATCCACAATCAGAAGGTTCAGGACATCCTGGCGTTTTATCTCAGTCAAATGGAGACAAGCAATGAGGTCACCAACGCTGACTTTGAGACAAGAAACTTTTGGATTGGTACAATCTTTCAACTTGGTCATTAAAATAAATGTTTAAATACATAATATTCTCAAACATTAGTAAGCACTTACCAGGCTCGACTGTCATTTTGGCCAGATGTACTACCAGGTGCAGATGCTGCACGGATACAACAGCGATGTTTTTGCTCCACAGGTCTGACATACAAGCCTCTGAAAGACTCATTTCGCTGGGACACTGGAGAAATTCCTAGATTCGTCAGCTTTGCTTTTGGACAACCTGACAACCAAGGGTAAGAGACACATCACTGAAATTAAATACAGCTCTTAAATAGCAATTAAACCTGCAACCATAACCCTGACCACTAGATATCTCTCTCTTTATCTATCCATCTATCCATCTATGCACGTCCAGTTATTTACTCCATCTCTCTCTTTCCAGTTTTGGAAACTGTGTAGAGCTGCAGGCATCGAGTGCTTTCAACTGGAACGACCAGCGCTGTAAAACACGGAACAGATACATTTGCCAGCATGGTAAGGCTCCTTCTGGGAGACGCTGAATGAAAGTGTGGGTAAAGCAAAAGAAAAGTTCTCATTTTACAACCGACCACACGTCTGCCGTACCTTCCTGCTTGGAGGTGATAATGCTAACCGCTGAGGTGCTGTGTCCTGTGAGGAGCATTTGATGTACTGTAAGTGATAATAGTAAATCAGAATAGTTACGACCTGTCATTTTGATTCAAAACCAAATAGACAATGCACATTTGGCTGCATGGTTGGCGGCATTTCAACCAGAGAAGCATGTCCACAGGACAGACTTGCAAGGAAGACTGGCTTGTCTTCTTGTATTTGCCCCAAAAGCTGGCTTACTACCATCTGTCCAGCACCAACTGCTTTGATGCAGAATGCCACCGGGCTCTAGGCCTCATGGTGAAACAGATCTGTCTCTCTAAGGTCCCATGACCCTCCATCCAGCCGTTACAATAACACAGGATTCAATGCAGGGAATATGGGTACCCTGTCCTCAGACAAAAATGCCTTTTTTGAGCAGCAGTTTTTTGTTTGTTTGTTTTTTTTGACACTATTGGGTGACAGTAAAGAGATTGCTGCTGACTTTGCGGTTCACTGTTGTGTCTTATCCACCAACTCAAATGGTTGTTTATGCTGATTTTATTTATTAATTTTGATTGAAAGCAATGAACCTCAGCCATAAAGTAAATGTGAAGGCCAAACTAAAACAATAAACTAAAAGCGGCTCAAATCTATGAGCTGCCGACTCAGGTGATCAATTCAGAACTACACATTTTTCTGAGTGATAAGATTTAGCATTTACACTGATATCAAAAATATCATTCAAGGGAGAGATTTTATATTTGTAAGGGCTCCCAAGTGGCTGTTTGCTCTTGTATTTAAATCTAAAGTCAGCTGAATTATCAGCTGATTTATTATGAAGGTCACCTCCTCTACCTGCTGTGCTCTACTGTGTCCTGACAAATAGTATTACTATTTTCACTGCAGGGTGAAGTGTAAAATGTTAATCCAGTGGGTTCATTAGTGATGTCAACACTGAAATCTCTGTGTGATCCTGCCTACACGTTTCAACATGGCACTCAGTCTAAATCAATGGCATTCAGTGCTCACCATCAAGAGCCTTTGAGCAATCAATATATGTCAGCTCCACAAAGACCGACAGTGTTTAGACGCACACACATAGCACTTACATTGATTGTGAGGAATGAGATGGTGGCAGATGCTTAGTTTTGCCCACTTAAGTGTGTCTTTGCAAGTGGCTTATGTGTAATCTGGTATTGATCATAGGTGAAGGCACAATCTGCTATGAATGTCTTCAGTGTTGCTAAGACAACATGTTTATAGCCTGCTTTTTGAAGACCCCTTGACGTCCCCCTCCATGTAGTTTGTGATTGTGTAAAACAGGACTAGTAGATCACAGACAACACGGGTCAGGTCACACTGTATCTGTGGTAGTTACATAAGATGCATGGATATAGAGGTGATAATCATCTTCTCACCCTTCTGCTCAAAACAATAGCTACATTTCACTGAAGCAACAAAGAGTGAAGTGCATAAATTCAGATGATTATAAGCACACAGAGCTCTTCACCCATCAGAGTAATTCCCAGGCTTCATTACTGTGTTGTGTTAATTGGTAATAAAATGATAAGTGGATATCACACAGCCTTAGGGAGACACTACACTGTATTTACTATGCTCCAGAGTACTGTCTGAGCGTGTGTGTGTGTGTGTTGCTTTCACAGCTGCAGAGCACATTGCCCGATGGGAAGGTGGCAAGTGATGGACCTCTACATTTTGGGTATCTTTTGTCAAACTTTCTACATGGATCAATGGATTTAAAATGCACTGTACATACTGTACATGTTTGAATGTTTTAATGCAAATGATTTATCATTAAACGGTTGTATGTTGCTCTCAGTTTGAATGAAAAGGCTGCCATCCACTGCCATACATCTATGGTCTTTTCTCCTGTATCTTTTCCAACCTCTTCCTGTATTTGGCATGGAAATTGATTTGGCGTGCCATCATTAAACCATGTTTCAGTTCTGTTAGTGATGCTTAAAGAGAGATGGAGGAAGAATACACAATGTATCTTAGACTACTTTGAAACCACTGTTACAGAACAGTGGGGACAGGACAAACAGCAGCAGCACTAAAACAACAGGAAAGCAAAGAATTTTAAAATCAGCTCAGATCTCCTCTACATGATGGATAAGTAAAAGCAGCAGTGCCCCATGATGCACACAAATGTGCAAACATGTTCGCATTATTATAATTAATAATCTGTCAACTTGATGAATGGGATAGAAGAATTCTCTAAACTGAAGATTGGTTTATCAGACTGTTTCAGAGCAGACAGTTCTGATGCACAGATAAATCTAGGCAGAGGATGCAATATGGGAAGCAATATGTATTATTTATGTTTCTAGGTCTGGTGCCAGACCTTGACCAAACATGTTTTTGGCCATAACTCACAAATTTATACACTAATTATGACACAAATGTCGAATTGGATAACATGATGAAGTGATGGCATTTTATATCCAAATGGTCAGAGGTCAACTTCACTGTGACATTATTATTTTCTGCATAAACACTACTGGTCATTATTCAATGCTATAACTCAGAGAGGAATCCTACTGCAAAGAAGTAATTCTAGTTTGTTAGCACTAGCAGCCTGACTCCTGGTATGATGGTCTGTCGATGAGGCGAGCACTTTGGTCCAGACTAAAATATTTTCTTTTAGATAGTCTAGTCTAGCACTATGATTGGGTCATAATTTTAATGGCTCTAAAACTTGGGTTTATTAACCGAATCCCAACAAAATTAATGACATTCCCATCAACCTGTTTAGTAATGATTAGTGAATATTAATGTGCTAACATGCTTAACTGCGATGGCAAAACTTCTAAAATCTGGACTAAAACAGAGAACTCAGAGAAGTGGTTGCAAAACTACATTCACTTAATTGTGAAGGCACAGACTAGGAGAGGCACAGCCTAAGATAACATGTCAATATTAGACCACTTGCTTCACATCAGCAAGTTACTGTGTTCCACGCTGACATTAGCATGTAGCTCAAAGCACAGTGCAGCCTCACAGAGCTATGGGCAAGGAGCAATGGCCTCATAATGAGCCATATAGAGTGTACATAGTGCTTTAATTTGATTCTCTCTCTGATGCCCTACAATTGAATAATTAGAACAAGATGATTCAAGAAACAACACATAAGCTATATATGTTTATGACTGCAGCCCTGTATATGATGTATATGACCACTGAACATGTGAGGTGGTGGATCATGTATTTCACACTAAATGATCTTGGAGAGGGAGAGCAAAGTGTGACTGAGCTTACAAAAATAGATAACATTTCTAATTATTTTTAAACATATCTATCTTTGTCCTACTGGGATTAAAATGCTTGACCAGATAATTCAGAAAAGTTTCAGGAGGAAAATTGACTCTGCTGAAACATTGATTCAGCACCTTGGACAGAGGATGTTTCTGTGGCGGTAACGTCTCTGTCGGGATCATGATCTGTAGTGAATGAACTGCCCCAAATATTAACGTACTGTCACTCATGCCAGTAAATGTTTCAGAAACACACATCTACCACTTACATTACTGTGATGTATCAGCGTGCCCTCAGTCGAGCCAGCATAAATCTGAACCTGGAGGTAGGCAGCAGATTTAACCGGCTTTTGTCAGAATAACATACATCAAATTAACAGGTTCCTTAAAGTGCTTAATGCATTTCTGTTATTGATTTTCCCACAGCTCATAACACAATGACTCTGTTAAGAAGAAAATTTACTATTAGAGCGTAATTGCAAATTTGTTGAAATATGTTTTGTTTGCCTAACCTATTTTTTTGTGTCTAATGTGATCATAGTCTAAATAAATCTGTTGTGTCTAGTTGCATCCACTTTACAGGAGAAGTCTGTTACCATTAAACACCAGAGGCATTTTGTAATAGTGTGTAGCAATGTGTAATAGTGGCTTCGAGGTCTAACACCACACTGCCCTCTCAGTGAACAGAGAAAGATCCTACAGGGTGGTAGATGAGGAAGCACTCAGAGGAAAGAGTGGGATAAAGGCTGCAGATAATGGAGTCAGACCAATATGCAGAACTGCAGTGAAATGGTACAAATGAAGGAAATGGGGATCAGGTCACAGGGTTAAACAACTGGGAGTAAGAGGAGCAATCCAACATCCTAATTGTCTTCAAGCTTTACTGAGTTTCCACTTTGCTCAATACATTTTATATCATCCCTCTGCAACCTCAGCATGCAGCACCTCCACATAGTGCATAAAATTAAACCTTCCTCAAACAGCCATGAGACCTAGTTCACACCACAGCCAGATTTTCACCTGGGACTCAGCCTTGTCTACTGTGAGTGGACAAAACAAATGTTGATCAGGTTTGCTCACTTGTTAGCTATCAAAAAATGTCTCGTTACTGCTACTGGTAGTTTCAAGGAATAGTTCCCAACCACTGGGAACTACTGTCTTGCTGACAGTTAGATGAGAAAATTGATATTGCTCTATACACACCAGTGTCTATGGTAAATATGAAGCTAAAGCCAGCAGTCTGTCAGCTGTACTTCACCTAACTGGTAGCATGGGGAAGCAGGTAGCTCCAGTTACCAGCACTTCTCAAACTCACCAATTAATGTGTCATGAAATTTTTGCTTAATCTATAACTTTTGGACAGAACCAGGTTACCTGTTTCATCCTGTTCCCATGTGTCTGTGCTTGAAGCCTCTCCTGGGTCCAGTTTCACATTCAACAGACATGTGAGTGGCATCGATGTTCTTATCTCACTCCCTGAAAGAAAGCAAATATTTCTGTACTACTTCTATGATTTTACGCCTCAATTCGACATAATATATTATCTTCATCGTTTAATTTCAAAAGGTTCTTTAGGCTACATGATATTTTGTTATGTGATGCATCATTTTAGACACGAAACTCCCACTGAACAGTGTTTGTCTGCAAAACAGGAGACTCAGCTTCATTAGGTTAATGAGGTTGAAGGGGTAAAATTTATTTCATTTTAATAATGAATCATGATTGTGAATCTGCTTTACTGGAATACCTAAGACATTTTCAACACAAAAAATGTGTCAGATGTGTTGTTAAGTGAGATGTGCTGTGTAAAAAACTTTTTACAACCTTAATATTTTCACCCATCTGTTTGTTAGCCTGTTTGTTTTTCAGAGGGATTAAATAAAAAGCAGCAAACTGATTAGCTCCTAATGTGGCAAATAGCTTGGCCATGGGCCAGGGAAGAAGTCATTAAATCCTGCTGTTAAAGGGGAGGATTTATCAATTTCTCAGGGCATAATGTTCAATGTTGATGTAAAACATTTATGGTCTTAAGATTTTTGAATTTGTAAAATTTGGTACAGCTTGTCAGGCTACTTCCTTATTCCTTTTCTTAATGGAGCAGGAAAGACGTGTAGGATTGTTTGGAATTTGGTAGCAGAGTTATGTGGTCTGCTGAGTGCCATTTTAGTTTGCTGATGTGTCAGTTCATGCCTATGACAGCATCTCTAAACAGCCCTGAATGTGTTTGTGTGTGTCTGTCTGAGAGTGTGTACTGTATGTGTGAATCTTCAGCACCGACGTGGTGCTCACGTCGCTTCCTGCTGGTCTCATGGTGCCCCCTGATAAGCTGGTGCTGCAGAGGGTTTCAGAATGGCACCACTGGCAGTGGAATTAGCTTCTATTGTCATGATAATGACAGTGATACTCTTGCCCCGTCCAACTCAGACCAGCCATTGTATGGAAACAGGAATGCAATTTCTCCTGCAGCGGCAACCGACAATCCTCTATGAGAGTGAAAGGTCCCTAAATGACTCTCCATTCAGGCGAGGCTGAGGGGGCCAGCAGCCAATTAAAGTGGGAGCAGCAGAACAGTGCCATCCCAAAGACCCAAGGCTGTCTCTAAACACGCACATTAAGTAGTACAGAGACACACACACACATATACACACACCCATTAGTTGCTGTATTTTCTTTTTTTTTTTTTTTTTTACAAAGAACATCTAATCCCCTAAACTATCTTTTTCTTGACAAACCTGATTCTTTTGGGGGCACAGGCAGTTTGTACAAAATAACTCAAGAGGTATATTCAGCACAATATTTACACAAACTCAGACTTGCCAATTTGAAAATGCGTCAGAATTATAGTTGAGGAATTGTGGGACAGCGCTTCTGAACAAAGTGGAGACACTCTCCAACAGCATCCATCATGGTTAAACTCTTTGGTGGTGTTTATGGTATCAGACAGACTCCTCTGGGTGTTTATCTGGCAGCTGAGGCAGACGCACGATGGAGGGTGAAGGGTTTCGAAAGTGTTCTTGCAACTGAACTGTGAGTAAAGTGGATGTGTGCTGCAGGGCTCTGAGAGCCTTGAGCTGAGAAAAAGCCCACTGGGCCAGATAAGTTTGTTTTTAAGCAATGGCACTAATAATCACCCACCGCAGCACTGTCAGTTACTCAGAGACTCTCATCAGACAAAATACAAAAAAAAAAAAAAAAAGGCTCTTCTTGAATGCCTCATTTATTCTGCAGCCGCCTTCCCTCCCAAGAATTTTCCCTGTTTCCACTGCCACTTGATAAACAATTTCTCTATCTTGAAGCTGAGATGTATGTTAACATGCATTTAAAATAAATACACACACCTATCTTTCTCCTCATTTAGATATCTGTAGTTCTACCAGTCTTATTTGGGCCAGAAATGTATGATGCAATGTCCTGATTTGGTGGTGAACATCTCTTTTGTTGTCCTTTAATGCTAGGGTGTCCTACCAACTTAAACCTTTTCAGTATAATTATGTCAGAAGGTAAAATTACTGCTAAGCTAACACTTTGTAGAACAACTAGATACATGTAATGTTGGCTCTTGGTAGTATGAACGTATATTGAAAGGTAGCAACAAAGATCAAGTATAAAACATCTATCCTTCAGATGATATTACAAGACGGGTTTAGATGAAAGCTCTCATCAGACAGGTTTTTTTTCTCATTGTAAATAGGGCTCTCATGTGTTTAAGCATCTTGTGATAGTCATTGAAGGCTGCAATCAGTCTCCAATTATCACTCTTTACATCTCAAAGAGGAAATCCAGCTGCACTGTAGGATCTAATGGCACAGGAGGAGGAGGAGTATCCGCGTATGTTTATGATGAGAAGTAGATGATACTTCAAGGCAGAATTGCAGGGTGATTTGTAATCATCTGAATCAATCGAGTAAGAATTGCTCAAGAAGTCCTCACTTTATGTCTCCACCTGCTTGTGTCCTCTGTTTATGTGAACTGGGACAGTGTTTTCATCTCTGCTATAGTCCTGTCCTTGTCGTGGTTTGTGAGGATTGGCACTGACGTTTCTTTTCTTATACTGGATTGGAAGCAAATAACACAGGGGCATTCAAAAGGCCCCTATTGTGTTGGTAAGATTGAATTACGATTATGAATTCTATTCAATTATTTGTCTGAGCCATTTATTCTTCTCTAAATTCTTTTCCAGCTCTAACAAATTCAAATGGAAAAGAGACAAGTATTGATTTATAGAAAAGAAAAACATAAAACATACTTATCAGAGTTTCAGATATGAACACAGTTTAATTTAACATCAAACCAATATTCAGTCTAGTCAGAGGCTGCATTGATTATTCTGCCTGCCCTCATTCACCATTAAACCATTATTTCTCCGTCCTTTATCTACATGATGCTTTCTCTCTCTCTCTCTCTCTCTCTCTGAGCCTCTCCCCCTGTCTCGCTCTCTCAGTCCCCCCCACCTCACCGTCTGTGCTGCTTGCTTTGTCTTTTTCATTTTCTCCTTTCAGTGCAGTCAGTATTGAGCGGCCCACAGCATTTGGATGCAAGATGAACTTTGATAAGAGTTAATGAGAACACAGCATTGTGCAGGAAAAGAATGGCTCGAGCTGCACTCAAGAGCCTCCTCACCAGGAAATGGACCGTAAAGAGCTGCAGCCACCCACTCCTCCCGGTTTGTAGGAGAAAGAAGACTAAAGGAGAGGACAGAGGAGAGGAAATTCAGAGTAAGACAATAAAGGAAACTATGGAAAGACAGTAAAGAAAGAGTGTGAAGAACAAAGACTAGACGAAAGGGAAATACATGGCTAAGGCACGGTATTATGTGTAATAGTTGAGCCGTGGGGACAGACATAATTAGAGATAATTACTGTATTTTATATAACCCAACTTTGATGCTCTGGAACAAAATTGTGCTGAGCTCATGCAGTAGCTGTATGTTTTAGATTGTAGACAAAACATCAGAAAAAATTCTATTTATTTTTTTTATCTATTGTATTATCCATTGTATTATCCTTCACCCAATGTCAGCTGGGATTTGGGTTATAGAAGTAAAAGCAAAAAAATTACAATATCTATGGAGGGTTTGATTATTAAGTGGAATGTACAGTATTATTCGATGTAACCTCAGCACTGAACTGAAAGATCAAATCAAATCAGTTTAAATTGAACAGTATGTTTCTTTGGAAGCCCAAGAAAAGTCTGATATTTATTTATTTTATATCGTGTTTTATAACAATTTTCTCAGTGAAGTACAACTCAAACAAGTTTTCACTACTAATACATTGCTTTTTCCACTGACAACCTGAAAACACAAATACTGCCGTTTTCATTGGTTAGCAGCCTGCCCCACCATTGTTTCCCTGTCAGACATGATGTGCTTTTAGGTCTGAACAAGCTTTTCTCACAATTGGCAACAAAATAACAACAGGGCTGAACAACAGAAACCTCTGCCTTTACATTCAGATCATCCTGCTCTGTGAAACCTGGCTGGCGACAACAATGCATTCTTTGATTTGTCAGGAGCAAGGCCTTATACACATACTTTATAATTTGCATGGTTCATTCCCTCCTAGACTTCAAGTCACTTTTTCCATTTTCATAATATTTTGGTGCATTAATCTGTTATTATAAGGTCATGCTTTTTTACCAGGCTGAACAAGATAAAAGATTCATGACTCACATTTCAATGCCTAAAAATTCTATGAGACATTTCTGAAGAGAATGAGAAAAGAAAATTAATATAAAATGAATAGGACACAGAGACCTGTCACTTTCTAAGCCTCATAAAACAAGCTGTGTACCTTGTCATCAAGTCATCATAGATATATTTTGTGCATTTTTCAGGAAAGACCAAGAGCACTAATGCCCTGTCTCGATCACCATCAGTTCCCTCTTTCTGGTGAGATAATGAGATATCTCACAAATGTTTTTTGTATTGACTCAATAAAATCTGGAGAATATGCGAAAACCATGGAGCATTTTTATAGATTGGTTGTCGTATTAGTTGTGTGAACGTTTATCATTAAAGTTTGCCCTGGGAATTTGGTCTGTTCCCTACAGATATTTGTCAGAGGATACAGTCAAGTCTGCATCAATCAATGAAACTCATCTCTGCTGTGAGAGGAAACTCACTGCAGATATAACCTGGAATTTGGCTTTTTGAGGAAATGGCTTCTGGGAATGGATTTGGACAAGCTTCAAAATATGTGAGTTTTTGAGAGGCCTGTTTCTCAAGCTTTTGTGGCTTCTTCAAAATGATGGGAATATGGCTGATGAAGGTTAGACTGCAGAAAATTTACATAGTTAAATTTAATTTGACACTATAATCTAATTTGAACTCATTTGCATCGTTCGTTTTCTCCTCATCCATGAGATATGATGCATTTCAGTATTTTGTACTGTGCTGAATGTTGTCCTATGGGTACACCAAACATATTTTGTTACAATGCCAATAAAATCAACTCAATTTACCATGGTATGAGAGTTAATTTTACATCTTTTTATACTTATTAATGGATCTGTTTATCTAAGAGGAGACAGGGAGAGATACTGGTGGAACAAGATGCAGTGTGAGAGGAGAAAGTAAATGCATGAGAGCCACTGTGGAAGGAACCAAAAAACGAACGATGAGAAAAATATGAGTATAAAGGAGGATAAAATGATAAAATCTAAAGAGGAAGCAGAAGTGCTTGAGAAAAGAGGGGCCTTTGTCATCATCCACTGATGAGAAGAGTCCCCAGTAGCAAGAGAAGAGGAGAAAAGAGATCAGGAGGCAAACGAGTGGAACATCTTGAGAAGGCTGCTGATAAATGAATAAATAAAGAGTTGGGGGAGGAGAGGGCTTGTCAAGGACGTCATATCTTAATTGAAAATGACAGCTTCAATTAAAAATGTCTAAATTGAAAATCATTTCGTCCGTTTTCTAATTAAAAGCGAAACGACTGATAGTTTTGACTCATTAACTTCAAAGAGTGATGCAGCCTGACAGAGTTGGGGAACTGTGTCATTTGCTGAATGGAGAAGGAGCTGAGCAAAGGATGAGGAGGACTAATGTGCTGGATGAGGATAATCTGCTGCAATGACTTTTCCATGGGAGAAAGACAAAGCTCGTGGTCAGTGGATGAGTAGTTAAATAAAAAAAATAAAAAAAACAGGAAGTAGTGAATAGCTACTCAGTATTGTCATGGAGGTTGCAAGGCAGGATAAAAAACACTCGCAGCTCTAAGTGACAATTTATTTTCAAAAAGAGCAACCTCTAATCACAGCTTTTCTCATATAACAGCAGCGATAGCCTACTAACGTTTTCCTGTTAAAAAGCCAAGGAGACATTTGAAGTCCAATCTGCCAGTTGAGGGGCTGTACCACGTGTGGGTGCGACTGAACTGTCAGGCAAGTGCGCCAGTGTCTACTTGGCTTGCAGAGAACAAGAAGTATTGCTACAAGACAACAATATCAGCATATAACCTGACATGAGAGATGAGTGGAGTTTCTGGACTAACAAAATAATAAGCATTAGTTTTTTGTATATCCAGGCTTAGTGAGGCAGGACGAAAAAAAAGGAGATTTGATTAGTTAATTGATTTTTTCGGCACTTAAATTGTGTTTGTGTCCACTTGACAAAGTCCAATATTCACCCTCTGTTTTTCATCTTCCACCAACTTCTAAATGAAATCTCTTATGCAGCTTATTTGCTCCACTCTTTTCACTAGCATGACAACCTATCACTTTGTTGATTTGAATAATTTTTTTCCATACATGTATTTTGTTCATATATGTATTTTCATACATGTTTGAACACCTCCAGTTGCTGGTTATGGGATCAAAGTGTGGCTTGCACATAGCACAGTTAGAGCTATGTGACATAACCAAAATCTTCCTGATATAGATACTTCCATCTCCAGATAAAGATACGTATTACGACCTATTACATTAGATTTCAGCTTTGCGAGCATTAGCCCCAAGTTACAAAACAGCCATTCCTCACCAGCAGCCATTATTGTTTCCATCTTTGTGACTTTTTGCCATATGGTGTCCTCCAGGGTAAAGCATCTTGCGCTGTCTGAGTCTGGGGTTTGTTTTGAGCACTCAACTGCATCTTCGTGTCTTGGGAAAAGAGGTTAGAGGTGTTTGAGTCTGATCATGGGACCAGTCTGCTATGGTATGGTGTTCCTGGTCTTCACCAGATTTTTTATATCCAAGCCATGACTATGTGACAGATGTAGCCCCCCCCCCCTTTAGGTACATGCTCCTCATGTCTCATGTTTGGAATTACCCCTCATTCATTCAACTCATGTTCAGTCTCATTTGTGCTTCTTCTGTTGCCTTCCTGCAAATTTCAGTCATGGACTTTATTAAAGCTCAAAGTTATGTACATATTTGAGGGTATGCCACTTTGAGTGACAGGTAAGTATAAGCTTGCCAAAAACTGTTATGCATTGAAGTCTTGGCTCCAGATACATTTCTCCCGTTGGATTAGTTAGGCTAAATCAGACACTAGCAAGATGGCGATGGCAGTTCTTCGGTAATCTAGGTGGAGTCCCAGAGAGAGATGTTCATCTTTATCAAGACTCTATTTACAACAAAATGTTACAAATTAACTTTTCTGACCTCATTGTAACATTCAGATCATCATTACATTATGTTGCATATGCAAGTTTAGAAGTTTAAGGAAAACAATGTCCCAAGATAGAAGCTGTTCCTGTATCTCATAGCTGTTAGATGAAGGTCTGGTTTTCACATACATACATTTGCCCATCCAGACTTCACACTCTCTTTTCCTCTCTCTGCCTTTAAAGTCCTGCTGCCCTTACATACCCTCTGGTCACCTTATTTGCATGAATTTGATGTTGACCACAGTCCAACACAAAAACACAATATTTATATATATATGACTCACACACACTCACACACAATTCAAACTGAAACAGGCCTACACAGCACATAAAATACATGATTGTAAAACATTTCCTTCTGACCTGAAATACAGCCTGATGGGTAATCATTCAAAACAAAGAGAGGAAACATATCATTAGGCCATTAGCTTACATAATGTTAGGTAAGTTAAGTGGAAAACGAGGCTTGACTGCTCTTGATCTGCCTTAAAACACACAGTTACAGTTATAGAGAGAAATTGAAGAGAAAGACGAGAGAAGACAAAATAACTATAATGTTCTGTAATTATCTTGTTATGTGTCAGTTGTAGGCCAGAGAGAATGAACAGAAACTGCATGCTGAAATAGTCATTAAGTCATCTATTAGTTCTTCTGTTTACAGCACAAGCAGAGTGGAGCATCATCATCCACTCTGCAGCAGTCATCATCTGCAGTTTATGCTTTGCAGAGAATGTCACAGGATGAAATTAAAGGTCTGGTAAAGTCACCAGGTCACAGACTAACTTGAAGTGTTTAGTGGCTGCAGTTTTAAATTAGCAATAAGTCATGGGAAAAGGGGTTGCTGCAGAGATGAACCATCATAAAGTTATCATTTCCCCTCAATTCCCCTCAGCCCTGCACAGTTTGAAAGTATTTTTCGATCCATTGTTTTGGTTTTCCAGCCCACAACTTTACCTTTTGGGTTGACACTCACTGCTCTTTTCAACTGCTAATCCAGAAGCTGTTTTCAGGGGAAAACCTCTAACACCCTGTTGTTCTATAGATGTTTGTGGAGACAAAAACAGAAATGAAGGAGACTGAATATTCGACTTTGATTTGCCAAGTTGCCAGAAACAAGACTCCAAATGAATGATAAAGGTTCTCCATATTTGCTAAATGTGAAAATGGGCAGCTAACTTGGTTGCAATCTCAGTTGCATTTATTTTAAAGCTTGCTATTCACAAGCTCACACAGCTTTAGCAACAAAAGCCCAGGTTGTGTGAGCTTGAGCAAGAATGTAATACTTATAGTCTCATTATTTTTAGACTTTCTCATTTGAATCAAGTTTGATATGTTGTGTAATCTTACTTAATTCATATTTACTTAAATACTTACCTGAAACTGACTGAACTGTACCTGTTATCACTAACTAATATTTCTGGTCTGATCCGATGCAGTAGACATTTGAATAATCTACTTTTGTATTATACTTTTTACCTGTTTTATTTATAAACTATATATTTATAAACATGTTATATGTTGTTAAGATCTATTTACATTGAGGGGGTATAAGATAAGAAGCAGTCACATGCGTCTATGCTGCAGATGTAAAGTGTGCTGTTGGGATTGAATCATTATTCTGTGCGTACAGCTTGCTCAACATCCCACAGATGGTGTTGCACAAAACTATTTATTTCTGTAGGGTCTAGGAAGATGATAACATGTCAGTGGAAATTACAGCAAATTCAACATACACACACATACATAAATACATATAAGAGCAAATATGCGATGCGTGTTTTGTTCTTGTGTGTTTTCATGTGTCTCCCTCTGTTCTGTCAGGATCTCTGGCTGACACAGAAAAGCAGGTTAGTTAAAAGGTTTTCTTGTTGTTTTTTTTCCCCCCCTGGTCACAGTTGGGCAGTCCGAGTGAACAAGGCTATCCCTGACGCAGAAAGATAGCGGGGTGGAGGATGATGAATGGGGCTGTTTGAGAATGCTACTCAGTTCAGCCACGCACATTTTGTCTGCCTCATGCCAGAAGACGGCAGAAGAGGCACTAAAGTGAAGTTAACTGAGTTTTACACTCTTGCTATCTGTGAGCATAATTGAATCCTCCCTCTAATTACTCATCAGAGACTGGCCAATTTAAGTTGGAGTATCCTCTGAGGAACCTGCACTGCTCCTCGTCGAACCAGCTTTCTTTGTTCAATACATCACAAGTTTGGAAACAGTGCACAGTCAGTACGTGTGTTCTGTGTCCGAGAGACGCTCCAGGGAGAGAGAGCCTCATCCAGACTGGACGGGGGCCACTGTTATCTCACATTCAAGTTACCAGCATTAAAAACAAATCCTAACAACAAAGACATGGTCTAATTTCATGTTTTATGACACGCTCCATCGGCCTACATTTTTCAGTCACACAGTGGTGTGACAGTAGTGAAAAGATTTGACTCCAAGGTTGTAGATTCTCCTCCATTATATTCAATTTCTTTTACATCTTTTTAAGATAAAAATGAATCATTTCCATGGTAATATGTCTGCTCACACACAGGATGAAAAAAGACACACTAGTCCCACAGAATGGTTTTTATTGAACCAGAGTGTGTGGTAAGTGTAATAGCTGAAGGCCGACAGCAAAGCAGGGTGAATGAAGTGCCAGTTAATGCCTTGTGAAATGTGTAGCTGGCTGCAGGCCTCTTACCATCAGCCCAGCCAATTCATGCTGCTGCCACAGTTACCCAATGCTCAAAGAAGGGGGAAATTTCCCCACCTCGGCACTGTCACACTGACGGAGCACTGCCTGATTTATTCACCACTGATCACACATACAGGTGCCTGCATGCACACACACACAGGAGGCAGAGAGGCACGTGCATCCACACAAAAACACAACACTGGCTCAGACCTGAGCTATAGCTCTCTGTCCAATTGAGTTTGCAGGTCCAGTAGCAGAACATAATGAGGTTTTCACACAGAGACACTCCAGCTAGAGAGCGTGCGAGAGTGGCGAGGGAGGACTGCGTGTGTGTGTGTCAGTGGATGTGACGCTGAGAAAGAAGGGAAAGGAAGGAGAAAAGACACTCAATGATAATATATGAGCCGTCTGCAGTGCTTCATGGGTAAATAGAAGATTATCATGTCAAGATACAGTAACACCTCACTGAACACTGATTTTCATTGGGTGTTGAAGCTCTGCTCTGTCTGTATGAAGACTCAGAGTGGTTAATCATGAGAGGAGGGTGTGTGTGGGATGCGCTGGCTCCAAGTCGTCTCATAAACTGACCAAACTGAGTAAACAAGAACCAAACACTGATGGTTTCTTCTGGATCTCACACTGCTACATTGTCTCTTAGATTTTTCATTATATACCATGATCCTTCCCTAACCTTTGTGTTTATAGCAACAACGTTTCAATGACAAAATGGGGAAAGGATAAAGTTAGCGACTAGCTGCTGAACAAACGCACAAAAATTTGTTATTGCAGGCCTAACCAAGTGATATGAAAGTCTAAGCATAATTGAAAACCATTTGTTGTGCTATCATTGCATACAAGCAGATGTTGTAGGCAAAGCAAACTAAGTACATTCATGAATATTTTGTAGATATGCTCAGTTTTGTTACTTTGCAGATATAGTCATTAAAAATCCTCTTGCTGTGCTGTTTTAGATCGACGCCTTTCTAGTAGACAGTGTCATGCACAGATGTTTACTGAAACTTGCATCTATCACACATAAATGTTGTTTTGTTGTCTGGTCAACAAGTTTTATACATTCTACACATGCTACAATGACAACGAGGACAAGAACTGCAGATTTGGACCAGATTAATGGCAGAAATCCAAACAGAGAACATACAGATGGATGTGGGTGAATTTGCCAAAATGAAACGTGTGTCAACGGGCTCAGATGCTAATAATGATGAGATAGATGGAGAAAAAAAACTAACTATGTGTCTGAATCTCTACACTTTCCCATTATAAACATTTCTCTGTTTTCTGTATGGGTTGTAAATTATAGGTTCTTCAGGGGCAAGTTGCTGTACAGGGATTTTTTTCATAACTGTGCAGAAATGCATCCCAACATTGCAAAGACATTTCAGTAGGTAACATCCCTGATGCCAGGATGGATAGAATTTAAAAAATAAGACACAAGGACAAAGTGTGTTTTCTCTCAGGCAATTTTTTTCCACCTTTTTCTTCTGAGGAATGAGTCAACCGTCCTGCTCCAAAAAAAAATCAAAAAAAAAAATCTATATATATATATATAGACATATATCTATCTATCTATCTATATATATATATATCTGCAGGAAACCAAAGTGAGGCATCGGCAGCTGTCTTTTTAATTTCCTTGTTATTATTTAATTTG
>CM076648.1:9171978-9342577 GCA_038496675.1 Rachycentron canadum | reverse complement strand
TATATATATATATATATTGCTCTCGCCTGCCATCTTCTATGCTGCTATCCATCTGCAATCCTCTCACCCTCAGCTCTTTTCTCTACTTCAGCCTGAATCCCAGGTTTCTTCTCACTTTTGCCTCTTAGCTGTTTTCTGTGGCTTCCTCCATACCTACACATTGATCCCCTCCAGATGGTGGTTTGGCTTTATGATGTAAACACTGTGCAGGATGAAGGGATGTTTCTGACAACTTCAACACTGTGAGGTACATATCATCAGAGCTCATCCTGAGCTGTCACATTGGCAAGGTCAGCTCTCTCTCTCTGTCTCTGTCTCTGTCTCTCTCTCTCTCTCTCGCTCTCGCTCTCTCTGGGCAATAATGACTTGTAAGGCAGAAACAGCCAAAAGCTTAATGATGTTGTGATCCTGGTTTGTGGCGATGGGTCGCATTTTCTTCTCTTTACCTTCAGCTGCAGATTTAATAGAGCTTTTATGGTTTCTAGAGTACTTTACCAGAGCGGCTGCATCTTCTCACAACTTCCACGCTAGTTCAGAAACAGCTCTCTGCTCACAAAGCTACATGTCTGTTGAGTAAAACAAAGGCTTCAGCAGAGTCCAACACAGACTGAAAGACTTGACAGTAAAAGTGGGTTGTCTCTCTGTTGCTTTGCTGTAATGTGGGATCTCATAAGGCACAATTGTATTCCCCCAACTGTGATGCAAGAACTTTCATTCGTATTTTTGTGGCCAGTCTTCCTTTGTGGCACACACCAGCATCACTCCCAAAATGCCATCTGTTCACATCAGCCTTGTAGGTCTTGCTAATCCATGTCGTGGAGTGATGTCTGTGATTACACTGCACTTTGTGGAAAGCAAAACTTCATGGTTGCCGCTTGGCACTAAGTCTGACCTGAGGTCAGTTGCATTTCAGGAAATGGAGAAGATGCAGCATGAAAGAGAGCAGAGATGAGGTGAGCACAAAGCTGGTTTTACATTAAAGATAAAAGAAAACCTTGTGTCCATACTAATCTGGAAACAAGGATGACCACTTTTCTGGTCTATGAAATGCTTTAAAATGCAGTAGAGGATGCAAATGGAGCCTGCCGTATAGAGTGTACATCAGTTAATTATTGTGAGGTAAAATGGTTGTGAAAAAAAAAAGAACTTCATTGTGCATAATCAACTAAAAACGAAAATTTAAAAAAATTAGATTGAAAGAAGTGTCATTAGTAAAGAGAAATGTTCAATGCAGAAAAAGAACAGAACAGAAAAGCATCATTGTTCACCAAGGTATGAAATAGTTTTTAAAATCTCAGTGAGGGGGATAACAAAACATTCATTTCTTCTTAGACTGAAATATACCTAAAATGTTCTGTGTCAATTATCAGCCTTTAGTTCTGTTCTGACATTAGCTGTGTAATTTAGACGTGAACTGAAAAACACATGAAATGTTTAAAGCAGCTTAAAAAGACAATGATGATAGAAGACAGAAGGTTTAATGATGTTTTTATGAGCAGATTAAAATTACAATTAGTATTAATTTTGAATTCTTATTCACATTACTATAATTTTTTTGTGTTTGTTTGTCAGTATGTGTGTGTTTGTCAAGGCATATGGCTTCTTGTTTGTGTGTGTGTGTGTGTGTGTGTGTGTGTGTGTGTGTGTGTGTGTGTGTGTGTGTGTGTGTGTGTGTGTGCATGTGCTTGTGCAGAAGATAATGCTGTGTGCCAAAATAAGTCTGTGATAAAATACATGCTGTGCACAAAGTCCCTTGATGCATGTGTAGATACCATCACTGTCTGTGTGTTTCATACACGATTCACCTGAATTATACTCTAGGTACACACAGCAACACTTAATTGACTTTAATAGAAAAGTTGTCTTTTCTGTGTGTAGGTTGGTTCACACAGAGTGGCTTTCCTGCAGCTGGTAAAACAGGGTGCCTTTTCCATATTGTTGCTGTGTAATTTTGTTTCAAGGTAGTGTGATTAAGCCAGCTCTCACTTTGGCTCGGCATGAAGCGACATTCTGGCACTGGCACTAACCTGACATCCGTTGATACAAAGCACAGTGACAGACTATAGACCGTGGCAGAGGCTTGGCCTTTATAACTCATATGGCTGATCATGTGTGACCTTGATGTGTCCTCCAGTGCCCTTTTCTATTTTACAAACATGCTTTATCATTAGATTAGACTACTGTCTGAATTCAATCTATCTGTACCTTCTTTAGGGGTGTGTTGTGCTTGTCCCTTATTCAGCTGGTCTGTAGTGAGAATCGTGACTCACCATACAATGTTAATGACGCTCATTTAACACTATCACCAAACTGGGAGTTTTCTGCAGTATGTTCAGTCGTTGTCTTTGATGAATCCATTTTGTATTAATGAAGAGGAAAATAAAACAAACACTCTTTGCTGCCATTTAAAAGATTAAAAGAATAATAAACCACTTTATGTTAAGAAGAGATAGTGAACGACAACATAGTGAAACACATAGTGAAAATATGTCTTAATGTGAGGATTTATCATTTTTGACAAATACTGTACATTAAACAAACAGAAATGTCCACATTTGAATACAACTGCATCATAATGTTTTATTCCTTTTTAATAATTGTTTGCACAATGCTTAAAATAGGAAATGATATAAGTAGCCATAAGGGTTAGATGTATAAATGCATCAGAAAACAACCACCGTCGTATTAATCATCACCACAGTCGACACAGTTACTGAGCAGAATGTGAGTTATCACTGAGGACATGTCGCTTAAGTGGATTTATAAAGATCTCTGTGTCTAAGTAGCCAAGTTGAGTGGGGAATCCCTGTGAGGCTGACTCAAACAAGAAGAAACAAATAATAATAATAAAAGAAAAAAAAATGATAAAGGAAGATCAGCTATCATTGGGCATTATAGTCATCATTAATGTGCCTCCACTCCAGATGAAAACATCCATAAACTTTGCAAAAACAATAAAAAGTTCAGTTAGATATAAAGGAAGGAGATTCTTAAAAAGCTAATTGTTTGTAGAATTTACAATTAAAATCTATACATTTAATATAAATATACATTTGTGTCGGTGTCTGTGTGGTTAAGCATGTGGACTCTGCTCTGGAGGATCTAATTGTAGCATACAGGACTGTTTACCGAATAGCAGTGTGATTGCCTCCTGAGGTTTTGCTCCTGTAGAGCGAGACAACTGTGCTCAGCAGCATCCTTCGCTCTCTTCCTGTGTAATGGATTCATTGTGCAGTCAATCACACAGTCGTCTTATTCATAGTAAAATGTCATAAAACTCAGTTTTCCTTCCTCCTGCCACACCCAAGTCCGTGTAAATGAAGAGTTATTTCTGATGATGCACATCGTTCTTGTCATGAGGTGTCAAATATTTATCTTCTTAGTGGAGAAGATGTAGTCACTGTCACGTGACAAAACAGCACTGGCTTCTAAAATGTTGGCCTATCCAGAGGTGTAATAGAGTATCAGAGTGTAATATAGCAATACTTGTGATCTCAGGTGTTAGAGGTTGTATTACAACTTCCATAAAAGTGTTACTGTTTGTTTTTAAGTGAAATAAAATACCAGTATTATTCCCTTTTTTGTGTATGTGACCAAATTTTTTAAATTGGGTTACCTTTTTCCCCCACTAAGGGGAGACTCATGAAAAAAAGTAAAGTTAGTTAGTAAATCTTCTGTTTATATCACATAAAAATGTCCTTTCTTCCTTTTGTAATGTGGAGGATTAAAAGGTTTATGGTTCAATCCCCTGCACGCCCAATCCAAGTGTCATAGTGTCCTTGGGCAAGGTACTGAACCCCAGATTGCTTCTGATGTCTGTTCCAGTGTGAATATTGAAGTGTTGTATGAGTAAAAAGTGCTGTGTGAATGTGGCTTCCATTGTAAAGCACTTTAAATGGTCTATAAGACTGGAAAAACACTCTATAAGTGCAGTCTATTTACCATTTATACAGTCACAATGCCCATGGAGCAACTCAACTGTTGTTTGCCTTTTTTTTTGCACAAATCTGACACAAAGCCTGAGCCACGTTTAAAACCTGTTATTATTTCTATGAGGGGATGGGTGGGAAATGGTGGATTCAGTGGAACTCCATATGTTTACATGGCAATGCATGATGTATCTAAAACATGAGTTTTGTCTGTTCCTCATATTTGCTTCACGGTAGTGGGTTTCTGGCAGTGCAGGTATGTATGGCTCAGGCCAGCAGTAGTTACTGTAATGTGTCAGTAGCGGGGGCCAGTTTGTCACCAGTAGAGACACTGTTGGCTGCAGAGAAGCCATCCAGCTGGTCACTGTTTGACACTAAACTGTCAGAAAATTATCTCTGCTGTGGGAGGTAAAGGTACATACACGTGTCTAAATTTCTTTTCACACATTCAGACCCTTACTTAATTAATTGTAGCTTCCAGCCATTTGACAGCCACTCTGTGTGAGTGTACGTGCAGCTGGCCCAGTCACGCTCCATTCACCACCCATCTGTCCATGTCAGACTGCCCTCTCCTCTTCTTTCCTCTCCTCTCCTCTTCTCTTCTCTCCTCTCCTCTCTTGTTTTTACTCCTAACTTTTCTTTCTTTTACTCTTACTTCCTGGTAAATCAAAGTAAACCCACCACAGCATTGACAGTGAGCTGCTGGCATATCCTGTGACCAAGGTCGCTAATGGTTAAGTGTCCCTGTGTATGCAGGTGTTTGCTGAAGAAATTTAAAAAGAAAAATTGGGTTCTGCTTTTGAGACAACTCTCAGTTGTGTCTAAGAAATAAGCAGTCAGATGCAGCACTAGGTTTCTGATCCAAGCATGAAAATTAGAGACAAAAACAGACTTGAACAGCTGGCTCGGAGTGGCAGAAACAACCAACAGAGAGGGATAGAAGATGGACAAGAAAAACAGCCACTGTCAGTTATAGCCGGCCCATTAGTCATCATCACATCAAATGATGACAGGTTCAGTCAGGTTAATTTTGCTCAAATAAAGTGTAAATTTGAGTGTTGGATAAACATTTAACATAACCAGACAATCCATAAGGTTTGTAGGTTAGATAATCATGAAACCTTCTTCTCAGCCTATGCTTTGCACTCCTGCTGTGTTGTGTTATAATGCTCTCTACTGTGTCACTACAAAGTTAATTGTTTGCTCTTCCATGCAGACATGAGCATGAGTGGAGACTTGAAGTCCAGTCGCTCCAGGGCAGCGAGTAAGAGGGCCAGCAACACCACTTACGGGTGAGTATGAACCCCTCCCTCCTCACACAAACACAGACACAGACCCACCCCTACACACTCAGAGATAATCATGTGCTCTATTATTTGCTGCAGCCCTTTATCTGCAACTCAATGGATGCACCTCAGTGTTGCAATCAATGCTGCATTATTTGTTATTAGCTTCATACTAGCTGTGTATGTAAGCTGCTATTGATTTTAGCCAGAGGTGCTGTCTCCGTCAGTCAGTGTTTTAATCTATCTGTTGATGTAGTGCACACATATGATTGGAGCTGATTACTGTTTATTGCTGGTGGTTCAATACAGTGCCATGGAGTTACTCTAACATTTACTGTGTTAGATAGCTGGTGGAAGGCAGAGGGAGACATGACAGTGTGTGGAGTTAGTTGAATTCATTCATGCCATCATTACTCTTACCTCCAACTTTCTCCTTGAACTGCGGCCTGTACTCTAGCTGCAGATCTGTAGGCTTGAGCTTATCTAATGAGCATAAAGCGCAGAAAATACTCTCAGAAAACTGTGTGAAGGTTGAGCAGATTCTCATTTCCTAGCTCTTACCCCACTGACTCTGACAGTGCATTTTCACCTGCATGTCCTCTGGAAGTCCATATGTTGTTCTTTATACAGAACATGATATGAAAACAAACAGAAAGGCAGTACATGAAAAAAGGCATATAAAAATATGAATATTCCTTGGTTTCCTGAAAACATATGTTGAGTTATAGATGCAGAAAAATAATAATGATTTCTGTGAATGGCTGCATCCATACAGGGCACAACATCATTTGCTGACAGTGGAGCTGGTGAGAGGGAGATGCTCACGTTAAAGTTGCTGGAAAAAACAGAATAAATAATATTGAAATCATTTGCAGGACATTTGCCTTATAGGACATCAAAATATAAAACAGGTTAGGAATACAGGAATAGGATATAAATATTAACAGATGCAATAATATGAATGCAAACTTGTTTGTCCTGCGCATAATCAGCAGATTCCATTATTATCATACAACTCTGCATTACTGGAACTCACATCACATTATTTCCAGCATCACAATAAACACTGATACTGTTCTATTTCTGACAGCTCCATTTCCTGCCCCTTGGTTGGTTTCATCGAATCATAGAGTCATATGTTCGTATGTATAAATAATGCAGCATAGAACATTATATATATTATGTCCCTGATCTGTCCTTCAGAATAGTTCATCTGGCTCTCTGTGCTCGCTTCTTCTCCACTACCTCTGACCATGTCTGCCTCACCTTACACCCCCAAACACTATTTGCCCATTCCACCATGTAGTTATTCAACAGTGTGCAACCATGCATTAATGAGGTTAGTCATACAGTACACACATGCGCGTGCGCACACACACACACACACACACACACACACACACACACACACACACACACACACACACACACACACACACACACACACACACGCATGCATGCACAATGACTAACTACAAATGGAACACACCTGAGGTATCAGACCTGATATTACTCGGGCCTGCCTGTTGTTTTCCAATGACGAGGACTTCAGGCAGCTAGAACAGATATTTTTATAATAAAAGTGCATCCAAGAAGATAAGAAAAAAGAGAAAACCATGTCTCTATTATATTATTCTTGATTTGGAGAGATCATTTTCCTGTCACTGCTGGATTTGTAAATAAGAAATGTTTTGCTAATTACTTTGCCGCATCTTCCCTGCAGGCATGCAGCAGGCCACCAACATCTTTAGGCACTGATATTTGGTTGAATGTAGGTTATGATGTAAGGTGACTAAAGTTGCGACTTGATTTGCCAATAATAATAATAATAATAATAATAGTTGTTAGTAGTTAAAAACTTTTGGAATCCTACGTCTTTTCGACATTACATTAATATTACATTGATGCCTGTGCCTGGTAGAATAAATTAAAAAGCGGTGCTGTATTAATGTTGCATATTTTTTTTTACTTTTTTCCACTGCTGTCACCTGGCCAAAAACATCTTTTATTGCAAGGTTACAGCAGACCAAGTTGGCTTTCTGTGGCAATTTCAGATTTATGGATGCATTCAGTCAGCTAAAGCATGCTATCCCTTTCCCTGCATATTAGATTTGGAGGAAACGTGAGAGAAATAAATTATAAGACAAAACCAATCTACTTGTTCATTTCCCAGAAACAGAAACTACACGCTAAAGTTGCAAATGTAAATCATGGCAAGACAGCTACCAAAAATCTCTCTGTCCAGACTCCAATAATCCTGTTCTGTGCTGCTGGCAGCAGCATGCCCCATCTCCTCCCTCCTCCCACTGTTCTCACAGAGCTGGCAAACAAACACTACTGCCTGTGGCCTAGATTACTTTGTGAACAAACTTTCTAACCCATGTCTAAGAAGCTAAAGCAATGTAATCTACTGATGCAACACCATGCATGTTGCCAGCATTTTTGAACCCTTATTATTGCTGGAAAGTTGGATTGTCAAGCTCAAAAAAATTTAATTCATAATTCTATCTACAGTTAAAGCCAAATAAAAGCTTTTTATTGTATATGTCTTAATGTATTCAAAGTCATCTCTGGGCTCATGAGAGCAGGCATCTTCCCGCTGACACTAGCCCACATGTTTTCCCCTGAATATTTACCCCAGAGCGACCCTGACAACATAAGGGCTTTGTCATTGTTTGTCGTCTGTGCTTCCTGACTGTCATCGGTCCCCTGCAGCTTGGCGAGCCCAGCTGCGGTAGGAGGGATGGGGTAGAGAAAGTGGCAAACATTTCACAGCCCAGATGCTGCTGCTGCTGCCATGGCCTCTGCTTGCTCCAGTGCACCACTACAAAAGCTCACTGTGCTGTGTGGACTGTATAGTGAGGCTCAGGTGCCAGAGGAAGCATCTCAGAAGTGTATGTCTGACTAAGTGTGTGTGCAATACAACTACTTAAGAGACGTGGTAAACCAGGATAAAAAGGCATCTACGGCTCAGCATTCTTTTTGTGCTTTTCTTACCTTTTGTCTCTTTAGCCAGTTACTGTTGCAGAGGAGCCAGAACAATATTGACAACCAAAGCACAGCTTACACAATCCATCACTTTATTTCTAGACCTATAATTATAACAAAATTGACTCCTTCTTTTCAACCTCTTGTTTCTTAGTTTGTGTCTGTGTGGTCATTTCTTTTCTCTGTATAATTGCCCATATAAACATTGAGGTTATTTTAGTGGGGGGAGGAACGAGGCAGAGAGGGAGGAGCGGGGACTTGCCTGAAGACCTGAGTTCAATGAGCATCTGGTGTCTGGTGTTTTTGTTTGCTTTTTCCATGCACTTCATTCTTTTAATATTCATCCTCATCTGTTTTAATTATCAGAGGGATCGGCCATAGAGGAGGTTAAGTTAGGACACAAATGTTGCAGCAAACACATCAGTTATAGAGGCTCAAAGAAGGTAGTGGCAGGAGAGGTGGAGGCCTCTGGGTAAGAATGAGTCAGTGTCACTAAAAAGAAGTCTGATGGGGTAAAAAGAATAGATTATGATACTGGATTTTTTAAAAAAGTACAATTTATTTGAAACTGTGGACAAAGACAAACTGTGAAAACTGTCAGGGGGATTAACATCCATCACCGTTTTTAACTTTGACCTCCCATACCTAGATGTTCGTGGTTTGCATCTAGATAAATAATCATCTGACTTTTTTCTTAGCTCATTAGATTTTATCCATGTGTCACCATGTTTCTTAGTGTAATGTTTCCAAAGCCAAAACAAGGAATTACGCCTCTTTTAGATGCAGTACAGTAGAATTTGGAATAGATCTGTAAAGGTGCAGCTATGTATTTTTAGTCATATCTTCCTCCATCTAATTTGTTCCTATGCAAGATGTGTCACTTACTTTGACAGATTGTATATGTGTATCTAGCCTTAGGCGGGGCTGGCTGACATCTGTAAAACTACCACGAACAGTGAAAAAGCAAAGGGCAAATGGAGGCAATCTGCAGTAAAGAAAGCAATGTTGGAGTTCACCAATTTTTTCTGAACGACCTCAGTCTGCTGGACATATTTCTTATTGTCACAACACAGCCGACTGCCAGCTGTTCTGACACCCACCCACGGCTAAATCTGCTCACACAACATCATGATTATTTTTTTTATAATTACAGGTATAAACATTATTTTACAAACTGGCACATATTTATTAATATTCATGTATTTATACTCATTTATTTATTGTTAATGTGTCAAATGTGTGCTTGGGAAACGCATCATTAAATAAAAACAAAAATAACTAAACATATGAAATAACACAGTTCTTGATCTACCCCACACCTCTAACCCTCTTCCCAGTGTGGATGACAGGTTATGATGTGAACTGTGCACAGGTTTCTCATGATTCATGTAGAAGTCTGGTTTGAGTTCATGACTGCATTTTTTTTCTTTACAAAATTTCAACTTGATCTTTGATTATTTTTATACATATAAAAATCCTAATAAAAAAGGTAAACACGCATGGAAGAAAAATTGCTGACTGCAGCATAGCTTTGGTTTATGCTGTGCATTTGTTGTATATTGAAAAGCACTTCAGACTGTACTGGTGTTCACAGTGATGAATTTCTTGCAGTTTAGTTTTTCACAGATAGCAAGAGCAAGTTCTGCTTGTGTCGGCACGTTGGTAAAATGAACTTAAATGACGTGTGGGGGGAGTTCGAGGCCTGTCTGACTAATATATCAGTGTTTCACTTCTGAGTTGCAAAGTTGGTTTGGCCATGTCAGATGCAACATGGCCAATCAGCTCTTATGATAATAGTAAAACAAGAATGAAACCCATCTGTAGCCCACAGTGTATTATTGTATGTGCCCATGACTAACATCACAGCTCATTCCCAAATCAACAAGATCTGAGTCTGGTGTTTACTATTGTGAATGAAAACAGAATAAGACAGTGATTTTAATGGTCATCAAGGTGATCTGATCAATCACAAATCATAATATTAAGATTAGATTGTAGTGGCAGAGAGCATGTCTGATATTAATGACATCTGGTCTATTGCTGGTTGAGAAAGATCATAGACTTAACTGTGATTTAGTTTGTGTGTTTCTTACATATTCACTTATTTTATGATATTAATTGTATAGACTTATAATATAAAGAAAAAAGGTTCAAGGGGAACTTCCATAGCAGAGGCATCAGTATGCTTTAAAAAAGTACCTGTCAGATCAACCAACAGCAGCTGAACTACCACCCCTTTCTGATTTGGGTTGTTGAGTCCAATAATAATGGGACTTTAGTAACCAAGGCCAACATTCACAACCCATTTCACGTACTGATTGGTCAGTAAGAGAAAAAGAACTCAGAGTTTAAACTTTTCGCTTGAGCACAACTACTTTTGTGTGTTAGTCTCCATCTGTATTTTTCACTGCACCTCACCCCCCTCACCCCCTCACCCCTCTAACCCCTCTCCATGATGACAGGCTTTTCACCCTGCCTTTCAGCATTGCCATTTGAAGCAGCTACACTACAAACACTTCCCTTTAAACATATTCAGATGACACTGTGCATGTGTTAAAGTTCGTTTGAAGCTCACTGAACCCCTCAGCCTCCATAGCATCTTCACACACTCTCTTCTCTGAGTGAGTGAATGAAGGGACCCTGATCTGCCATCATATCACCATGGTGGAGGTTTTTGCTTGAGCCATGGGCAAAAGCAGCCCTTTAACTATTCTCTAAAGCCTGCTGTACCTTCCTGTTTCACTTCAGCATCAACTTTAAGGTGTAACTGCTATTTTCATTTGTCTGTCCAGCTTTTCCCTCTGTCCTTTGTCGGCTTTCTCTCTGCACGGATGCACAGACAATGTGCTGTCTGCAGTCCATTCCTGTGAGAGATGACAGGGGCTGTGCTGTAGGTAAAGGTCAGTGCAGTCAGAGGTGGATGTACTGCTGGGGAAAAGGTCATTCTGCGCAGAGCAGGGAAGAGAGTGCACCTGCTGGCTTCGGGGGCCACTGCTAAAGCCTTTGAGACCACGGAGAATCAGGGAAGACAGAGACGGGTGGATAGAGACAGAGAGCTATGAAGAAAGGGGGAGAGTGATATGTTAGCTGTAGACATGATTTTCTATAGAGATAAGGTCATGAGCCAGCAGTGGTGACACTAGTAGCTCAGGGCATGATAGCAAGAATGGCCATAACTGAGAAAATATTTTTTTTTAGCAATGTCAGTGTATGTGTGTGTTTGTGTGTGTGTTACTTCCATATATCCATATATTCTTTGGCCCAATGTATTAAAAAGCCAGATGAGTTATCTCTCCTGTCCTGCAGGCTCATGCCTCTACAGGGGTTGGACCCTCTGCTAATGAAGTCATCTCTATCCCTACTGCCTACTCTGTGCTGGGAGGAGAAAAGCAAGGGAAGCAGGTGGGAGAGGGAGAAAAGGAGGCATGAATAAGGACTGATGCAAAAGAGTGAAAACTCACAAAGTGCGAAAAAGAACAGCAACAGCACAGAGGACAAGTGTGAAACAATTGAAAGAGAGAGGAGTGGATAGAACAGAAAAATGCAGAGAGAGAGAGAGAGAAATAACAACAGTCAGGGAGAGTGAGGGGTGAAGAAAGCAAAGGAGGGAAAGCAAGTGAGCACTGCACTGCGTGTCATTGGCCCCCTGGCGTGAACAATCCATCTCAAATTGATCTTCCAGCTCGGCCCAGCAGGGCATTCTGAATCAATCTCAAATTGATCTCTGTGCCAGAGGTCGGGAAAACTAGCAGTGGAGCTTATCAGAAATATAGTGGTGCTGGGAGGATCTGACAGGGAAACTTATCACACTGCACAACAGGAAATGGGCTCTGAGCCCCCAGGGCAGCAAGAGGACGAGCCTGCTCCCTGTACACACATACATACACACACACACACACACACACACACACACACACACAGATTCAATGTCTCAGCGTGTACCATACACTGACACATGCTCCCCAGTGTTCAGCACAGTACAGAGATGGTATGGCATATAGACACGGGCACATAAACAAACACACTCACACAAGCTCTTACACCTTCTGCCAGGCATCAGTACACACCCACAGGCTGCCTCAAAAAAAAAAAGGTTTGTCAGAGGACAATATGTTATATTTTAAGCTAGACAGGTGAGATTTGAGGCCTGGAGCTCTTAATGACTTATAACACATTTAATGTGTCCTCAGCAAGGCTGTGTGAAAAGCCTGAGGAAAGACAATCAATACCGTCTTGCATTTAGACAGTCAGTCAGCTTAGGGGAGCAACCTGCCTCTCCAGGCCCAGTAAAAAATAAAACCATATAAACAATTGTTCAAAAGTGACTTTCACCAAACACTATGTTTCGGAAACACTTGGAAAGTCTAGTCCAGGATTGTAGAAGCACTTGACACACACGGCACATCTTCCACTAAATGTCTCTGCTTATAAAGTTATGAGCCAGTGAAAAATCAGCAGGCTGCTACTTACGATATTTGGTATTCTTTGTAGACTCCAGGGTGCTGTGATTACTGTGTAGTGTAGTGTTCCCATTCATGTTTGTTTATTAGTTAATTTGAAAGTTTGAAGCCGACAGTAACTTTACAGAACACGACCGGGCATCAGGACACATGAAAACTGACTCAAAGTTGGTTCTGAGGACACACAGCTGCAGAATGACACAGAGATGGGGTGAAGGGAGCAAAACAGCCACCAAGAGACCAAGTGCAGTGGAATAGGAGAGGGTTGGGGGCATTTCAGCATTTGGGAGGCAGCAGGAGAGCCTTTTCTATGGCCTGGACTAGAAATACTCTTTGTCAGCACAGATGGGTAATGGGGGTTAGCGGAGGGGAATAGAAGAAGTGTGTGAGTATATAAAAATGTGTGTGAGTGCATATAAGTGGCTGCATGTTACAAGAAATATTATAATGTGTCAGTGACTCCAGTGACCCACAGCACGACAGTGAGAGAACCAAGCAAACATACATGCATGTAAGCACCCATGGTACCAAATAATGGTGGTGACTGTCCAAAATCCGGAGCATTTAGCGAGTTTAATTCAAACTGTTTCAGTTGAATAGAAAAAATCTGGAAATCAGTAACTCCCAAGAAACAACAGCTGATGTTGACAGATGCTGATTTAAAGACAGACCATTAGGGGACACCCTGTTGTGGCTTGGCTTTCTTCCTGCCACAGTGCCAAATGCACAGGCTCTCTGATGACCAACTTACTCTAATTAATGCATCAGCAAAAACAGGCCAGACCTTTTTTTTTGACATTTGGCCTCCATGAGAGACACATCCACACAAACACCCCAAAGTCACCTCCCCGCAGCTTTATACTCTACTTACTCCTGCAGTCTAACCTGTGGTACCTCCTGATGAATGCCCTTCAAATATCACGCTGATATTGCCCCTGATTATCTGCCCCCATAATCATGTTTTTATCAGTTTGACAACCGTCCATATACAGAATTCATTCACTCCTCACCAGCACATAGCAAACATTATTAACGGGGGGTCTTAAACAGTCATTTTACAGCTCATGTAGAAAACAAAGAATTTTTTGGCATCATTCATGCAAATAGGACAACTCAGCCCTGTGCAGTCCCTGTTTATTTTTCCCCAAACATCCAATGTACTGATTGCACAGATGTTATCTGTAAGCTAACAACGAACACACCAACCATGTGTGTGGGAGTGTTTCAGTATGACAGTCTTTGCATTCAGCTCAGACTCAGACTGAATTCATAACTCAATAAGAACTCCAGGGGCTATATGCATAAAGCTGTATATTCATGGCTATAAAGACAAAAATATGTGGTGTATTTGCATTCTTTTCATTTGTAAAGCTGTGTGTACACATGGCTCTGTTTTATGTATCCCAGTCAATGCTGTACAGTAAGTGACATACGCATGTTTTTTGTGCATTCACAGCATTTATACATCTGACCCCAGTTCTTTCTGCTGTTTCCCTCCAGTATTTCTTTTTTTTTTCTCTTGTTTCTCTTATGTATGAAACAGAAGCCCCAAGAAAAGTGAAAGTTTTCTTTCTCAAGCTTAAACATTTTTAACTTGCACTGTTGCACCTTTACCTCAGTTTGCTCGCCTTAAGTGAATTTGCAGCCTCTCACATTTCATATCGAATTGTGCTGCCTTTAAAATTCACCTTGTTCAGCCTAAATGCACCATAACACTTAAGGTCTTGGCTAGAAAATATAGAAATATTCATTCAATAACATATTACTCTGTCTGTTTTTAGCCGATCCATAAAATTAATCAAGGTAGCTGTAGCACAGCAAAATATTGCACGTTACAATACGGCTGACAGTCAGTCATTAATCTGTAAGATTTCCCATAACAGCTTAATACAACTATAACCATTAAAGGGATTGTTAGCATGGCACAGATGGGGTAGAAAAGTCTGGTATCTAATGATACCACTTTGAGAACAGCAACATTTTCCACTTCTCCAATTTGCAATTCTGATAAATAATCATTAAAAAAAGTTAAGTTGACCAAAAACTGAAAAATCATGTAAATGGCCTAATTTAATCGACTGAGATGTTGGTTAAGCGTCAGCTTTGCTGCAGCAATTGAAGTAAATGAAGCCTTGAAAGTTAATGCACACAATTTCAACAGCAGACAGCTCAACTTTAGTTGGTGGCTTATAAATCCTCTGTCTATGCAACGACAAACTGTCTTACTTCAACCTCTGATGCATTACTAAGACTATACGATACTACAAGATACAGTGATGTATATTGCCATCGGAACAGTGAGAAAAAGGCAACAAAGGAAGACTGGTCAGGGGTTCGTCCTACAGCGAGATACTGAGTCAAAACATTCAAGGAAATGAAGAATGGCTTCATATGATGGAAGAGCAGCACAGTCTCCAGACTTAAACTGCAGTGAGCTGGTCTGGTTGAACTGGACAGAAGGTGAATGCAAAGCAAAAGTACAAATGCAACACATTGGTGGGACCAGTTTTTTGAACAATATTTTATTTCCATTGTAGAAAGAAGCCAAGAGTGTGTTTGGCTGCTGAATGAGGAAATTAAGTAAACTTAAAATCTACATTTTGGGCAGTTTGACTTTTTAGCTCTGCTGTGTTAAAATTCTGCTAATGGCTCCTTCTTTTCTGCACCAGACTGTTCAGTTTTTCTCTGAGCTGAACAAACAGTGGCTTAAAGTTGTACACTTGTCCCAGACATTACCGTTAACACATCTCTGTCACTTCACTTTTGATTTCTGTGTCTCTTTCAATCTCCGTCTTTACAAGAATGAGGCAGATATCGGGAGGTTGTTGACAGAGCATGGCTGCTGTTAGCAGAGGTTTAAGTTTTGCCCAGTGAGGATCGCCGACTGCAGTCTGAGGTTGACTCAGCAAATGTCAGTCCTGTCGATCACGGTTAAAACCACAGACAGCTCTCCTGAGGGCCTTTTTGAATGGCAGCTTATTATTTGCTCTCGATATCCCCTAAACGTTCAGATCCTCTCTTCTGTCCGAGGAGAGAACTGGATTTGTTTGGCAGGATGACAAAGTCTAATTAGACACACACACACACACACACACACACACATATACACACACTCAAAGCTTTGGTATTTGTATGACAGTGCCTTGTCTTTTTTACTTTCCTTTTGGTAGCAAGCAAAGCAGTTAATTTTAGCTCAGTGTTACCATGCTGCTTTGCCCTTCATGCAATTGAGCTGAAATGACTTTTAGCTTTTAATTCTTCAATAATTTCAGGACAACAGCACAGTTCAGGACATGAATACGATGCAGGGGCTTGACAGACTTGAAAGGGCTGTAAGGATTAATTACTCCAGGCAGCCTCGAGTAACCTTTTAACTTTGCGCTCTTAGTCGGTTTTGACAGGGATAGTCACCCCTGTTAGAGGAAGAGTCTTGATATCTGTGCTCCTCATGCTCTTTACGGTAATGGGTGATGGGGGAGGGGTCTGTGGGTGTCACTTGTCACCTTACCGCTGTGTAATGCTGCTAATTAGCACTAAATATCCTGAACTCTGAAATTTCCAATTACTGCTCCCAGCGAGACCCTGAGTTTTTGAAGAATGGCACCGAGCTCGAGCAGTTGGCCCTCCTGGAGCGAAGACACGTATATATGTAGAAGCATTTTCCAACTCTCACTCCTTCACAAGTTCTGGCAACAAACCTAAAAAAAAAAAAAAAAACTCATCAAAGTTGACAAAATCAAAAATAAAGTAGCAGTTATTGGTCATTTTGGTATGCGTTGAGTTGTGTGCAGAAGAATTCGACTTATCCCACTCCAAACACCTTTCAGGAGAATTAGGCCACATTCAGTCAACGCTACTGAACATGTTTGTACAGCACATACACGTAGGCTGAGGCTAAACCCACACTTATCTACATATGCCCACCTCACATACTCCCACAGAATTCACAGTATTATAATCATATTTTTTTTCTTTTCACAGTGAGAAAGAGAGAGATGTAGATTATACTGTATGTCTTCCAGTAAGTTTTCACATTGTGTCAAGCAGAGGGCAACCAAATCTGTCATGACCGGAAGTGTTTTATCTTTCTGTTACAACTAAACATGCACAGTATTATTGATTTCTTTATGCAATGTCCTGCAAGATTGCTAAATGAGCAATTAATGGAACAGCTCTTGGGGCATTTAATCACAGTAAACACCTGTTACACCATCTGATTTGAAAGGCAGATTATGTTAATCTTTTGCTTAGACAGTACAGAGCAATTGACACTCTCTCCTCCCCTCCTCTCCTCTCCCCTCCCCTCCCCTCCTCTTCCCTCCCCTCCTCTTCTCTTCCTCTCAGTCTTTTGAACCTCTCCAGTTGCTGTGGAATCAAAAACCCTGCTGCAAATGGTGACATTAAGGTTTAATGGTTACACACTGTCATGACACTGTCTTCTGTCCCCTTTGGGAAAACATTTTTAAAAAACGCCGTCACTCTTAGTTGTGTCAGGTTGATGTAATTCAGTTTTCCATCAGTTGTCACTGCTCTGGGACGCTAAAAAAAGATGAGACTTGCTCATAATTTCCATCTCTGACATTCTTTAGCTAGTTGGCCAATCAAACAGTAACCATACCATGCTGTTGCCCCACCACGCCCCATCCTGTTCCTGCCTTGGCTGATCCTACAAGCCCACTGCATCAGTCAGGAATGTCCACACCCAGGCAGCTGTAGGAGAATCTGACTCATTCCTCTCTCTGTCCCTGTCCTCCTTGTCTCTTTAACAAACACCCAGCTCATCCACTCTTACTCTCCCTGTCACCCTCCACTTTATCCAGTCTTGTTTGAGAGCTGTGGCACACCTATGACGATACATGAGGGATGTGTTCTGATGGATGATAGGACAAAGAGGGAAATATCTTTCTCCTGTGGACCACTTTGTTGAGTCTCCAGTTCCCTGATGCATGCCTGTTGTCTGATATGAGCTGCTGTTAGGCTCTTACGCTACTGCCCATGCCTTATTGATGCAGCAGCACTCCCCAGCTCCTCTTTCTGATAGTGTAACTGCAATCAAGCCTTAAGGGCTGCCAGCCATTCAAGGCTACTTAAACTAAAGTGAGGAACGATGAGTGCAATCTGAAGCATAAAGCTTATCTTTCTACCTCCATTTTTCAGACTGAATAAATTGCTCTCGGGCCATTATTTAACCTCAATGCATGTATGATATAAATTTATGAGGTCCTTGAGTTGCCATTACTCTAGTACCTCTCATGCTCTGGCCTGTAGCTGTATATCACCACCCTGCAGTACCTACAGTATATCCAGATGATGCAGACCACTGGGCCAAGCAGTAATGGATGTCAAGGAGCAGATTACATGGTGATGTGTTATTGATCAGCTACTTTCCAGCACATGTCATTGATTAAAGCAGCAGAGTGTGTGATCACTGCATGTTTTAGTGGCTTCTCAGGAAAAAATAAAGATGCTTTTTGTCAAATGTTACTTCTGGGATGCTAAACTGCCGTGTGAGGTAGTAATTATTAAAACTCTTTTAATTTTGTATATATATAAAGTAACTTTATATAATATGCATCATAACAAGAAATCAGAGGAATGTAAAGTAATGTCAAATTAAGAAACCTAAAACCTACAAAAATTCTACCAGAGGGGTAGTATAGTTACTACAGTCTAAACAGTAAAGGTCTCTGGCGGCTGACACATATAGTAAATGTCCAATCAGAGGGAATAACTGTGTGTAGCTAATAATCATTGGAGATGACTGATTACATAACATATGAATCCATCTGAAATAATCAAGTTTTTTTGTAAATATTATTTGTGTCCATGTGCCAAAGACATAGGTTTGCATATGGATGATGGGGACATGTCACCACCAATATTTTGGGAGCACAGAATTGTCTCTACCAGTATTTGAGTTATATACATATTTGTGTTGAGTGCAGACAAGTGTAAATGGAGCATCACTCATGGGTTTTATGAAAAAATAAAAACAGGAAAGACTGGAAGTAATTATGAATGTGAGTGAAATGAGGAGAATAACAGCGACAGTGATTAAATGAAAGGGTAAGAGGGAGTAGATTAGCTTGGAGTCTGTCCTTAGAGAGTGTCTGAGAGGGAGAACGAGCTGCCAGCACTCCCTTCATCTTCCCCATGTCCCCCATCAAAGCTTGTGTGCTTTCATCTTAATCATACTCACCCTTAATGTCCCGTGGTCTTTCTTTCCTTCTTCCTCTCTCTGTCTCTCCTGTAATTGTCAATTCGCGAATACAAATGCAGTTTTCTCGTGTTTTAGCAAGAAAAAAAAAAAAAAATCCAACCGCAGTTTTTATGCATAATAATACATTTTTTCTTGTCTGCACTGTGTTGTCAGTCTGTCTGTGTAGATATGTACTGAAACACTGAAAAGACAGTATATGAAAATGTACTATAGTTTTATAACACCACTATAGGTCAATCAATCGTCTACAATTAAGTCACAATTTAACTTAGTGCTCTTGTGCTTAAATATATTTAATGGTTTAGGGTGGTTTTTTATAATTAACAATCCGTCAAAGTGTGACTGAGCTGCTCACTTCACTTCTTCTGCGTTGTTACTGTTAGCGTGAGCTCTGGGACATTTTCGACTCACCAGTTTAGTCTGTCCTGAAGTTTCAATAGCTGGATTTTTATCATGTCTCATTTCTCTCCACTTTGACATACGCAGTGTAAAAACCCTTCTTGACCTTTGCCTTTCTATCAGAAAATTTATGGAGCTCTGGGAGTCACTGTTGGGATTTAAGGGGCAATGAAACCTAGAGGGAACATGGAAAGGCTAATAACCAGCTTGCGTCTCGGTCTGCTATTCAGTTTGAGTCAAATAGTGACTTGTCACCAAATCCTCTTCATTATTCCTATTTTCCAGCATCTCTCACACTTATCCTCTTGATGGCTATTTTCCCGATTTAAAGTGTATAACCAAAGCTACTGCACAATACCACATGTAAGAAGTGCACAAATGAAAAGAGGTCACACCGTCCACATGATTATCTTCATAAAAAAAAACAGATTTACTGTCTAAGCTTTTGGTCACCTTCTCTTGGGTCAGAGTGTGAGACTACATGATACCACATTATGTTTGTCAAATGATGACATTGGAAGCTTTCTGCTCAAGACTGAACTTACCTATTAAATGGAATTTACTAGACCTTCATCTGGGTATGATTTGTTTACCTTTGTCTCAGGACTCAAGATTTCGGCTCCTATATGAGCACAGGGAAATGAATTATTTGCTGTGTGTGCAGTGTGTAAATGGCGTCCATACGTCCACACAGGCCCAGCTCAGGTTAGTAAGTAATAAAGATTTTTCTGTAGTCAAAACAAATTGTTTCACATATAATAAAAGATTAGAACATTTGAGATTTAATTACAGCGAATACATCAGGCTAAAAATGTGAAGGAATAAAAACAAGTCAAATTGATAGAAACTAGATATCTATAGATATCTATAGATAGAAAAATAGCAAATGTATGGTCTCTCTAAGTTCCTACATGTACTTGGACCAAAGCCCAAGCAATTTAGAAATGTGCTCATGTACTTCACCCTCTGCTTCTACTTGATAGGTAATTACCACAATTTTGTATTTAATTCTAAACTCCTCTAGTAGATAATGCAGAGAGGCCAGTGCAGGAGTAATGTGCTGCCTGTGCTTTGTCTTTGTTAGTTTGAACAAAGCTGCATCTCCTTGGCTGAGGCAGGCATACAGAGAATTACACTAATCTAAGCATGAAGACACAAAGGCATAGATTTCTCAGCACTCCAAAGGAGAGAATACGTCTCATCCTAGAATTGTTTCTTCACTGGAAAAAGCATGACTGAACAAGTTAGTTAATATATGAGGGAGAGAAGTGTTATGATTCTCTCTCTTGTTTTAATGCATTATTTTCTACTGTCCTGTTTATTGCTCTGTTTACAGTGGAAAAACTAGAAATCAAAGAGAACAAAAAAGCAGATTCATGACCAACTGTTGACACTGCATCATTTGTAGTCTGATGACCAATAAAATATGACTAATAATGTCACAACAGGTGAGGTGTGAAAAAAATGAGGGTCATATTAACACTAAAAATGTCAACACACACATAACAGAACACTTATAAATCTGCTGCCACAGCTGCATGATGGGAGGTTTCCATACACGGACATATTTTGTCTCTATATTAATAGATTTATTAAAAATAGTTTGATAAAGATTTATGTCAAATGTGCATAATTTTCAAAGACATCTGTGTCCTGGTGATAGTGTTTTATCGCATGTTGCTGATTTCAGCTTTTCTTGTCAGATGAATTAAATAATCCTTGTGCTTCTGGTGGTTGATTTAGACTGTGTGGTTTAGACCATGTGGTGCTCACAGCCCTGCGGCCCTGGGGTGGATTTGTTTTGGTGGGATAGAAAAGGTGTGAGTTTTGTGACCATTTCTGTTTGATTTTTCTACTAGAAGTTGCAAATCGGGTAGAGCTAGCTTGGCTTTTTTTATAGAAATTAATCCAGTTGTGGATTATTCATTCATTGGTCATTACTAAAGATGAATGCAATGTATTCACAGCACATTTTATATGATCTGTCTGTCATCCTTCACCTACTGCAGTACCTGACTGGTTCTTAAGGAAACCCACAGAACTAATTTAGGGAGGCTAATGTAAATCAATGACCATCACATTTTTTTTAGATTATAGAGAGAGGGAGACAGAGAGAGAGAGAGAGAGAGAGAGAGAGAGAGAGAGAACATAATAGGTGTTCAAATGAAGTAACTGGAACTAATTCCTTCTTCTCCAATGACAAGTGTGCTTTATACTTCCTTCATGAATTGTGTGAGTATGGAGAGTATAGAAACTTAGCTTCTGCTTTTTTTCTATTGCTAAATCCAACACTACATCAACATTTTCACCATCTCTTTAAACATAGTTATTTTCAGGCAACAGCTGAAATCCTGCCATTATTTGCACCATATTTTGTACGTTAACCCTAAATAATATTTTAATCATCCAGTCTGATAACTAAACAAAGAGATGTTGACAATGATGTGAAGTGATTGTACAGAAGTCTAGGATAAAAAATATCAATGACTATTTGTCAAAGACATCACCACAGTCAAGAAAACAAGAAGCTCACATAAAATGTCACTTTGATTTATTGTGAGTGAGATTTAAATTGCATCTGTCTATGAACTACATCTCTAATAATTCATCTCACACAGTCAGTCTCTCTCTCACACACACACACTCACACAGACACCTTTGAGGTTTTTCCAAAACTTCTGTGAAACGGATGGCTTTCTTTCGTGGAAGTATGTTTGCACACACACACACACACACACACACACACACACACACACACACACACACACACACACACACTCAAGGCATGCTGAGATGATTTATTGCCAGGCGTATCTAATGGATTGCCTTGGCACTTGAGAAATTATGAAAATAAATTAATTAGCCTTTAGTGACCCTGCTGTCCATCTGCCGCGCTCTCCCCCTCACTCACACAAACACACACAAATACACACACATTGCTCAGAATACACAGCGATCTGCACCTGGCCGCTCACTGTGGATGTAAATACAGTCTAAATGAGTTGTGCTCAGTTGTCACAAATGTATCTTCAGTAAATCAAATACATATTTATGTCACATAATTACTGTGCCATGGTCTCATTTTCAGTGACCCAAGTATCTTTACAATTCATTCAATTAAGTGATGTATATAAAGAGTAGGTAAATCATATACAGTCAAATTAAATTAACAACAAAGAAACAGATTTAAAAAAGGGATAAAAGCTAAAGAGTACAAAGTGTCTTTACTGAGAAAAGTTATTGAACAAATATTATTCTGTCTGCTACAGAGCTCTGCAAACTCCATAGTGATGAAGGTAAACCAGTCAATGCCAATGTGAAAGAAACAAGCAGAAAGTGAACAGCGGCTTAGTTCCCCCTCAGTGAGGATTTTGGAGAATAGCTGTTATTTTCTGTCTCTCTTCAGGCTAAGTTCACTTAGAGAACAGAAAGCTCAGCTCAGCCGAGGAGGTGTGGAGCTACTGCTTCTCTTTCTCTCTGTCTTTGTGCATCTCTGTGCCCTTAACTAAAAGGGTGAAAGGGTGAAAAAGTAAAATTTACTAGAAATACCCATTTTCTCTTGTGACCTGAAATGTATAAGAACCCATGTGTCTTTAAATTGGATTGAATTGTATTTTTGGCAAGTGCAACTCAGACGTGAGCACTTGTTCTGAATTATTTCGAGGTTTCTTGTCTCCTGAGCTCTGAAAACCAGTTGGTATGAGACAGAGAAGAGTCTATGGGAGTAACGCTGGAGGAGATTACAGTGATTACAGTCCACTCCAAAATAAATCCACGCTTTACATCCACACAAGCATACACACAGGCTGAGAGGGTTGTGCTTCCCGTGCCTCCCAACTTGTCATGTTTGTCTTTGTGTCTCTGTGTAATTCAGATTGTGGAAAAGTATTCTGTTGTGTCCCCTGCTGCTCATCTCAAAGAGGAGATGAGCAAAAGATAAACAGATGGCAAGCACCGTGTGTGAGCGTCCCAAAATATGTTGTGGTGTCCTGAAAAATCCCCTATTTTTTGGTGGACTCTTGCTATGACTGTACAGTAACAAGTTGCTCCAAAATGTGTCAGACATCTGTTAAGGCAAATTACTTGATTATCTTTATTATCTATAGTTTGATGTTGCTTACTTTAATATCTGCTTATTTTCAAATATATAAACAATATTTTTGTATGAAAATCAGAGGACCCACTCCTGGTGACAAACAGAGAAATATTATCCAATTCTGAAGTTTCCCTTGTCACCACAGTGTTTTGCCTATTGTTTTGGTTTTTTATCAGCATAGTTTTTGCCTGCAGCAGGCAGCTGTTTTTAACCAAAGAGCTCTGATAAACTCACTGTGCACCACCTGCCCAGCATCAAACAGCAGACAGACAAAGTTAGCGACTTGCTGGTGAATATAATGGAGCATTTAGCAGCTAAAGAGCCAGATATTTCCCTCAGGGGGGAGTGGAGACCAAAAAAAACTGATAGAGAATGAATATTGGACTTACATTCATCAGGCAAAAACAAAGGTGTTTCCAAATGAATACTAATACTGTTCCAAATATGCTGATAGATGTGTAAATAGGCAACTGCTTTCTAACAAGGTTGCATCTTGTGTCACATTATAGGCAGGAGCTCAGTATCCTATATAAAAGAAAATTCCTGCTATTGTATTCAAGATATTTACCCAATCAATCATGAAAAGAACAGTTTGGTCTTTTCTTTCTTCAGTTTTCATGCTCTATTAAATAGTTTGCTGTGGCTCAAACTATCTAGTTCATATGAAGGCTCATCCAAATGTATCTAAGAACAAAACTCTTGATACCTGTTTGCAGGTATGCCAAAAAACCCAGCCATCACAGACAGGAGAATGATGCAATGAATCGGATAAATGGAGATAATCACGCACACTTTTGGGCAGACTCGCTTCAAAAGCTTTCTCTGGTGTTGCCTTCACCTGTTCACTCAAAAGTGGGGAAAATTGTGAAGAATGGAAAAAATATAAGGTTCATATCCTGCACAGTGTCTACACACCTGCACAATCACTGCTAGAGGTCAGTGTGATTGTTGGATTTTTGGTTTGAGAACAAAAAAATATCAGAATGGACCTTTCCAGTTTGGCATTAGAAATGTTTGATACTGTTTGACTATCACACAAGAACTTCTTTGTGGGAAACTGACAACTTAAAATAGCAACAATTTATATTTTTAAAATAACAATGCATTAAATCGCAATGCAAGACAAATCAAAGGGGTCAAGAGAATTACCACCTGAATATGCACCTCACCTTTGTTTTACGAAGCTTTATCCTCAGATTCAGACCAATTTATTTCCACTGGTCCCAGAAGGCCAAAAAACTTTATTGCAAGTTTATGTAATACTCAGAGGAAGAATAGCAGATCAAAACTCTACTGATCCATTTTATACATTTACAATGCAGATAAATGTAAAGCTCTTGAATTGAATTGTATTAAATTGAATTGAATTGAATTGAATTGAATTGAATTGAATTGAATTGAACAGTAAGATTGATTAGAGAGAAATGGACAGAGTAAGGTCAGTTTATACAGAGAGAGAAAGCATGACAGACAAATGAAAGAATGACAAAGACGGATAGAGAGAGAGAGAGAGAGAGAGAGAGAGAGAGTGTCAACGAGAGAGACAAAGGAAGGCAGAGGGAGGGTGAGCAACATGGAGGGATTATTAGCGACTCTGTGTGGGGATTACGGAGGAATGCTGAGGTCTGACACGCCAGAATGTGATCTCGCTCTGGCTTAGTGTCACTTTTCTCTCCTCCACTTCCTCTGGTTTGTTCCAAAGGTACACGCCAGGCTACCAGCCCATATAAGTTCACTCCTGTCACATCACTCACCTGCCTCTCTCTCTTCTGCACACACACACACACACACACACACACACGCACACGCTTCACAGCTTTCCTAACCAAGTCCACACATGTTGGTGTTCAGTGGGTAGTACAGTTGAGGCATGAGACAATTTCCACGGATTTTCCACCTTTGATGCTGCAGCAGAACAAATCCAATGTCTTTTTCCAGCTGGCTGGAGATCATGAACACTGTATTCTTTCCAGATGAAGTGATTGCACCATACACCCCTGTTGTAACTCACACACACATCCCTTACATGCAAAAATACCCACTAAACTTAACTGTTTGTTAAGACAAATATGCGATAACCAAGTAAAAATAGTATGTAGTGACAAACTAACCACGTCCTCTTTCTTTGTCTCTCTCTCCACCTCTCTGCAGCTCCGAGTTTGACCTGGACTACGACAGCTATCACGAGGACTACTATGACAGGTACTGTCAGGGAGCTATGCATGGCAGCTCACACACCTTATTGCTTGTCTGTGTGTCACAGGAGGCTAAAAGGGATGAGGCTAAAGCAGATTATTCATCCCGGCTGTCTCTAGTAGTCTCAGCCTCCCATCACTGTCTGCCACACAGCTGTCAGTCATCTGGTCTTTGCTTACAATGTTGCCTGTTACTACTCACCAGCCAGGAGCTCAGTCATCCCATTCACACACCTACGGGCATAGAAATGTGTGCACATACACTCAAAAACTCTGGATTTCCACATATATAGACTGTATTCTGGGTTCATGATGCAGCATCCCATTTACACTAGTCTAAGCATTTAGCTCAGTCTGTATTTTATCATTTGCTTGACGCAAGACAACAAGCTTTTCTTGTGTGACATAACATAAAATGACAATAATATACAGATAATATGTCTTAGTATGGTGTTGGACCACCACAAGTTACTAGAGCTTCACTGATCCTTACTGACAGAGATCCTCCAAGCTCCCAGCTCATTTGGTGTTTTGATCATGTCTACCAAAACTGCAAAACTGGGTTGAGATGTGGTGACTGTGAAAGCTGAAGATCCTTTTCGTTCTATAGTTTCAGTGTCCACTGGTATGGAAATATCTGCCCTTGTTATTTTTCGTCGTTCACTTTTGTCGTTTTTCTTTTTTTTTTTGCGTTAATTATTCATCACTCTGTATCTGTGCAGGGGTTGATGCATTTGTTTAATAATCAATGACTCAGTTCATTGCAAATCTGTGTATCGTATCATGAAAGCTAATTTTATTGTCAAATATTCAAGATGAGACAGTATTGGTGCTGCTATTTTACAGTAAATTTCTATTATCTATTTGTACTATGTAAGTCTGTGTCATTGTATTGACAGTGTAACCAAAACCTAAAATTGAAGGCATAAGAAAACGATAATTGAACAATAATAGAATAGAATAAAATAGAAAATACATTTCACTAAAAGAGCTTTTCATCTTGTCTGACAATATTTTGACTAAAGATGACTGAAGTTGATAAAATGAAAATGACTAACATGACTGTCTCTGTTGTAAAAATGTTGCAGGTTACAAGCTATTGTCACACTGTATGTAGTAAAATGTGCAGGGTTATATGATGCCCCTTAAAAACACTGAAACTAAGCATATTGTTTGGGGCTTTGGGAGTTTGCATTGTGTTGTGTGCAGAATACAGTCTTGTGCAGTGTACAGTTAAGTGCAGTGGTTATGTGGATGAGGAAGTAAGACTGAGCTCTGTGTTATTGGTCCTTCACTGAAATTGCTCAGGGACCTTCCAACATCCCCCAGGCCTCACTCATAAACACTCCACTCAGCACATCTGAATAAAAGCAGGCGCGCACACACACACACACACACACACACACACACACACACACACCTTATTCCGTACCCTTTCTCGTACTTATCGATGCTCTGTTGCTCTGAGTATTAACTGTCATCCTGTCTTTGTTTTTTAGGTTTTTTTCTTTGGTTTGCTTTGCTCTGCATTTTTCTCTCTTTTCTCTGGGGGGAACACTCGCCACTGATTTTTAATTTGTTTTTAACACAGTGCATGATTATTCCCCATTTTGTTGGCTAGCACTGCTGACAGCTGTGTGTGTTTGTGTTTGCCTCTGGGTGCGAGTGCAATGGAGACTGCGTGTGCATTTTTTGTTTCTGTGTTTGTTGTTTGTGTGGGGAAGAGAGAAATTACTTTTTTTTTTTTTTTGTCCACTGTCCTCTTGTGCGAACAAGAAAGAAAAGTGTCTTTCAACACACAGATAACAGCTCGAGCTGACAAAGCTGCTTTTCGTGTGGGGTCTAATCCATAGAGACAAACACTCTCTCTCTCACCCACACTCCCACACTTTTCTGTAATCCTCACTCGTCTACAGTCTCTCATTGTCTGAGCTTCCATTCTCTGAGATGACACTTCAAAGCCAGTGTAACAACACATTGTCTATCTGCCCCTGCAAACTGCTCTAAAGGACTTTAAACTCACATAAGTCTTTGGTCTCTGTGTCTCCCACCATGGACAATGCTCAAAGCCTCTAATCTTACACACTTATGGTGGCCTAATACACTTCATCCTTATATGACACTGTGATACCTGTGTGTCTGTGTGTGTGTGTGTAGTGCGGATGTGCTACAAACACAGTCTGTGCAGAAATCCCCGTATCAAGCTGAGAGGCTTCGCTTCAAATATAACACACCAGAAAACAACAGAGAAAACCTTTCAGTAAGCTGGGCTGCCTCTGACTGACTGGCTAACAGCTCAATCAGTAAATCTACATTACTGTCTGACTCAAAGTCCTTGCAGCTGACAGCTTGTCTCCCTGTTGCTGGCTTGTGATGTACAGCAGAGGAGCTTTTCCCTCTCCTGGCTTTGCAGAAACAATTTAGGCTGTGTTCAGATTGTCCCCCATCCAGATATATCCAGATTGTGACTAGATTCAGTTGGCCTGCTGTTAGCACAGAGTTACAGTGTCTGTTTTGAATCTGTGGGCAAAATTGTAACAACGTGGTCGTTTTTTTAACCACGACATTTAATCTGTTGATCAATTCTGGCTCCTACAACTGCACAGAAACCTCAGTAAAATCATTTATAGATTTTGTTTGTGTTAGGTCCTACCCTTCCTGGAGCGTTTCCCAATAATGATCGGTTAGCTTTGATTCTGTGGCCCTGTTTCACCTGGTCATTGGGTCAGTGAATCACAACATCATCTGTATTTCTCCTTCAGCACACACACACACATGCGCAAACACAGTGTCGTTTCTGTAACCACTATAGAGTTTGACTGTGATACACCCCCTGTCACCGGCACTGCTAGCTTGGCGGGGAGCTATTGATTGGCCCTGACAGAACCAATTACATTCAGTGACAGATAGAAACATGGAGCTGTCCACAGGGACGAGGCAATGCCAGTGCATGAGATGGAGAGAGAGAAACAGAGATAGAAAGTAAAAGGCAAATGAACGTAGAATATCAACATCCATATTTATCTATCAGATGCTTGAACAGTTGCTTTTCTTCATGGTGTACTTATCTTTTCTTTCATTTCATTTCTAACTTGTTTCTAACCTTTGTTTGAGCTGGATCTGTGTTTTTGCCACTGCCAATATGATACCTTTAGGTAGTTTTTTAGTTTTGGCACACATGCATTTTCCACACTTTACTTAAATAAATCTAAAGTAAATATTAGTGAATAAAACACTATCTGAGAGAAAATCTAATTCAAAATTCACAAAATTGTCACTGAAGTCTTATAACCTATATCTCACTGTGTCCTATACATAATTAAACAAGACTAACCTGACCAGGTGTTTGATTCCAGTTTTCCACTGTGTTAGGGATACTCTGTCCTACAAGCACATTTTTCTTTACCAAAAAACATAAAGGTTACATACTGAGCCCAAGTTTAACCGCCGTGGCATATTCAATATATCTGGATGAAGACTAAAGAGATGTTTTGAGTACAGGCTCACCACCTGCAGATGGCTTTAGATTAGTTGTGCTGGTTTTGGACAGCTCAAACTAACTGCTGAATAATTATCATCTCTGCTGTCCATATCCATGCTCATGTTTAGTCATTTTCATCAATATGTGGCTGATTGCATTGTTTCCAGCTTCTTGTGATGAAGCTCCATTTCATTAGGGTTTCAGAAAAACGCTTCCCATCACCTTCTTGCACATTCAATAAGAGAGTTTAATAGAGTGTATTAAGGTTTGAGTGTTTAAAATTTCATCTGCTGAAATTCCAGGGTGTATGACTACCAGCGTGTGCCGGCATCCCTGTCTCCTTTACACGTGGGACCCAGTCTGGCCAAGCGATCCCGTTCGTCCTCCTCCTACTCCTCCGGACACAGACGCAGTCGAGACAGAACCCACTCCAAAAGCTCCAGAACCCACTCCACTAGTTCAACCACAGCCAAGTGTGAGTAACACGACTGGACAGCAACTGAGATTTCACTGAACTAAAGCTGCTCAAAGCTGTTTTGTGAAAAAAAAAAAAAAAAAAAAAAATGTGTTCTCAGTTTTAGGTTCACACAATTTGCCCAAAAATCATAAATGGAGTGGTCCACCTCTTTACATTTAAATTAATACAGTAAATACACTTGAAGCCAAAGCTGCCATGCAGGTGCTTCATGCACAGAAAGCTATAGGCTTTTTCTCTTATCCTTTCAGTATAAAGCGATCAATATCAAACAGCTAAATGATCCAGTGAGAGAAATTAGCTGTATTCACACCAGGACTTCTTGCTCAGAGTGGCAAATCAGAGATGCAAAGCCTCTACATGCTGCCCAAGCAATTCATAACCACAAATATGATAATAGTTTAATATAAAATACCCAGTATTTTACTTTGCAAAACTTCTTTCATTCCTTAGTGAAGTCCACATTTGACTTTTTGAGAAATACACATTCATTTTGAGAATTAGATGAGAAGATTGATACCATTATAATTTTTGAATGGAAGCTACAAACCTGCAGCCAGAAGACAGTTGGCTTAAAGCTTAGCATAAAACAGTGACATCACAGCAGCTGGCGGATAGATTTTTAGGACGAAGTCAGTTTTCTTCTGATTTCAATCCTTATCCTGCTGCTGCTCACTCCAGTGACATACAGTCTGAAGCATGCAGATATGAGAGCAGTATTAATGTTATCAAGCTTCAGAGTGAGTAAACATGTTCCCAAAAAAGGTAAAACTATTCCATTAAAGCTCTTTTGGAAGATTTTTTCAGGTTGCGTACTTTCCTAATGTCCCTTACACTCACACTCACCCTCTCTCTCCCTGTCCCTGCAGTGGGCATGGAGGAGTTGCAGGTGATTAAAAAGGAGCTGACTCTGATAAAGACACAGATCGATGGGCTGCTTGACAGTCTTGACAGGATGGACACACAGAGGAATGACCACAAAGGTGAGACACTCATTCAGGAAGACAGTAGAGGCAGGTAGGTGTGAGAATGAACAATAGATAATATATTCGCACATCAAAAACATTTTAAGTTGGACTCCAGCAGTATTCCTATTTCAGATTTCTGCTTGATTAGCTCCACCAGCAACCCCAATCAAAATGATTCAGGATCTGTGCAGAAGGGGACTGGAGGATGGGAGTCCTCTGCACCAGCAGAGCCCCTCGTATTATACCTGACAAATCAATTATTTTCCTACAGTCAGGATTGAATCAAAAGCAAAATCAGCTGAAATCATGCTGAACAAATAATGTGGTTGAAACAACTGGTTAATGAAGGCTAATATGAAACCTATGACTGAGGATGACAGCAGATAAGTCTGCATAGAGGTAAGAGGTGCTGCTGCCCTCCTGTGGATGCTTGAATGCAATACAGTAACTACCACTTAAGGGAATGAACAGCACAAAGCTTTATTATCCCTCCTAACGAAATTGCTTTTACTGCAATCTTAATTAAATTGAAACTGATTATAAATTGAAACACAATTTACATAACTCTGAACATTATGTCCCCTGTTGTTAATACACAAAAAAACAAAACAAAACAAAGACAGTGCTTCAACCTTGGACATTGGATCATTTTCATAACATCAGGCTGAATACAGGAATTGACAATTTGTTAAAAAGAGAATGTGACAACTGTATCTACTGCAGTTTAGCAGCTGTAGATGTACACCTGCAGAAAATTGTGTATGCATGTGTGTGTTCTCCTACCTATGACCTTGGGCAAGAGCTAGCAATCATCTTCATATTAATTTGTCTCTGGCTCTACTTGATTTCCCTGTCCCTCACTATCTATCTAGCTCTGATGTCTCTCATTTCCCCCTTAATATATCCTCATCTGTCCTTCAAAAACACTCTTGTTTTCTGTCATCTGGTACAAAGTCAGTGAGATGGGGATGGACCCACAGTAAACTTGTATTTTTTTTTCCAGGACCTAAGATCCAAATCAAACTCTTTTCCCTGAACCCCATGTGTTGACATCTGTGTTGTAGGGTCTCCCCTGAGAGAGGACAGTCCAGCTGGCTCCCTGTATGGTCTGTCAGCCAGCAGCCCAGAGCACTCTCTCTCCTCCCTCTCTCCACCCAGCTCCCGCCATCGAATCCACAGGGAGAACTCTGACCTGAGGGAGCACGATGATGACCATCACACGGTAAACACACCATTATCTATTATATACGCTTTTTCAGGAATTACTTAAAAGTGCATGAGCGTGGGGCAGCTGTCCTGGGGATGTTAAGATGGTGTAGCCATTTTTGCTAACTTGATTTAAGCAGTGGTTCTTTGTCTGCCTGGGGATGAGAAAAGCACCACTTCTGTTTGCCACAGAAGTTGAAAAATGTTCAGAGACCAGATTTGAATTTTAAAATTTAAATTAATTGCACTTATGTAATTTTAAGGAAACTTTTCTTTGGCTGTGAAGTCACACAGACAGCCAGATGTTTCTGTCTTGTGACGCGTGCAGACAGGAAACACCTACTGAGACTCAGCTACTGTAAAATCAATTTATACTTATATAATGAAATTTTACTTTAGTCATTCTGAACTTGCAGTTTGATGAATTGTCTCTTTGTTTTTTCTCTCACTGTCCTGTCTTGCTGTTTGTCTGTCTGTCACAGATGAGCAACCACAGCTCTGACCCTGAGGAGGAAATATGAGGAAGGAAAATGAGAAGACATAGGAGATGTGGATTAAGTGCCAAACACTGAGGAAGAGAAAAACAACCACCACCAAACCCAACACTCATATCCGAGGCTTGGGCGTATACATCAAACAACACAATACATTTAATTGTGTCACAGCGGCTCAGATTCTGTACTTAGTGAATCAAAAACACTGTCATAGGTGACTGATACACACACATACACGCACTGTAGAGCTCATTGATAGGAAATTATGACACCGATCTAAGAGAGGGACAAGGCGGGTACCTATCTAGAAAATGATACAACAGGAAGCAGGTACATTTACCTTGAATTTAACCTATTCTACTGTATGAATGGGTTTGCACACCAAACACCAATATTCCAATAATAGTCCAAATACTGATGTAATAATACAATGGTGGCAATGTAGTTCTCCAATTAAAACATTATGTAAGCAGCTTACCAGCTTATCGTATTCACATTTAAGTCTTCTTCTGAAAACAGGCAGCATATGCCAGTATCAGACTATATATAATATAATAAGTTATGTGTGGTGTTTTGCAAGAAATTTTCTGCTGCTTCAACATTTTCTCCAAAAAACAAACAGCAAAGTGATACAACATTAAAAGGAAAATTAAAGCATTTCTCTTTCAAAATGAACATATTTCTGTTTATTAAAGAATTAGATATTGTACAAACACAAATGAATGACAAGCCCTTATAAACTGTTTTAACATCTCATTTAATATTGGGCCAATTTCAGAATAAGGGTAAAGATGTAACATTGTGTGCATGGACCATAAAATCAAAAAATACTTCTGTGGATCTGGTGAAACCGGAAGAAATGTGTACACTCTCAAATTTGATCTTTCAAGTGGGTTTTACTGTTGACATCGAACTAATGCTTTTTCTTTACTGTGTACTTCAAAAATATCAGAGTTTAGCTATGTGAGGCAAATTATAGTCATAATTGAGAGGTCGTATAACAATGATTATTCAGAGGAGACAAAGTGTTTGTTTTTCTGCTTGTAAGTTTCAGTATGCTACTTCTCTGAGTGTGACCCTCTGACAGAATTGTTGCACAAATGCCCTTGTTATGTCATACCTTTTAAGCATATAAGTAGTTTCTCTGCTTTAAATGTATAAGAGGAATGTTGCAGTTCTCTTCCCCTATGTATTTGGCACTTAAAGATGTGCAAAGGCCCAGGTCAGTGTGTAATATTGTGTATTATTGTAAAACTTAACAGTAATTGTTCTGCTGTCTGATTTTAATCTTGCTTTAGGACTTCTCATACATTTCTTTCTTTTTTTTTTAAGAGAACAATGATGTTATTATAATTCCTATGGTGTTACATGTTTTTGTTGGGAATCTTAAGATAAGTGGAAATACTCATTGTCACAGTAGTAAATGTATTTTCATACTGACTCTGTAATGCAGTTCGTTGTGATGTGTTTTTATTCTGAAAGACCAAGGTGAAAGAGAAACAGCAGAAACTGTGAAACAAGCACTGCATATTGTTTATGGCATTAATATGAAGTCTGCCAATTCTATATGGAGAAAATCTAATATCTCTTATAATAATTCAGCTGCAGGATGTATCTGGATTCAACTGGATCTGGTGAGCATTTATCTCTTTGAACCTACAAAACCTCTTTTCCTCAGCACTCGGACCAGAGCTCAGTCTGACCCTCAGAAGCAGTAACATTACTGTGAATTACTTTGAGGGCTGTTGTGTGTGACATCAGCACCATGAAGCAGACTCATCTCACCACTACAGAGCTCATTTTCCACACAAAATACATTACTCATGCAAGAGACTAAAATCTAAACCCATCAGTGTCATAATCTAGCAACATGGCAGCCACATAGGTTAGAAATGGGTCAAGAAATGAATCACTCAGTCGTTTAAAAAAAAAGAGTTCAGTACAATATTTTCAGTCACCCTGTTAACACCCTGTTGTGTTACTACATGGAAACAAAATCAGACACATTTTACACAAAACTGAAACATAAGATGACTTTTCAACTAACAACCTCTCCACCACCAGCTGTGTCTCTGGAAAGTCAGTTTAGCCTGAGAGAGATAAATGAGCAAGAAAGGGCCAGGTTTACAAAGCGGAGAAGTTCAGGCTGCACAGGGAGAAAATGGATGATTCCAATAACTGCGAGTTTGTTTTCATTACCCAATCAGAAGAAACCACGAGAGTACTTCACAATCACCATTATTAAACACAAAGTTGTGCCTGTTGTCAACCTTTAGCCCAAACAACCCCTCAAATCTTGAACCATTATACTGAACTCAGATTTGAATTTCATTAGAATAAGAGGTTTGGATGTGGAAATATCACAGCATTGAGGCAGTGAAATAATTTGTAGAAATCAAACAGGAGGTAGTAACATGGTTATTGAGGGCTTCATCAGCCTTGGCCTCAGAGCAGTCCACTGTGATCATCTATTTATACAAAGTTCAAAGTGCTGAACACAAACTGTGACAAATTGAACTCTTGCACAACCAGGTCCTCTGTTGACAAAAAGATAAGCACATGTCTGCCGAACAGAGCAGCGTGCAAAATTTAGCAAGGATAATAGGTTAAAACTGATGCTGTTAAATAAACCGCAAAATCGTGTCTCTTTGTGAAAACTGATGACCCACTTTGGATTTCATTCATTCATCAGTGCACATGAGTGCGAACAGGCTAAAGCAAATAAAGGGTCATATTTTGCCTGGAAATAAGGTAAGCACAAATCTTATAACAAATATGTAATAAAAAAAGATGTTTGATTTAAAAATATGGTGTAATGTACCTGCTGATTATTGAATCATATAACAACTTGAATTTATGGCTGACATTTTGTGAAAGGAAAGAGAACCAGAGAGGTTAACAGTCCAGTTTCTAAAATAACAAATACTTTGATTAATAATTGTTAAAATTCGGGGATACCTGTACAATCCTATATTCAGTTCAACATTTTATGGTCAGGCATTCATAGTATTAACAACTACCTTATACTATAATTGTCAAAGATAATCATATTTCCTTATATATTTGATGATCCAGAATATTTATATGTGACAAATCAATACTGGCATGTCCAACATTATTGTCTGTGCATTGTTCTGAAGCAGGATTATTTTTTCTCTGCTACTTCTTAAACTACATTTTCATTACTGCTCCAAAAAGAAGAAAACACAATAGTAAAATTCATATACTATTTATATCAAAACACACTTAGTGATAGACCTGTCCTATATAAATTGAAAAGAGGATGTTTAATTGTTTATTTGGTCAAGGTGGAAAAAAGTATAAATGTTGCCACTAATCAAAATAAGATATTCCTTATTGTAATATGGTTGCTTGATCCGTTTAAAGTCTTACTTCGTTGTTTTGTAGAGCATTTCAATGGCAGGCTCACCTAGTCCTCTGACCACCCATGTGCTGAACACTGCAATGGGTATCCCAGGATCAAACATGGGCCTCAGCCTCTTTCGACAAGACCCCTACACTAATGCTTGGCAACTGATAACCACTGGGTAATATTCTGAAAAAGAAACAACCATCATTTGAGGATCACAGATGTTACTCTTGCAAAATTCATATGTTAATTCACAGATCTTAAGTCCTATGCTGTCCCAACAGGACCACTAATGATGATGGACGTTGCCCTGGACTTATTACAAAAGAACTGTTTACATCTGGTGTGTACAAAATCCATTTTGAGACTGCTCAGTACTGGGCGAGTTTGGGACAGACCTGCTTTTACCCCTATGTCGAGGTGAGGTTTTTGTGGTAATGTCTTAACATGCACTGCTCCTTTACCTGCTTGTCTTGCTCCCATATTTTTCTAACTAGTGAGTTTGTATCCTGAATTAATCCATCATATGCATATGATACTAATTGCTCATGTTTATCACCCTGGCAAACTTGAAAGTTAGTCAGTCAACATGTAACTATTGATCTCTTTTGTGTTTGTTATGTTGCAGATTGTGTTCACTATAAATGATCCTGGCCAAAAGTACCACATCCCTCTGCTCCTGAGTCGTTTCTCTTATAATACGTACAGAGGGAGCTAGAGATCAAGCATAATGGACTCCATCTATCGGCTGTCTAACACACCACAGGCAGATGCATCTCCACCAGAGGCTTTCATATCGGCACCATCTGAACTGTTATACATGCTGTTGAGATATATATTAATTATTTCATTATTATTAATAACTTATTTTGCAATGAAATAAACCATATTGCTCACATACACTGTGATTAGACCTGAGTAACTTTTTTACACCTGTTCTACAGTTATTATCAAATGTTTGCTGTCAGATATGTTTTTCTCTTGTAAACGTTCATGTCGATCCAACTATTAAGATTTTTCAAAACAGCCACACACTTATCTTAATAATGGGCTTTAAAACTGGAAAGGATGTAATGAAGTTTTCTATGGATGCCATGGGGTTGAGGGTAGGGACTGTGTATTTGTGCATGTTTTCTTTGGCACGATGGAGTGTCGCAGTATCATCGGCAAGAGACTGAATCATCAACGGAAGTGAGAGTGTGTGTGCACAGAGGAAGGTCGAATTCAACACACTGCCATCGGTTAAAGCTGGAAAAAGAGTGAACATGCCCAGATGATGAAAGCACTTTGACGGCGTTAAGTCTGGGACACTGCACCCTGGCAAGTTAGTTGGTGCTAGTGGGGAAGCACAGTGATGAGCCCTGGGCATTGCAGGAGAAATTCACTCACTGAATCAGGCAAATTGGGAATTACACATTTTTATATTAGCTTCAAAATGAGAAAGCTATTTGGATATATTCAGTTCCTCAAAACCACTGGTTTATATCTCAAGAGATCTCAGAGGGGTAAAGTAGCAATGACACACCAGTGGGAGGCAGCATTGCACTAAACTGTCTGTGAGCTAGAAGAAGAAGAAGAAGCAGCAGCAGCAGAAGAAGAAGAAGAAGAAGAAGAAGAAGAGAAAGACGGGCCTCGCCTCTGCTGGGACTCCAGTGTGGATCTTAGTGCGCTATCTCATCATTTTTCAAGCTTTGGGGTCTATATTTCTGTTGTAAACCATGGCAGACGACGAATTAGAGGCAATTAGGCGGCAAAGAATGGCGGAACTACAGGCAAAGCACGGGGTAAGACACAGCATGAGCCGGGGAGCGTGTTAGCGCCCACCGTATAAGGAGATGCTGAGTTTAGTGTGCTGCTAGCTTAGAGAGGCTAAACCAGCCACCGCGGCTCAACTCATTGGACTGTCAGGGAGCAGACAGCTTTTATTAAAGCCCCGTTCAATGTAAATAAACTGTCACTGATTATCCCCTCAGTGAGTCAGAGTGAGAAGCACCATGTCAATGCTAGCTGTGTTTGAACTGAGACAGCGCTCCGGTAACAGCGTTAGAAAAAGTTGCACAATTACAGATTATTCTAGGCCAAATTCACCACCAGACAAAAGGCTGCTTTAGTTGAGGTGGAGTATTTTCTTAGATCACCTAGTTTTCTGTGAAGCGGTAAGGCAGGGCATTTTCACGAGGATTAAGTGTTTCTTCAGTATATGTTGAATTTAAAAAAATAATAATACCCAGTAAACGCAACTGCGTTTGTTCTAAGGCAATATTTGTAATAAACGCAATTTTTTTTATTTTTACACGTTAATAAGAGCCATGGTTATGTTGCTATCCTGTATGGATAAAGTGTGAAAGCGTGGCTTGTTGGCTGCAGATTTCAATCAGTGCTACCAGCACAACACAGCAACAACACAAAGTATGTTGTTACTTTACTGACCACAATCTCACTACAATGCTCAGCAGCCTGATTAATGAAGTCAACATTTAAGATGTTTGCAGCTCATCACAGATATCTTGGTATTGGTAAACATATAAGTAATGATATGTAACAAAAAATTTGCATTACAGAAATGTCAGAGTTGCAACTGTTACTTGATGAATCCATTTACAACATGATAAAGAAACTATTATTGTATAATATAAGATTTTTGTAAACTTGATCAGTGTCAGCCTCAATACTTCAGTATTGGTTGTGCATTGGTGTGTATGGCTGAGGATTCCTCGCTTTCCTTAGCTTTCATTTCTTGAACTTATTCATTAAGAGTCCTTTTCAGGACTGCTATTTTTGTTCTGGTGTTTGATGACAGGCAGATTGATTACTATCTTATGCTGAAAATTTAATGATGTGAATTGAATATGAACATGAATATAAAAAGGTATATATGTAGACAGTAAGACATCAAGTCCTTATCCTTAGGTGTTAGTTTATATTTTCTCCAACCTATGTATGATGGTGCTGTCTCATATATTCTTTCAGGATGCCTCAAATAATCAGCAAGGAGAGGAAGCCAAACAAAGGTAAGATTTGCAATTCCTTGTAAAGGGAATAACATTCACCTCTATACACCTTTACTGCCCTACAGTTCTGCACAGTTCTTTATTACTTAAACTTTAACTTGAACAACATCTGTGTACTGAATTAATTACTGGGAAATAATTACTGTAACTCGGTCACAGTATATTTAATAAAGCAATGAAAACTATATAATAGAGAAGGTTTAGGTGTAGCTGGAGACCAAGCTGTTCCTCTGGTGGCTGGACAGGAAAATAATTGTATTGGTTTTTGATTTTCTTCTATCAGTCTCAGATCCAAAGAGTAGTGTATAAAACTGATATAAGAATATTATTACTTTTTATTCACAGAGAAACAGACATGAGGAACTCTATATTGGCTCAAGTACTGGACCAGTCTGCCCGTGCCAGATGTGAGTGTGCTCCTCATATTAATCTTATAGGCTGTTGAAATTTCCATTTGTAAATTAATCATGTTGTCTTATATTCTTTTTTCAGTGAGCAATCTTGCTTTAGTTAAGCCAGAGAAGGCCAATGCAGTGGAAAACTATCTCATTCAAATGGCCCGTTTTGGGAAGTTAGGAGGAAAAGTAAGAAAATGACCTCATGCCTGAATCACAAGCATGAGGTTACATCATATGTGTGGCTTTATGTTTATATAACACATGGTAACAACAGTGCAATTAATTGTTTTTCTCATCAGATTTCAGAGTCAGGCTTGATCGAGATCCTAGAAAAAGTCAGTCAGCAAACAGAGAAAAAGACAACTGTCAAAGTAAGTTTCCCTGAAATTTGAAAGTTTGATTAATTTTCAGTCTCTTGTTGTCCTTTACATTTCACTTTCACCTATATATATATTTTTTTTAAATCTCCTTCCAGTTCAACAGACAGAGGGTGATGGACTCAGACGACGATGACGATTACTAACTTTAAACATGAGCCCTGGAATGAGCCAAGAAATCAGGATATGCTTTACTGGGACTCTGATAGCATATTTTACCAGCATATTCCTGTTAGCTGAATCCTGGGATGCCACACTTGCTTCTGTGTGTCTCTGGAAACTATATACCAAGAGGGAAAATAAAGGATGCGAAGTTGACATTGTGACATACATGGTGGGGGGGGGGGTACACACAGTGCCAAATCTCAAGATTTTCAGTCAAGTTGCTACAAATTTGCACTGCTAGTGTTGTACCTATGATATCTTATGGTAGTCTGTTTAACTCCCCCTCCTTTTCAGTTATTTTTTTTCTTTCTTTAATCCTCCACAGCTGACTTCTGTTCTGCAAACATAAGAGGCTACAAAAAATGCATAACATATTGCTGTTGATGCATTTTATCTAAACTACATTGTTCTCTATTCGGGGCCAATGTGCCATTATCCTTGGATGTTGCACTTGGGTTATTTTCTTTTTGCTGACATGTATCTTTAAGGTTTACATAAAAATAAAAAAAAGCCTTAAATGCACATGTTTGTTTTTTTTTCTGAAATGATCAGTTGTGTAACCCCTTTCCATTTTTGGTTTTAAACAATTTATGTTCTTCTGAGTTGAACAGAAAAATTTTACACTCTCTCCACCATAGAATGAGAGGTTATTGTTTTTGTATGATTGGCAACTTCAGTTTTTTGTTTTCATATCAAGAGGTTGTCCAATATCCAGCTGTTTGAACTTTCATAAAAAGATTGAGGGCGAAATCTTATTTTTTGTGTATAAGAAATGTGCTGTTACAAGTCCAGGAGCACTGGGGCTAAGCACAAGCTTTGTTTGTAACCAAACACCTTTTGTCATAGATGTATTGCTTTTCGTTAGTTGGTTTGAAGTTTGCCATTCATTTTACAAACAGTACAATTTAGTGATACTTATATTTTAAATCTGATCTTTATTTTGCATTTTTTTTTGTTCCTGTAATATCAAATGGCAAAGGTGGAACTCGGTGAAAATTTGTCTATTACCAGTTGTGGAAGTTTTCAAATCCATTAATGTTTAAATTCAAATTTACAACCATAAAAATATGTAAAGTTATCTGCAACATGTACCTTAATATCAAATGTAGAAGTATGCAGATAGTGTTGTCTCAGCTGTTGTTAAACAATGGGATTATTAGTACTGATGCTTTAACAGCTTTATAAACAGTAGATTTAACAAGGTCATATTATGTAGATATTATATGTAACTAGTATAGTTACATATAATGAAAGAATGTAAGGGGTGTATGATAGAAGTATCAGAAATTAGACTATAATCCCCTGAAATTGTACTGACTCGCCTACAGCCTTCTTCCAACACTAGTGTAGTGTGTCACATTTTCTTATCATTGACTGTACAGATTTTTATTCCACAATTATTTCCTTTCTTTTGGCAGCTGGACAATGATATAAATAAGATTCAGACATGAATAAACCAGAGTCTAACTTTATGTGGGACGGTCTCTTTCCTTGCCCCATTTTCGCACGACCATGGTCAGATGATTTCTCATTGGCTGCTTCAACTGTTTCGTCAAAATGTCTCGGCTCTGATTGGTGGCGGCGTTAACCACATGTTCAACACCAGCCAATGAGGAGAAACCTCCCAAAGCGCTTCGGTAAAGGTTGAGTTGGCGACAAGGAAGCTGCCAAACACGCTGTGAACTGTGTATTAACGACTGCTGAGCTGTAGGTTTATCACTACAAACGTCGGTTTACGTGCACAGCCATGCCTGAGAATAGTGTGGACAAGACACACATAGTTACATGCACTGCTCCTGTGAATATAGCTGTCATCAAGTACTGTAAGTACGTTTAGCCTTGTGCTGTAGCAAACTAAATCCTGTCTTAACTATCATCATCGGTGACTTGTGTGTCATGTCTCACTAAATACTGGTCATTAATGGGGCTTATTTGTTTTAACTTAACTTATGCAGTGTTTATGTACAATCTACTTTTCAGGGGGGAAGAGAAATGAAGGATTAATTCTACCCATTAACTCATCCTTGAGTGTCACACTGCATCAAGACCAGGTATTTAAGTAAACATTGTCTGTGTATGTGTGTGTGATCAGCTGTATTTTCATATATATATAAATAAAATCTCCTCGACTATAAAAGATTAATTAAAGGTTAATTCAGTCATACATTCACTAGCGTGTTTATGTTCACTGCTAGTTTCAGTTTGGACAGTCACTCTTGAAATAGATATCAAAAAGCATCTGTGTAACAAGGCTGCAGCAAAATGTAACTGAATAACAAAAAAATGGCATATGTACATGACTGACTATTGAAACTATTCATAATTATATAATAATAATTTATATGAATAATACCTGGATAAGTGATTCCAATTATGTTATGTTAGTAATAAGATAGCTAACATGTTGTTATGTGTGTTATATTTCTTGTCTGACCTCTTCTATGCAGCTAAAAACAACCACCACAGTTGCCACAAGCAGATCATTTGAGGAGGATCGAATATGGCTCAATGGCAAAGAGGAAGACGTAACCCATCCAAGACTGCAGGCCTGTCTTCAAGAGAGTGAGTCCTGTCTGTTTTTATTTTCCTTTATAAAAAGTGTAGAAAGGATAAAAACGCATAGATAATTTTTCTGTGTTCTGAATTTAGTTCGACGTTTAGCACGGAAACGGTGTAAGGATGGAGAGCCTGGTTTGGATTCAACCGGTTTGTCTCACAAAGTCCACATCTGCTCGGTTAACAACTTTCCCACTGCTGCTGGACTTGCCTCCTCAGCGGCTGGATTTGCTTGCTTAGGTGAGAGTGTAAGATATGTCTCAGTGCATGGCTGAAATTACAGTAATAACACTGGAGTACTTTTATTGAAATCCCAACAGTTACTTTTCAGCACATATTTAAAAAAAGTTCAAACTACATTCATTTCTATGTGTTTGCCCATTCTTCCCTATTTAATTTAATTTAATTTAAACATAAAACTACAGCTAAAACTATAAATCTACAAAATAATAACATCTTTATCACAGGCTCCTCTGCTCTTACTCCCTCTGTTGTGCCTGTGTTGCAGTTTACACTCTGGCTCGGGTGTTTGGTGTTGAGGGGGAGTTGTCGGGAATTGCTCGACAAGGCTCAGGCAGCGCGTGCAGGAGCATGTATGGGGGTTTTGTTCAGTGGATCATGGGCAAAAAAGACGATGGCAAGGACAGTCTAGCCCAACAGGTGGAGCCAGAGACTCATTGGCCTGAGCTGAGAATCCTTGTTCTAGTGGTAGGTCTGATAATGTGCTTGAGACTATGACTGAGAATGAGAATGAGAGCATGAATGTGAGTTGGTGATGCACATTTATGCTTAATTGTGGAAGTCACATACTTCTTGTTTTAATTTCTTTAAATCATGATTTCTTGTGTAACATGTAAGAGAAAGTGTCTTGACATGAACACCAAATGAACACTGTAATTGAGAATATTAAAAAGTTACATCAGGTGTAATGTTCTTTCTCACAGGCCAGTGCTGAACGGAAGCCAATAGGCAGCACCTCTGGAATGCAAACCAGTGTACAAACAAGTTGTCTCTTACAGGTAATTTGTTCACCCTGCAACATACAGTACGGAGTGTACTAACATTAATGTCAGTACTGTTGGCAATGGGGATTACTGATATGTTGATACATTGCATTTAAATCCAGCTGACTAATACAAGGGGGACTGTTGTTTCTCTGTGTGTGTAGCACCGGGCTGAGTCTGTTGTCCCGAGCCGAATGGCAGAGATGATTGAAGCGGTGCAGAGAAAGGACTTTACTGCATTTGCTGAACTAACCATGAAGGACAGTAACCAGTTCCATGCCACCTGCCTTGACACATACCCTCCTATCTTCTACCTCAGTAGTGTGTCTCAACAAGTAATCAGCTTGGTGCATCGGTATAACAGGCACTGTGGGGAGACAAGGGTGAGCAACTTCACAGTTTTGTTCACAAGAATTTTCATCTAGTGTGTATAACTGCAGTTTTCATATTTACTATTACTTATTATTACTGCTTCTAAGTGTGTGTCGGTTCATATAGCTAAGTTTCTGAAATTGTATAATGAAGATGTGAAACTTGGTGGTTTGGTGGCTCATCATCTGTTTCCTTTCAGGTGGCCTACACTTTTGATGCAGGGCCCAATGCTGTGATCTTCACTCTACAGCAGCATGTTCCTGAGTTTGTCCAGCTGGTTCAACATTTCTTTCCCTCAGATACCAAAAGAGGACAGTGAGTTGACAGTTACCAGACTTACTAAGCTTTACTGAATTGTTCTATACAAAGTCAACTTATCCAAGCATATGTATGTATGAGTGACACTGTTGTATACATTAAGATGTGTTTTATTTCACAGACTTTGTGTCACTGAGTAGTTATTTCTTCTCTGCAGGTTTATTAAGGGTCTTGCAGTTAACAGTGCTTCTCTTTCCGAGGACCTGAAGCAGGCAATTGGACTAGAGCCCATACCAGAGGGAATAAGCTACATTATTAGTACCAAGGTACACACAAACATAAACTTAGATTTGTTTCTGCATTTCATTCCAATGTGCTTTTACGTTACATTAAGTTGCACAATTTTGTAGTGTATATTTTCATACATAGCTGTTCCTTTGCTTAGTAGTGCAGCACTGCAGATTTAATGACTTTTGAATATTTTCTTTATTAATATTAGAGGGGCAGGGTCTACTCATCTATTTGTATGAGTCTCTGACACAATGTTTTCTTGTTTTGTTTTCAAGGTTGGACCGGGCCCTTGTGTTGTGGAGGATTCCACTCAGCATTTGCTTGGATCTGATGGTTTCCCTAAGAAAACTGCATGATGCCTTGCAGCCCTGGAGAGACAAATTATTATTAGTCATAATGAAGCCAGTTCAGCAGAAATAAAAATTTGCATTTGACATATTTAAATAGGTTTTTACAAATTGCAGCAATACCAAGAAATGTCTTTTGCTATCATATGTGCTAATATTTCACACTTAATTTCTCAAACTGAACTAATGTCCCTCTTGATCTTTACACCACACTGAATTCTTCTGTGTGTGGATTGCTCTCCACAGCTCTCAGTGTCTGGAGACAGCTATTGTTTTAGAGTTGAGGAGTGTGAAGGAAGGGTTTGCGCCCAGGCATAAGCATGTGCTGGTACACACAGGGTGCCAACCATGCACTTTCACCTCTGCCATATGTTTAAGTAGGTTTGACACTGAATTGTCACTTAAATAATTAGTTTTTATTTTCATCTTGTGAAAATATGTTGTACCAACTTAAGTGGTGTTCATTTTATTCTGTAAAATTGAATAAAGTATATATAAATGAGGTTGCCTTTTGTTTTTTGGACAGCCATTGAAGTAGTTGAGATGACATTTTCCAGTTTATGTGTTTTTTCAGCAGCAAGGCATAGTAACTGTATTTGCCCCACATTGCTAAGCATCTCAGATCAGTGTGCTTTGGAAAAACACCTGAGCCAAGTATGTGCATTTTACAATTCATCTATCAACAAATGGGATATCTATATAAATCTATATAAAAGTTTATACCTCAGCCAGGACAATTACCAGCTGTTTGATGAGTAATGTACCTGTTTCTGGGAGAGGTTGTTGCCCCTCCCCCTCCAAACCGCTGCCCAGTAACTGTTCGACGTGACGACGGAAATGGGCGTGGTTTACACAAGCTCCACCCCCACACCTCACACCTCGGAAATTCAGTCTCTTCCTTGTAAAAACAATTAAAAGTGTGAGTCGCCGTGGAGAATTTCAGTCGTCTGCCAAGGAGCTGTGACGGTGAAAGCAATGGGGAAAATAGAGTGGGCGATGTGGGCCAATGAGCAGGCTCTGGCCTCGGGACTCAGTGAGTATTCAACTTATTTTAAAGATGAAAAAGCCGTTTATTGAATTTCATAGTCATTAATGTTCAAATCTTTCATACGAGCAGTTTAAATTTTTACTAAAATAGCTTCATAAGAAGTAACGTTTTTAGCCGCCAGTTGTTGTTCCCAGAGTAAATGCCACTGATTGATTTCATTACAGCACTTCAACGTTAAATAATTCCCCTTTGTGAATGAAGTTTTAAAAAGAAATTTCAAAGGCATTTCAAAGCAAAGCAAATCTGCAATTTAACATGGGCTTGGCTTGATTTATGGTGCGGAGTTTTCAATGGTTTACTGTCTTTTCAATTTCTAATTTTATCTTCCTGTTTCCTTATTTCAGTTCTCCTCACTGGAGGCATTGTGGGGGTGGCTGGACAGTTCAGAGGGTGGCAGTTTGCTGCTTATGCAGTGTATCCTTTGTTTTGCATAAACCAAAAATGAGTTTAACCCAGAGAAGAGACACAGGTGCCACATTATCATTGAACTCTAACTGTATATTCATTTATATTAAGGCTTGAAACAGTATATATAATGTTTTAAATGCATCTGCCTCTATTTAGATACAAAAACCATATGTTTAGAATTGTAAAAATTCAATATGGCAGAGCTATTTTTCCTCTTGAATTCTTACCATATTCTACATTCTCCGTTATATCAGAAACAATCACCCTATTCATCCCTCCAGCACCTGCTGAACCACTAAAGGGCTGCTAATGTTCCTTTGTTCATGCTATGAGAGTTATTATTTGACTTGGTGACTCATGAAAGGTGAAACAGCCTTGACAGATAACTAGTGCAGCTGGAGTGTTTGTGTGTCTTCTTGAGTATCCCAGAAGCAAGAGGTCCAAGGGCACAAGTGTGGCGAGAACGTAAGTGATGTTTTATCATGTAATGTTTCGGCAACATGGGCTGCAGTTTAATGGACATGTTCTGTGATGATCACCAGCAAAGCTTGACGCTCACTACTGTGTCTTGTTTTCTCTTAGAGGCCAATACTGCTTCACTGTGTGTGTAAAAGCCTTTGGGCCATTGACAAGGAACTACTATGTCAGAGCATTTTTACATGCCGCGTAAGTTCACTTTCCTTCACAAAACAGCATTCCTCCAATTGACAGTCAGCATCCTCAACAAAAGACTAATGACTGGCATCACAGTTTTCTGTTTTTTGACCTTTCCTAGAATCTGTGTGCCTGGAGGCTTTATGCTCGCCACTGTCCTTGGATGCGTGTGCCTTGGTATTGCCAGCCTCATTTACCTTGCGGTAGGTTTGTAGCATTTACCATGTTATTCTCCAGTCGACCAGGTTAAATATGCCAAGTTGTTATCTAAGACAGGAACAAGTCAGTTGATTGAAACCAGGAAACGATAACAAGGAAGAAATGATTTCATTATAGACACCTCAGTTGAGACATGAGTTATGAAAGTTGACAGTCAGGGGCGTGACTAAATTCTTCAACAGTTCTAAATGTGGCAACCAATGTTACTAGGCTGCTCAGTTTATCTTAGCATAATTATATGTAGAGCTGTGAGTGTACAGGATAAATACCACTGTTATTCAACATCCCATTATTGTTGTCTGTATTTTACCTAATCAAGTTAGTCATGTTTAACTAGATCTTACAGTACCCAACCATTACTGACTTGTATTCCTTGCCATTGTTTTGCTTTTACAGGCAGCTATCCGTGGTGAACATTGGGAGCCCATTCTTCCACAGAAGGAGGCCCGAAAGCCACCTAGCATGAAGGATCCCCCTCAGAATCCACCTCCAAGACCTCCCGCAGAGACGCGCAGGAAACGGATTGATGACCTGGAGGGTGCAGCCTATGACAATCCCATGTCTGTGACTGACGAGTAACCATTCCAGTGCCTCATTCTCAGTATCCCTTAAAATGTCTGTCTGAGATCTTCATACAATTAAACCCATCAAAACCAGTCACAGTGGGACGTCACCAGGTTCTGTGCTTCTGGACAAATTAATAGTTTTCTGAGGTTTAGAGAAGCTAGCGACTGGATAATATGTTGGGTCCATGCCTTTATACCTCAGCCTGCACAGAAATTCAAAGGAGGATGGGTAAAGTGAATATCATGTTTCACTTTTGAACATAAACATGCCACAGGAGATAACTGTAAATGCTATAGCTGCTAAGTGGCAACCACACACACACACACACACACACACACACACACATATATATATATATATGAAATGACTTTATGTTGTATTTTTACTTGTATGATAAAAATTCTGATATTATATATTTCAAGCTTTGTTGCATCCACTGTATTTTGTTTCCATACATAGATCTCACGATATATTGAATACTACACACAGTATGTTACACTCTGTTCTTAACCATTGTGTATTTGTGTCAACTAATCACAATACTGTAGGGTTACACTCCAGTGTTTGCTAGAAATAAATTGATAAATTCTTTTTTGCCAGCATCAGGCTGATATTAGCCAAATGTTAATTTCCTGTACTTTTAATGTCTTGTAAATAAATCTATTCCATCAATTGAATCATATCTGTCTTAGGTTTGTACTTTCACACAATTGATTTTACAAGTTTCCTTTTTGGAAAATTATTTAAAGTAATAGCCTTTGCAACTTCCTCATTTCGCAAATACTGAATTTCAAACATCAGAAATTCCCCTTCTCATCTCTGGTCATCTGCTGTTCATAATTGGAGCATTGTTTGTCCATTGTTGGGTTAAGATGGAAAGAATGTACAAAATAAAACATCTGGCTTAACTGCTAGTTGTCAGACAAGTTCTGTGAGCTGGTATCAGATCTTGCATAATGTCTCGGGTTTCTTTTGATGGTCACATCTGACTTGTTTAGCAGCTATGGTCTGTGTGGTAATTGCAGAGGTGCGGTGGTATTTCCTTTTTTTAGTTGCTTGGGTTGCAACATACAACAACAGTGTACACTACTTTTCTACACTACTTAAGATCATTTTACCAATAGTGAATATAATAAACAGCACCTGAAAGCTTGTCTTGTTTAGACATCTTTACACAAGTTACAAGTTAATTCTGCCACCTCCTGCTCAATGAGAAAACTACAAACTAAGGTTAAATGACTTAGGGAGCAATAAATATGCTGTATAATTTTTTCACTCAAAAACAAATTAATCTATACAGCACAGACTGAAACAGTTGCAAAGTATATTAAGAGTTAATTTTTTTTAATTAAAAAATTAAAAAGAATGAAATCCATCCTAAATTTCAATGATATCAAATTGGCTGGGCACACTCAGAATCAATGCACTGGAAGAAGAAAATGAAGTTGTAATTGTCGTAGAGCATCCTTCATTGTACTCTTAGAAACGACAAAAATATGGAAAGAATATGGAAATATGGACAGGAAGAAATGAATGGTGTCCTTGTCGTAAAGCTTTGGAGCTTATTCCATAGATTTTGAGCAGGTGGCGGTAATGCACCTTAACGCTAAGTGCCACCCGCCATATAAGACAAAAGAAGAAGAAGAAGAGCCGGAAGAACTGTCGTAGAAGAAGAACTAGAAACCAATGAAACTGACCGTAATTTTAATGGTCTCCTGTAGCTGTCGGCTCAATAGAAACTAATTTTTAAAAGTGTATGTGTCCCGTGAGTAGTGGACAATGTCTACCCGGGCTCTGCGAAGGCTTCGGGGGAAGCAGCGGGGCCAGGAGGCCCTGGACCCCGGGAATCTAACTTTGGGTGACAGCCCAGAGGAACAGGTTGAGGCTGAGGAGGAGCAGCTGGACGTTGCTAATGTTTCTCACCCGTCAGACAGGAAAGAAAACAGCCGAAAGGCAAAGAAAAACAAAGCTCAGAAAAACTTCAGCAACATTTATGAACTGGTAAGGTGACAGTGTAATTCCTCTACTCGGCCTTCACGACTAAAAAGTTAACGTTTGTGTTCACTGCCCTTTGGTAACCGTTGCTAACGGAGGCTAGCTGTGTGCGTTAGCATCTTATTTAACACAGCTGTTAACCCGCATACATGACGTATATTCTTGGTTAAAGTTTGTCAACAAGGTGGCTATTACTTAAGGAAATCACTGGGAGGTAGGCCACTGCGCCAGCTTAAAAAAGAAAGTACCATGAGGCTAGTGCACAACAAGCATGTTTACTAGCCTTCAAATTATAACACAAAATAGAGACACATTCAATTGTATCCATTTAAATCTACCCCCGATCTCCAGTTTAAGAGGTTCTTGTTAATGAGTGGCGATGGCAACCGTGACATAATTTCGAAAAAAAGATGTTTTTATCAGTGATCAATCCACCATTGGTGGTTTTTATGCACTTGCAGCACTATTCTTACGAACATTATTGCCAATTTGACACTTTTACTAGATATGTGATGTCGACCCCGAGGCAGAGAAATCCCCCCCTGATGAAGAGGCAGCAAAACCAAATGGAAATAACACAAACGGCGTGGAAAAGAGTGACAACAAAGATGTAGACAAATCAGATCGAAACCACCAGGAAGCGACTACAAAGGTAAAGATTAAGCAAAGTAGGAAAGGTGTCTTTGTGTGATCCTCTGATCTGACTTAAATATTCTTTTGATTTGAATGTGTATCTTTGAATGCATCAAATTGTCATCCCTCTTTTCTTTAATAGTCTTCCTCCGGAGATGGCGCTAAAAAGAAGAAGAAAAAGAAGAAGACAAAAGTGACGTCAGAGGATGGACTGGTATGTTGGTCAAGAAGGGATTCAGTATTTGCTCTGTCAAGATGGATGTAAAATGTAAATGATTGACCACCTTATATGCTTAGTGTCTTATATTCACTTAATGTAACACTTAGTAATACTTTTGTTAGGCTCAATTACGTAGAAAATATATATAATTAATAAAGAAATAATTTTACAGATGATACAAATAATGTCTCTTTTCTCTTCTCTGTCTGTTTTCAGAGAGCTGTACCAGATGATAACATTGATTTGTTGCTGGAAAACTTGGAGCAGCCCAATGGTCTGAGTTTGCAAAATGAAAATTGTGGCGGTTTTGACAGACGAGCTGTATTACACGTGGAGCACAGGTGAAAAAAATATTGACAGAAATGGCTCTTGGCTCGTATGTACATGACATTACTTTGTCATTGGTCAAAATTAACTAGAATATAAATTTCTGTGATTCCTAAAAGCCACCATGTGGTGGCACTTGACACCACATGGTGATGGTGATGTGATATGTCTCTAAACTGTTTATCTCAGGTGATTCTGTACAGTGAATCAACACGGAATCACAAAATGTTAAAACTTTTTTAAGCAAGTCATGTGATATCACAGCATGCGTTTGTCCATCTGTTGGTAAGAAGAATGATGATTAATTGAATGTGAAACCCCTGCTCAGCCATTATGTCACTGGTGGAGCTTGACGTTGGTAGAAGAAGTCAAAACATGTAAAAGTTGGCTTTGTTAACATCTAAACAATCGCAAAAAGTTTTGTTCTTGCACTGGTTTTTACTCACCACTCAGTGGTATTCTAACTATGAGACTTGGATAGGACGCCCGACTTGTAATGTTTACTTATGTAAGCAAGTATGAATATGTATACTTCTTGTTTGTATGGTTACTTGTCAACTTGCCAGTTTTCCCTCTTGAAAAATCACATGAATATAATCATAGAAATGTGGTATGTTTGTGTTTGTTTGTTTTTGTGGAGCAGAAAAACAAAACAACTAACATGCAAAATATTTAAATTAAAGTTTATTGCTCCAACTATAGTTCAACTGGTCCACATTCTCAATTAGCCTTTTATTTTCTTTAATTCATTAGAAATCTCAACCCAGAGACAGAGCTGAAGAGATATTTTGGGGCTCGAGCTGTTCTCGGGGATCAAAGGTAAAAAGAGAAGGAAACAATTTTGAGATTGTTTATAATTATATAGCTGAGGTCCTCTCTTCTATACAGTATGCTCTTTTTTCTTTTTCTTTTTTTTTTCTTTTCGTTCTCAGACCCCGGCACAGAAACAGACAGTTTCACCGTAGCACCTGGATGACCAGTCCTAAAGACAGCTGGCCTCGCTTCAGCCGCCCAGGTAGGCTTTTTCCTTAGTCATCTGAGTTATAGCTTGTATATTTGTGTGTGTGTCTGTCTGTCTATCTGTCTGTCTGTCTATCTATCTATGTGTTTGTCATTCTTGCTATTTATGAATTCGATTTTTACTGCAAATTGCAACTTGGGTAGCTGTTAAAGTAGGAACCCAGCCTTACCCTTAAACAATGGATTTTCTTGCAGACATTTCCCGATTCACTGAAACTGCTTCTTTGTGTTAAAGTTTAAGCAAAACGTGTGGTTTTGCTAATAACAATTACTCTGTTGATACCATTGACGTCACCACACATACCTTGTCCCTGATTGTCATTTTGAGGAGAAAAGACAAGAGCAGATATTGCAAATGAAGAAGTAAATAAAGAAGCTCATAAAAGCTGAAATCTATCAGAGATCTCAGAGGTAATCTTTAACTATAATCACCTATAATCTACTATAAACCACTATAAACTACTATAATCAGGGTACATTCTTAAAAAATTAGAAAATGGCAAAAGACCTGGCAGACCAAGGGCCACGTGTCTTGTGGATGAGTGTGAAATCATTTACATGATGCAGAAGAACCTCTTCATGTCTGCACAGCAAGTCAAGAATGCCCTCTAGATGTGGGCAGACATATCTCCTTGTCAACAATTAGAAGAAGACTTCATGAGTATAAACTCAGGAGGACAGAAGGCCCAGGCTGCTGTTCACACAAATGTACCTAAAGAAACTAGCCATGGAGTTATGGAGCAGTGTTGTATAGACTGATAAGATAAAAATCAATCTCATTAAAAATAATGAAAGTGATAGTGATCAAACCCACAATCACATCTGTCAAATGTGAATTCTCTTGTGACTTGGGCATGTATGGCTCCCAGTAGAAATGGCATAATGGCAGTTATTGTTGATTTCACTGCTGATAAAAGCAATGCGAAGAATGGAGCACTGTACTCAGATTCATCCAAATGCATCAAAACTGCCTGGACAACAGCCCTAAACATATGGCCACAGCAACCAAAGCTTCCAGCTTTGCAGGACGAAGAGGAGGAATGTCCTGGCTGAATCAATCACATTTTCTTAACAGTTCCATTAAACACCACTTGCTAAAGGCAAGAGCCTAAGGAGGTGGCAGTAAAGGGCCGAGAGAGCCTCACCATGGAAAGGTACAAAGTGTCACCTGTCATCTATGGATCAAATACTCATAATAATCAGTATATATAATAATATTAATATAATATTTGTTTCTCTCTAATTACTGTTGAACCCTAAACATTGGGCACTATGTCCAAAGGGGTATATCTGACACATTTTTTTCTAAATTGAACTAAAACTATTCAAATTAGAAGAGAGACATGGTACTTTAATAGTAGTAGTATCCACTATTCTACTTCAACTTGAATGTGCGGAGCCACAGAAACTCTGGGTCTAAACTGTATCCTGAGCGTGTGATACCCTATCATCGCTTTCTTCACAGGAATCTCAATGACTTTACTGCAGTCAAGGGATGGTGTTCAGTACTTCACTTTTGAGCATGGTCGGGACTACCAACAAGTACAATTCAAGTTCCTGGATGCTGTTGAGTCCATGGATCCCAACAACATTGTGGTAAAAAAAAAAAAAAAAAAAGTTCACCGTCTGCTCAACTGATAACTGCACCAAAAATATCCAAAGGAGCAATGCAGCTAAAGAAAAAACATTCACTTATTTTTAATTCAAGCTTAAAACTCTGTTGTCATCATCTTTTATGTGGTAAAGTGAGATGTTGAGCTTTTTCTATGAATTGATTTTTTTTTTCATTTACTGTACTGAGTTTTGTTACTGGAACTAACAATGAAGAATGCTGAATAACTGTATTTAAACTATATTTTGACAAACCAACCTGACAGAAACAAAATATTTAGACCCAGAGACAATATCATCAACATCCATCTGGGTTTATTGAATTGTATTAACAACTTTTTTTGCCTTATCCACAAGACTTTTGTGGTTTCTGCATGTGTACTGATGCATGTATGTGCATTTTTGATCAGTTTAAACTTAGACTATTGGCATTTGCCTGCATGGGTATAAAAAAAACCTACAGTCTTGCACAGATCACCATATGATCAGTGTGTATCGATTTGTTATTAAGATTTGACCCATGTCCTGTATTTTTAATCAACCATCTTCTCTTAAAAGTGTTTTTCTGTTTTTTGGTTTTTTTTTTTCCCTCCAGGCCTTGCTACAGCTCAACCCTTACCACATTGACTCCTTGCTGCAGTTGTCTGATGTCTGCCGCATACAGGAGGATCAGGAGATGGCCAGGGATCTCATCGGTGAGGATCAAGGGCTTCTTTCATATATTACAAATCTAAGACAGGACTGAAAATGTGCCCAGGAAGCAAATTGATGAGCAGTGTTCATTAATTTGGCATTACTATACTTTCCCAGAATCTGTTTGAGTTAAGTTTTCCTTAGCTCAAAGAGAGGCTCGGATAGTATACAATATCAACATATTAAATTAAGATTAAAACTTAAAACTTAATGCGCTTATTTTTTGGGGGCATTTTAGGCCTTAATTTGATAGTGTAGCAGTAGTAGAGAGAGACAGGAAATGTGGAATCCAAGAGGAGGAGTGACGTGCATGAACCAGTCGCACCAGCTGGGATTCAAACTAGGGACGCCTGCTCAGAGCTTATGTGCCCTAACCATACAGCTATCAGGTCACCCTACAAGTACTTTTTTTTATGCTTTTATGAACATCATGTTTAGGCATAAACATGAAATAACACAGGCCCTCTGCAGACATGATTATGGGATTTAAGACCAAGTCTGTTTTTCATCATGGCTAAGAGGACCAAGCATTTTCTGTACATTTAGATTGATATTAATTAATCATCTAATTTGCTTTTCTCTAACCCTTTCAGTCTATTGCCCTATCTACCCTAACTATTGCCCAGTTAATTATTATTAATAATTATTATATAGTAATAATGCATTTTAATCATGTAATATTAAACTCATTGAACTACATGTCATCATACAACAAAAACAACAAAAAACAAATATTACTTTATGATGGTATTGTTGGTGTTCACGTTTTCTTTTTAGCTGATAAGCAGTGATGTAATGGCAACCAGATCAAATTCCTTAAGTTATATATTATATATGGAAGTTTTCAGATGTCGCTCATATAAACTGTATATACATTAGTGTAAAATGGAATTCTTGCAGTTCACTGAGGAATCATCAGAAAAATTCATTTTAAAAAGTGCGTTTGTAATTCTAAAATAGTCTAGTGATCAGGTCATATATTGTTATCATGTACATCCAAAAAATTTGAAACCATCTCATAGCTCATTTTGGTCCTGTGGGTTTTGTGGGTTGTTAGTTTGGTTAGTGTATTGCTCAGGCAGAGTGTGTACTTGTTAGAATTATTTAAGATGGTGATAAAAGCTGCATAAACTATCATCATCAAATCACTAATGAGTCCCAATTTTTGTCAGATTATTAAACTAACTCATCGTGGTTATTTTAGTGCCAGAGTGCTTTTGTAAACTGTAAGTCAACAAAAGGGTCGTTGTTCACAAGTTGAAGTTCATACTTCATGCAAAGCACAATAAGAGGGTTATTATCACAGACCCTTTCCCCAACTGAATAGCTGAAATAGTTTATGTAGAAAACCAGAGGGATAAATTATCAAAGGGCATTTGTCTTTTTTTGCTGGTTAATTTAATGGCATGCAATCAGTTGCACTTTAACATTAGACAGATAAGAGAGTGTTTTTCAATCCATCATGTATTTACCACTGTTCTCCATGAACTAAGGTATATGCAGTGTGCTGTTACATAAGTGAAAGGAATATATTTTTGAATCTCGTAAATATGAATTGCTTATCTTTTTTGTTATTTGTTTTTCTTTTTTTAAGAAAGGGCCTTGTACAGCTTTGAGTGTGCTTTTCACCCTCTATTCAGCCTGACCTCTGGAACCAGCAGGCTTGATTATCTTAAACCAGAAAACAGGTTGGTTATTCATTTTGCCTCTATTTCTGTTTAAGTTTGTGTGGCATCAGTTGGATTTTAAATCATCCTTCATAACTTAAGTTGTGTTTTTAAGAAGTTCAATGATTTAATCATTTCTGTTTGCAGGGCATTTTATCTTGCTCTTTATAAGCACATGATTTTCCTGGAGAAGAGAGGATGTCCACGGACGGCTTTGGAGTACTGCAAACTCATCCTGAGGTACAAAGGGAAAAGCCCAAGCTATAGAATTAAATATGAGATGAGACTACAGAAAAATCTGTCTAAAGGTCGACCATTAATGTCACTCTTACCTCAGTTACAGTCATTACATCCCAGGTAACATATCTATCTCTGACCAGCACTCTGTTTCTACAAAGGAAGGTTGCAGTTTAGACTCTCCTTGTTGTGTCTTTAGTTTCTGTACTTGACATCATAACGAGAAGTATTACAAATGATTGCATGGCTTACTAGCCAAACAAAAAAAAAACTTGCGTGCGTTTACATTTCTCTGGTGGTAATCCAGTTCAGGGATGGGTGGAAGTCGAAATGCAACATTTAGTCTTTATGAGGAGTGTGACTGCCAGTACTGACCAAAAATGTACCCCTTAACATGTGTTTGAGGCAAGGTCTTCCAAGTTCCAATGTGCCTTTTTATTTATGATGATTTTTGAAGACATTCAAATGTTTTTCCACCTTAATTATACCATGTAAAAGTAACACTGTGAAAGTGAGTATGCGCACGATAAAATAATTTACATTTACAATAGTAATAAAATCTAGAAACAGTCAGTGTTGAGTGTTTAAGTCTCACATTTCAACAAACGTTGTGTCATGGCAGTGCAGGTACCACTTAATACAAGGCTTTATACACACTGAGAGGGCCGTTTTCCCACACACCGTTACCACCAGTCTGCCATAGTATGAGCATTAAAGCCTGCCCATATACTGGTCAATGCTTATCTATGATTTTCATCAAACTCTGGCTTCCTGAGTTCATGACAGCTATGTTCTGGTCCAGCAGTGTGGGAATAACAGATGATGGCTCTCCCCCTCCAGTGATTAACTCACTGCTTAAAATGGCAATGTGAATGATAAATGAATCTTAAAAAGCACTGTTTGAAGAAGTGTCTCACATAAACTTTATGATTAACATCATCAATCCTCTGTTTTGGATAATAATTGTATGTTTAGTCTACAAAAAATTCTCCATATCACCATGCATACTCAAATAGTATTATGGATGCTGTGCAGGGCTTTGGAGCAAACTAGTAAAATCAGCGTATTTTACTGTTATTGTCAGTAACAATTGCACATATCAGACTGACAACTTGGAGAAAACATAGTTACTTGGTCAGTGGTCCATGCTTAATTTACACTAAAGGGAAATTTAGTGTAACAAACAGTTTTTGATGTGTTTCTTATTAAGTGGAAACTTTTAGATTGTGATCAATATCAAATGCCTATATCGATAATTTGCTTGTAATCTTGTTTGTTACTCTTTTCTTAGTTTGGACCCAGACTCTGACCCACTTTGCATGCTCCTGCTCATTGATTTTCTTATGCTGCGCACCAGAGAGTACCAGGCTCTTCTTCAATTGTATCAGGACTGGGAGGTAAAGAGTGCTGTCATGTGCATATGTGTGTATTTACATGTAATTTTAAACAGAAGTTAATTTTTTAGTCTGATACATGCTACGTTGTGGTCTGACACAAATGGTTTGTTGTTGCAGGAGCACAGAAATCTGTCCCAGCTGCCAAACTTTGCATTTTCCACTGCGCTTTGCCATTTCCATCTCAGTCAGCAGGAAGACATGGATCCTGAAGAAAGTGACAAACAAAGACACAAAGCTGACCAGATGCTGCAGAATGCTCTCATAATGTTCCCTGCAGGTTAGCCAAGGATGCGTGCACCAGCATATGAATATCTAGAAATGGTGTCCGTTCAGCCATTTCTTCACATTATTCGTGACATTGCTTTCACTAAAATAGTAGTACTAACTTCTTTGTTTACATTTTGCTGTTAATGTTTTCTGCAGTCTTGATGCCTCTACTGGATCTGTGCACTGTGCAGCCAGACGCTACAGTCACCTCACATGTCTTCTTTGGCCCAAAGAGTCAGATAGGGTAATGTATGCTACCTTTGTTTCTTTAAGCGTTGCATAATCCAGCATGAATTGCCATGAAAATGAATTGTATTGATGTATTAATATAGCATGGTGATATTCATCATTCAGTATTGTTTAGTCTTTAACGAAAACATTTTTGCTATAAATCTTTTCATGGCCTTTTTTTGTTTGTTTACTTTTATTTTTAGCTTTTCTTTTAGGTTTTTATCCACCTTTCCACCTTATGTTTAAAAAGTAAACCCACCCTCTCTCCTTCTAGGCAGCCCCCAGCTCTGGCAGAACTGACAGCTCTGTATGTGGGGAGGACTTACAACGTGTGGAGAGAGGCAGCAGTAATGCTTTGGTTGGAAGAGTCTGTGAAGGAAGTGCTGCGTCGAGTTGATGCCAAAGACCCTTTAGTGGAGGATTGTCAAAACAAGTAAGAACTGCTCACATTTCTGCTAAACCTTGTGTTTTCAGCAATAGAGGTGTTTATAAATGACATTACAAACTAAAGCAAATTAAAAAATAGTAAATGATGCAAATGTGCTAGTGTGGAGAAATTATGAATTGGAAAAGGGGACTGGAGATATGATTGAATTTGCTACCCAGTGAAGTGGGTAGCAAATGTCAAAGCACTCATCTTCATCTATCTGTCCTAGGAGAAAGCAGAGGTACCAGAGTGCACCAAGGAATATCCATCGCCACGTCCTCCTCTCTGAGATCAAGGAAGCCATCTCAAGTCTGCCTCTAGTAAGAAATGATCAGCAACAACACTTGAACACAATCCAGAATCCAAGTCCACTCACTCTGACAAATCAGAAGTCTTGGTTTAGTTTTGTAAGGCTTTCTAATTATTTTTATAAGGCACAATAGTGCAAAAAATACATGATTTGTGATGTTCCAGTCTGAGATTATTTTAATACAATTTGCATGAGCACATGCTGCGGTGATCCCTGATCTATAAATCAGATTTCACGCTAGTAAAAACTTCTGCGAATCCAAATTGAGATGTCAGTGTCCTCCATAACTGTAACCACATGGTTTGAGATCATCATTCTGCAGATAGTGCAATTGAAAACAGTAGGGTAGTTTTGTCAAACAATATATTATGTTTAAATTGAGAATTGACTGGACACATTACAGATTTATCAGATATTTGTGTGTCTCTGAATCAAAATTATAGTCACACGGGGCAAAATACCACAAGGAACACCAAAAAACAACCAATACTCACTTGTTAGGACAGACAAATACTCAAAAACAGGAGATTTTCACTAAACCTCCAATGAGGCTGGAACTGCATAGCTGGTGGAATTTGTCCATTCCAGATTTGACTTAAAAGTAGTTCAATGATATTAATAGAGTGCTGTTTACCACTTGATGTATCTGAATTTATGCATCCCCAAGGAAGTGACTCTAATCTTGCTTATTTGTTTGATATTCTCAGGAGGTGACCACTCAGCCTGTGATGGGCTTTGACCCTCTACCCCCACTGGACTCAGTGATATCGTATACACGACCAGAGAGGTAATGGAGGACCCATACAGTCCATAAATATTGTGGTTTTCATTATACTATATCTTCAATTTGCTTTTACACTTCAGTGAGATGTGTGTTTGTGTATCTGCATATAGGCAGCATGTTGGTGCATCCAATGAGAGTACATTGTCGCTGTTTTTCCGGTCTTTGCTGCCAAATTTCAACCTTCAGGTGAGTTGCATGGATTAGGCCAGGCAGGTCTGGAAAAATGAAGTGATTATTGGTTGCAAAGTGCGTTGGATAAAAAGAGTGTAGTAAGACATATTTATATGGAGGCAAATTATTGCAAAAGGTACCACTGGGCACAATTTTTCATATAGACCAAATCAAGACCATTCATAATATTATTTACAGCAATCCTCCATGAGCAAGCACTTTCTCACAAGGAAATACTCCCTTTTAACAGAAAGAAACCTTGAGCAGAAGCGGGCTATAGGTGTGTGACAATGAAAAGCAACTGATTCTAGTGGGAAAGGAACATGCAGCATATGTAACTGTATGTCTCAACAATTTGACCAATAATTATTTTGACATAGATAATACATTTTCTTATGAAAAGTCTTTCACAGGTGACACTTTTCTGTGCAAGTTTGCCACAATACAACGGAAATAATGAGCGTGTGGTTAAGCGGTCCTTGCTCAATCCTATGTCAGATCCAATATATAAGAATATATAAAAATATAAAATTTAATAGTCATACAGCTGATTGCCGGCTGCTTTCTCATGGAGTTGGGAGTCACTTTTATGGAAGACACACATTACTGATGCCTTCCACAAATAAAATGTTATTTTACTTATTTTAAATATTCAAATGTATTTGAATATGTATGTATGTATTCACATGTACATCTTAGTGGTGAAGTTTATAAACTTTTTTTGAAGCTGAAGAGCCAATGTAATGTTGGTGATGTCATCTGAAGCCAAATCGTGCTGCTGCCACTAAGGAATAATAAAAAAACATCCAAAGATACAAATGAAGAACTCATGGTGTCCATGTCGGGAAATCATGTGATTAATAACTGTAAACATTACATTCAGATAAAATTTGTTTCTCTAACGAATTCTGTGACTTCAGAGAGTCTATAAATAATTAACAACAAATTGACCTGCATCAAATGTTGTCAACTGCTGTGATCATAAATTCTTAGATTTTCTGTGAGATGTCCAGAGACTTAAGTTTTTATTGAGCGTACTGTCCAAAGTCATTGAAAGAAGACAATATAAAAGTTGGTTTCCTGTTTTACAAATACTGAAATAACACACAGATAGACCCATTAGGTAGTAGGAGCCTTCGGGGCTGGTGAAAAACATCAGAACTGGTCAAAGCTCTGGGAAGAAATCTTAACACACATCCTTGACTGATGAAATATTTCCTCTAAAGGCTCATGGTTACCCTAAGGGGATGACAACTGAAAAATATCAAAGGAGGCATATGACCTTGTTGCAGTTAATTCTGTTCTTGATTTTAGAGTGTGTCATGGAGGAACAAAACAATAACAACATTCATGAGTGTAAAGTTGTTTGTCGCCTTAGACTTTTTGTCTCTTCCTTAATAGTGAAGTTAGGTGCCTATATTAATTTAGGGCCAAGTTGTAGAACCAAGTTTACTGTTGCGTAATTATTGTGGTACATTTTGTCGATCCTGAATGTTACCTGTATTTTTGGAATATGTCTATCTATCATTTGTTGAACACATATTTTCGGCTGAATTTTTAGGGCCAAAACTACTAGATCTTATAGCTAGTCCCATGGCCTATATTGCAGGGAGCTACTTTTTTTTTTTTAAAAAAGTGTGAAAAAACAGACCTTACAATCTGTACCTTTTTTATATGTGTCTACTTCTGTCTCATGAACTCATATGAGCCACTTTTTACTGTACATTGTATTCGAGACTGCGTGTTTGGAAGAGGCGGATTATTTGAGATCTTTTTTTGTCAAAGTAGTGGATGTTACTCTGAAGCTCTGTTTGCTCTTCTGTCTCATTTGCTCCACATTATTTGCTTACCCACAGAAAGACTGAGTACATTTGTCACACAATCTCAGCCAAATGGCAAAGACCATATGGCGACAACCACACTTTGCTGAAGAGATGTAGAATTATCATTTCATTTCAGTCAAAGTCTTTTGGCCTTTTTATGTAAACATATCAGCTGTCACAACCTCTTAGCCGGAGCTGGAGTGGTTGTTCTGAGGTGACCACTGCAGTATCCAAGCACGTGACTTCAGTTAACTCCGATCTTCTACCAACAGTCAACTGATCTAATCCTTACCTAAAGCTTGGCTTTAGGTGTGAGTACTTGAGGGATGTCCAGAACTGATTTGTAATAAATAAATAAATACATTTAATTATTAAAAAAATATATATATAAAGTATGCACAGCTCTGGAAAAAATTAAGAGAGAAATTTTTCCTAAATCAACATCTCTACATGTCTGGCAGCTGTTCCATTCCAGTCTCTGTTGAATCCCAACACAAGCCCACCTCATTGTACTTAATGAGGTACTGATCAGGTGATCACCTGAACCAAATCTTATTTAATGTGGAAAAGTATAAAAACTACTCCTGTGGTCATCACTGTCCTCCTGTAATAGGACCAGCTGGATGGCAAAAACAGTGCTAGTAGTACCTCAAAAGTAATTGGAATCAAAAAATAACTTGACGATGCCAAAAGAGTTGAAAAGTTTTGAGTGAGGAAAAGAAGGGTTCAATTCTGGCTTTACTGGCAGAGGGATACAGTGAGCGTCAGGTTGCTTCCATCCTTAAAATCTCGAAGACGGTGGTTCATAAGAACAAGGTCAAGCAGCAGACATTGGGGACAACAAAGCTACAGGCCGGCAGAGGGCAAAAATGACTCTCCACTGACCGGGATGACCACAGCTCATTGGAATGTCACTAAATAACCGTAGGATGACATTGAGTGACCTACAAAAACAATGGCAAATGGCAGCTGGGGTGAAGTACATGGCGGGAATGGTTCGAAACAGGCTCTTAAGGGCACGGCTGAAGTCGCATGAATCAAGCCTTACAAGGTTATCCTGGAAGAAAACTTGCTTCCTTCTGCTCTGACAATGTTCCCCAACTCCGTGGATTGGTTTTTCGAGCAGGACAATGCTCTATGCCACACAGCCAGGTCAATCAAGGTGTGGATGAAGGACCACCAGATCAAGACCCTGTCATGGCCAGCCTAATCTCCAGACCTGGACCCCATTAAAAACCTCAGGAATGTGATGAAGAGGAAGATGGATGGTCACAAACCATCAAACAAAGCTGAGCTGCTTGAATTTTTGCACCAGGAGTGGCATAAAGTCACCCAACAGCAATGTGAAGGACTGGTGGAGGGCACGCCAAGACACATGAAAGCTGTGATTGAAAATCATGGTTATTCCACCAAATATTGATTTATGAACTCCTCCTAAGTTAAAACACTGTTTTGTTTAAATATGATTATGAACATGTTTTCTTTGCTTTATTCAAGGTCTGAAAACACTGCATCTTTTTTGTTATTTTGACCAGTTTCAGCAAATGAATGCTCTAAATGACAATATTTTTATTTGAGATTTTGGAGAAATGTTGTCAGTAGTTTATAGAATAAAACAAAAATGTTCATTTTACTCAAACACATACCTATAAATAGTGAAACCAGAGAAACTGATAATTTTGCAGTGGTCTCTTAAATTTTTCCAGAGCTGTATCTCGCAGAACGTTTCGTGGATCAGCCATACATGTTTAATGTTAGCAGATGGGCCCAAGGCATGTTTCCATCAGGACAGCTCCATCCATCCTGATCATGTAATCCACTTATAGAGAGGAAGAGATACAATATAGATAAAACAAACGTAGTTAAGGGAATTTTTATTTTTTTTTTTTTTTAAAATGTTAGTTTCTTTTACTGTTTACCGTTACATGCCTGCAAAGAACATAGTATACAACCCAGGCATGTGTTATTACCTTTTAGTATTAATTTACTAAGTAAAGGGAAAAATAAAACAATATGATCAATTCTTTCAACATCTTCGGGTGCAGGATTTTATTAAAATGCACTTAAATTCTAATAAATATGAAAATGTGTAGATGTGTCAATGGCTGTCATGTATTGGACAGCACTGCGAGAAAACAAGTGCAGGATGGTAAAACAGAATAATAGCCTGTCAAACAGTGAAATGAGCATGTGTTTATTGAATTATGTCTCTTTACTTGTAAAGGGTGGACTGAGGCAGGAGGATGATATGGAAGTGGCACGAGCTGGTCAGGAGCTGAACCAGGAAGTGAACCGTCTTATGTTGGCAATGAGGGACATGCTGGCAAACATCAGGTTTCAAGAGCCACCAAGAGAGGACAACCCCTACAGAGACGAGGAGGAGTGGGACTGAGGGGAGAGAGACTGGGCAAATTGTTTAAGGGAGATCAAGAGGAACCAAGTAGACAAAGAAAGAATACCATTAAAAAAAAAAAAAAAACATTTTAATGGTGTTCTTAAGAATGGATAAGAAAAGGCAAAGGACAATTTTTTTTTTTTTTTTTTTTTTTAAATCATCACAATTTCAGAGTACTAAAGCCTTAGTGGCACTGATAAAAGAGAAGAAAATTACTCAGGTGCAATTTAGTCAGTTGTGATCTTGGATGTGATCTTTTTTTCAGTCAGAAAACAGTTAATTGTCATGTCAGTCAAAGTTACAGTGTTATTTACGCTTTAAAGCAGTTTGCAGTCCCAACATCTACAGGCATTAAGAGTGGAGCAGCACCAACACATGATGGATGCTACTCTTCCACCTCTAGTTTCTGGCTCAGATCCTCTAAAGTTCTTAAGCTGAGTTCTGGTTCTCATTGACTTTGAAGGCTAATTAACAATATTGAACACATTTCTTGCTCAGCTTGAATATGGAAAAATTTAATCTGAAGCCAATCAAATATTTTTTATCTGACAAATCTGATTATGCAAAACAGTCTTCACCAAGTAGTGTTTTACAAAAAATATCTTATTTATGTGGAATGACCTTGCAGGTAATTTATGACTTGCTACTGAGAAATTCTTTTGCTTTTTCAGACAAGCATTTTTTAGGGAATGTTGTAACCATAAACATCTTGTACAGATAATAACCTTTATATAAAAAGTACACACACACGTGTAATATAATGACCCAAATTTTTTAGAGCAGTTAGTCAGTTTTTCTAGTTGTTGCTACAATGTCTGTGTTTCTCAATTTCAAGCACAGAGTAAAAAACATTGTTTAAACAAATATTTGTTTAAATGAATTATTGAATCTTAAATTGTAAATTAAATTAAAAAGAAATGATTAAAAAAAATTAAATTAATCAAAAGTTTTGACTCAATTAGCATCAGAAGATGAAACGTTTAGAAAGTTTGTCCCAACATTGTTGCAGAAGTTCCCACAAAGCTTTACTTTCACCTTCTGTCCAGTTGATCCAAACCAGCTCCATGGTTTAAATCTGGAGACTGTCCTGCCTCATGTGACGCCACTATCTTCTTTTCTTCTACTGTGATGGCTCATTATCTTCTGGTAGGATGAACCACTGATGGACCAGTCTGTCCTCCTTTCTTGCTTTATCTTCTTTTCTTCACCATTCTCACAGTAAAATACAGCTCTAGTCTCCTTCCTGCTGTACAGTACTGTCCTAATAATACATCAGTGTAGTGACACATTTTGTTCTAATGCTTCTTTGTGCAGACAGAGACTTTGTCAATCATCAAATAACATGAGGACACCTTTAGAAATTTTTCACACAAACTGCATTTAGTTTCATTACTGCTTCAAAGCTACAACTTAACCAAGTCCATAATCTGTGAAAAGGACAAAGAAAAAAACGTAACTGCTTACCTTTTGTGGCATTCAATCAAGGGACTTAATTTTGCTGAATTTCATTAAAAATTGAAAAAGAATGTGTTAGGTGAAGAAACTTCAGTATAAATTCAACAGTATTTTAGTTGTGCAAATCCAATCTTCCCACAAACAAATCTTAGTGAGGTTCTTACATCATGCTCTCTTTCCTTTCCAGTTGTGGATACATTCAGGCAGCGAGTGGGTGGATCCTCAGTTGACATCTCATTCTGAAGCCTTAATGATTAATTCCAACTTTTCCATAAACACAGTTGAATTAGCCTTTGATTTGATCATTGACTAAATCCATGTTGTTTTTTTTCCTGTTAAAGAAACGCTTTAGTTTAATGGTAACTTTTTTGACATTTATCACATAAGAATTTAATATTTTTTGGGGCCGCCAGCCCATGTTTTTTACTCTTATGTAATAATAATAATTGATGCACTTTCTGAAATTGTGGATTGTCAAGAGCGTTACAAGTATAAAACAAACATGCTGAAAAATTCCTTAAGATTGAAGGAATTAAGTAAAGATAAAGTAAATAAAATAAAAACACAAATAAACCTTATCATTACTGCAGGATGTCTGCTGTTGTCCTGCTTTGTTGTGCTGCCTCACGCTTGCTGTGTTTGGCACTGATTCTCATGCTTCAGTTTGACTTGACTTGCCAGTATTTGATTGTTTGTGGCTTACTCCACCCAATAAAACTGAACAGAACTGGCCTGAATTTTTCCACTAGTCTGCTGTTGTCTGTCAAGTTACATCCCGAGTATGGTAGATAGTTTCTAAATTTGCTTAAATTTATTTGAATTGATTTCATTTGTGCTCAGTCATGTACTTGTGTGCTCAGTCAACGATGGCTGATTGACTGCACTTAAAACCTGGAGCTTTGTGTGCTCTGTGCTTAGCAACAACAAAACATTTATTATTTTTCACCATTCTCCACATGTTTACTCCTTTTCATCATTTTTATGTCTGGAGTCAGATGCTGAGATGCCTGACAGTGTTAAAAGACCCTATTATGGTTTTCACAGGGAAGCTGTGGCTCAGGAGGCACAGCCGGTTGTCCGCTCATTGGAAAATTCAATCTTTGGCTCCTCAGGCAAAATGCACTGTCTGTGTATGAGTGTGTGTGTGATAGAGATGTGCTTTAATGTGTCTCATACTGTAAAGCACTTAAAATGGTTGTTAGGACAAGAAAAATCCTATATAAATGAAGTCCATTTATCATTCATCTGGCTGACTGAGAAATTGGTCTCATGATGTACTTATTCTATTTTCCAGGCAAACCACTCAGAGGTCATATAAGAATGCCAGTCAGAGCCCTTATTTCTATACATCTCTTTTCTTTTTTGGCTATTACAACAGAAGTTTTTCTTTGAAAAACACAAACTATCAAGAGTCAACCTGCAGGCTTCTGAGTCACACAGAGGACATAAATTCACAGTTCACCCTCCACACAAACTGTAACTGGATATACACTAACTTTTTTTTTTTAATTAGAGGGCCACATGATGTGTGATGGTACTTGATGATAAAATGATGTCATTGTTCACAGTTCACCTGGAGCTATGGTCGAGGCTGTGAGAACTTTCCATGTGATGCATCGGCAGCATAGAAAGGCTTTCAGCCTCAGCAAGAGTGTGTGTGTGGTCAGAGGATGTCTGATGAGAGATTTAAATCACTTGAAAGAGATTGAATCAAAAGATTTTAGCACAGTGGGAATTAATTGATTGATTGAAAGTAGACATCTTTTAAGATGGAAAGGGTCGTCTGTGCTGTCTCGACTGCAGGAGAAGTTCGATTTGTTGTTTTATCAATGCTATAATGACCACATGAAATTATTTCTCAGTCTATTTATTAGAATGCAAACAGAAAATACAGGAATTGTGTCTGCAGTATTAAAAAAACAGAGAAAAATCAGAAAAAACAGCTTCTATAGGCTAAAGTGGTGAGTATTCAGTGTGACCTCCCATTACATTTGAGAGTAGCAGGATCCTGGCTCTTAAACCTAATTAACCCTAATTGTATGTATGACTTTAACTCATTGGAAGCTGCTAATATGTATAAGACCAACTTTCAATCACATCATTCAAAATGAGAAACATCACAGAATTTGACAGATATAAAATCATACTTTTGCATCAGCAAGGCCACTCTCAAAGGGAAATCAGCAAAAAAACTGGAGACTCAAGATGTGGTATTCAAGCTGTTATGAAGAAATTTGAAGAATTGGGAGAGGTCAAGGACAAAAAAGGACTGGAAGGCTGAGAAAAATTTCAAAATCTGATGAGAAGTTCCTCAGAGTTTCTTCTTTGAAAGACTGGAAGAGGTCCAGCAAGGATCTGGTTCAGCATCTGGCAGCTTCATCAGGATGAAGCCAAGTTGACTCAACCTGAAGAAGCTCGATCAGGAATGGTCTTTGTGGAAGACAGCAGCCAAGAAGCCACTTTTTCAGAAGGGGAACAGGGTGAAAAGGCTAAGATATGCTAAAGCTCACAAATATTGGAATGAAGATCAGTGGAAAGGAGTATTATGAAGTGAAGAATCCAAGTTTGAAAATTTTGGGTCCAATCGACGCCAATATGTGAGAAGAAGATTTGAGAGATGGAAGAATGAGTCTGTGGCCTCCAGTGGAACATGGTGGAGGGTCGGTCCTGGTTTGTCCCGGGCTGCATTTCTGCCAGTGGTGTTGGCGATATTGTCCGAACTGACGGGATCATGAATGTTGAAAAGTACAGGCAGGTTTTAATTCATCATGCAATTCCTTCTGGAAAGAGTCTGATGGTTTTATTTTTCAGCATGATAACGATCCCAAGCTCACTGCTAAAGCAGTGAAATCATATTTGGAGAAAAAACAGCTAATAAAACACAGACAGTCAAAAACAGCCTAAATAAAGAAGAACTCTGGGAAGTGCTGAAAGAAGCTTGGTATAATATACCAGAAGATGACTTCAGAAAGCCTCAGGACAGTCTCCCCAAAATGTGCTTGGTGCCAAGGGGGTCACACCAAATATTGACTTTTACCTGTAGAAGCCATTTTGTTTGTTGTTTTTTTTTTTTTAATTTTGTGTATATATTTCCTAAGACTTTTGCACAGCACTGTATACCACAATATTGTTCATTTTAACGCTAATATATTCTTATATGACAGAAGACAACACTCTGCTCTATAAGCCCTAAACAACAGTTGCAGCACTGTACTCGGATGGAAAACACCAAATGAATTGTTCCACTTATAGTTTCTCTGGGTCAGCAACACCACATAATGTCACAAGTTTTGACAATTCATGTTTGATTACCATGCTTTGTTCAGATGAGCACATTTTACTTCAAGTTACAAACACGAGTTCCTTGTTGATGACTATAATATTTACAGCAGAACTTGACTGAAATAACCTCTCACATGTTACAGTTGCTGTAAGCAGCAGGTCTGCAGCATTAAGGAGACAAGAAATGTGAAAATGCATTTAAGGATGGGGTCTTTTTTTTTTTTTTAATGAACTCAGCCATATGTGAATTTGAATAAGGTTTTATTTGCTGTATTGACTCATGTTCATGTTTTCTGTGTAAGCGATTTGGGACCTATTTGGCAGCTCTGTGCAAAAATGCATTCCAACACTGAGAAACACTAATATGAAGCCTCAGCAGTTCAAGCAACTGAAGTGGACATCTCCCAAAATGAGTGTCTTTTTTTAGTACTAAATTCTCTTACTGTGCCTTTGCTGTGGCCCAGGAAGAAAACACTGTCAACTGAGACACAAAGGGGGAACATTGTTCTCAGTTTGGAAGATAGCCACTAGATTTGGTCTGGTTCAAACAGTTAAATCTTAAATCTTCATATTAACCCAGTTTCAAACAGAGGTCTGTGGGTGTCATTCTCCATCACTCTGAGTCGCTTTAGGTCGGGGACTCTGCAGTAACATAGGCAGTTATAGCGGCCAACAGCCTCCTCAGTGTTCAACCTGAACCCACCCTTAAATATTGTTTCACTTCTGGATTTGGTTCTGAACAGGATGCAGATGTAGTAAGTTTTCAAAATGAAGAGCTTTTTTTGAAGGTCGTGTGGAGAGAAAGGGTTCTGTAGGTAAGAACCGACTAAGAAGGGGTGACATTGTTAACGCATCTGGGAGGATCTGTTGAAGCTGCTGCTGAATTGATGAATTCGTGAATGTGACAGAAAACATCGTAGCTTTAATTCCTATAAACATAGCAGAGGTAAAAGATGAAAATGGGACAGGGCCGCAGCCCAGCTGACGTTTCCGTGAGAGGAGGAGTCGCCTCAAGCCTTTCAGGACCCAGCATCTCTCTGAAAAACGCTCAAGCAAGTCACAGTCTGCAATCCCCGAGATACCAAAGACACTTTGTTGACTGTCCGTGTTGGGCAGCACGGACTGAACTGATCCAAGGAGTTTTGCGGATGGGTGGGTCGGGCGCACCGTGAGAGTGAAAAAACAAACAAACAAACAAAAAACTGTTGTCAATTGTGAGCGCAACGCTTTGGTGGGGACAAATATTTTATGGATATCTGTGCTGGAGGAGTGTCATTCATAGAAAAGGAGACTTCACGCGGAAAAAAACGCGCCAGCCTGTCCGGATCGTAGCGGTGCGTAAAGAGACTCTTCACTCCAGCAGCCAAGTCGCTTACTTCAATGGCCGAGACAAACACGAATGACTCTTTATTAAACTGCGCTTTGTGGACATTTAACAGCCAACGTGCCGGCGGGTTCAACAACTGAACAGCTGCTGGGTCAGATCGCTGTATCTTTCAGCAGCTGGCTGTAGGGCAACGTGTGGCGCAGCAGCTGATGCCGGAGCATCATCCAAACCACAGAGAAAACTGATGAAACGTCTTTACCCTGGTTGACACTGAGCTGCAGTCAGATCCACCGGGATAGCCTGAGAACACACAGCCAACACACAGACGTCAGATATGGAAACGGCCAACAGGTCCCTTCATAACCCCTCTTTCCTCCACGTGGAGTTGAGTCCGGTGAATTACTTTATGGAGGAGAACGAGACGAACTCTACCGGCGGTGAGCGACACTCGTTGGACTGCGTGCAGATCCGCATCCCACAGGAGCTTTTCCTGGCTCTGGGGCTTATCAGCCTGGTGGAGAACATCCTGGTGATTCTGGCCATCATGAAGAACCGCAACCTCCACTCGCCCATGTACTACTTCATCTGCTGCCTGGCTGTGTCCGACATGCTCGTCAGTGTCAGCAACGTGGTGGAGACCATGCTCATGCTTCTCAACGAACACGGGCTGCTGGACCTGCAACCGGGCATGCTGCGCCACCTGGACAACGTCATCGACGTGATGATCTGCAGCTCGGTGGTGTCCTCCCTCACCTTCCTGTGCACCATCGCCGCGGATCGCTACATCACCATCTTTTACGCGCTCCGTTATCACAGCATCATGACCACACAGCGCGCCATCACCATCATCGTGGCCGTGTGGCTGGCCAGCATCACCTCGAGCATCCTCTTCATCGTGTACCACACCGACAACGCAGTCATCGTGTGCCTCGTGACCTTTTTCTGCACCACGCTGGTGTTTAACGCCGTGTTGTATCTGCACATGTTCCTCCTGGCGCACGTGCATTCCCGGCGCATCACGGCTTTCCACAAAAGCAGGCGCCAATCCACGAGCATGAAGGGGGCGATTACCCTCACCATCCTGCTTGGGGTCTTCATTTTATGCTGGGGCCCATTCTTCCTCCACCTTATCCTCATCCTCACCTGCCCCACCAGCCCCTTCTGCAACTGTTTCTTCCGAAACTTCAACCTCTTCCTCATCCTCATCATCTGTAACTCGCTCATCGACCCTCTCATCTACGCCTACAGGAGCCAGGAGCTGCGTAAAACCCTGCAGGAGTTGGTCATGTGTTCTTGGTGCTTCGGCGGGTGACACTGAAGAAGAAAACGAGGGGGAAAATCGGGTCACGAACAATGCCGGTCATCTCTTCTTCCTCCTCAGGGGCGCCTTCAGGGATTATGGGCTACATGAAAAGATATCGCATTGGGCCCCACCACCACAGGCCATGAAAACACAACACATTTTGTACGGAATTCACTGTTTGATGCAGAACCGACACCCTCCACAAGAAATGCGTTAAAGGCCACTTTTTACAGTTTAGATGGAATTTTAATGGTGAAACTACTCAACGGAAATTTTCCCTACGAATATTATTCAATTCAATTACAACAAATTAATACTATACATCCTAGAAAATAAGAAGCTGTAAAATGGAAATGTAAGGGCCAGATCGCTCCATATAATGATTATTATGTGGACAAATAATTACAGTGTTTGAATTCCTATCATTAAAGGATTTGATTTAATCTTTTTTCAAAATCATTAAAAGCAAAAAATCCATGGACCAACCCATTTCATCAGAACATTATTAATACATTGTAAATAAAATATTCTTATGTTGATAATTAATTTGGGGGGGGACTAATGTTGTAATCAACTTTTAAAGACACTACGGCCACACCCACCGACCTCAGTGCCCATGTTCTTCCTGAAAGCACATTGTGTCCAAAGCTAAAGTGACTTGTGCATGTTTGTGGATGCCAATGGTTGATGTCTGTGCCTGACACTGTACATAACAGACTTCTGATTAAGAGATTTATTTCTGATTAAGACTTCTGTCAGGTACATATCATAGTGGATTAACTGATTATTCACACACATGGCTTCAGTTTTATTTGCATGTTTATTTATCATTGGATTGTGCCAGTCTTGGCTCAGGTTCATGGACATCTTTCAACATTTAATCATTTGATCTGGTAATGACTCAACTATGAGGGGTATTTATTTTCAAGACTCTCTTAGTTAGGAGAGTCAGTAGGTCACTGGACCCCCTCCCTCGTAAATCAAGTTGAGTTTTCTTATATATAAAATGCCTTTTTTCAAAAGCTATTGAGAAGTCGAGAGAAGAAACAAAAATCTTGCACTGGAAATATGTTAAATCTCAGAGCTGAATGTCATCTTTCATTGGTTTAAATTGGGTTATTTCCATTTTAAATTGACCCTAACAAACTTCCTACATCAGAAGAAAAGTTGAAGAAAAGATTTATTTCTTAGGGAGTTTATGGTTAAGTCAACTAAAATGTTTTAATACAGCTTTAACATGCAAGGTTTAAAGATAATGTGATGTGTTATAGAAATGTAGAACTTTTTCTTCACCTTATGTCCATTTCCTACTTCAAAAATAACATCATCATCATTTGAAAAACAGAAGCTTAAACTGTAATAATGATTAATGCTGCAATAACTGCTGCTAAAACACAATTTATTTAATTTAGGAATAAAGTGACAAAGCTGGTGAAATGAAGTGGGAAATCGATGAAATATGAAAGGAAAGCTTTGTAGTTAGCCTTAAATGGTGTGATGCAACTTTAAAAAAAAAAAAAAAAAGGCTTAATGCAGTCTGCTCAGTGGCATGTGGGAATTAGGCTATTCCTCTAAAAATAAATGTCTGGTTGATGGGGGGGGCTCAAAATCACATGATGGTTTTGTATGATGATAGGCCTGAGGCCCAGGGCGTAAGAAGGTTTATGAAAGAAGCCATATCAAAGTTATATTTCTGGACGTTTATGTGGTTCTCTGAAATGTGTAAAGAGGGAGAGTTTGTTCAAGCCTGATTACATGTATCTCTGGGTCAAGACATTGGACTGATTCCTGTGGAGAAGTTTTTGTTAGATATACTGTAGTTTATTAAAAAAAAACAAAAAACACTGGTATTAAACGTATTTATGTTTTTGTCTGTTGCTGGAGACAACCTACAATTTATTAACAATTTCAATAGGCCGTATTATACTATAATCAGTGTGAAATTGAAATGTGTGATGGGATGTATGTAGGAAATTGAGAATTTTGTGATTTTTTTTTTTTATTTCTTTAGTCATCCTATGATAAGTTATATTTTTATTGATCCTAGGGATTTGTTGTAAATAGGACCAACATTTTAGACTCAAATTGACTGTTTTTACTTTAGAAAAACTGGAATGCCATCATATATCTGCATTTGAGCCATTGAGTTTATTGTTTTTTTTTAATCCATCCATCCATCCATCCATCCATCCATCCATCCATCCATCCATCCATCCATCCATCCATCCATCCATCCATCCATCCATCCATCCAATTCCAGTTGCAACAAATATAAATCTTCATCCGGTCCCCAAAGAATTGTAAACCTTTATTGTTTTAAATGATTCCAAAAATGTCCCATATTCAATTTAATTCAGCCACATCTGCATCTTTGAGAATAATTAAATAAAATTTCATCTTGCAGTTTTAACATATTAAAACTGAAATAGCTAAAATTCACTATTTTATTATTACAATTTTCTGGATATGTTCTCATTAATAACATGCAGTATTAACATGACAAATATTAATTGCAAATTATTGATAAATATATTACATAATTGAAGAAGACATAAACAAGTCATGGGAATGCCACTTGACAGTAATTATTGCTAATTAGCCAAAAGCATGACCAAAAGTGTGTATAAATTGCAGCCAGCATCGTGTTTACAGTTATGACTTCTTTCTTCAGTTGGTTTCACAAAGCAGCTCTGTTCACAGCAAAGACAAACCTCGACATCTGCCATCCAAACAACAAACACACTCAAGCTATAATGATCCAGGGGTTTTCATGGCCAGAAACCAAGGCTCTGACCCTCAAGGAAGGACACAAATAGAGTATCCAGACAAACTAAGATTTACTGTGATTCAACAACCAAAAAATTCTTGAGGCTTAAATGTGGCCAGTCAAATAATTAAAAAATACTTAATACTGAAATTAAAGAATACAATGAAATAAGCCAAATGGCAGTGGCGGTTTTTGTCATGCCCATTAACTTGTGACCATGAAAAAACCTTACAAGTTTATCAATTCATTACTGTTTAATAGTCTCATTCGAGAGATGACAACTGGTGTTCATAAGAGTAGCTCACATTGTGTATAGGCCTGTTATCCTCTTTATTAGTTATTTTTTCCTCCTTTTTTATTATTACTCAAGACAGGAGAAATTATGTGAAAGCCATTTTTACTGCAGAGGTCCAGTTGCTGTGTTTTCATGTTCATGTTGTGTGTGGGTAAAAGAAGGATGCTCACTTAAAAGACTGCAGGCAATGCAAGTTTTTAAGAAAATGCTTTGCTGCAAAAACTTACAATGCAACCACCAACAGAAACCTGGTACATGTAGCAAGTAGCTGTTAATGCTTTAAAGGCAAAATAACTCACATTTTTTCAGTTTTTCTTAACACTTCTGACAAATAGCCGACAACTTCAACTTTAACATTTTCAAAAGTTACTAATTATTGAATAAAGGGTGTCCCAGCTGGGATATTTGGTCTCTTTGTCTATTTTGTTGTGTTGTGTGCATTTGTCATGTATGTGTTGTCAAATTGATTATGGTGTTGATGAATTTGCTTGTGTTTTGTCCATTTGCTTTTATTTTCTTAAGTTGTAGTGTGTTGAACTCTCCCGGCCACTGTATACAAGGGATACAAAATTATATTTGTGATGTGTCTGAAGTGGGTCACATGCTTCTGTCAAACAGCATTCACATCACTAAACAGAAGATCTCTTTATTCATGAGAGAGCAGCGCCCTTTACACAGCATCTCTCCTGAGCAAAGGCATTTTTGTTCATTAAACATGGAGAAATTGATTATCTGGTTCATGTCAGGCTGCACTGTACACTGTAACTGCATAAAAAAATATCTTTTTATTCATTTCATGATATGGTGGCGCACAGAAACTGATCAGACCAACCAGTTCACTAGACCAGGATGATGAGTGATATATAAAACAGGGTTAAAAAGCAGTAAACCATACGAGTAGAGTCTGATAAGGCTGCTCCCATTAATCTTGTTTAAGTTTGTTTGCAGGTAACAAGTTACCACCAACTTCTTACTACACTCCAATATCCAGGAACTGCCAATCTGTGAATAGTTTGTATTTTTAAAATTAGAATGAAAGCATGAAATCAACCATAGCTTCAAAACCTGTTTTTAAATAGTCCTCTTGTGTGATAGTAAAAGGGAACAGCTTGGTATGAAGTTTCCATCCTTTATCAGTCTGATTCAGTCAGCGATTACTATGATCATGGGTCGTGGAGAGTGTCTTCAGAGGAAAAGGGTGAAAAGTCCAAACTTGACATGATGCCAACACTTTGAAGGTGATGCTTTTTCATCTCTCAGGTGACACTAAAACAATCCAACGTGGATCCAGTTTCAAAGTAAAAGTATGAATTATTACTTACGTGTATATAATTTGGGTTAACACGCAACCTTAAGACAAAAAAAAAACAGAATAATCGCGCCTTTATTGAGCACAGAAAACATATCAAACGCAGTAATGAATTCCTCTTAATTTTTACTATGAAATTTTGCAATCCCACTGCACGGTTGTTATGACAGGGTTTTATTTTGAAAGTGCCAACCGGATATAGATGTTTCGACGCTGTGTGGTGACTTGACACTTTTCTTCCTTGTGATGTTGCCGATGACAGAGACAAAACAACACGGGGAAACCGCTTGTAATTGAACACACGCTTCGGCCATAAAATACATTTTACAAGGGTCCTTTCCCTCATGAAAAATAAGGTCAACAACGGGGTAAGTTTCCAGCAAAACCCGCCGATTAACGTCATTGCAATCGGCCTCAAACCAACACACGATTGGTTTGTTTTTAAGGCTAGTTAGCTAGCTAGCGTTAGCTGTCCGTTGACGTGTGTATTTATGCTGATATTGTTTTATATTGTTTTTCTGTAGCTGAAGGGGCTGCTGTTGATTTTATCCCAAACCGTACAGGTTCAGCAATGATACTCAAAACATTATAAGGTTACTAGAGGAGGCAAAGGCAACCGAGGCTGGTTATAGTCGCTGAGGCTTCAGAGCTACAACCTGTGTTTATAACGTTCATGTGGTTTTGTTTGTCATCAATTGACCCCATGTGCTCAGCGTGTCGATCATTTGTGTGATAAACCATCCATTTAAATGGTTTCTCGATCTTTGTTTAGCGCTAACTTACGGTTAACAGCTTGTTGTTAGCAGCCTGTTCAGTGACAGTGTTGCAGCATAGTGGAGATGTAGTTTTACATTTCAAAATCCACAGTGCATTCAGACAGTATTCAGTTTCCTTCCCTTTCTTCTCATTTTGTTGTGTTGCAGCCTTATGCTAAAAGCGTTCAAATTCATTTTCCCCTCATCCGTCTACACTGATCCAGGGTTTTTTCATGGCCTGAAACTAAGGCTCTGACCCTCAAGGAAGGACACAAATAGACAAACTAAGATGCTTCATTTAATACCTCATAATGGCAAAGAGTTTTAGACATCTCTGCCAATTCATCAAAAAGGGTCTCGTATTTCTCTCCATCACATTAGAGATGTCTCCACATCTTGATCGGTCCACTTGTGGAAGATCCAGTTGATTGAACATGGTGGTGAAAGACACACAGCAGTCGGTGTAACATCTCACACCTGAAACCAAGCTGTTAGGTCGAAGACACCAGTCACTTTGCCTGAGCGCCAGAAAAATCTGTGTGGAGATGGGAGAAACTTTCAGAAGGAAGGATGCCTCTCCTCAGTGAAAGACACATGAAACTCTGCTTGGAGTTCACACAAAAGGGGCAGGGGCAGGGATACTGGTTAGATGGAAAGTTGAATGGAGCTATGCTTATTGAAAACCTGGTCCAGAGGGTACATGAACTCAAATTGGGCTGTTGGACAGGACAATGAAAAATGAATGTAAACAATTTTAGTATTAGGCTTGCCTGGAAACCAGATAAATCAGCAAACTCATGTTTGTTTGCTCTTGCAGGTATGAATGAATTCTGGACGCACTGTGTGTCGAGGCTCTCTTTTATCATTTAATCCTCTCAGGCCTTTTGCAGACCACTTGCCACTGACTTGCCCATGTTTTGATACTGCTTTTTTTTTTCATAAGGGCTGTGCACCAGTATCTAACCCTCTGGACATGGGAACATTTTCTAGCAATAAAAACAGAGGTGGCAGTAAGAATTGCATGGGCACTCCACCAAGTTTTCACATCAAAATCAATTTACTGGTCAAAAGGAGTGATACACAGTCTGTAAAAACAGTTGTAATGTCTGTATAATCTCTGGCTCTGGAGTAGTTTTATAAGAAATATACCCTGAAGATGTCATTTGTGATTCCTTTGAAAGTGAAGCTTTTAACTTAAAGGCTGTGTCATAACACAGTGGTTGCATTTAGGAAGTGAAAGATCCAGTGTTACTCAAGCTTGACCTAGTAGCCACTAAAAGGAAGGGTATTGTAACTTCTGATGCACAAAATTTTAACCACTTTTGACTGTCTCATCAAGTTCTTCAACATTCAAGTACTAAACCTAAATTGCTCCAATGCTGATTTTGAGCATACTGATATTAATCAGGTGAAAGTCTTTCCAGCTCTTAACAGGGGTGGAAGCACCACAATGAACATTAAGAGCCTCTCAGCCAACTTTAAGATAAGAGACTGCTTCCCTTTGAATATGTATTTTGTACATTTACTTTAGGACACATTTATTTCTTTGGTCCGCTGAGTGGGTTTTTATTGTCCTTGTACAGCTCCCGGATCGCTAAAGAGCAGTGCCGTTTAACTGGGAATGCACTGCCACAGTAGCCTTGATGCTCGATCCTTCCTCCTACTTCAACTTATGAACACATTGTGACTGTAATGTATTTTGTCTTCTTTAGATGTAGCCAATGAAATGGAGTATGATGAGAGACTTGCACTGTTCCGCCAAACCCGCCTCAATCCCTTTGATCGGGGAGAGGAAGAAGATGGTCCCCAGGGAGGCAAGACGCCCCCACAGCACGGTAAAGTCTCGAAAGTTCTTCACAGGCAGTTCAACAGCACATGCTACATTTATATATTCAAAAAAAAAAAAAAAAAATTCAGACACAAGGAAGAAAAAGCTGGTTTTTGAGAAGAGATTAATTTGGAATTTTATTAGACATTTTTGCATAAAAATAACAAATGTTCCATGTCTGTGCTGAGCAGGATAAACTGCTCAGCTCATTTTCAGGTGTTTGCTGTATGAACATCAGGATAAAGAGGAAATATTTTATTGATCTATGGGTGGAAAAGGTGATTTAGTAAACTTCACCTCCACCTCACAAAAACACTGGGTTGTTGTGTGAGAAACTCTAAGCTTATAGAAAAGGAAGTTGGAAATCCTGTTGCTAAGGGGGTGAGGAAATGAAAAGCATAAGTGTAAGCAGTACTATACTCGCATTTCCTGTATCTTAGGATTTAGGAATTAAAGCTTTAAACCTTTTGTTTGATTATAATCATTCTGAGAGGCAAGCCTGACACAACTGAGCTGATTTCACTGGTGTCATCTGTGTTTTTCTGGCCTCCGTCTTTCTGGCACCCAGCAGCTCAATTCACTCAGCATGTTTTCTTCTGAGGTGTATGCAGGTAACAACAGCATTTGCTCGGATTTTGTCAGGAAGGTGGAGCGTAGGTTTGTGATTAATGTGGTTTATAATGTATCATTTGAAATGTATCATGATAAATCTATGGTTTGTTTGACTCATTTTTTGACTCCTCACTTAAATTTTGCTTGATTTTTTTAGTTTCCAAATTAAAACGTCAAGTGATCATACTCAATTTCAGGATGCACTGTTGAGACCTAGTAGGTATATTTGGGCGACCTACCCAGGTAGATTAAGATCAACCTGAGCAGATCACTTTTTCAAACAAACTAACTTTTGTAACCTTTGTCAATAACTTGTCTGAGTTGTGTGCACTTCAGTAACGTGAGTGAGGACTTGAAGCTTCTGTGCAAAGCTGCCTAGCTAGCATCTATTGAGGCTTTTAGCCAAAATCAGCAAACTATAGCCACCACCTATAGTCTGTGTGTGAAATGTAATGTAACTACAGAAAACAAAGCTGGATTTCATTCTACTCCTCGAGTGTCTGTATGCACATGGGACTGGCACAGTACCAATCACCTCTCTACCTGTGGGGAAACACAGTAGCAGCAGTATATGTAGCATATCATTGCTTCAAAGTTCATTCAGCTTGGTGAGCAGCCTTTGAGTCACACTGAAGGAGTGGTTACACATTACCAGAACTCATAAGACAATTTTATGGTTTTGTCCTTCTTAAACACCTCTGGAGTGTTGAGTTTCAGGTGCAGAAGTTGTCTTCAGTGGCCACAGTCATGAGTGAAAAGTGCACTTACAAGACCTGAGTGTGAATGCTTACAGGAAGAACAGTGCCTTATGCCACGTTGCCCTCCTTTTTTTTTTGTTTTTAGAGACAAGACCGGAGCTGTTCTCTGGGAACAGGACCCACAGTTCAGATCGGACAATGGACCTTGGTCTAGCTGAGGACCACTTCTCAAGACCTGTGGTAAATAAAGAAAAACATGTTATACATACATAACCCTTTTTTCTGTATATCCAGACGTGCTTTACTCTTTTTCATCTGTTACAGGGTTCTTTTGTGGCATCTGACATAGAACAGCTGAAACTGGCCATAGAAGAGTGTAAGAAGCTAATCCTGGAGCTGCCAGAGCACTCGGAGAGACAGAAGGACACTGTGGTCAAACTTATACACCTTCGTCTCAAACTTCAGGAACTTAAGGTTGGGAGTGAGGATGGAGAAGTGGATAACATGATGAGATGTTTTGTGCTGGCTCAGTTAGGAAGATGTTCTTAATTCTTCACTTGCATGTTTTTGAGTTTGTGGAATGCACAGCTGTGCACGTGTATGCTATGTTTATGTAAAGCATGGCTTTTTAGTGAATTTCTGGAGAGGAATTGCCTAAAAGCAATGCTGCATAGAAGTAAATTTGCAACATCTAGAATTTGGGGGTGTAGAATACTTTAACGGGTGCAGCTTTTAGTGTTTAGTTTTTAGTTTCAATGTTAGAGTTAATTGGGGAGATTATAAGAAATCTCTCTGGGCTCATAGTACTATGAGGTGATTACTGTGTGAAGTCTTAATTTTCCAGTTTATCACTTTTGACCTTGTAGCCAGTCCCCTGTATGAGATAAATGAGCGAAAACATTGCAGACATTCTTGTGGAATGATAAGTTGATAAACAAGTTCAGGGAGGTCAACAGCTTCTGCAAAAACTCATCAACTGCACAGTCTGTTTCTCAAGATTTTATTTAAATGACAGAAAGTAAGTTAGTTTATTATTTGAATGCATTTTATAGATAAAATGTTTTTTTCTGTGTCATTTTGAAGCTGTGTTCCTGATCTCCAGACCTAGCCTTAATGTTGTTGAGACCCAACACTTCTCTGCCTTTGTAAAACTGTCTAGGTGGCATGCTGCTAAAGTGCTAAGTTGAAAACTTAGCACATGATGCACAAAAGGAACTTTTTCATGAATTAAACTGCCCACATTAGAGGATGTAACGAACCGTACATTAATAAAAAGAATTCCAACTGTTTTTAACATCTACATATTTTTCAGAGTTTTTGCTGTGTCATTTTGAACCATATCATGTGAAGCAGCTGAATCTCATGTCCAATGTTGTAAACTGTGGAATTTTCCCAGAGCATTTTATGTTATACAATAACACAGCTGTATGTTAAATTCCCATGTGTTTTAAGTCGTACGGAATAGTTTTGTCAAGGGAAGAGAAATTTGCCTTTGATACTTTAGATAGTAGAACAGATGGAAAATAAAAATATGTAAAACAAATGAATAAATGAAAACTACAGGTGCTTCATATATCTATTTCAATTTTATTCTCCTGAATTTGTATCATGCATGTAGGCGGTGTCAGTGTTTTAATGTACATAGATGCACATGCTATATTGCAGTATTACATGTCTTTATTAACCACACATGAACTGTTCCTTCTGCTACTACTACCACTACACTTGGTGATTTTGTTTTTGCCCTTGAAAGGACCCTGAGGAGGATGAGCCCAATCTGAGGATCCTGCTGGAGCACCGTTTCTCTAAAGAAAAGAGCAAGAGCGTGAAACAGACCTGTGACAAGTGTAGCACTATCATTTGGGGCCTTATCCAGACATGGTATACATGCACAGGTGAGACACTCTATCCAAATTATCTGTCTATCCAATCTTACAATTTTATCACAAATAGCCAAAAAATGTATTGGATAGACAGATTGATTTTTTGGCTATTTGTGATAAAATTTTAAGTAATCCCATAAATCAGTGCAACACAATGATTTGCATGACCTGACTTTATGTGCTCCAAAAGCTGTGACACTCGCACTTTGTCACTTCATTAGGTTATCTTACCTGGTATCTCGAAAGTTTTTCCTCACCTACAACATTAATTGTTACAGTATAGTCCCTTACTGTTCCAACCAGTCAGACTGAGAACTGGACTTATTAAACAATGAGATTACTGTCTAGAACAGTGTTCTCACTGTGTTTCCTTATTGTCATTTCTTTGTACACCTCCCTGGTTCTTGAACGCCCTCATTCATATCAAACCCAGAAAACAGTTCATGTGCTCATGTTGCTACGCTAAAAGTGTCATATCCTGTGATTATCCTTTTCTTCTTATAGGTTGTTATTACCGTTGCCATAGTAAATGTATGAATCTGATCACTAAGCCCTGTGTGAGGTCAAAGGTCAGCCACCAGTCAGAGTATGAGCTCAGCATTTGCCCTGAGATAGGACTAGACCGGCAAGACTACCGTTGTGCAGAATGTCGCACACCTATTTCCCTGAGTGAGTATGAATAGACTGTGTTGGTTCCATGTTTGGCAGGTTGAAATGAATACAGAAGATCTGAAAACAAAATGTAGACTAATTTGAACTGGTCAGTGTTTGCCTCATAGACATATGCACATATATTCTACATATTAAGTAGATCAAGCTTTCTTTTGTTTAATAGTTTGGCTGTACTGTGCAATATTTATTTGGTAGGGGGCGTACCAACTGAGGCCAGACAGTGTGACTACACGGGCCAATATTACTGCAGCACATGCCACTGGAATGATACGGCCATTGTCCCAGCCCGTGTCATCCACAACTGGGAGTTTGAACCACGGAAGGTATCCACCATCTACAGCAACATACACTCAACATGTAAAACCATTTCTTCACCTTTTACATATGAATCTTTGAGACCTCTTGTCAAGTTAAACCCCTTGTGAGTAAAAGTCTTAAAGCAGGATTTTATATCATTTCAGGAGACTGCTGTTGTGCTGTATGCTGGAGACTTTAAATCTGCCGCTGTGGTTCTATACTGTATTGCTCAATGATAGAACTACATACAATTATATTACAATACTAAAACTAGGACACACTCCACTAATATCACATGTCATGGTGAATCTACTAGTCATGAAAAGTGTGACACAGAAACCACGTTTCCTTGGCAAATTAAAAAAAAAATGACATTCTTCTAATGACTCAAGGGCAGTCAGCTAAATGTTGTTGAAACATCATTATACATTTAATTAAATTAGATTTTTAATAGAAATTCCTGCTTATGAAAGCCAGTCAGCATCTGACCTACTTTAGCCCATGTCAGGAGGAGGGTGGCGAATGCCGATCAGATGATGAGCATGGACCATCTAGGCTGTCAGCTAAATCATGTTGAAGCCACGTCACTGTTGTTATGAAAGGTGCATTCGTGTGTTCTTGTGGATGTTTTCAGCCAGTCTGTGGTCTGACAGTGTGTCTCCTTTTCAGGTTTGTCGCTCGTCATTGCGCTACCTGGGACTGATGATGTCACGACCTGTTCTGAAACTGAAAGAAATCAACCCACTGCTGTTCAACTTTGTGGAGGAACTGGTTGAGATCAGGGTGGGTAGATTCATTCTTTTTGGAGGCACTGGTAAAGACCCAGCAAGTAATTGTAAAGTAATAATTGTAAGTAAAGATTTTCTCAGGCTGTAAACTTTGTCACTATGCTCTGTACCAGGCACAGTTACGATGAAAATCAAACTTTTATATCAAATACTGTTAGCTCATGCAGTGAAATAGGAAATCAACTGTCTGCATCAGGTCAGACTGACAAGAATGTGTGTGTTAAAATGTTTTCCTCTACAGAAACTTCGTCAAGATATTCTGTTGATGAAACCCTATTTTATTACCTGCAAAGAAGCAATGGAGGCTCGGCTACTATTACAGGTCGGCATCTTTTTACAATATCTATTAACCATAATTTAGGACTTGTGCAATTAAAGTGCCATCTACAGGGACACATGTAAACCATAAGTAATATTTAGTTAGAACAGCACCACCAAGTGGTGGAAGTGGAGAGCGCATGCTGAAATGAGAAAAGTTGCTGGCAGTGTATGAGATCAGTCAGTCAACACTAATAAACTTCACTTGACTATTCTTACTTAAAGATCTTTAAAATCCTCTTAATGTGTACATTAGCATTTATTTGGAAGAGTCTTCCGATTGATATAAAATGGTAAAATCTGTTCACAAAAGACTTAAATATAATGTTTTAATGTTTTAATCATAACTATTGGAGTGTTTGTTGGCTACTGCAGTAAGACTTCATGAAAAACTGTTAAACACGGATTCGCTCTTGAAGGTTAGGTCTCATGAAGTGCTAGTTGCTTGCATATATTTTGCAGTATTTCTATCAACAGTTTTCCACTGTGTTTGTGTCCAGCTACAAGACCGGCAGCACTTTGTGGAGAATGATGACATGTACTCACTCCAGGATTTGATTGACATCTCCAGTGGTAGACTCAGCTGTTCCCTTACAGAGATCCACACTACATTTGCTAAACACATCAAACTAGACTGTGAGGTAAACTCATACTTAAAGCACTGATGGCACTGCTGACTTCTTATTAGAGATTTATAAAGTATCATTGGCTGAGGTTGTAAAGATTGTGCATCTTTCCCAAAACTCTGACTTTTTGTCCCATTTTGTGTTTTGTGTGTCTGTGTGCATGTGTAGCGCTGTCAGGCCAAAGGGTTTGTGTGTGAGCTGTGTAAGGAGGGGGACATCCTGTTCCCTTTTGACAGTCACACCTCAGTCTGCCACGACTGCTCTGCTGTCTTCCACAGGTTAGTCACCAACCAGTCAGTTACGTGATTGTTGACCATTAAAAATGAAGAAAAATAGCTTGCAAAGAGTCACCCCAAAGACATGGAGCTACTGGGCTAGTCTACTACATCAGTTAACATACTTTTTAAACTGCATGCAGAGAGATGAGAAAGTCAGTGGTTAGTTTATCTCACTCAGCTAAAAGCAGGTTAGTTTAATTACTCAAACACTGAACTATTACCAAAAAGAATAAACAACGCATACAACCCAAATAGACACATTTTAATTAAATGTATTATGTAACTTTTTTTCTCTTTCTGGTATATGTCTGTTTAGAGATTGTTACTATGATAACTCCACAACTTGTCCACGATGTGCCCGAATGACTGAACGCAAGCAGGACGAGGTGTCAGACATAAAAGATGCATAACTCTGGAGAGGACCACATGATGTTACTGGATGTTGCACTTTCAATCAAGGAAGTCTCAGAGAAGACGCGCTATTGTCTTTCGTTTGTTTTGTGTATATGTTTATACTGTAGTGTCTTTATCTTCTCGTGCACTACATTATGAAGCAGGGTACTTAGAAACCCATCTGGAAATTAATATATATATTTTTTATCAAACTTTTTAATTCACACTAAAATTGGAAGTACTAAACACTGTGTAGGTGTACTCATGTTAGGTAATTACATAATAGTGTGTCTTGTATAAATGTATAAAATAAATGTCCTACAGAGGAAAGCTAACTTGTAATTAGGAGAATATGCCTTCAGGAGTTGTATATTAAGCTGCTCAGAACACACGAGTAAACATGTACTAAGCAGTCATTTCCAAGTTTATTAGGACAAATAGGTTAACATTACACAACTAAAAATGCATAGTGTTTAATTAGGTTACAGTAAGAAATGAATAATTAAATCTCAACTATGTGATTATAATATCACTGCAACTTCTTTCTCCCTGTATTACACATATTCATCATTAGTTTATTAATAAGTACTACCCCTGAAGCCATCCACCTGTACTGTTACATGTCTGTTTTACTTTTCTGTTGATGTATCACAAGGTCTTAAAAAACATTTCCAGGCCTTAAAGCATTATTCTTTTCAGCATCCTATTTGCACCTTACCACATAGTATAGGCCTGCTCTGAATTTGTGAATTTTCCAAATAGCCACCGTGGATCTGGAAAGAAATCTATGGCTTGTCATTGTTTGACAAGAAAGATGTATATACAACCATTAACACCATATTTCAGAATATAAAGACTTGTATTGGCCATAGATTCATAATTACGGCATGCATTACCAGTACATTTTCTTGTATGGAGAGCAGTTTAATTTAAAAAAGGAATGTGGGAGATACATGCTTTTTCTTTTATTCAAAAATGAGCTCATTTTAGGCAGTTTGATCTGTGTTTTATCTGGTTCAGTTTAGTGAAGTGTGTCGTAAATACATGTGAATACTCATGAACATCGTGTGCCTAAGATTGTTGGATAAAATACAGCTGTTCCAAATGTCTTAATACACTTAAACACCATCTTAGTGTTTTTCAGTCTTTAAAGTATGTGTAGCACATTTTGTCCAGCCAGACATGACAAATGTTAAGTGACATCATTGGTAATGTGTAAATGTCTAAAGTGATTGTTTTAAATGAGTTTTGGCTGTGATTGTTTTCAGCATGATGTACTGTATTTTTTTTTTTTTTTCAAACTAATGGACATACATGGTGTCCTGTTGTAAAGGCATGTGGAGTAGAGCATGAATAAAGTAATCAAGTACATTGACACTGCAGTATTGTGTTGAAAGTCAAGTTCTGTTTTCACTCACTATTAATTCGATTAATTCAAGCTCAATTATGACCCATTGGGTCCAATTTGCACAAATTTATAAAACTCCACTTTTTCAAAATAGCTGCAACATCACCACGTTTGTGGTTTAGTCAGTTAATTTTACCACATTATATCTTCTTTGTTGATCACATGCTCTGTAATAAGTCTGTCAAATCCAGGTGTTTCGTCAATGAATCGTAGGATGAATATGTTCAAAAATGTTTTTTCCAGTTTCTGAGAGTCCAGTGAGACATCGTTACATGTCTGAGTTTTTTAATGAACAAGTCAGTTTAATTTACGAATGTAGAAGAATAAGAAAGCTTAAATAAATATAATTTTGGTAATATTGGTACTATTAAAAATTGATTGCTTCAAAGTGAATTGAAATAAATATCCATCCATCCATTATCTGTAGCACTGGAGCCAGTCAGAAAATAATATCTCCATCTGAAGTGTAGTGGAAGTCATTCAGAGTGGCATCAAATGGAAATACTCCTAAGTATAAGGGTATTCACACCTACTGTGACTAAAGACAAGAAAATGGGATGAGGCAAAAAACAATTTTCAAGAAAATGTTTTTTTTTTTTTTGTTTTCCATACATCAAAAATATTTCCTGTTTGATCTAAGTCATCACAAGTTTAAGAACAAGCTTGTGGTAAAGTTTATGTATTATTAACAGTACTTTTATATATTTGACACTGATATAAACAAGTAATCTAAATCTTTTCTGTAATTTCACAAATTAAGAATAAACATTTAGATTCATTTTTTTTATTTTTAAATAGCCACAAGGAAAAGTGTAAAATTTACAATTGTTGTGCATTTTATCCTGATTCCTTCTCCAAAGACAGTTGTTTTTGTAAACTGTGTTTCAACATGGACACACTTTGATGAGCCATAGTCGACCGGTGAAGTGGCTTCAGTCAACTCCATTGACCGCGTGTGAAATCTCACGCTGCACTTTCGTGGCCGTCCTCTCGCGAGACCACGTCGCTAAGTGGGTTTTGGGTGCAAACGCAGGGCGCAGGACACTTGTTGAAGAAGCCCGGCTGAAGCCTCCGGCTCGATGGGTCTCCTCTCCGTCAGCGTCCGGCCCTTTCGGACGGTCCGGACGTGGAGCCGAGACTTATCCACCGTCTCCGCCACCTTTCGCCGCGGCAGCGCGCTCCCACCGGTACAGTGGCATTGTTGTTTTATGTTGTTTATTTATTTATTTTTTTATTATTGCATAAATTTGCCACTGTCTCTCCGAAATACGACTAAGGGTAAACTTTTCTTTTGTAATACCTGCATGTTTAAGCTTTGCGCTGCGGGGTTGTTGCAGGTTGCTGCTTGTCTGTGCCGTGAGAAAGTACACAGTGTTCCTCTGTGCAGGCTGCAGACCCTGTAAACAAACAAACTAACTACTGCACTGTTTGTGTGACATGCCCCAGTTGTTTGTATTCTCGCGATGTGTCCGTGTGATAGTGCCGAGGTTGAGTTAGGATGTCCTCAGTTTCCTAAGTTTGAAGGGGGCGTGTCTCAGTTAATGTTTGTTTTTTTTTTTGGGGGGGACTTTAGCTCATGCTTGTTCATTCCTATTCATTTATTCATTCATTGAGCGTTAAAAACAGATGAATATCATTTTATGAATAGATGAATGCCACATAAAACCCTGTCAAAGTTATGTTGAGTACCTTCAACATAAGGTGTAGCACAGGTTCGCTGGCTGAGATGAACGATCTCAGACACGTAAAGTTCAGACTGTGACTATTTGCCCAATCACTACCAGATAAGAGCTGCACTTCAGAACTGAACACTACGGTGCAAACCATGTTGTCCAGCTGAAATTTGGAAACAAACACAAAATGAGGGAATAAAAGATGGAAGAATGGGGTTCGCTCCTCTAGTTAGGCTTCAGAGACGTGTAGCTGTTTTGGCAGATTGTGGTGGCCCAACACTATATTATCCCATAATATTGTTAGACCCATAATATTGTGAGACTTATATCATCCTCAGATATCAGTAATGGTGTAGCCAACCACCCAGGACCAGATGTGCTCTGCTGATAAATCACAGAGAAACATATTTGAGCCACTTTACATTGAAAGAATATTTTCTTTCATGTTTAACATGCACAGAAGTAAATACCATGTAAGATGTATAGCAGCCGTTCAGTGTCAAGTATAAATGAGTTATCTGCACCAGTGTTGTAATGGCTTAATGAAATTAGGTTAACTGTGACAAAGTCCAGAGTGCCTAGGTTATAATGAGATTTCAGTAATTCTGTAAATAATGTTGTTCGGGGTGGCTCGATGAAAACATTTAGCAGGGCAGATTTCTCATATTAAGATGAAAGCCAGTCTGCATGATAGAAACCATGAGACTAGATTATCATGTTTTCATCTCATTTTGTGTTACCATTTTATGTTCGGTGTAACAACATGTGACATGTTGATTTAATGCGTCTGTGCCTCATATTTCTTTTCCATAAGGCTTTTTTTTTATTGCCCTTCCTTCACTGCAAACATTTTTTTTATTTCAGAAGACGTTGTTAATCCAAAGGAAATGTGGAGGATTTTATCAACGCAGTTTCTCACTCGCTCGGTTACTTAAGTCAAACAAACCACCGAGAGGTAAACACCTCCTAATGCTGTAAGCCTGTAAATTGCAGCTAAATGAGTGTACAAGACAAAATTTAATCTCTTTAGACCATTATGAGACATTTGCAGTTAACTGTTTCGCGTGTGTGTTGTTTGTTTAGGTTTTGAAAAGTTTTTCCCAAAGAGTGAAGAAAGCCCTGGCATCAGCAAATCAGCTGAAGGTGAGGAACGGTCATTACCGCAAGCACTACATCTACGTCCTCTCTCTCAGGTTTGGTGCAATATATGATTTGTTCTCTTTAGATGGAAACGCTAAAGATCAAGAGTCTCTGGGAGGTGATGGACAGGACTCAAAAGATGAGGAGGACGAAAGACGGAGAGGAGGAAAAAAGGAAGAATCACATTGGTGGACGCAATTTCGGGTTAGAATAATGCTATTTTCTTCTATCCACAATTTATTCAATTAAAAGTAATTTAAATAAACAAAAAATAAAGGTGAACTGATTTATTGTTGTCAGACTTTAGAAACAATTCAGATGTTGATTGATATTTTCTCTAAATTATTTTGAGGCGTAACATACCCTGCCACATTGTGAGAAGTGTGGCTTGTAATTCATTGGCACGTTGACACAGTCTCTTACAGAGTCAACTAATTAATCCATCAATTCCATCTTCCAACATTTCATCATATTACAGGCTGATTTTCCTTTGGATGAAAAAGTAATAAGGTATCTTGCCATCGGCGCAGCAGGGATGGCCTCGGCTTTTCTCTACTTTTACTTCCGGGAGTCAGGGGTCCAGATCTCCTATAAGGATTTTGTGCATCACTACTTGGGCAGAGGCTTGGTAAGGGTGTGTTTTAACATCTTCAGTGTGGGTGTCATCTCTCTGTTTGTGTTTGCAACCATGTGGACAAATCGGGTCTTGTGCTTTCTACACAGGTGGATCATCTGGAGGTTATCAACAAGCAATATGTCAAAGTCATTCCTGCCCATGGAGTGAACACATCTGAAGTGGTTAGTAGCAACAGTCTGGCAATGACTTAATAAAATTAGGTCAACTGTGATAGAGTCCAGAGTGCGTTGGGATATAATGAAAATTGAATAATCCTGTAAATAATGTTGTTTGGGCATCATTGGCAAACAACGTTGCAGGACATATTTCTCCTACTTAGATGAAAGCATGTGTTCATGACTGATTCCTATCAGCAGTAGAAACCATGAGACTGTGGCTTATCATGTTTCAGTACATGTCACCATTTTACATTAGGTGTAACAACATCTATTACATCTAACATCCCAGTCAGATCCCAGCCTCTAATTCAGAGTAAATCCATTTAGCTCTACTTTTCTTACAGCCTCCTCTAAAACATACAGATCTGCACACTTTTATACACAACTTCAATCCACTTTATAAATCTGCATGAAATTACACTGATCATAATTAGATATGACTGTAATGAACAAATACTAAAATATGTAATTTTGGAACAGATTTCTGGCTTGTGAATGGTTTACATTTATCGACCGAGGACAATGATACATAAAATTATCACAAACATGAACATTGAAACACTGTATGTCTTTTTTCCCCGAGACTTTTCTTTAGACACAAAAAGCACCAGGCTTGTTGGATGACAGCTTGACACTTAATGTATTATTATTGTTATTATTATTATTATATAGTTATTGGTTTAATCTGTATTCACTGTATTTTACTGCATATTTTCTGTTGTCTGTTTGTTTCAGAGCTATTTGTGGTTCAACATTGGTAGCGTTGACTCATTTGAGCATAACCTGGAGATGGCCCAGCAGGAAATGGGTCTCAACCCCCCACACAAAGTATCTGTATTCTATAGAACTGAAAGCGACGGGTGAGAAGCAAGAATTTTTTTTTTAAAGCAACATGACTCCTACGCATATTGGATTTGTTCCTGTGGATAACTGAAGCTCTCCTTTTTTTCTCTATAGGACATTTCTTTTTAGTATTTTGCCAACTTTGCTTCTGATGGGCTTTTTGCTTTTTGCCACACGGCATGGACCAATGGCAGGTGGACATGGAGGTAGGGGACGAGCAAACCCCTTTAGCATGAGTGAATCCAAAGCTAAGATAATCAAAGACAACATCGGTATACGTTTTAAGGATGTTGCAGGCTGTGAAGAAGCCAAACTGGAGATCTTGGAGTTTGTCAACTTCCTGAAGAATCCACGTCAGTACCAGGACCTTGGAGCCAAGATCCCAAAGGTCAAGCTCCACAGATATTTTATTGTCATTTTGTGCTATAATGCAAACAATATATACATACATGCCAGTCAAAAGTTTGGACTATTTCAGATATTAGACTCTGTGAAAACCAGATGAATGTCATTGCAGAATACTGCTGTTATGCTGGTTAAGTCTTCCTTCAATTACACGCACCATCAAGCAATGGACTCAAAAATCTCAAATCTGGGCTCTTCACACCAAAGTACTGATTTGCATCTAATCTAATTGAATCTAATTTGCGATCTATTGTCCTATTCTCTTCTTCTTATTGGCTTCCCTCAGTGGTAGATTCTTTGAGGCATTTCTATCACGATGTCATACAGTCTCCAGACAGGTGGTCTTGAGATGCGTCTACTACTTAAACTCTGTGAAGCATTTGTGTAGACTCCAATCTGAGGTGCAGTTAATTGGCTGTTAGTAACTCTAATGCACATATCCTCTGCAACAGAGGTAAGTCTATGTTCTCGTTACATGGGCACTCGACAGCCATTTTCATCAGAGCATTTGATGGTTTTTACAGCTGCACTTGAAGATAAATTCAAAAAACTTCCAATTTTCCAGATTGACAACGAGGAATTGCTGTTGCTTTTTAGTTGGTTGAGCAGTTTTTTACATAATATGGATTAGAAATGTTGTTCTAAGGGAGCATGTTTTGTATACCAACACTACTGCTGCGGTCTCAAATGCAAGAAAGATGGCAAGAAATGTCAAATTAACTTGTGATGAGGGACAACAACATTTCAAATGACAACCTCGTGAAGCTGGTTAAGATAATACCAGCCAGGTGCAACTTGTTGATGATCAGGAGACGCCTGGGTGGCGCTATAAGGAGGCAGGACAGGGGAGGAACCCAAAGGCAACAGAAACACATGGTTGTTTATATAATTAAAACAAACATCTAATTTGACCTACTGTAACACGTTTGTTCATGTTTGTTCTCAGGGTGCAGTATTATCGGGGCCACCTGGGACTGGGAAGACCCTGCTAGCAAAGGCCACTGCAGGGGAGGCCGATGTCCCCTTTATCACCGTCAACGGCTCAGAGTTCCAGGAAATGTTTGTTGGTGTTGGCCCAGCAAGGGTCAGTACTGGGCTGAATGCAGGACCCGTTCAACAAGTCTGGAAGCTGCATGATGGGTCACATGCAGTTTGTGCTTCTGTTTGGCTGCATCATCTGTAAAGCCATTATACCTATTCTTTCCTCTTTGATTGAACATAAACAACAATTTTTCTTATTTCTCTTTGACCTTTATGATATTAGATCAGGGATATGTTCGCCATGGCTCGAAAAAACGCCCCCTGCATCCTTTTCATTGACGAGATCGATGCAGTGGGCAGGAAGAGAGGAAGAGGGAACTTTGGTGGCCAGAGCGAGCAGGAAAACACCCTCAACCAGCTGCTTGTGGAAATGGATGGTAGGCAGTAGTTTCACTTCCTTCAATGTTTGGACCTTTCTTCCATTCCTGTTGTAAAAGCACCTCTTTTCTTTACAGGGTTCAACAGTAGCACCAACGTGGTTGTTTTGGCTGGCACCAATCGGGCCGATATCCTTGATCCAGCCCTTATGAGGCCTGGACGCTTTGATCGACATATCTACATAGGTAAAGTGTAGCACTTGTCCCGTATGTTGGTATTTCTACCAATTTCTTGCTCTCTTTTTTTGTTCTGGTGAGTGGCTAATGCTGCTGACATTTATCCTGAACACATGATGTTGAATTCCAAATTAGTTCCTTCTATTTTTAATTAGGACTTTTCCTGGACAACTTGGCATCTTGACCCTGCGTTACAAGACTGATATTATGTCGTATTGTGCTACAGTTACAGTATCTGCAGGTTCTGATTTGCCAATGAAGTGATCTCAAATAACTTAGCTGCTTTCTGTAATGCAGTTTTTGTTATTTTGGACTTTCACCTGGCGATTTTTTTCTTATTTCCCTCGTTCTTCCCCATTCCATGTTGATGCATTAAAGTAATTTTCGTGCAGCCTCAGTAGTCAGTCACACCAGGCACTATGTGCAGTTCAGTGGCATTAATGGGCATCTACACCACAATTTTAATTTTGCTAGGTTTTATGCCATCATGCTGATGACAGCCAGGGCCAGAAGCATTATGTTTTTATTTTCATAATGTTCTGCAAAGACGCTTCTGTATAAACTTATTTCCTTGGTGGAGTCACACAACAACCGCGAGTACGAAGCAAAAAGCTTTTTAGTAATTCTAGCTTGCTTCATATAGTTTATATTTACTAACATTAACACAACTAACACAATAACACTTACTGGACGGTTTCCAAAAATGAGCATCAAGCCTATTAGATTTGCTTATGCTCTGTTTTGTGCACCTGTTCTTGTGTTGCATGCTGTGCGCTTTTATCTTTTTTTGCTTTAGGCCAGCAGTGCCGGACAATGGTGGGCAGGCCAGTTTTCTTTCTGACAAAGAAAATTGGGTCAGAATGAGAGCGCTGACTTTCTATAGCAGAAGGATTATATAACTGGAGGCCAGCATGAGAGATAGGACACACCGCCCCTCTGTGTGGTTTAGTTTCACTTTTCCCTTAGTCTTTCTGTGGTTACATGTAAACTGTTTTGCTGAAATAAAGCCGCATAAAAAACAGTTGCATTGCTAATTTCCGTTTGATCAGTAATTAGTTACATAATTTGTTACATCTTTATGTCACTAAATAATGCTTTGTGTTAAGGTCCTCTTATCTGGCCACAGGTTCAACCATAGCTTCACTCAGACACCACACTCTCCCACCTTTGTGTCATAGCTGCTGGTTGAAAAGATCTGTAAACATCAGAATATTCAAGATATTTTTTTTTTTTTATAGGCCCACCAGACATTAAAGGAAGGGTGTCTATCTTTAAGGTTCATTTAAGACCTCTGAAGTTGGACTCAAGTATAGAAGTAGAGTCTTTGGCCAGAAAACTGGCTGCACTCACCCCAGGTTTCACTGGTAAGACCAAGAGATTATGTGATTGTGTTTGCAGATACACACACAGCTCACTCTTTAAATAATTGCACAGTTTGTCTTCATCAGTTTTTTATTTTTTTTTTTTTTTCTCTGTCACATCAGTCTAACTTGATTGTGATGTCTTGTCTTCTTGTGCGTCTCAGGGGCTGATATTGCTAATGTGTGTAATGAGGCTGCTCTAATTGCCGCGCGTCACCTCAACAAACATATCAATGCTAATCACTTTGAACAGGCAATTGAAAGAGTTATTGGAGGTAAGTTAACAATCACATTTATACACTTGATCTAACAGTAATCATAACCATAATCAAGTTAGTTTGTAATCAAATCATTGGTCTTGAAGTGGTAAATGTTTCTATGCATTTCTGTAATATGAAGTTTTGATCATTTGATTAATTAATATTTAATATTGACCTCTAAATGTGAATGAGGTTCTATGATTTGAGAAACAGGCTGTTAATGTAGTAATGTATAGTATATCCTAATATACAATATAAGTGTGATCTCATTAAGTCTTCAGCTCATGCACCAACACAAAGACATCAGCTGTATGTTTGAATAACAGATCATTCCTGAAAAAAAATAGTGCTTGTACAAAACAAACACACAGTGATGTAAGACTTTCTCTTTTCTCCCAGGTCTGGAGAAAAGGACTCAGGTACTGCAGCTGCTAGAGAAGACTACTGTGGCATATCATGAGGCCGGGCATGCTGTGGTGGGCTGGTTCTTAGAGCATGCAGACCCCCTACTTAAGGTATTCAAATCATTTCCTAGCTGTTTTCTCCTGCGCTGTGGCGTGACTGTCTACATAATCTTTAATCAAAGTGGGATCTCACCAAATGTTTACACTGATTACTAGAGTGATTGTGGTGTACTCCCACAGGTGTCCATTGTTCCCAGAGGGAAAGGTTTGGGTTATGCCCAGTATCTGCCCAAGGAACAGTACCTGTTGACCCGGGAGCAGCTGTTTGACCGAATGTGCATGATGCTGGGTGGGCGTGTGGCTGAGCAGGTTTTCCTTCATAGAGTCACCACTGGAGCACAAGATGACCTCAGGAAAGTCACACAGTCTGCCTATGAACAGGTAATCACCGCATTTAACTGCGTTGTCGTGCCTGTGCTTGCTGCAAACACAAGCAGAAGGCTGTAAGGTACTGTATGTGATTTTGGATTCAATTAGAAGTTGTATAATAATGTAGAAATGACAAATATCAGTACCAAAAAAAAGAGGAAATAGATGGCCACCGTCTAAGAATTTGTTCAATTACTTACTTTTAATTGGTTAATTTCATTGTGACTTTTAGGTCTGATTTTCCTTTAAATAGAGCACAATAACAATGTACTCCCCATTATTATTTCAGAAGACGCCTTAGCAAGTTGTGCTTTGCAGACGTAGAGTCCTGACTCTTATTACAAGTGCTCAGTTAAAAGTTATTTAGTCAAAGAAGTCTCTCAAAGTCTTATTTTGTCTGGAAAATAAGACGCATAACAAGCAGCAGGTCTGAAGTGTAGCTGTATCATTTGCTTTAAATTACGTTTTTAAGCAGCATTAACAGACTACAAATGTTCTTGTTCCATCTTAACGGTGCTTATTTCTCTTCATATCTTAGGTTGTAGAGTTTGGAATGAATGAGGCGGTGGGTCAGGTTTCCTTTGACTTGGGCAACATAGTCACTGAGAAGCCCTTCAGTGAACCTACAGCCCAGCTTATAGACCAGGAGGTCCGCTTGCTCATAGATGCTGCCTTCCAGCGAACACTTCAACTCGTTACTGACAAGAAAGCAATGGTGGAGAAGGTGAGAACTACTTTCAGAGGTAGAAATGAGGACTGGTGCCGACCAAAGCGGCTCACAAACAGCGTGATGCAGAAACTGATCGTGCCTCTGTGGTTTGCTTAAATGATCTTTTTTAGAAAACTGTTCCAGCAGAGTTGTGAGTAAGATGTGGCAACATCAGCTATTTAAAGTTGAACTAGTTTTATAATCACCATTATTTAAGAAATACTATTATTTATAATACTATTGCTACTACTTTTTGTTGCGTGTTGTTTTGAGTGTGATAGAAAATCTGTTTTTGACAGCAGTAAGACATGTTGTTTATTTAGCCTTAATTAGCCTGAATTAATATTTTGTATTGATTAAAATGTTCATTTTTCACGTGACATGTGTTGCAGGTGGCAAAACAGCTTTTAGAAAAGGATATTATAGACAAGGCGGACATGGTGGAGCTGCTAGGACCACGTCCATTTCGAGAGAAGTCATCATATGAGGAGTTTGTTGAAGGGTTGGGGGACTTTGAAGAGGACACCTCTCTTCCCAAAGGGTTGAAGAACTGGAACAAGAACAAAGGTGATGAAAAACACCCGACGAATCGGCAAAACAAATCAGCCCTTTACCTGTAGGTGGTCGTGCTCCCTCAAAACAAATGTCCTAGGATATGAATGAATTTTTATGACGTGTAGCACCGTTTGGTTAATTTCACTGACAGCTGCAAGAGGAGGGATGGTGATGTGTTGCACAAGTCTTTAGTCAATTTTCATTTTTTTATTGTAGTTTTTATATTCCAGCATATATTCCAAAAAGTCGTCATTAATCTTAGGAAGAAAAAAAGAGGACTCACCTGACCTTGTGTGAAAGGTCCATACGTTAAATGTGGGCCAGCTCTGCTGGCATCCAATGATGGTGTCATAAAGGCTTGCTCTCTTGCCTTCATTAACTCCTGCACACCATTTCCATCTGTGTATATTCTGTATTGTTACCTGTTTTCTTGTCTGTATACAACATCTATTGCACGTCTGCCCGTCCTGGGTGAGGGATCCCTCCTCTGTTGCTCACCATGAGGTTTCTCTTTTTTTTCCCTGTTAAAAGCGTTTTGTTTTGAGTTTTTCCTCAGTCGATGTGAGGGTCTAAGGGCAGAGGATGTTGTTATGATGCTATGTAAAGCCCTTTGAGACAAACTGTTTGTAAAAATGGGCTATACAAATAAAATTGCCTTGCCTTGCCTTGCCTTGCCTCTCCTCATCCAACCGTATTCAGCTTCAATTTCAGTAGCTGCTTATTCTTCAGTCCGTGGTACTGATTTCCCTAAAACAATAAATCTAATGAGCAAGCTTCAAGTTTCAGCCACCACAGAATATGTAATATGTATTTTCACCAAGTGGGAAAAGAGGTTTCTTCTTTTCTGTCTCAGATGTTTCAAACTACTTTTTACTGCACTTTTGACGTTTTTAAACTTTATTCACGCTGTAGTACAATGGAGACATTCTTACGTGTCTGGGACTTTGGTTCATCTTACATACGTCACTGAGTTTTCATTCCCTCGTAGTCCTGCAGACTTCAATGTTGCTCAACCTCTCAATAATGTATCAGTAAAGGCAGCTGTTAGAAACTGGCATTTGTAAATCTGTACTTAAATGACAAATTAAAAATATTTTCAGATTGCACATATTTTAGGTTATTGCTGTCCCATAGTCATAAGAGTCACAGTTGACATTCACATCAGTAATTCATGTTTTAGCTCTGAAACTGATTTTTAACTCTCCAGTCACACTACCTCACAGTCTGTACTCTCAACTTAAAATATCCTCTGGACTAGTTATTGGTTGCAAGTGTCATATACTAGATTTCTCCCTATTTTTTCTTTGATAAGAAGTGACTTTCAGGCTGACGCCTTATGTGCTTTACTGTAGTGAAGGGTTAGGGGTTAGGGTCATAAAACAAGGTTTTTGAATGAATGTGTTTATGCGGCCCTCTCCCTCTATGACACTGAAACCCTCCTCATGGGTTATGTTTGAATGTTTTCCTAGTTGGTAGTCCAACCAAGCTAAGCTAGATAACTGTTCATGTAGCATTTTCATTTATTGTTTCATTTATGTATTTTTGAACCACTCCTTGAAGGGCATGTAACACACTATTGTTACAACTACATATTGTTAATAGTCTCTTAATTATTTGTTGCTCTTGTGCTAAACAGGTTTAATATTAAACATTACTTGAACTGGTGCTTTGCAGTATTAGCAGTGTTAAAATTTTAATCAGGTTTTTCATTTTATGCTTAAAAGACCCCAACCAGCATGATGCTGGAATATTTTGTCAACCGTTGTTTTCAAAAACACTAATATATGATGAGCTTGTTTAAAATCTGCATGTACAATAATTATTGCTTGTCCTTTGTTTGGTTAACAATGTACTGTTTTTGCTTGATGGTCATTCCTGTACATGTCAGCAACGATTATTGGTTTTACAATTAAACTGAAAACATGAAATGTGAGGCTATTTCATCTTAAAGGGTTTTTGTTTTGAGTTTTTCCTCAGTAAGGGTCTAAGGGCAGAGGATGTTATGATGCTATGTAAAGCCCTTTGAGACAAAGTGTTTGTAAAAATGGGCTATACGAATAAAATTGCCTTGCCTGGCCTTACATCTACATTAAACTGTTTTTTATACTACGCTGCTTTGTCTTGATGTTTTTTTTTTCAGTATTTCCATTCCAGTGTGTTAGAGTTGAACATTTTATCGAGGCGTTAGTGCCTTGCTTGAGTGATGCTGCCAAATTAATGTTGAAGTCTCTAATGTGAAACCTTCACATTAGATTTTGAATTTGAATTGCAGTTCAGTGACAATGTTAGTTTGTTAATTAGAAATTCAAATAAATGAAAATGTTAAATCCAAACTTATCTGCACTATAAGTACAATTCAATGATAAAAGTTTTGAACAAGAACTTGAACAAGAACAACAAACATTCACTCACAGCTTGATTTTTCTGTAACCCACTGTTAAAAATCCAAGGTCATTTTTTCAGGCGGTCTCATTTCACTGATGCACCACTGATGTTTAAAGGAGACCACAATTTTAATAACTATTTAAATTACATAAAAGTGTTCACTGTGTATGCCACACTACAAATGTGCTGAAACTTGATAAACCACACAAACACTTTTTCAAGGCATTTATTTCTTTTTTCTTTTACCTTCCCAGTGTCACTTTTGATTCATGTCACAGCATTCAGAATTATTGGCACTCCTGGTATAGACAAGCTTAAGAGATAAATAAATCAAGAAATCAGCTGCTTCCTTTGCTTAGAAAGATGAGAAATATTGCATCATAAATTAAATTCATCTTATAAAAGATGATTAGAAAATTGTTGGCACTTTGTTGTATTTTTGGCATTCATGCAAATTCACCTGACTGGTGCAAGTCTACCTTCATTTCTAACTGCTCCAAGTATCACCCATCTGGGTAAATGCATATCTCTTAATGTAATTTGACTACCAGCTTTGGATTACCAACTTCAGTTTGATTAGCAGCAGTGATTGTGGCAGCCATTATTTTCAAAATGATAAGGAAAATAGAAAAAAGTTCATCTAAACAAATAAAAAAAAAGTAACTTAACTGTTAAAAATTCCAAGCTGCTACTTGGTCTGTTTATCTTTTTAGTCATCTGCACCAAATGCCAATAATTCTGGAGGGCACTGTAAATACAGTTCAGTGAGAGAAGTGCAATGTTTTCATTTAGGCATTTAAAATAACTACACACATTCTTCATTAAGATGGAGAAGGTCTGATGGATAGAACTTGGCCTCAGTGAAACCTACTGTTCAAGTTACCTCATTTACAGGCAACAGAAAACCCTGCCAACATTTTCAAGCAGCACATAAAGTAACAGCCAGGGTGTGATATTTTATTTGAAAAAACATAATTGATTAATGTTTTGGCTCATGTCCTGGTAATTCAATGTGAATCTCAGTGTCTGAACTTCACATGGAAGGTCTGTCCTCACACTGCGGACACACTTTTAGTGCCAATCTCAATGTTCAGCCACTATCTCCCACCCTGAGAGGCTGTAAGGATGGAGGTCCTGTTAATCTACTGACCTCATACCCTGTGTTATCGTTAGAAAAACTGAAACCTTTGTGTGTGTGAAAGAGAAAGAAAGAGAGGAAAGGAAGAGGGGAAGAGAGTGTGTATTGCACATCTCAACATCTTTAGTTAGATTACAGAGCACAGTGTCCAGAGTTCAACCTGAACTCATCTATTCAGCACCATGAAACATTATGTGAGTGGACGGTGGTAGATGGGGTGGGGGTGGGGGTGGGGGTGGGGGCCTCTTGGTCCGCTTTGTGTTCCCATTCTGGCTGTGTCTGCCTGGCTATGGGTTTTCTTTCTCTGCAGTCCGGCTGTTTCACATCAGACATCATGGTTGCTTCGGCCTTTCCAGCTTCATTAAGGGCTCTGTGGTGTCTGAGTCGCTGTGGTGTTTTCTCTCTCGTGGGGACTCGACTTTGCTGCAGCGTGTCCATGAGGGGGAGCGCATGTACCCACCTCTGGGTAGTGCAGGCTGCTGGGAACCTGAAAACCAAACACACAATGACTTTTTACAAAGTCAGGAATCTAAAGTCTTGCCAGACGAAAATACAGATGCAGTGTTTATTAATATATAAACAGACAAATCCCATGTGACAGATGTTATATTTCACACTGTTTGACCTTGAAAAAATACAATTGTCTTAATATTTACTGGCATCAGTATTCATAGCTCCACACCTGCCAAAGTCTCTAGAGTTCAGCTGTTAAAATGCAACAGAGAGCTTGCAATATATGGTTGGTGCTTGGTTTTTCTCCCAGCTATTTAAAGCCTTTAGTTCCTATAGCATGCCTGCATACACACACACATACCAGCCATTTCTGGACAGGCCACAGATTGTTGGTCATTCAAGATTACACTGCTTCCATTTTGAGGCTTTGTTACAGAATGTGAAAGTGAGAGAATGACCAGCTGAGATGACAAATAATAGTTATTCTTCTTTTTCTTTGTGGATATATAAATAAAATATACATTATATATTAATATATAGTGTCTTTGCTTCTACTCACAACAATTTGGTCATTTTATAAAAACATTTATGTTTTTTAATATTAGGAAAAAAATATTTGTGGCCAGTGCCACTTTACGCCACTTGGTGGTGATGTCTAACCTAGCATGAGGACATGAAAGACACCAGAGGAAATGACTGATAAGAGAGATGACAACTCACTCCACCTCTCACTGCCCATATCAGTCTGATGTTAGGTCTCCTAAGTGATTGTTATACTCAGCATCTGACTTACATAACTCCCCAAACCCACACCCATATTCTCACACATCTGAAAGACAAAGAGAGGGGAAGGGAGAAACGACATATTGATCTTAGAAGATTGATAGTCTCTCCACTGGATTTTATTAAGCAGGACAACAACCTCCTCAGCAGCATAAAGGAGTCCAGAGCTGCACTGTGTGTCACAAACACCTGCTAAATGTTTTTGAGTGTGTACATACATGTATTTATATACTTTAAATGTGTTTGAGTAAAATAACTTTTTTTTCCCCATTCATTGTATGCATTGTTCAGAATACAGCAAAAATCATTGAAGCAGTGAAAGGTGCTTCCACACCTAAGAGGCAAAGTAATTACATGCCTTCTCACAACATTAATAGTTTCTTATTTCTCCTCCTTTTTGTCTATCTCTCCTTGTCACATTCACAGAATACCCTAAGCTATGGGGTACTGTGCTGTTTTCCTTCTGTGCTGCTGGCTAGCAGCCATTAGTCAGCATGTTGCTGTATAACTGAGACACTCAGCTCTCCTACAGAAAACCTGTCAAGGAATGTGACTAACAACTGTTGTAGAAAACCAACTTTGCCTTTATATGTGCACATGTATATACAACAAACAATAGAAACACCAATGCCCCTTTCAACTCTTTCAAAGGGAAACTACATTCCTTTCAAACACTAATCTTAGCACAACCCAATCGGCGTTGGTGAACTGGGGAAAGTATTTTTCAGAGATAGTAATCGTGAAAAGCCTGGAGCAGCCTCAGAAATCTGCAAGTTGAGCTGGAACCTGAATTTTTACATTGAAAGAAACAGAGGGGTTGCAAACTGCCCCTAAAAGTTGAATTGCCTACCAGACAGAAAGCTGCTGCTGTGGCCTCTGTCTGTTGGCTAACACATCACATCTGGACACATCTGGACACATCCAAAGCTGTGACATCACTGCAGGTGTCAGGAGATTGGAAACACCTGCTTTGACCTCACTGATTAGGCCTGATGTATTTTCACCAGAGTCTCTCTCATGTTTTGTTTTGTTTTTTTTTTTTTTGATGTCGGCTTGTGTTTCCAGGAGACTGTTCCCTGTCTTTCTGCTCCACTGCTAACACCAAACTAGATGTCTCAAATTGTGTCTACAGCAACGAAACAATAACATTATGTGATTGGATGAGAGGGATATGGATATGTTGTGGTGTAAATAAACTGTGGATGGACAATGAATTGAATTTGCTTTCTTTCTTCATCTATTGTCTCCAAACCTCATTGTTCCTTGTTTTCTACATCACTTCACCCCATCACATGTTTACAAAAGAAGTCCTTCAAATAAATACCCACTATAACACATAGCTCAAAGTGCTTGAGTCAGCCCAATAAAAACACAATAGGTCGTAGTTTGCAGTGCCATCAGTTCAAACCATGTTATGAAGGAAGCAAAAGCCATGTCCATGGCAGGTTGTTAGGGATGTGGGTAAACTTTATGGTTTATTAAGCTCATTTGGGCTTTGAAACAAAGACTGCGCAATGTAAGGCTTTTGTTCAGTGTATCTGGAGGTGCTCTGGAAAGAGACGCCTGATAAAACACTAATTACTTCATGTTCCCAGCTCTTTGGAGTCCAGTCATGAAGTGCAATTGGTCATGTTCGCTAATTTTGCTTGAACTGTCCATGAAAGGATAAAATGTGAGCTGCCAACAGTTGAAAGAGAAAGAGAGAAGCATGGGAATGGGCAAAGGGAAAGGGAAAAACAAACAAGACACAAGTATCTATAAATAATGTGCTAGTGCAGTTATTCGGATTATGATAAGAGTTTAAATGGCTTTTGAAGGACCTTGTAGCAGGGAAAAGTGAATTATTCAGAAACCTACATTTAGCATGAACTCACTTACCCATCTCCTGCTCCTCTACCCTCCCCTCCCCTCATCTCTGTACTTCCTTTCACCTCTCCCTCAACTCCTGTGTGCCCTCCACACACTGGTACAAACTCAGCAGTTTCCCATAGAGCCTAATGCTCACACAGCACAACTCAGTACTACCTGACCCACATTCAGTTTGACACAAATTAGTTTAAACAAAGTTCTTCTTCTTCTTCCAAGTCTGGACTCACTGTTGATGTTATCAACAAATAATCCAACTGTGTCATTAAACTCCCTTTGTCACAATTCAGTTTGCTATATTTCACCATTGTAGTTATGGGGTTGTTCGAGAAAAAAAAAAAAAAAAAACTCGCCTTACATGAAGTTACAGGGCTTAAGAATGAAGGGGGTTTTAGGGAATCCAGATGAAATAAAACCGCTGGTTCTCACTGCTGAAATTTGTGCAATACGGTTTAGATACACACACTATCAGCCTGCACACTATAGTTTTATCCCAAATCTCTCATAGTTGTCTACAGCCATCTTTGCGACTGCATTTATATTCGATTGTTATCCTTCCTCTGTAAAAGCTGCATCTCAGACAGACATGGAGAGAGACTGGGAACGAAGGATAAAGGCAAACTAAGAGGCAGATAATGAGGGCGAGGAGGATCGTGTCTGTGGTGTGTGTTAGACACCAGCTTCTCAAGATGTGAGAGATTTTCAGAAGCAAGTTGAAGAAACTCACAGCACAAAATTCTACATCTTATGTCAAAAGGTCAAAGACTCTGAGCAGGAAGAAATGTTTGCCATGTTCTCAGATGGCTGATCTATTTTTATTCATGATTGTGCAGCTAAAAATATAAGAGTGAATGACACAATGTTCACTGTGAAACTGTCTCTTGCATTAATTAACAATTAAATGTCATTGTCAGGGTGCTAGCATTTCATCAGTTTTATTTTCTTTTTAATCATAGATCTGAGGTAATGTAAACTAAACAATTTTAAATCATAATAATGGTGTATAGTGGCTAACAGCAGGAAATCAGCTCCATTAGGTAGGAATTTTGGCTGCTTGGCTGTGGAAACATGGGTTCAGTGTGAAGCGAGGTAAATACACAGTATACTGCACGTGCTAAACCTGTTGTTATTTGAAGAGATAGTGCAGTGGTATACACTGTTGAGTGAGTCGTAACATTGAAAGATTTACACTTGTGGCACTGTAATCATTGATCAAAGCAAACTGAAGTGAATCAAATCATAGCAGAATGTGATTTTTCATTATGAATTCAATCTGAAAAAGGCTTGAATCATATTGTTGGATTAACTGTGTCACCCCACATGATGGAGCCATCCATTCATAAATAAAATAATGTTAGAAGTAATTTTGAGTAATAAGTGATATTATTATTCTTTAACACCAACTACACTAGCAAATCAACTACATGTGTTTCATTGAAGACATTATTATTTTATGCAAATTAATATCTGATGCTGATGGCGCTGTGCGAGTAGAAACAAGCAGCATCTGTCTGGCCTGTTGTATCCCTTTTGGGCAGAGATGAGGTCCCTCAGGGTTAAAAACATTTTCATTTATCATTTTAAATATTCATTTATTCCAAGTGCAATACAGGTACTTAATTTGCAGTAAAGCTTGACTGTACTGCTCAGCAGCACTTTCTTATGGCTTTAGCGAACAGAAACCTCCTTTCTTATTAGATTATTTGCTGTAACTACCGTGATTCATGTTCAACGCTACCTTGTATGTTGTGTTTATGTGTCGCTCATTGTAAATCAAATTTCCCCTTAAGGGACAATAAAGATATCTGAACTGACAAAAAGAAACAGAGCAGCCAGACTACATTGTTAATTATTTTCCATCAAGTTTAAATCTGTTGCTATGATCCATCTGGTGTAGCTCAGCTGGTAAAGTAAATCCATAAAGGTGATTATCTGGTCAACCACAGTTTTGTATTCGCACTAGCAGCAGTGAGAATCCCCTTTGTGTATATCCTAAACAGGAAGTCTGTTTTAAGTTTTATTAAAACTATTTTACTCTTGACTCACAATGCACAAGATTTTATGAAGAAACTAAGAAAATTGTTCTTTCTTGGACATAAGATGCACTAAGTGCTCTGTAACATGTTTAATTCAATCAGCTATGGAGCTGAAGACAGCAGCATTCAGTGCAGATGGCCCACTAGGACCATAACTCACGCATAACAAGCTGTGCCATGATAAGGAACATTAGTAATTCACAGGAAAGAGAAGGAAGAAAGATGTTATTAAAGCGAGGGCAGATGCTATGAAAAGAAATCTAAGAGGAAAGCAACATGTAGAATTAATATGAGGAAAACTCGGCTTTATGAAGTTTTAGGATGACTATCTCTAAAGAGAGTGAGACCATTCAAAAACTGTTTTCTTCAGTGTTTCAGTGGAGTCAAACATGTTTCAATGTCCACATAAACAGTCATTGTTGCCATCGTCTCTGTTTGAACCTATTATGTACTTTCAGGTAAACAAAGTACAGTTGGTTACACCTCCAGTTTCAGACACTCTGACATGTTCTTTATAAATCCACGCACAAAACAATAAACAAAACAATAAACAAAACAATATTTGTAAGGCATTGTCATAACTGTGGCAGTGGACCTTTAAATCTTGAGCTGCCACGAAATCCTGCATGCATACTGAGAGGAAGTGTCTGAGGAGGAGAGAGCTCACTGTCCGCATGCAGGATGAGGCTCACAGGTCATAAATAAAACATGGGAAAGATTTTGTGCTTACTTTACAAATCTTAAGAAAGACACACTAGCCATTATTATGTACGTGCTGCTGTGACACACATCAAGTGAACTGTCTCACCTCTTTAATATGTTTATGATGGGACTAGATGCAACAAACATTGTTTCCTTTCACTTGTTTTCCATCATGAAATATCTGAATAAAACTGTTTCTCGTAAGAATCGTGACAGAATTAGACAACTCGACAACACAGTTAAACATCCCCCTTTCAGTTCAAAGGCATTTTCTCCATGATACTGTGAAGATGTCATGTGACATTTCTCATCATTATGGCTCAGCAGGCCTTTTAGGACCCTGCTAAGCCATAATGATATGAAAGTCCTGCTCTTTAACTCTATCACACACACTTGGACACACACTTGTGCACAAAGAGGTTGGAAAACTATAATGTAATCAGGGCAGTTGATTGTAATAATTTTTGTTAGCATTTGTATAACTTTAAAGCATGATTATGGGTCATGGGGCAGCAGGTCTGTCTGCACACCTTAACCACACACTTGTGTATATGTATATGTTTTGTGTATTGTATATATACACAAAGTTCACATCTTTGTGACTTCAAGTTTGAATTGCCGTGACAAACTACTTATTCAAATATGTATGCATTTCAGTTTTTAGAGGGCCTTACCTGCTGGGAACTCATTGTGGTTTTCCTCATCTGAGTCAGCAAAGACTTCAGCCAGTTCCTGGTCAGACATGTCAGTCAGTTCAGTCAGATCCAGGAGGTCAAAGTGCACCTCTAAAGAAGACACACTACTCAGTGGTTCTACGAGGATGAGAGAGAAAACACTTTGTTCATAGTCTGGAGGGTAGTTGAGAGATTAACATCACCCACTCATTTTTACTGATGGTGCAGAAAAAAGTGTCTCTTTAGAAGAAAGGGTGGACAAACTGCACTTATTGTGAACAAAAAGCTCCTCAAACTACCGTGTAATGCTGCTCTTGATTTTGCACAGTGCCTATAATCTGATCAATAACTTGCTCTCGTGGTACTATTGTAAAATCAATTCCAACAAAGATCCCTTTCAGTCTGTTATCCACCTTCATCTCCATATCTCATGTAAAGCTGAGTGCTCTCCTCTTTAGAAATATTTCAATCACAGTGGATTTTTTGAATCTGCCTCTGAGCTTGTCACTGTAGTCAGAGAGTTACCACGGGCAGTGACTGAAGAACTGAAACACAAAAGTCATTGAAGATGAAAATAACTACTTCTTTAAAGAACAGTCGTCTTCATTTTTCTCCTGGGTGTGTTGCACATGTTTGTACACAAGCCCCTGATTCTTCAGTAGGCAGGACTCCACTGCTGCACACAATGAGGTCAATATCACATTTGCTGTGCATTTACATGCCAGACTCAGCATTTCAATCAGGCTGCCACCAAAGCTGAATTTTAATGTAATGTATGTAAAGTGAATTTTATTCAAAGACTCCAGCATGGATCCAAGAGCATCTGCTTGTCCCAGCGTCACCTCATTTAGGAATCAATTATGTGCAATAGAGCTGAATTAAACAACCATTATGGTGACAGATGATTGGAGACTTCACTGAGACAAATGGAGATACATTTGTATTTTCAGTGAATGTCTACCTGCTGTGTAATGTCACATCTGAACGAAACACTTTACTGGTTGTTTGTGGCCGAGGCTTCGTGGAAAAGGGCAGAATAGTGACAGGTTCAAAGCTGTTATTATCCCATGTCATTTCCTGCTGTTTCTGAGACTTTAGGGCAGCACTTCAGGCTGAAGAAGCAGAGCTCACTCTCCTGCTGTTCTGCTCTTTGGCTGCTTCTATATTTAATGCCCAGCATCGTCCTCTTGATAGAACATATTGATTTTAAAAAAGGCTGATAATTAAGCTGAAGCGGTGTCTTGTCATTGGGCCACGTTTCAAACATACTAAAAATACTTAACAGCAGAAACGCCAGGACACATGTGGAATGAAGATGAAAGAAGCTGTGACTATGACAAAATACAAATAAGAAATGAGCATTTAGAGACTTTGGAGTCCTGAGAAAGAAACCAGTTTTTTAGGTGAATGACCTTGCTATTGAATGCTCATGGTTAGACATAGGATTTTGACTTTTCTATCCTGGACTCAGTCACAGTTTGTCTCATGCATCTACTTGCTTTATTATCCACCAGTGAAACAGATAATTAACTGCCTTAACATTTTACCACTAAATACCTCTTAGATACAGAATCATTTTTTAGCATGTTCTGCCACCCTAGTACACTTCATTCAAGTTACATATTGGACTGGGAAAAGATCTCTCTTGGAAAATGACATTATCTGCCTGGATAAAACTCAATGAATGCATTAGATGTCTGAAGGTTGGGAAGTATTTCCATCCTGACAGCACTCAACACAACACCACATATAATTAAACAGCAGGAGAAATTGGAAAGACCAGCAGTCGACATGATTAATATACCACCTGCTTTTTATTAATTTAATATTTTGATTAAACATTTTTTATTCTTGAATGCTTCTGTGAATATATTTTTACTTTCCCCACAGGGTGCAAGGTGCTTGCTTCCAGCTATCAGTCTTTTTGACCCCCTTTTCAGGAGGAGTCAAGAAATGCAAGGCTGTGAAACAGGGAGGATGGAAATTATGGAGGAGTAGATGAAAAGACAAGAGAGAGAGGTAGGATGATGGGAGAAGAGGGAGAGATGAAGCTACGCAGGAGGGTAAGTGCAAATCAACAAGAGAAGGGAAGGGAAGAAAGACTAGAGGAAAATGAAGAGAGGCATTTTGTAAAAGAAAACATTTTCTGCATAATTTTATTCCATTTATTTTTGAATTGGTTGTAAGGTTATTCCCTGCTGCGCTTGTTTTTTAACCACCTCTCCCCCATCTCCTTTTTCCTCTCCCACACCCTTTCTCCTTGAATAATTGATCAGTATGCTTTCTCTCCCAGGCAGACACACTGAAACAACTGCCTCCATCTCAAAAGCCAATCAGGGGAGCTCTGAGACACCAAGTGGGGAGGACTGACAAGGAGAACTCACGCTGAGAGAGAAAAAAAAAAAAAGAAAAAAAAGGTCTAAAGCAGATGAATGATGTAAAAGGCTCCTACAGTAAGCATACAGCCTGGTGGCTCATGAAGTCAAATGTGTGTGTGCTGATTTATTAAGACTCCTTCTTGACACATCTTTATTCTTTAAGCATGTCCTTAATCTCACACTTAATATTCTTAGTCTTTGTAGTTAAGTAATTTCAGTTCAGTGAAGTAATTTTTCCTTTGATATACAACATATAAATATTTTTGCATGTTCTCAATTATACATCAGGTTTTTCCTTTTATTTCAAGTCCCTTTTTTCTCCTTCCCCTTCTTTCATTTCTCTGTGTGTAGAAATGTACAGATGGATTCAACTGCAACAAAGAATAGGGAGGATGGGTAGTAGGGAGGAGTTCACATTTAGGAGAAGGGATGAGAGAGCAGAGGGGATGCGTCTTGCATGTTAGATGTGTATAATCCCTTCCCCTCTCCTCTGGCCCATCAGGGCTCTGGGGTCATCAATCCAGTCTAAACCGCTTGTAATGACACTCTGACCGAGTGAAGACAATTGAGACTAGGCTAAACTGCTGAGATTGAATACTAAACATAAAATCATGCTTTATTAACCACCCTGATGAAGGCAAGTTATCTGAAATGCTTGGTGGATAAAGTGTGGTTTACTGGAAAAAAATCTCCATAACATGTTTTAATTTTGAAGAAAATGAGCTGTACCGAATTTTAACTTTTAATGCCTGGTATCTGCTAATAAACGTAAATGCAAATCAGTTGTTTTGACTAGTCCTCAGCAGTCACCACAAATTTTGAATCTCCAATCACCCAATAACAACACCAAAATGCAATTTCTCTACTCAGCAGTTTATATGGGTTTGTATTTATTTGTATATCTACTGGTGATTTGGTTTCCACAAACCCAGTGACAACTTTCTCATCTCTGGGATATTAAGATGTGTGCCTTTATAGGTTGTTTGCTTTGGGCCTAAAAATAAATGCTGCAGATGACTTGGGAACAACTCTGGTCCCCCTTCACAATTTAAAACTGCAGGACCAGGAATGAATTTGTTTCTGTGCGATTTAGGATGAAGCAATGTGGGTTCTTTGGACTAAATCTTAATTAATTACCCCGTGAAATGTAAAAGAAATTAAAAGGAATTTGATTTCTGGCCCCCTGACGATATTGTGATGACAGAATGAAGAAGAGGGCTGATGCTGTTTTAGGATGGGATTTCAACAGCTCTTATTAAAATATTTCAAGCAGCAATGCTCTTTCATTACGTTGGTCCTGGCTTGTCTTTCTCTCGCTCTTTTGCCACATACCATTAGCTGACCTGGCAGGTGGTATGGCAAGTTAGTGGGTCACGTTGAATCACAGAGACACAGACATTAGCCTCTGGATGAGCTGTCTCCCTGAAAAAGTGTTTAGTTAGTGAAGCAGATAAAGGCTGCCTTGTCACCCATGTAGCCCCAGTATCCGTCTCTGTGTTTCTGTGCCCTGGTCTGAGTGTGGCACGTACAGGGAAGCCTCTGTTTGGGACTGATGCACAATGAGTCCTTTCAACCAAGGCTAAGCCGAAGTGGTCTTTGAGAATGTGGGACCAGAATACCTAAAATAGGCAGAGATCACTCAATGGGTTTCAAGATCAGAGAAGATCAATCTGGACCCTCTTGTGCATTCATTGTGTTACTATATTATAACTGTAGCCTCACCAATACAACTGTCTTTAACAGAAGCGGGATATCCCCTGTCCTCCTTCCTTATCTCCTTCTTTATTGACTACTTTTTCCATTGATCAGGGATCTTACTCAAGGCATTCACACCTATAATTAGCAACACTCATGAATATTCATCACTGTGAATATCTCCCTCTCTTTACCCCATTTTCCCTGGCACTTACGTCTCTTCTCAGTGATGTGCAGCAGGCTAGCAGTGTGCCCTGACAGGCTGCCTTCCTCCTCCCCTGCTGGGTGCTGGTACAGCTCCTTGGATAGGTCGCCTGAGCTGGAGGGCTTCAGCAGCTTCTGGATGTCTTTATTGGGCTCTAAGGGCACACACAGACACAGAAACAGATATTTAGATCTTTTAATTGAAAACTATATTAGAGACGGAGGCTTATTTACTCTACTGGCAAATCTGCAAAAAACACATTCTGGGGTAATGAAGAGGAACAAATTATTTAGAGATCTGAAAGAAGTAATTTTTTGTTCCTGTGCCATATTCTGATTATCTATGTATGTATGTTATGTTTTCTCACTCACTTCACAAATCAAAACCTGACATTATTTTCCCTACAGTCTACGGTTGTTGGCTAACACCATTTATTATCCATTGTCCTTTTTTCTGTATGTATATGTATAGATGAAAGTTTGATTCCCTGAAAGGAGATTGGTTTAATAGGCTGTGAGCAGGCATCTAATTCAACAGTTGTCATAGTATCATCATTTTTATATTGCTATAAAGGAAATGTCTTTGGAGAGTGGTAGAGCTCATCACTCAAGCCAGCTGACAAAACATCTCAAACATCAATTCAAAATAGAAAAAACATGTTCACTCAGGCTATTAACAAAGTCCAAAAATAGAGGTTACTTAAAATATCCCTTCAAATGCAGGAGTATGCACAAGCTCTAAATTGGTTAAACCTGATCAAGGTTAAATGTTTGCCTTTCTGACACAGCTAAAAAAACACAGAGGGATGTGAGAGGTAACACATTTAACTGAAAAAAAAAAAACAAACAACAAAACTCAAAATAAACAATGACAACCTAGAATTTCTGAAATGGTTCTGAAGGTCTGAAATTCTTCAGATTCTACAGATCAGGCGTGTTGCATAAGAAACAAAAAATAGACATTACTGTGTTTGGAGCAACATTCAACAAAAATGATGGTGGTATGGCTGTTTTACAATAGCATGCAGAGTTGATGGTAGTGTGGGAGTACAGCATGGTTTCCTGAGGAGCCTCACCAGATGGCCTGTACTGTTTCTACTTGCAATATGTTTCTAGACAGTTGAATTTTTCATTTCAGATAAAAAATGTGTTTGAAGCCAAGGCTGAGCCTGAACATGATGGATTCTGATTTCACCCTGAGAAGCTCATTGCTGGATATTGATTGATTTCCCCAGCGAGAAGCCAAACAAACTGAAAGGCTATACCTTTACCTGTGTTGCCTTAATGAAATATTTGCTCAATATTTCGACTGTCTACCAGTAGCTTTAATTTCACTTTCCATAACCTTCCTTGGCAAACACTCCTTGAAGAGATCCTGCTTAATTATCGTCCCTGACCTTTCTACAATTCATCCATCTATCCCCCCCCCCCCCATACAAGCAAGTGACAATATTATTCACATGTAAAGGCAGACAAGTTTACACAGATGGTCTGATGTAGCAACCACATGCTGAGTTGAAGGCGAAGAAGCTTGAGTAAATAAGAGGAATATAAGTTACTGCTGGTAAAGGACAGACAGCGATCGCACATACGTCCTTTACAGACTCTGTCCTGAGCTGTCAGTTGTGACTCATTTGAATCATCTAAGATGGACAGAGACGTAGAGAAAGAGAGAGAGAGAGTGAAAGACTGAGTATGAGCTACTGTACATTTGCCAAAAATTGAATCAAACTCAGTGTCTCGGTTCAATAAATCAATCAGCCTTTGACTGTGTAGCTCAGGCAGGAGAAAATAAAATGCTCTCTCAACACCCTTTTCGCCAGGTCATCACGCTTGCTTCTCTCAGTCTTGCATCCTCTATCCTTTTTGTTTTTTGGTGCAGTCTTTACTGGAAGTAACTCTAATCCCCAAAGGTAGGTATGGAAGTTTTTTATTTTTACTCCTACTTTCTTTTCTCATAATGGTTGTTAGTTCTGAACTGTTGTGTCTACCACAATTCAAATATTACCATCCAGAAGTCAGACTTTGTGACCCTGTTCTGTGATAGATCAAAACAATTCAATCTCATCTGGAATAATGGACAAGTAATATCCCAATTTATCACAGGCAGGTCACTCTGGCCCTCAACATCAGTTACTGCACGTAAACAATAAGTATACAAAACAGCAGAAGCAAACAAAAACACTACAGCTGCAAGTATCTGCTGATATTGTAACTTGTAATGGCTTCACAGACATTAGTTTACCCTAAGGTGCAACAGAGTAATAAAGCAACATTTTAATAGTGGTTGGATGCACACTGTAGGATCATTGGCATCTAATATTGTGACATATAAACTACCCTTCTACTGCTTTGCCTAACTTCTACATTGTGAGAAGCATATTTTTTTATTTATCAAAGTGAATGTTATTATCTCTTTAAGGTAATTTAAGACTTAAGATAACTGACTTACTTTGCCTACACTCTATATAAACAGTTATATTACCAACCTTTTAAATGGTGGATGTTACAGTACAATTGTGGCACTGAGGCATTGTGCATTACTGCCACACAGCACAGGCTTCTCTGGATGGCCTTACACAAAGGCCATTTGCGTCCACTGTTGTACTATTTGTATTTTACCAGCTTTTGTGTGGTTGACCTGTGCTGTGCAGATATAAAAAGATCTGTGCAGCTAAGCAATAGATTAAAATGGAGCTTGAATGCAGAAATTAACCTTTCACAACTGGAGCCAAAGAGGGGAAATGATCAGAGATATAGTACTAGTGAACTGCTATATTTAAACCTGATATGCATCAGTAACTCTTAACTAGAAATAAGATCAAATGCATTGGCATGACTCAAGAACAGATCATATGGCAAACATTATTGATGGAGGTGATGGTCCAAGCATTCAGAAAGTCTCCCATATTTCAAACATTATGAACATATGAAGAATGACACTTACAGCAACCAGACAATTCAAAGCACATGTCATTTAAAAGACAAAGCCAGTATGCAACAACCATGCCATATTCATGCAATGTGACAAAGCTGTGGCACATACAAAAGAAAGAATAGAAAATGGCTCTTACCTGGGCTCCCTGCCCCTCCCTGCGCCTCCATGCAGCTTAGCAGAGAGTGTCCTGCTGTTCACCACACCAGCATCGGAGAGTGGAGTAGACAGGGAGGGAAGAAGGGAGAGGCAAGGGGACAGTGTGTCTGTGTGTGCATATGAGAGAGAGAGACAGAGTGAGAGAGAGCAGGGGTGGGTAGACAGAGCGAGACTCCGGCTTTGCAAAGACTCTGCTCCTCCTTCTTTTATTGTCCTTTGTTGGTCTAGATTTCCCAAACAGGTGATCTTGGTTTCTCCTCTTGCAGAGTCCACCTGCTCCAGTCTGCCATCAGAGCTGTCTGAGTGCTGCACTGGCTCACAGAGCGACTCCACCACAGTAAGGGGGGTCTGGGAAGAGCGACATCACTTCACATTTCTAAGCCACTTGGTTTAGTAAGCGCAGCATTGTGAGGCTTGGCTTGATATGTACAGAATACAGAGAGAGAGAGAGACCAAGAGCAAAAGAGGGAGAGAGAAAGAGAAAGGGAGAGAGGGTTGAGCTGGCTGCTTGCCCAGATGGAGAGAGAGAGCGAGAGAGCGAGAACAGGGAGTCAGGGAGGGTAATGGACCACTGGAGGGGATTTTGTGTGTGTGTGAGTGTGTGTCTCTATCCCTGTGTGTATGCTTATGCATTAATGTGGTGTAATAATTTGTGGATACCCTTATAGGCGAGTTGTTTAACCTGATGATGGGGCAGTTCTAAACATACCCAGAGAATAATGGTGCCTGGATGAGGGAAAGACAAATTATTAAAATAAATATGTATCAATTAAATACACTTTAAAGACTTGCATTAAAATGTGTCAGATTAAAAAGAATAATGACAAATAATAAATTCACCCATAACCGAATTACTCGCCTGTGATTCTTGATGGGAATCTGAATCCTTTTTGCCTCAGAAAAGCAGGAAATAGGGCTTCTTTCTGCTGAGGGGAACAAGTAAGTAAAGCTCGCCCTCTAGTGGCACAATCTGATACCTTCAGGTAGTCATGTGATTATGTTGTTATGCTGGTGAACCACCAGAAACCACAAATTACACGACTAATAAAGTAGGCTCAAAGTAAACCATCTATTTCTTTTAACTGGAGTCTAACACAAAAAGTAGTACTAAATAAATAAACCCCCTTTCTGGGAAGAGAACATTATTAATAAACCAACATTACCATTATTAGTCTAATTTCTGGAGGGGAAACTATAGTTTAGTCACCATTACACAAAGACAAAAAACAATGTAACAGATATAAACTAGCAATTGATGCCAATAGCAAGTTTTTTTCATTTTCTTTTCTCTTACATTACTGGAATTGATTTTATTATAAAAGGGAAAGGGTAGCTTTACTTAGCCTCCTGTATACAAACATTAAGTGAACTTAACTGGAATAACAAACCAGAGATACAGAATATTTCATTTATCTTTTGCACTCATGCACAAGAAGTGTATGTGAATCATTAAGTATTAGACCATATATTGGGAATAATCCACCACTAATTTGGACTGTACATTGTTCACAGTTAAACTGACTGAGAATTTGAGACAGATACTCAGCAGCTGAACTTGGTTGCTCCTGCGTACTGCACAGTTGGCTTGGCCTACAACATATTTTAAGCTGTTTTACACAGATGTGGCATATACAACTTTTCCACTTTGACCAACATTTTTGTTTTGCTCATGTCATATCTCGATATCTATAGTGCCCAAAGGATTGCCATGAATGCGTGTCCGAAAACTTGTAGTGCAGCTAATATTAGCCTTTAAATGTCTGCTCAACAGTGGCACTGCACAACCTAGCTTCAAGCAAGGGATATATTACATAGGTTATTAGCTAATGTTACTGTAATGTGGCTTAATACTGGCCTTTGTTCAAGAGTTAGTAGCTAGCTGTGTAATATTCAAATGTTAGCTAAGGCTATCTTTGCAGTTGTAAGGCCCAAAAGTTAGCACATTATACTAGCATGATAGCAAATACTAGCCTTTTAAAGCCATAATTTTATAACTTTAGCAGTTAATGCTAGCCTTGCAATGCCTCAACTTTAAGATAAAGCAGCTAAAGCTAGCCTTACAATGTCTGCTCAATGTTACTAGCACTACATTACTTAGATTTCACCTGGGCTTATATTACATAAGTTTAAGGAGCTAAAGCTATCTTTGTAATTGTAAGTTAGCACATTACACTAGCATGGTAGCTAATGCTAGCCTTACAGAGTCCAAACTTTAGAACTTCAGTAGCTAATGCTGGCCTTATGTTTCATGAGTTAGTAGCTAATCCTACTGACATATTTTAATTTTATCTAACCATCACATTTATGAAGGCCAAAGACCTGCAGACATTAGTGGCACGTTAGCCTTGTAACACCTTTGTGTAACGCTATCAGCTAATGCTAGCTTTACACTGTCCAAAATTTGGTACTTTAGCAGCTAATGATAATAAAAAGATACATGTGTAATATAATTTGGTTGAATGTGAGCAAGTTGATGCTAGATATTCACCATGTTCTCCAGGAGTTGTCTAAGGGCGTGGCCGTCGAACACCTCCCTGTTTTATACTCTTGCTGATGTCACCAATTATGTCACAGGTTATACCATGATTAAGGGAGTGGCCATAAGAGAAATATTATATGTAAGTAAGTAAATTAGTTTTATTTGAAGCAAAACACAGTTTGTGAACACATTATAGTTTTTGTCTTCTTTGTACTGTTGATGTTTACTGATAAAAGTTACTTTTCTGTCTATAATGTTTTTAAATGAGACAGACTTTGACCCCCTGACTGAAGTTTGGTTTTGCCCAGGCTAATTGTTCATTAAAAAAGGAGACTACAGCAGTTGTTCTTTCTCAGCTGAGAGGGAAGGATGCCTCTGAAGGTAAGAGTGTTGTGGTGGTTATGTATTGCCCATGAATTGTGCACAATTCAACTGACTTGACTGTACTTTGAGGCACCCTAAGATAGCAGCTGAAGTTATTGTGTTTGTTTTCATTTTGGCACGAAAGTTGATGTTTCATGGACAAACCTAGCAGCTAAAGTAACTTTGGTTGTGTAAGAAATCACTCACTTCTCCATTACTCCCCACTCACTATCCAGGGAGTTTTGTGTAGAGAACTATATAGTGAGCTCATCGGTAAAATTGAAAAGCACTTTTAGAAACAACTTGGGTAATTTTCTCTACACCATTTTTCTGTCTTTTACTGCAAATGCAAGATATGATGGTATATATTGCTTGGTTAGTGGCCATCGATTGTAAAATACTTTTCATGATGGATTGTGGAATACTATGAGTCCACAATATAAGGTATAATAATTTTCACTATACATTTGGACAGCACTACAAAATCAAAATCTTCATCTTATGAAAGATAACCATTTCATTTTAATCAAACTTTTGATGACCAATTTAGTATCTAATGTTATTGAAAATGTTTCATTTTAATGGGAATACTATGATTCCATTGAGCAATTTAGTAGCAAAGGTGCTGACATTTTTAAAGATTGCAATCAGTATGGTATTTTATGCTCACTTTGAAGTAAGCAAACTTGGCACCTATATCATTAAAAGGATTTTTATTTTAAATGGAAATTTACATTTAATGGACAGATAATATTACTTTCACATTTTCCCTAGTTAATAGATTGTGGTGGTGCGAGAGAGCAGCTAATGTTATGTGAACATTCATGATGTCTTTTTTAAATTATACCTTAGTGTTAACTTTTTAGAAGGCAATGTTACGAAGTAAAGTACCTGCAACTGTTGAAAATACTATATTTTATCTAAATATAATGACTAGCCAATTTAGCAGCTATGGTTACTGCATTTAAACATTGCATTGACTGTAGATTCATTATGCTGTTTTTTTTTTTTTTAACCTTACTATTACACTTTTATTGCGCAGCGTTGGGAGATAAAGTACGTGTCATGGTTTCATTTCACCTCAATAGTAAATTTGTGATGGCCAGACTTAGCAGCTAATGTTACTGTAACTTTTTCCTTTTCCCTTGACATTAGGTTTGCGGTGGCCAAAAGTATCAGCTAGTGGTTGAAAAGGTTTAAATTATAATATGAAATGTCCATTCAATGGCCATAGTTAGCAGTCAATGTTAATGTCACTTTTACCTTCTCCCTTAGCCAAATTTAGCAGCTATGGTTACTGACTCGTTAAAATATTGAATTCACTGTAGATAATTTATACTTTTTTTTTTAAAATGACCTTAGAATTACATTTTAGTGTCCTGGGAGTTAAAGTACCTGTCACTGTTTCATTTTATATGCATGGTAAATTTGAGACGGCCAGAAGAAGCTGCTAATGTTACATCATTTTTACCTTTTGTCTTGGCTGAACTTAGCAGCTAATGGTACTAAAAAGGTTTTAATTTTATTTTGAAATGTATATTTAATGGCCAGAATTAGCAGCTATATTACTTTAATCTTCCCTTGTCTCTTTTTTCCTAAACATTACAATGCCAATTTAGCAGCTGAGATTACTGACATTTTTAAACAATCTGTTCACCCAATAATTATGTGCTCATTTTTATTTTTTCTCATTTTCTTACATCAAATTTTTATATAAATAAAATCTGAAGAGTTCTGCAGTCTTTCAGTCAGTTAGTTGTGTGGACAACCTACCAATCCACTGTGACTTCACCCATTGGTTTGTGAACTGCTGTTTTAATGCCTAGAGTTTGTAGTTAGGCTGTTGCCATCTTGTTTTTTTTTTTTGTTTGTTTTTTTTTTAACCAAAAAAATAAAAAATATATATCTGGAGAAGAAGGTGGAGCTGAGGATGAGTGAAGGATGGATCTGATCTACTCTACTCTATCCTGATTTCAGTCAAGTTGTAGTTTCTGGTACAGTCTGTCAATCACGGTGTAGACGCCCTATTTATGGTCAATTTTCATCTGAATGGGACCATGATTTTAAAAATAATAACATTATATTCTATTGAAGACAACTTTAAACTATCGATTGAGACCACGAACACATGAGGAAAACCTCTACTGCGGTAAGAAATCAAAAGAGAATTAGGTCTGGTTTCCCATAGACTTCAATACTCATTTTTGCAACCAGTGGGTCACAGATTGAAGGCACTTCCGCACTGGCTCCACTTTTCAGTTTACGTCCACTTTTCTATGGCTGTGACACAGGTGAACTGAATCACTCATGCTCCAGGATGTAGACTGTGTCCGACTTAAATAACTTTATACTAATACTCATGTTGGGCGAATTTAAGGCCGGTTGGTAACAAGTGGCTTAATTTGACTCCAGAGGTTGTAAGGGACGTTAAACATCATCAAACTGAACATGAAAGTATCATCTGCTCACCAATCCGCTTTGACCGGCTCGTTGTGTACATCCACGGTTTATACTCAGGCTTTTACACATCACTACTAACGCTGCACGCAGCTTTTATAGGAGAAATAAGCAACTTGATCAAACTGCAAGTTGCAGGATTAGTTGTAGTGACGTTGAACTCGTGCGACCATGGTGTCGTTCAGTTATCTTGTTGCATCCGGCGATTGTTTTGAAACTTAAAAAAAAAAACATAAAATGGGCGTTGATTTATTTATATTTTTTGTTTGTATGTTTGTTTCTTGCGTTGTTGTTTTTTTTCACATCGTCGTGCAATCATTTGCAAAAAAAAAACAAAAAAAAAAAAACAAATTACGTAAACACTCAATACGCTTTGCCTGGTCTGCAAAAATACACTCTGCAGCACATAAGTTTAATAAGTATAACTTAGACTATAAGTCAGGTAATATTTCTTTAAATCCGATGCTGTTGCGTTCGCGTTTCGTGAAGACTGGCCTCCCGGAGCCGCCGTAGAAATGATAAACATGACAAGCAGTTGCTCGTGCAGTATTATGTTACAGGGCTCACGTGTGCAGTTTTATTGCTTGAAGTGCTGCAGAAGAGACTGATTTGTTTTGTATTCACTGATAGCACAATGGGGCCCGAGATCATAATAAATCCCGGTAGGTTTAAATGCTCGTGTCGTTTGTTTTGTCGCTAAAAACAAAACAAAACAAAACAAAATGTCAGCACATGCTGTAGAGGAGTATATTTAAATGTTTGGCTAATGTCGCTTCGTTTTTTTTTTCCTTCAGGAGCGTCCAAATGGGACATCCGTCAGAGAGTTTGGGACTACATCGAAGAAAATAACCTGGCCAACTTTCCAAGGCCTGTTCACAACAGGATCCCAAATTTCAAGGCAGGTTGAACCAGTTTAATTGAAGATGGGGTGAAGCGTTTCATTTATACTGTCAACTAAACTGTAGAGTGACACAAGGTTAATGTCAGCACTGTTGAAGGCTATTAATAAGGCTCTGATCAATTATCTAATTAGTAAATTTTTCAAATTATATTTACACACGGGGACATTAGGTTTGTTGAGCAGCTCAACAAATCACATCAACAATGACAGTAAAATAACAAGAATAATCATAATAAAAATAATAAAATGAATTGATAAGTTCATTAACGATTATTGACTGTCTAATAAAAGCAGGCTAATGATATATGTATTTCAAGCATTAGTACAAAAAAGGATAATAAAACAGACATTTGACACATAGATCTAAAGCTAGACTTACAGAATAGTGATAGGTCATAAAATTGCATAGTAAAGCTGATTGCGTACAATCACTCATATATTAAGTACATTTTAAGAGACTTCAAAAATCAAACAAGGGAGATGATCCATTTTAATATTCTGCTTTTCTTTAAGCAAGTTATTAAAGCGTCCCAGATCTTAATTTTATAATCCAAGCAATTGTGTTTTATTTTAAAGAAATCTTTTTATTCAAAAGCAGGTATCCTAATTGAGAGTCACTGTTAATCAGCAGTGACTGTCTCTCCTGCCTGACAGACACAACAAACTACACATATGTTCGATGTCCTGGGAAAGTAATTGAACATGTTAAATAACTAGATAATCGTTACAGTAATGATATAAGGTGTAAATGATTAATGGCTTTCCTGTCTGTGCATCTAAGTATGTCTTTTACTGTGAACTTAATGGCCAGGGTGCAAATCAAGCGTGCAACAGGCTTGCAGACCTGCAGGAGTTCAAGTCCAGCCAGACAGTCAAAGTAAACCCAGACAGACCCCAGCAGCAGGCACGCTTTGTCACTCTGGAAGTAAGTTAATCAGCCCTTGTGCCCCCCTCTCCTCTCAAACAGGGTGCTTTCACAGCCTGTGCCAGGGTGTCTGAGCTGCAAGTGTTCACCCAGACACCCGAGGTGAAGGTGGATCCTGATAAACCTTTGGAGGGTGCCCGGCTGGCAGTGCTACAGGTAGCACTGCACTGTGAAAGAAAACACTAAGAGCTACTGTGCCTCACACTGTACTACAAAAAATTCTTAACTCTGTCTTATCCATTTTGAAGCTATGTCAATTTTACCTACATATAGGGGTCAAAATTTGAAGCTGTTACAAAGTTCATCTCTTAGTGACATAAGTGATATATCAGAGACAAACCTTGCATTTGTTGTATTTGAAACTGGTCATTTATTTTCATAATTTTTGTAATTAAATAATTTAATAAAATTTTTTCCCCAATACAATTTTATCTGCAACCATGTAAAATGAATGCAAATGGTAATTTTTGGGATTATCTTTGCAGGCACGGAAAACTTTACTGGTCCCAACTCCTCGTCTTCGTACCGGTCTTTTCAATAAGATTACTCCTCCCCAGGGGGCCAGCAAAGAACAGCTACGCATATGCTCTTCCTCTCAGGTGTGAGGTGGCTGATTGACATATTTTTACTTTCAGCCAGCATTTCCTTATGATTCATAAAGCCCATGTGTTAAATCTATTGCTATTTATTTCCCTTCCTGTCCTCTGTCTGTCCTCTTCCTTCAGGGAGTGAAAGACTTCAGTGTGCCTGTTGGCCTGGATGCAAAGGTGAAGGTTGACCTGGTGGTGGTTGGCTCGGTGGCCGTGTCAGAGAAAGGTGACTGTCAGTTGGCTTTTCCACCAATGATTCACCGCCATAACATATGGGAAGTCTAAACATTTTCACTTGTAAAGAGTGGAAGCACTTTTAAACTTTTAACTGGTACTGAAAGTCTAACAATTTATCTGTTTGTGTGGAACTTTATGGTGTTTTATAACTGGAGGCTGAACAGTGCTGTGAGTTCTTTCATCATACCGATTTATTTCAGTTTAAGAATTAATGATTGGTATGTTTTCCCTTCAATATTTTATTGCAGCAAAATTTGACACTGATCCAAGATTAATAGTTTGTTACTAGATACTGACTGTTAACCCAGTATATTAGACATGATATGCCTTAAGGGTATGTTTATTGCAGTGTGGAAAATTACTATAGACTGAAGGGACCAGTTGTATTACAAAATATTGTGCTGTGATCATTGCGGTAGCAGGACAGCCTGAGATTTGATGAAGAACAGAAATGAGAGTGGGCCAGATGTGCGTGATCAGATCCTTTTTGCTCCTTGTGGGTTCTGTTCGCTTCTCCACTCCATATAAATTGTTCCATCACTCACAATACATTTAGATCCTCATTTTCAAAATGATAACTCGTGCAGTGCTGTGGTGAATCCGACATGTTTACCATAATACATATATTTCCCAATGGCTCTAAGTGAACCATGCCACATGGTTCTCATTAAGAGTTTGTTGCACAAGGTTCCCCCATGATCCCACCAGGCAATGTATGATTAAGTTGTTGCGCTGTTTTTAGATCAAAATCTCTTGTTTTGCAGTTTTTTCAAAGAGTTGAATGTAATGCAGATGTTGGTTATTTCAGCTTTACAGATTTACACATTAAGTGAATCTGTGATACAGGCCAAGGAAAAAAGTGCCACCCAAAAGAAAAGGTGTGGGCAGCTATTTTCCGTATCCTACTTATCTACCTTTGAAATGTTTCCAATGCTTCTGCCTGCTCCTGTAGGTTTTCGGATTGGAAAGGGAGAAGGCTACGCTGATATGGAGTATGGCATGATGGCTTCAATGGAAGCTGTGAGCGCCTCAACAGTGGTTGTTACTGTTGTCCATGACTGCCAGGTTAGTTTGATTAGGTTGAACTGGAGGGAAATGGTTAAAAAAAAAAAAAAAAAAAAAAAAACTTCTACGTGTACAGATTTGTTTTAAGTTGCAAAAGTAAGAATTTGAACAAGAAAATATGATTTAAGATTTAACATTTCCCCTTGTTTCATGGCTAATTTGTACATTTGTGCTTTCAGGTAGTGGACATTCCAGAGGAACTAATAGAAAGTCATGACCTGACTGTGGACTACATCCTCACACCCACCAGAGTTATTAAAACAAATTGCCACTTACCGAAGCCACAGGGAATCATCTGGACCAAGGTAAAGTAAAATATTCTGTCTTTGCATCTTTAGTGCTAACATAAACTCAAACACAGAGAAATTGGTTTAAAGAGGCATCATAGTGACCAATAACTGGCAACAGTTGCCAAACATGAATCACCTGATATTGACATATCTGCTGTGAAAAGGGCCTTGCCAGTGTTGTTTGTACATAAATGCCCTCCATCATGTGGGCACTCAGATTTGCATTGAACTGAAATGTTATGTTATCACTCTTTTTATGGGACTTTGCATACAGGTGCATTTGGGTTATTTTCTAACACAATATAATTATCAATTTTGATGTTAAAGTTGATTAACTTCTTATTGGGTGAACGTTTTGTAGCCTTGACCAGTTTTCTATAATTTCAGGCATCTTTTAATCTGATGAAGGAATACACTCCTTCATGACCCTTTCATGGGATCAGTGAACTTAAAAAGTAGGCCTCTGCAGAATTGTTCTTGCCTAAAATTTTTAGCTCATCTCTTTAGAGACACCGCCCTCTAATGGACATGTAAAGACATCACACCTCATTGCAGGACTCCCATTCTATCTGTTTCTGTATCTATTTCATTGCTTTGTACTAATAATTTATTCATTGCTCACTCATTTTCTTTCATTTACTGTTCACTTTTATAGTTTTATACAAGCCATTAGAACAAAAGAAATAATAATAATTCACTCCGAGTGTACTTAAATATTGTACTTCATCATCTGTCATATAAAGGAGTGTGTGGACCTTAAACTGCTTCTGATTTACTGACACCGGCAGAGAGATGTCATGTGTTTTTCCACCTTATAATTTGTCTTTAATTAGACATGATAGATATTGTTCTTATCATGTGTAGAGTTTTTGTGTTACCTTTGGGTTTCCGTCAGACATGCATGTAAGTAAACAGGACCCAGTGACCTCACAGACAGGAAGGCCATGTCTGATCATCAAAGGCTCCTCTGCCCAGCCAGCTTGGCTCTGCAGGGGCAGGGGAACGACAGGTCAAACAGGCCACTGTAAAAACAATAGCCCCGTATATCCTTTACAGGACTGGTCAGCATCAAAGGCTGCCAAGACACTTGAGGACTCAACAAATCAAAAGGAGTCTTTATTTTTAACTTCTTGGGAAATTGAAATGTGCTGTTGCTATAAAGAAATTTATTGCTATATCATGGGCTGTGCAGGATGGAATAATGCCAATTTGTCAACTTTCACTTAATTCACTTAATTTGACTTATCTGTAGGTATGTTGGCTTGGCCCTCAGCTGGGTTATTTGTTTATTTGTGACACCCCTCCTCTTTCAGCCTTACTGAGCTTGTCAAATTTTGTGTATTTAGCTGGACACAGAAAAACTGGAGAAGATCCCCATCCTGAAGAAGCTGCATGCTCTAGAAGAAAAGCTTGGAAAGGATGTCACACTGGGGACACGGCCTGCTGCAGGAGAACCTGGGCTGCCAACCACTCAGTCCAAAAGGCAAACCAGGCGGACACCGAGGCACAACGCACGGCAGGATGCAGAGGGAGTATCCACACAGGACTACAAACAGGAGAAAAGGGCAGAGGGAGAGCAGAAAGCCAGACTGCACCCAGCTAGAGTGAGAAAAGAAAGCAGAGGAGATGGCAAGGGGGGTGAAGAGAGAGAAACCAATGAGAGAGGAAAGGGAAAAAGTCGAGGCAACATTAGGGAGAAGGGCCCAGATGAACAGGGAGGTGAAGTCATGTCTCAGCATAAGCTTCCTCTGAGTGTGACCACAGTATACCTAGGGGGAATCCCTGCCGGGCTACGTGTTAGTGAGCTGAAAACTGCCCTCAGAGAGAGGGAGGCCGCTCCAGTGAGGCTTACCTGGCAGGGAGCTCAACACAGGGCCTTCCTTGAGTACAGCGACACTCAGGCTGCAGAGAAGGCCCTGGAGGCTCTGCAGGGTCTCAGTCTGAATGGTCACAATCTGCAAGCTGAGCTGGCCAAGAGCCAACGAGGAGGGAAGAGGTCTGGACAGTCCAATAGGAGACCGAGAGCATCAGCAGCTCCAAAATCTGAGACCGCATCATCAGATCCCAAGGTAGACACTCCTAAAAAGACTGAGCAGTTCTAAGAAATAGGCAACAGTGGAGCAACCTTAAATGCCTTAGGAAGTCTAGTTTTTTTTTTTTTTTTTTTTTTTGGTATGTCTGGATTTATTACAAGAAAACCCCAGTCATATAAACTATAGACTGTTACTGCTAATGGACATAACAATATGTGAGGATAGCAAGATCTAAGAAACATGCTGAGTCACAGCATCATAAAGCATTTCACTAGAAAAGTATTTTGTTTTTACCATATTATAATAATAATAATAATCATAATAATTAATAATACTTAACCAATACACCTATGTGCCTTATTTAATTGACACGCACCTTCTGGTCAGTGTGTCCCAAGATCCTTTTTCCACTGAAGGTGCTTTTTTTGAGTAATTTTTGAAAATAGACTACATTTTTTTTCTCTTTAAAAACACAGACTGTTCATACTGTCTATTTGTTATAATACAAAATAATTACCTTTCCCAAGGTCACATCCTGCTTTTCTGTTTGTTAGTTATCCCAAAAAACATTAAACTGAAGTCTTGGGCCAAGGAAAGAATTGGCTAGTTTTTGTTGCAGGTAGCGCCAACGTGTGGGCCTTTACACAATTTATACAGTTGTGATTGTTCCTGGGCCATGAGGAATAGTAGTAAAATTAAAAATTCATTTGTCTTAACAAATGTATGTATCTATATATGCCACAATGTTTGACCACAAAGATTTCCCAGATTTTTTTTTTTTTTTTTTTTGTTCTTGCAAAGCATAATCTTTTCACCACTTCTCCTCTAAGTTCAATCCAATCCTCACCACATCTGCAGCATTTGAATCAATCCAAAAGCATTTTTTTCTATTCTATTTCACTGCCAAATGTCTATAGCTATTTTATTTAACACATTTTGGGGGCTTATAGCCTTTTTGAAGCTTACTTAGTTGTTTTTCTGGATTTCTTGGAAGTAGAAATTGTGTGTTGAAGCAGTAGCATTTGTGCCTTTATTGATATGACCTGTTCATGGCATATCTGGTTAGATAAGTAATGTTGCCAGCATCTACATTTAAAGAATAGGAGATGCTTGAATGTTCGTCTTTATGCATCTGTTTGTAAACGTTATTCTCCACTAAAGTGTTTGACTGTACCTGCTCACTGTTTGTGTCTCTATTTATTTTTTTTAAACAATTGAACGTTATCTTACTTGGATTTTGACAAACATTTGAGAGTTGTTGAAACAATCACAGATCGTTGGACTAATGAGGCAGGGATTGAAAATCAGATTCTAAACTTCCACATGATTTATATGTCAACTCTTAGACTTTGAATTACGTCAACTGTAAAAGTGTCGACTTTAAACAAACACTAAGAGGGTGATGTTTTCTTAATTACACTTGTTTTTAAAGCAGCTCTGCTTTGGTGCTGTTGGTTTTCAGGCAACAGCAGGTTAATTTAGTAAATATCAAGAATATCACACATGGAAACTCAAGTCAAGACTTAAGCAGCCAATAACCTTTATCATTTACCCATCTGCACAGGCATTACCTGATAATTGGTCACTCTTTTTTCTATTTTTAATGCCAGAGAAGTGTCCCGTTTTCTCTGAAGCTGATTTGATTGTGTTGAGACATAAGCACGCAGCATGTCTGTCTGCACAGAACAGGCCTCAGGCTTTTTATGGAGCTGTCATCCAGGCCTGGCTCGGGAACAGCTGTGGAGCCCCATCTCTCTCTTTCAGCCCCGCCATAGCACTGAACCTCGGCAAATGTCATCAGTTTGTTAATGTGCTGTTCCACTGCTGTTGAGCCTGCAACCCCTTTGCTCATTTGCCTTGGGTTCAGTCAGTGGTCAATGTTGTGAGGGTGCAAAGCTACACAAGTAACAAAACACCTTCGTGTAACAATATACAATATAACGTACGTCTCCAGACAAATGTCAACCACATTATTTACAAAATAAAATTTACAAGACTTAAGTTACAGCACAGTTCCTTTATCTAACTTGCATGAGGTGTGCATCAGTGTAATCTGAGTGAACTGTATTAATTCTTACAAAATATACTGCGGCCAAATAGACTGTGTTTCAACATGAGTGTGCCACTGTTGTTTTCAACACCGGAGACTTCTCTGAAACAAAAATATTCAAATTATAAAAGACATCTAGACATCAATGTAAGGACGGTAAAACTACCATTTTTACAACAGCCATAATTAACAAACAATAACCAATCTTTTAAAGAGCATTTAGGAAAATTGGCTCATCTGCCTTTTGTTTTTTGAAAAATAGTTTGTATGTGGTATTTCCAAGACATTTAGGGGATTCACTTATTGATTACTTGTATGCTTGTTTAAATATATACATGTTCCTATGCTTTAGGCTGCATGTTGAGTAATAAGTAAAAGATTTTGTCCGCACAACATCCCTTCATATTTTATTTAAAACTTATTGAACTCTTCCATTTTGTGTAAATTGTTAGTGGAAATTTCAGTTTCTTTAAACTCTACTTTGTGCAGATTTTCACAAGTTGATGTGTCTTTGACACCCCTGAGCTGCTCATTACAGGAGGTAAAGGATTCATTTAGATCAGCACCATTTATTGTACTACCACCAGGGTATGATCCAGAAAAATTCTATGAACCAAATGCTTTTGAGGAAAAAAACTGTACAACAATCAGGACGATGGGAGTGCTGTAGGTTTACACCCTGAAACGAATGTATTCTCCCTAACAGCCGTGGGTACTTTCACATAGAAGCCATGTTAGTGGACTTTTCAAACCATTTATTTTAAATCTACATCAATTATTCACTGTTTTATGGAAAATTAGATTTCTTGTGTCATGTAACATCAGTTTACAACAACAGGCACAACCTGCTCCTGCTGCACTGATTGGTTTAACTGAACTGGCTTCAGCCATGGTCTGAAGTCTAATATACACCACTGTGACATTCCTGCTACATTGTTCTGTAGGACTATTGTAACAATACTGTGGACTTGTGCGTAATGCTGTTTAGATTCTTGGCCTCTAAATCGCCAAAGTTGTAGATCAGACCCACATGAACTCAGTTTACCCACCTTTTAGATTTATTAATTACAAGCTTATACATTTATGAAAAACCCTGCAGGATTATTATGAATATTAGGTTTGTTTTTCTTCTCAGGAAATTACCTCACTGCTATTAAATACTGTTAATTTTGGGTTGGTTGTGTAATAATGGTCACTGTCTTGTGGTGGCATATGTTTTTGCAGTACCCCTCACCAAAAAAAAAAAAAAAAAAAAGAGAAAAGAAAAGAAATAAAAACAGAAAAAATGCCAGAGATTATAGGCGTGTGATAAAATCGAAATATGTGTTTGTTTTTGTGGATTTAGGTTTTAACAGTCTGTCACTGATGGACCCTCGCTAATTTTCCTAACAATATATAAGTATACAGTGCTGAAAGTAATGTTCTACATATATCTACCACAAACGACATAACAGTGCTTACAATATATTCTCAATTTTCATTTTAAAACAAATAACAAGCATTCTGACAAATATTGCCAATAAAGCATATACCTCCTTGGCCAATTCGCCTGAAATTAAAATATGCAGGCCTACAGAATAAATAAAAAGTTGCGCTTATAGGCTATTCAAAAAAAAAAGTGCCTTCATCGTTTTACACAGTAGGCTATATATGGACCTACAGTATATGTGTAATGTCCATAGTTGTTCATTTCAAATTCAACACTGGTATGTACGTCCAAATAAAGCCTCAGTCTAATTTGTCAAAGAAAATAAATTTAAAAACGTAAGATGAAGAAAATGAGTGTGCATGTTTTTTTTTTTTGGTTTTTTTTTGTTTGGTTTTTTTTTTGTTTTGTTTTTTTACATTGGCTTACTTTAACAAGAAGAATAAACATGAACAAAGGTGTGAAGTGGTAGTCATCCGCTCTGCAGGACTAAGTACCAAACAGCAGCAGGGATTCATACGCCCAGTCTTTCCCCGCTGGTCGATGTTGACGGCATGAAAAAAAAAAAGAAAAAAGAAAAAAAAAAAGTTTTTATTATTATATATTATTATGTGGTTGCTTTGTGATTTGGCCTGTCTCCGTGTCTTTGTCGTGGTGTGAAACAGTACAGAAAAGTAGTCCGGTCTACTTGAAGCAGTGAGCAACTCCCCAGGGCCGGGACACAGGCGTTCATGCCTCTCAGTGGTTATTTACTCGTTTGTTCTCGTTTCAGTTCACTCTGCCGCGCGGCTCGAGTCTGTGCCACCGTCTTCTGGTCCGCAGGTCGTCCGCTGGAGGCATCACATGACGCAGGGCTTGATGTCCTGGTAGGAGACCTGTTGGTGGTGGTAGTACGAGCCGCTGCTCGGTGAGTGCATCGCTGAGGACGTCATGGCGTTGAACGAGAAGACGAACTCCTTCCGGTCGCACATGCTGGGAGACTGGGAATGGTACCGAGGAATACCTGCGGAGAGGTGTTGGAAAACAGGGTCATCTGTCATATCACAAGTAGCATTGGTGAGACCTTGTGTCAAAATTATACATCGTCTCAGTTTCTAAAATAGATGTTTGAAGTTCTGGGGGGAAAAAAAGTGAAAACAATAGAAATATTTTAATATTTTAAGCTTTAACTTTTGGGCCCAATTATTATCAGTTAAGATGTTACACATTTCCCCTCAGAGCCTTTGCCTTGACCTAATAATAATAATAATAATAATAATAATAACACCGTTGTAGCCTGCTTTAATTCTAGACTACAGCCCTGCTAAATAAATTGAGTGTAGCCTATATTTCAAAATATATCAAATTTACAATTGACTTGTATATAGGTCTTTCAAAAAAAATTTCACTGACTTGAAAAATTGAATATTTCTCGTAGACCTGGAGTCTGTTTTAGCAAAGCACGATCAAGATAGTCGGAGGGGGAGGCGGGCTCGCAGGGCTAATTGACAGTGGCCCTCTCGCACGCCAGTCCCGAAGGATTGAGGGCCCCGGGGCAAGGCAGGCTGGACCAAACCGCGCTTGTTTTTCTTGCCCGGAGATTGGCACTGCTCTTAAACTGCCCCTCGTGATTTTTGAGACTCCTCCTGATGTGTGCTTTTTTTCCTTTTTTTTTTTGTTTGTTTTGTTGTGTTTTTTCTTTGTGTGCTCTCTCTTTTTTTTTTTAAATGGGAGCAGGGCAGTGACGAAGACGCGGACATTTTCGTGGGAGAGAATGTGTTTTTAGTTTTAGTTGCATCATTTTCTTTAATGGTTTTAATTTGATTTCTTCTTCCGTTTTGCACAGCTGAGATTAGGCTGCGATGCAGTGACGGCAGAAAAAATTACAGCGCAGGTCGAAAGCCCCGGGGCTGCTCACTGTTCTCATTGTTGATATAAAACCTTTCGAATCTGTAAACCACTTGTCTTATAGACCAACTATTTAACCAAGATATTAAAAAATAGCCGTATTCAATGATTTGGAAGAATTGGGAAATACATATCTCTGCCTTATATTTGCCCCTTTCATTTGACTTTTCCCCCCACAGGTTTCCTTTATAAAAAAATAAAAAATCAGCTGCAACATTTTGAAGTTTTGTGAAATTAGAGGTGAAATGGATTTACCTTGTAAATCTGTGGTACTGTGCCCGTTCTGGTGCAGATAAGGTTGGTCTAGGGAATGTGTGGGCAAGCTTGGTTGCAACGGGTTCGCCCCCGGATTACAAGGAGACAGAGGCTGCTGCTTAATGTAGGAAGCCCCGTTATTCAGTGAGGCCGTGGGAGCCGGAGCCCACGCCGAGGCTGAGCTCGAGTAGACGGGGTGAGGCTCCATGACTCCCCCGCTAGTGAGCAGGGGGGAGGCGGAATTGTCGTGGTGAGGATAGTCACTCCCTGTGGATCCTGTACAACTTCCCATGTAGGAATGTCCACTGTTGGTCGACAAGTGTGACATGGAGTGGCCGGACAGACCCATCCCCTCCATGTTACCTGCCAAGTGTCCATTCATCATCCCAATCCCACTGTCCAGAGACAAGCCGTTGGGCGGACAGGATAGGCCCCCGCCGCTCCCCTGGAAGTTGTAGGACTCGGGGATGTGGTTGAATCCCAGGCCGTTCATCATGCTGTACATTGGCTTCAGCGCCTGGCACTTGCGCCTAAAACCCCTGGGTCTCCTTCTGAAGGAACCTTCCTCGAACATAAACTCACTAGCCGGGTCGATAGTCCAGTAGTGGCCCTTCCCCGGCCGGCCGAGGCCCTTGGGCAGCTTAATGAAGCACTCGTTCAGAGACAAGTTGTGACGCACGGAGTTCTTCCATCCCTGGTACGAGCCTCTGAAAAACGGGAAGCGGCTCTGCAGAAACTGGTATATTTCACTGAGCGTCAGGCGCTTAGTCGGAGAACTCTGGATAGCCATGACTATTAAAGCTATGTATGAATACGGGGGCTTCTCTGGTCGACGGATCCCCGCATTTGTCTTTTTGGTTTTCGTAGTGGAGGAGGCGGTTTCCATCACCGCCGTCTGTCCGTGCGGCTTCTCCGGAGCAGACATCGGGCTGCTCTGGGCAGGAGTCTGCGCTGGGGGCTGCTGGACCTCTGCCGTCATTAGTTGAATTTAGTCTTCGAGGTGGTAAACAAAAATTGTCGGTTTCCACCGTTTCACCAATAAACACTTCAAAGTTGGATTCTAATTCACTGGCATTGAGAGCCAAGGAGAGAGGGAAAAAAAAAAAAAAACGTGGACAAACTTAACGCGCAAGCCAAAGGCGAGACTGTCTTAACTCTTGTCTTCTTCTTGAGTCAGTCCTGCAGCAGTCTGAGGCCGGACCGCCTTGTACGCAGCGCCCGAAATAGGATAAGGAGCAGAACAGGAGCCGCTTTCCACTTCAGTTGGTGTGTTGTCGTGCGTCCGAGGACCTCACTTTTTACTTATCTGTTGCCATCAGAACAGTGGATCTGGATGTCTTGGCCATCCTAATGTTGGGACCCGCCCAGTTCCCTCCTACTCCAGTGGTGGGCTGCGAGCATGCACATCTGTGTGCATTCACTTTTCAGGGAAATGTTTTACCCTTCCTTGCATTTAAATAGGGAATATATATCCCACATTGCCTGTAATAACGTATATCTGCATATTATGCAAAAAAGATTATTGGGGAACTCGATGTTTTTCTTGGTTTTCCAGCACTGATAGTCACCACACTGGGCAGGGCCTTTAGATGTAGTGTTTGATTGCCATATTTTATGATAAGGCTTTATTTTATTTTATTTTTTTCCCAAATTCTTATTCTGAACCTTTCATGTTGTGATATAAACAGTGTAAATTCCTCGGGCTGCAGTCTAAACGGTATCTGCCCATTTTAAGCCAACAGGGTTGATGCACCAGCACAGCCAATAGATCATGTCTCCACTGTTATTAAACTCCTGAAATATTTTATAAAAACCTTTTTAGCGGACGAAAAGCATTTTGCCAGAGAGCACGCGCCTCGTATTCACAACCACCCTCCTGATTTCTGTAAAAGATAGACAGGAACATGGGCAGGATGTTTATACAGCAAAATGTAAACATTTTCCCTGGTCTTCTTTAAATAAAAAATCAAGCAAAAGCCCCGTTAGATCAGCTAATACTCAATCTGATGCGATATGCCCGTGTGTTCGCAGCGTCTTCTGCAGATACTGGACCCCCTTTTTTTTTCCTTTTTTTCCTTTTTTTTTTTTTTTTTACACACACACGAATATTGTTTGTTTAATGCAGTCATAATATTTACGCAGGGACGCAGGGGGAGTGAAGACCGGACTGCCGAACTTTGAGCACAGAATCTCGGACTGGGACTTGAGATCGACTCCTGCAGACAGTTTCACCATCGAATCATCCAGGGATTAAAGTAAGATGGATTTAACACTTTTCAGTCACAGTCTCACCAACCAGGACTGTGGCCGCTTTAGGTCAGTGCCACATTGGAAAATCTGAGATGCTTAGTTTGTTTAATGTGACATGATACCTTTATAGGATAATTAGAGAAGTGAAGCCTAAATTATGCCTCAAGCTCCGCACAATGTTTTTGCTTCAACTAAGTTGCAATTCTCTCAGAAGAGCATGCGCAACAGTTTGTTTATCTGTTTGTGTTTCCAAAGTCGAAAAGCTTAATTTTAGCTCGATTTACTGGGTTTTCTGCAGCTGTGCGCGAGAGCTACTGAAAGACGATCAGTCTATAACCCAAAACTGTTGACAGTAGGTTGCTTATTGTTCCCTGGAGATCTCGATAGCTGCTGCCTGCAACCTTTTGCCTCTCCGTGGGTTCAGTTAGATGATCTCGCTGTGCTTTTGATCTCTGCCGGCCTTACTGTTTCTAGCGGATGCATATGATGACTGTTGCTTTTGACACTGTGGAATATAATGCCGAAGGAAATAGTGGATGAGTAACTTTTCAAACTTTGGGCTGTGCGTAAAACAGGAGACTTCACTGCCTGTGCGTAAAACCTAGTGTTTTTTTTTTTTTTTTTTTTTTGGGGGGGGGGGGCAAATAGTGCGACAGCATTTTTATATTTAATTTTAAAGAACCATATCTAAATCAGATGTCAAATACATTTATTGATGCTTACCGGAACTGTCTAGTTCCAAAACATAAATGGATGGCTGCTTGTTTCTGCCACAGAGGAAGCGAGAAAACAATTCACTGTCAACCCAAAGGTGACAGACATGCCACCGTTAGTTCTTGCTGTTGCAGGTGAGATTTAAAGCCACGGATAAATGAATGTAAGTATTGTTTTAACCGGTGCCTGCTCGGCCACTCGCCCGGAGTGAGGGCCACACATTTATCAGCGCAAGGGACCACCCAGCGCGCACCAGGGGCAGGCGCGCTCCCGTCCTCCCTCTGCCCACTGCATTTAATTACCGCTGATGACTTCATCCCATTAAGGCGCTTTTTTTTCTTCTTCTTCTTCTCACAAGTTCATTCGCCCCATGCCATGTTATTCTTTCTTTGTTATTTATAGAGCTGTATATTTTTTAAACCTGCACGTCCATCCAAAGTGTCTGCAATGTTTATGCAAACCATCAGTGTAGGACGGTGATGCGCTACTCCCCGCTGCATTCTCCTTTCCTCTGTGAAAAGCAGAAAAATCTGTTTTGAAAATGTTGTTATTGCACAAAGGTTACTATTGACGTTTTAACATTAAATAGGCACAATTCAGAAATTAATTGAAAATAGCAGATACCCTCCTAATATCAAAATGTACTCAGAAACCCATGCTTCCCAATGGGTTCCTCCATATTTTTTTTTTTAACAAATATTTAGCTCCTTTATCTTTTTAAAGTATTTTTGTTCCGTCATATGAAAAATGTTGTGACAAAGATTGTGTTCGTCATTACTGAAGCTCGAGTCCCGAGGTCAGAGCTTCCCTGTTGCTCCATCGCAGACGAAGTCATGCACTTTTCCATGACGTCCGATCATGAAGTATTTGACAGCGCTGCATCCTCAGGAATGCTCGGCCACTTAGGTGGAGGCGCACCGCAGAGTGCCACGGCCCTGACAGGCTTTCCGGACCGCCTTACCGTCCTCTAGCGCACTGAAATCACTCCAGGACCCCTGGAAATCACGCTGTTGCAATGTTTTGCGGGACAGTAAACAAAAATTGCTGAGTCTTGTACAGTGCTGGCACCCTGCTTCAACAAGACAGAAGATGTAGCACGTAGCATGATTTAGTTGTTTTTTTTTTTTCTCCCTCACAGGACTGTGAGGGAGATCATAAAATAAAAATCATTTTCTTTCAATCTTTATGTATGTTTAGGCTTTGTCTTGTAAGGATTTATTTCATATTTGTACATAAAAATGTTATTCATTGGGTGTGTTCTTCCAGATCCCACAAAGCTACACTGTGCCGCTTCATCAGAACAGGTTACAACGTTGTCAACAAATTTATTGCTCATTCATACCAATTAGGCAAAAAAAAACAAAAAACAAAAAAACAAAACAAACCAAACCCAGCGGATTATAGATCCAACAGCTGCAGCAGCGAGCACTGGCCTGTGATTTGATTTGGCCTCACAGCAACAGATTCAACTGTTGGAGGGATGAGGCCAAAGCGATGCAGAGAATTTTAAGTGTTAAACTCAGATAACATTTTCTTTACAAACGATCATCTGTGAGAAATAAGGCAGTTCTCCAGCTCCGCAGAGGGCCGCAGAGGGTCACCGAGAGGCCGCATGAGCTTTGTTTGGAGACCAGTGCCACAGGGTGATCGATCAACTGGTCGTAAGTTCATCTGCCTTGAACTTGAATCAAGTTTTAAAGCAAAAAAAAAAAAAAAAAGAAGTAGAATTATATTATGACTATTTAAAGATCTGACTCACATAAGTATAGTCCGCATCTGGTATCACCAGTTAAAATGCAAAGTAATCGATTGTTTTTAATGTTATTTCCAAGACATTGATATCAAAATTTTCTTTAAAAAACACGTCCTAAAGATTACAAAGTGGGAATTCAAGCACAACATAAGAATTATGAATGAATTATTACTCAGACAATCTGCAAATGATAGTGGAATAGATTTGTTACAGCAATACATATTTGATTGTTTTTATTTAGCCTGCTTTATTTTCTCCCGTTATATTGGACTAAAAGTGCAACATGTTAACATGAAAACAAGTATGCAGTTTGCACATGCAAAAAGCAGGCAGACAGTTTTATCCTTATAAAGGATAAAAAGGAGGGTGTTTTAGAAAACGGACCTGTGCTGCTGGTTTATCTCCTCTTCATATTATAGGAATTCTGAAATAAACAACAGTGATTTTTATAGATAATTTTACTATTTTTTAAAAAAACATGATTAATGCTGAACGCTTAAATAAAAAAAAAAAAAGTTATGAAAATAATAACTCCATATAGACTAGAGCTTGAATTCATTTGAACTACTACATATTTGAGGTGTAAACAAGGCGTTAGTGTCTGCGACTGTTTATCATGAGATGCGTCCTAATTGGTTTCCTGGCTCTTCCTCTCTGCAGTGTCGCCTGCAGTTCACTCGCCATTGTCGCCCTAATTGAAAACAGTGTAATGTCGAGGTGGGCACCCCCTGATCACTTTCCCTGCGCTGTAGGTGGCCGTGTATATTTTCGTTTAAGTAGTGTTTATGTGAAGGAGAAAGGACGGGATTGCTAGCAGACCGCTGATTGCACGCACCGGGCCGCTGCGTGGATGTGGAGTGTGTTTGATAGGCACCACCCTCAGCTGCAGCAGCACCGCGCTATATGACTTGTTCATTTCCCCGCCGAGGTTATCTGACCCGTCCCCTTGTTGCAGCCGATGCAAAGAAGCTCCCGGACGCACAATTCCCTCCACGTTGATCTGCAGCCTCTCACATCTTGGCGCTGTCCTTATTTAATATCCTGAGAAAATATGCGATATCGTTCTGACATCCGCGCCACTGAAGTGTCCTTGAGCACGACACTGGCGTCCAGCTGCAGCGGGCTGTATTTGCACCACGGTCCGTATTTGCCTTATGTCGCAGGTGTTGCAGCCTGATGGGAATTAATCTTGTGTGTCATCGCTGTTATCTTTCGTTTCATTTAAATTCTCCAGGTCTCACGCGCCATTCAAGGAGATTATATATCCAGACACAGCCTTTAGAATTTAAGACGTATAGTCTGAAGAAATCAAGTTTGCATCTGACATAAAAAAAAAAAAAAAGTTTGTGCCTGAGGTTTCACACGTTTAAATTTACACTGGCCACACCTATAACTAGTTATATGTTTTCTCTTTAATAATCCCTCAATACACTGCAGAAAAAGGTAATATTGTTTATGTATTAGCGAAATAAGACCGGAGTCCCTCATGTTGTTTGCCATTGGTTGGTAGAAATCTCGCGTCACATCTCACGCACACCTGAAAAACGCTGACCTGTCTGTCAGCAGCCATATTGATCATTGATAGTGTTTGATTATTGCAGGCCCTTTAATGAAATTAACATCTATACAAAATACCCCAGGCCTGCACGTTGTATGTATTTATTAATGTTTTTATCTAAACATACAGTGTGAATATGCCATTTAAACTGACATCAGACCTCCATAGGCTTTTCTACAGCAGAGATAATCAAAATATCAGTCCAGGGCTTTAAACTGGAAGTCATGTGGCAGCCCTTTGACATTTGTATCTCGGATCATGGAGCATTTGACACAAATTATTTTTTTATTTTGTTGAAAACAACCAACGCACTACAGAGAGACATGCCAAAGCCAAAGCACATGAGTCATTGAAGTGATTGTGAGAACCCCGGCCTCCTCAGCAAACCTCACAAGCCTTCCCGCAACAGTCTCTGGTGTGCTATACTGTCAAATGAAAGATAGCCCACTCAAATAGTCAGATTGCCTTTCTTTTTTCTTTTTTCTTTTTTTTTTTTTTTTTTTGCCATATTGACTTGTCACAAGCAGATTAAGTTCTGTTTTCAAACTCCTCTCCTCTTTTGACAGCCTCATGTTGAAAAAAAAAACGTGCCTTTCAGACAATGAAGAAAGAAAAAAGGCACATGTAAAATTCTTTCTGGTTTATTTTGTGATCACAGGCAGTACCACATAATTTGACATGAAGGACAGCAGTGGGGAGGATTTGGCAGGTCCAGAGGTTTTACAAATTCCAAACTGTCCAAATGTGGTTAGCACTTGCAGGGAAAATGTTTCATAATTTTAAATACCTGTTTGCAGAAAAAAACAAAATTTGTGTTTTATTAAGGTGGCAAGCTGGTTTTTGTGTAAAACAGGAGAAACAAACAGACATGAAAAGCAAAGAGAAAAATATCAAAACAATAAAAATACAAGCTGAATTTAAACTTACTGGACGCTTAAACCTCAAGGTTAATGCACTAAGAAAAAAGTGTTTGTGGGCTCATTGTAGGTTTTTATATGGAAAGCTGACAGATGGTTTGTCTTTGTATTCAAGTTTAATTTATGAAATAATACAACATAACAATATCTATAATTTCTTCTTTTTTTTTTTTTTTTTTTTTTTTTTAACAGTAAAATGGATCCATGAGGATTTCCAGGATATTTGTTCATGGTTTATTGACGTCAACAATATATATATATATATATATATATATATATATATATATATATATATATATATATAAACTATCAGACTTTGCCAGGGATAAAATGAAATTGTTATCAGAGTTAATGAAAGTTGTTGACACCGTGTCATTTTAGCTAAATACTGAATTACGATGTTTGACATCCCTTAAGTTTTTTGGTTTCTCTATGTTCCAGTGTAGTGTTTTAGTTTCTGTGTGGTCTTCAAATCCAGTAAAGTGAAGAACTTGTATACGCCCACATTTCCCACAACATTAAAACCAGTTACTGGTTTTAATGTTTTGTGATGTTAAATGTAATTTTATAAAAGCTTCATATAAATTTGATGTTGAATATTTAAACCAGGGCCATCTTGGGTTGCTGAATGATTTTGTTTTAAGAGTAATTAGGGATCATATTGAGCACTTCTCTCCAAAGAGTTTTTTTAATCATGCTCTCATAATGTAAAATATATAAATCATGATTGAAGTAAATGTGCAATTTAATATGGATTATGTTTATTATGTCCAACCTAATTACAATATTGCACTATTACGTTAGATGTCTTCATTGTTCCGGTGAAAGAATCAATGTTTTTTTCATCCCATATATAATATTATTATTATCTTTATATTCTTATCCCTAGTGACCACCTTGGCAGATATTATGCATTAATGACAGCAGATGAGTCTGGATTAAAACACATTGCACATTACTGTCCACTCCCATATAAGGCCAAAAAACACAAAGAGATTTTCCTTTAGATGCTTCCTTGGAGCTTTGCATCACTGCTCCTCTCTGCTCTGGTGCGGCCTTTCATAGAAGATTCAGTCCCACACACTGTGTGGGAGCCAGTTCAGTGCCCCACCCTGCAGCCCTGCACACCTCCCAGGGCCAGTCCATCATGGTCTGTCTCATGCAGGGAGAGACATCAATAATAAGAGCTGAAGCAGAAACCACAGTGGAGAACACAAAAGAGAGAGGGAGGGCAGACGCAGGCCACAACCGGCTCTGCTGCAGGTTAGCTGCTTTGATACTGCCTTGATGGCAGTTTGATGGGTGCACATGGGGCGACATGGGTTTATACGTATGTGTTTACATGCATGTTTACATAATATCTATGGTGTTTACGCACAGCTCACCGACTCTTTTTTTCTTAACTCTGAAGGGGGATTTTCCTGTGGCAGGCTGCATCGGAAAAAGCAATTAAGAATTCCCAAACAGTACACCACAATGGGAGATATCATTTTGTGCGATGTGTGTTCCATGTCCCTTGCAGTTTTTGTCTGGAATGGGCCGGCTATTTTTAATCTGCGCAGAACCAAACCCACCTACAGACAAACCACAAATTGAATGAAGGGGAGGGGGATGAGTGGGCATGGTAATTGTCTATTGTGGAGCTCGAACTCCTCTGTTCTGCCATAAACAGCTTTGGTAGTTCACAACTTGATACCCAATCCTTCAGCCGGTTTGAAATGAGGGCATATCCTCATTGTCTGTGGGAACCCATAGCCAGGCCAGTGGTTGGAATCAGTCAGGAATGCTTTGGGATGGTAACTGGATTCGGTTGTAATGCCCAGCTCTCCACAGCGGAACACTAGGGTGGGAAAAAGGCCGAGAGCATTTCCTGAGTGGAGGGGGGTCCCAGCGAAGCATCACACGCATGGGCATCATGTGACAGGGATCCTGCCAGGTTTTAGCCTATGATCCCAAGTCAAGAGAGGAGTGGGGGGGTGGGGGTTGGGGGGTGGTGGTGGGTGCAGTAGGCAGTGCCAGGGGGGAAAAAAGCAGAGGACTAGAATGAAGATGAGTCACAAGGGCTAGTTGAAGGTTGAAGAAATTAGTGGTGAGAGTCGTGGTGTAAGTATTGTCCACATCTGTATCTCTGCGTCTGTTTAAAAAAAACATCCATTTATTTGTGTTACATCTAAAGTTGTTGGAAATTGTCTACACTGCTTCAGTTTCTGTGTTAAATTTATTTCTTCTGCCATTAATACTCTTCATGTATTTTGTAATTTAGTGGCTCACAAAATATACATAATATCATAAATCTTTTACCATAATAATTAAATGATAACACATGATTTCTATTTAAACTCAACCCCCGAAACAATAAAACAAGTGCAAACTGAGTCTAAATATAATCGTATGTATTAATTGTACAGTGGAAATGAATAATGAATAATGGACATAGATCTGAGGACATTAGCAATGGAAAATGGCATTGGGCCACATTGCATGATATTTCATATAAACTGGAGTTTGGCCATATAATCAGATGAAAAAAAAACAAACAAAACGCACATCTAGGACTCAAAAATGAGAGCGTTATTAACTATGAAAGCATCTTTTTTAGACTCTTCCAAACTTCAGCTCATCCATTTTTCAGCTGCCATCAAGTCACCAAGGTGCCATGTATTCATGGATCACAAGTTAAACAACATCTGTGCAGAATCAGTTAAACGTTATCCTGTACTTGCACTTTTTGACTCTTTGACTCTAAATGTTGAACTTAAAACTATATTCACCTCAAAAGTTTTAGCCTGTAGCCTTCATTTTGGCTATTATTAGCTTTTCAATGTACAAACAGCAATCACCTTGATTCCAACCCTTTTAAAAATATAATTTCTATAGATAGATAGATTTATGGACATTAAATCTCAATCTCGCATAATTATAAAGAAAGAGGTTTGATTGCAGAAGTTTGTGTGTATGTGGTGTATTGGGTATGTTTTGATTTGACTGAGTTATGACTGTGAGAGGAAGGGGTGTGACATTTGTGGGCCAACTGGCAAACTGTGTCAACTCGGTGACAGAAAAAAAAAACCCCAAAACAAATATTGTAAAAATAGAGATAGCTGTGTCTGTTCAGAGCACATTCTTTAATCATATTCATATTCAAGAAAATCCTCATGTCTCTGCAAAGGGAGCTGCCATCTTGATCACAATAAACCACACTGTAATGTCATTTCTACAGAGTGGTCCAGCTCATATACTTGTAAAGGAGACTGTTTTAACTGAATGAAATACTTGTAATTTTATTTGTTCATAATCATAATATTAGGAGAGCACATTCATCTGTTTGTCTGTCTCTGTTTTTCTTCTGTGCACATGTGCATATATAGGTCTATATGTCCGTGGCTGCTTCGTTTGGTTTTGTAAGCCTGTAATAGCCGTCCATGGCAACATGTGTTCATGTATCAGTGCATATGAGAATGTTGCTGACTAAATATGTGTGTGTGTGTGTGTGTGTGTGTGTGTGTGTGTGTGTGTGTGTGTGTGTGTTTCCAGCTCTCTTTGGCTTGTGTAAACGTTGTGACGATCTTGGGAGGAATCTTACCCTATACTTGTCAAAGGGCTTTTTATTTCCACCTGCTACCGGCCTCTTTCCGTTGGTCTGCTCTATAACAATGGTACTGGGAAAGCTGTGGAGTGCAAAGTGATTGATGTCGGACTCTATTTGGATCCTTCTTCAGATTGGGGCCTGAAAGGAAGTGGCTATCCCTCCCTTCCAGCCTGACTGCCCTGCAATAATGCAGGGCCCAAGAAGGCAGGGTGCCGATCAGGATTTAGATCCTTCTTTTTTATAAAATGCGCTTGGCTCCAAAAAAAAAATTTGGCAGGCGTTTATAACCAAGGCTTCATACCTTATAAATCAATTTGCCAAATTATGCCACGCAGTTGAATCCAAGTGTATGCCCTCCATCTTGTCTCCTGCCGCCATTTTTTTCTTGTTCTGTCTGGGTTGAAAAGAGATACAGGCTCATCATGACTGCATTCTTTCCATTTTGCTGAAGAGCAGTGTGGCAGCAAAGGTAATCTATCACCCAAATTGTCTGTCCTCTCTCTCTCTCTCTATTTCTAACTGTGTTTCTCTTTCTCCTTCCTTTAGGCTGGAGTGGGCAGGAGTGCGGCTTTGGCCACAGGAAGCTGTGAATTCTTTGGAGAATGGAAGATGTCTTATGGGGAGACATACTGGCCCCCCACCCACCCACTCACCACCTCAAAATGACCCCCGACCCCTTCATGTGTTTATATCAGACCATGGAAGTGAGAAATAGTGATGAGTCACTCTGGCTGTGTGTTTACACTCCAGAGTCACGCAAGGAAGGAAATAAGCCACGGTCTGCTAAAAGTGGCGAGGTGACAGAGAATAGCTGCAGTCCCCTAACGCTGCAGTGATTTACCTCTCAGATTCAGAATTTATTTCACATCATCTGTGCTGTGAAAACCTTTAACCAACAGAAAACACCAACGTGCAGCAGGGCTGTGGACTGTCGTCGGGGAAAAGGCAACTCAGCCGCAAAATAAGTGGTAGTTACTGTGTGTGCATGTACAGAATGTGTGTGCATGTTGTCTTATTTTAACTGTTAAAGCAGATGAAATGAGCAGGATAATACATTAAGAACGTTATGTGTTAACTGAATTTTTGTAAATTCTTGATGTATTCATTTCTTTAATCAAGGCAGGTAAATATATATCACTGTCACAGAATGAAAACTTGTATCTCCACACGTTCAATGTTTTTCTCCAAACAAAATCTTTCAGTTTGATGACTACACGTTTTATTGGGGAATTCATCATGAGACTTTTTCAGAACATTTCTCAGCTACATGGAGGGTATCTCTCTGTTAAATTTAAATAAGTTTTAGGATAAATAACTTTTAAATCACAAAACAACACCAGACTATATTTCAGTAAATCTACAAAAGAGAAGCTAGCAGTAAAGGTATTTTACTCATGGAATGAGCGTTTTATTAATTAATGAACTATATTTAAATAATGATTTTAAAACATATTTAATAATTTTAATTTTCAAATTTTGGTTTTGATCTCCTACAAAAGAAATATGATATTCCAAAACATTACTCTTTGACTGACATTATGTCTGTAAAAGGAAAATCACAATTTGAATTTTGTCTAGGGAAAAATGTATAAAATAATCAAAATAGCTTATGTATTGAAAAAGCATTTGAGATTGTTCATATTGTATTTGAGTGACAAGTGGATTTTATGAAAGCAAGCCAGCAAGAGTCAACACCAATGAATCCAGTGATATGTGTGTTTATGAAAAAGCTTCTATAAAAATACCAAACACATTAAAGTCTGTAGCGATACCACAATCACTGCAAAATGAAATGATGAGAGCTATAGGTTAGAATTTGAACTGAGATCATATAACAGAGGTGAACATGGTGCTTAGGTCTGTACACACCTCCCTGTGTCTTGACATTGCATTTCCAGCATCTTAATCTTATACACCATGCAACAGTCACTGTGCATCAGTTTATATTGACAATAACTGATATGTCTGACTCCACTCTATGGCCTCAAAAATGCAATAGTATGAGAATTTGCTCTTTGTGAAATAAAATGTGTCTATGATCTATGTGAAAGACAGTGCTGCTGTCATTGCTTCACAAACACGTACTGCATTACGCTCTGCAGTTCTATGTACAGTAAGGTGTGTTTACTGTGGCTTCGACCAGTGTTTCAAAGTTAGTGTCATTGTTGTCGTCTGTGCTGAGCGACTTTAGATTTCTGATTGCACAAGTGTTGTTTTTGAGAGACAGCTGCAGTTCTGCTCTGTAAATAAAAATGACACTTTATTTCTTTCCCTCATTACATTGGTGCAAGTAACTTCATTGCTGACTGTGGCGGGTATCCTGTTACACTCCCCCATACACACTGCCACAATGAGAGAGTCAGCAGCTCTTATTTTGGCTGATCTCTCCTGAATTGAAGTCCTGTCAGGGGCTTTGATTGATAGTTGTGTTTATCACCATATTATTAAGTAATCAGGCTTACCACAGCTGGGCCTGAAGCTCCTTAATTCCAGCTAAAGCGCACAGCTTCGTGCTAATTAAAGGTTTGGCCAAAGTGTTTATTTTTGTGAATTTTTAAAATATAGTTGTCTGTGTTTTTATGAGAGTGCGCTGATTGCATTTGTATCCTCTCTGGAACATTTAGTAGCAGTCTTTACTGTTGTATCTTCATCAGAGAGATCGTGGACCGAATGGAGAGTGTAGAAATTGTTTTACAGTACTGTAAGACCTGTAAAATGACGTATCTTACTCACTTACAATACAGTACATAAGATGAGAGGGTCAATCACTCTATGTTGTGTGTATCAGCAGAGGTTTCTTCTCGCTTCGTTAATACAGCCTGCGGCAGGCTGCTTTTGTGTATTCTTCAGGTAAACACAGTCATGGCAAAGTGGACATGCTGCTGAGTGTGTCCTGACTGGAGACAGAGAGCACTGTGGCACTGTACTGACTGAGACACTGGCAGCTCTCTAGAGGCAGGGTTAATGTGATGAATGGCCATTTGGTAATGGGCCATGTATTAGGGTGAAATAGCTCTTTTAAAAGCCTGAGCTCGAGCCGTTGCTATGGGCAATTTGATTCAGGAATCATTCAGGTGGCAGATGTTTCATGTTGGATCAGTCAACTCTGTCTTGCTCTCTCTTTCAACTAAATGAAGGGTAAAAATTATTGTAAAACTTTGAATTGCAATCAAATGGAAATATAACTTCATGCAATCAGAAATATCACTGATGCCTTTTAGTTCAAACGTTTTATGAATTACCAATTACCAATTTTCCAAACTTTGTGAATAAACAAGTTGATTCTTGATGGAGGAGAAAAATGTGTGTATATATTTATATATATATATATATATTTTTTTTTTTAATGTAGGTTTTCTCTAATGCCTGAAACCTCCAGACTGTCTGCACTTTTTGTTCAAGCTAGATTTAAAGTTTAATACAAATGGCTTTTATAACTTGTGTGTCCTGTACATTTAGATTTAGGGATTTCTACGCACAACGTGGAATACATAATGTGGGAAGTGCAGTATTTTTCATACCATAAAAAATATGTTGTTTTAGAGGTTTAGAGGCATTAATGATTGTGATGGTAATGTATGTAATAAATGTCCTCATATTTTCACTTACTATGACACTGTAAGCCTTTCATTGTAATATGTTGCACACTGTAAAAAGAAAAAAAAAAGTTAAATAACTTATGAAAAATAAGTTTTCAGCTTTTTCGTAATGTTAATGTTAATTTGGACAAATGTTAATCTCGGATATAGTATTTGTTTTCACATTGTCGTTAATAAATTTCTATTTAATACTTGGGACTGTTTTTGGTGCCTTTGCCCATATTTCCCCTGCTCCCAGTTTAGTTTGCTGGGTTTTGTCACAAGTCAGAAATGTCTATTTGTGTAGAAATGAAGAAGAAGCCAAACAAGCAAACAAGCAAAAATAATGCTTTTAAAAAAGTTTATTTTTTATTTAGTTTACATACTTCATACGAATTCTTTTATGCATGAAACCACTTTGTTATGGCTAAATTCAGCTTCTTTAGTTCTTTGCCACATTCAAGAGAAGAACCACTTAAGGACTCTGTGATGAGTTCTCTTGTTTTTCTGTGGTGGCATGCAGGCTCATAAGATAAACAGTGCCAGAAACAAATTCAGCAGTATTGTAGCTGTTGGTGGTCTTGTTGTTTACTTCAGTGTTATTAGTTTTCTCCAACAGGCTGGGGATCACTACTGCTGTCCAATAATCTGCATAAGTTGACCATACTACTGAATGATGCTTAATCAGTGATGACCACTATTTGTGATATCTATCGCAACTGTTGCCATTATCTCTGTTTCACCCCTGCTTAGCTGAGAGTGCATTCATATTGGCTAATCAATTATCATTTGGTTAGAGGAGTGTAAATAGGCTTAAAATTCCATTTGAATTTCCCCATTTTGTATAAAGTGGAAATGATCCCTCTGTGTTTACACTGCCGACTCTTATGGCATTTGTATTTGGACATTTTATTGGTTTTTGTATCATAGAGATGGAAAAAAATTAAAAGTGAATCAAGGCATCTCAAAAGTTGCCTTTTTGCTAAGTGGATAAGCTTCATTAGTAATGTTTTAGCAAAAAGAAAATAGTTCACTTGGCATCAATACAAGAGCCTCTGAAGCATTTATCTCAGATTTGGATGGTGGTGAATTTCCCATATTGCTTGTTATCACCTCTGCCTTTAGTATTTAACAGATAGTGACAGATACTCAAGAAGTAAACCTTCAGTGATCCCTGGTGGCCATAATTAATGTGTGGATAACCAAAGGCAGTGATATTCCATCTCTCTGTGTCCAAAGAGCCTTTTCACAGGTGTTGGTAAGGACAGACAGATGGACAGACAGACAGCCACATGGTTCCACTTTGACGTCTGCTAATTCTAGGGAATCAATCCTAAATGACACCTATGGGATACACAGAGTGGATTTCCCTCTGATGCAGATTGGTGGTGGTTTGCAGATGAAAGACAGTAAAATAAATAAAGCTGTGGCAAGCAGGCAGAGCTCTTCTGTCCGCACAGTACAACCATAATGGGATACATACTGACATGAGGGAAGAAGTGGAGGCATGCTCCTGTTTTCACCATTGTTGCCATAGAAATGCTGACGGACTACTGCTCGTAGTCGTGAATATCTATGTTGACACCTTAAGATTTTTTTTTTTCATTTTACATGGTAATAGAAAGTTACCTAACAAGTGGAATAATAGTGATTAGCAGAGAGCAGCTCTGTTCTTTGTCACCCACCATGCCTGCTGGCCACTGCTGCTGATACTGTTTTAATCCTGAAACACACCATTAAATCAAACTCAGCAGTATCAAATGACTTTTTAACCTGCACCAATCAATCTTTTCATCAGCTGCAGTGTCTGTGGTTGGCCTGGAGTAAGAATAGTAATGGTAAGACAATACTGGCTTGTCTCATCCTGGCTGGGATCATGCCTGCTACTCCTACAAGTTACACTGACCTCCTATTCCCCGCAGTGCCAGAGCAAATTCAACTTTATGGTGTGCAACGTTGCAAGTTTGTTGGGAAGCACTTCCAATTTTCTCTGCCCACTCCACTTAAAATGTGTTTTCCTTATTGTGGCAGAGATCCTTGGATGTTTGACCATCACTGTACAGATTGATGAATGAGTTTGACACTTGAAAGCAGTTGTGAAATTCATCGCTGAAGTTTCTCTGTGCTTGCCTAAAATCTCACTTTAAGGCATGTACAAGTGTGATTTTTATGACATCACAGCTATTTTGGAAACCAATTATTGTCTAGTACACATCTCTCACATGTCATCTTCATGTGACATGGTGCCTGCAGTGCACATAGATGGACTTTTAAGTACAGTAGGAGATATCGTGTCCAACGGTTAAAATACCTCTCCAGATATATTTTAAGCCATGTAAAAATATTCAGCTGTGATTAATATTTTGTTCAACGTGGTTTTCCCACATAAATAGTGACTAAAAAACAAAGAACAGCAGCAGTAAACACATCTATTTACTTCCTCATTGAAAAATCTGGATCAGGCCTTATGTCCCACCCACCGCAGCTGCTTGTGCTACATTGATGGGTGAAACATCAGTGGAGTATGTGTTTGATAACAGCAGAAATGATCAATATGATAGGCAGAGACTAGCAGACATATCAGAACAATTAGCTTGTCTGGTCTCACAGTACAACCATAATGAGATGCAGCGAAATTATAGTGATTAGCAGAAAGCAACTTTCTTATTTGTCACCAACTCTGCCTGCTGGTCACTTCTACTTCTACCGACATGGTTTTGGGTTTATTTTGCCCCCTTGTCCCCTGAAGTTGATGGGATTGGTTCCTTAGTTGTGTTACATATGCCTACCTGGCAGGTACCTGGCAGTCTGAATATGTACAGCCATGGCACTGACTGCTTATTTTGCTCATGATATGTCTTGTATTACCTAAAAAAACATCATATGGACACATTAACATGGTTAAACACTTTTACTTTTCTTTGAAAACCATATCAGACGCAAATGATCATTCCAAAGTATTTTCTCACATACTGTACATTAAAATGTGTGTGGAGAGGATTTTTAAAAAGAAAAAAACCTTTTTTAAAAAGGTTAATACCACTAATTGATCCACAATCACCAATGCTTGTTGCGAGGCACACAAATGCATTTCCATTATCAAAGTTTTGTCACTGGTGCCATTGAGGTGATTTATTCCGATGCTGGTCGACTCCCGTCTGATGCACTTTAACAAATCACAGCCTGAGGTCTGGTGAGCCCCTCACTACACTAATTTCTGTCTCCCTCTTCGACCCCCACACAGCTCTGTGTGCCTGGCTTTAGCACCCAACACAGTTATCAGCCAGGGGCCGTTTTTAAAGCTCAACTGTCAAGCCATGCTGCCCTATAGACTACAGGCAACTGCATTAGGAAGTAAGACCAATTTGACAGTCACACTGTGGACAAATGATCATGTACTGAAAATAAAATATATGACCTGCTGTAAGGCTGTACTACGTGTTTTCAATCTTCATGTAAAGATCATGTTTCCAAGTGTCAAGAGCTGAAAATATTGTTTTCCAGCAGAGTCACGTCTTCACTCACAACAGATACCTGTTTGAGCAGAGCTGTGAGTTTTTGTTAAGGGGTCTTTGACCACCAGCAATGCTGTGTGACCCAGGGGCTCAGGGTGATAAGACCTCCATAACTCTACTTTATCCCTCTGCTCATTATCAACCTCAATCCCACATCTGCCCTGAGCCCCTGGGCTGCAGCAGGAGGACATGGAGCTCTCCACCTTTCACAGCTCTCTGCAGCCTGAAGATTACTGGGGAGACGCACAGGCTGAGTTTACTAAGTCCACACTCTTGACAGCTTCTTACATTTTGTTGTACTCGGAGGAAAAAGGAATTCTTCAGGTTGTAGACTCCTGATTGTCATTCATTAATATAATTAAAAATGACAAATTTATTTCCATTTTATTGTGATTTAAATTATTTGTTTGTTTTAGTCCTTAACATCTGAGAAAAAATCCTCCAATCAGTCAATTATAATATGAAAAGTTGAATCATATTCTCATCAGCAGTGCCATTCAGGCTGTCTGGTTGTTTGGTCTGCTTTTTGAAGAGAAACTGTCAGTAACTAGCCAAGGAGATGTGTGAATATATGGATGGGAGAGATTTTTTTCAACCTCATGCTGTTATTTCTGGCCTCTGGTGTCTTCCACACGGCCACGTATTTTTCATCACGTTCTTTGAGCAGCAAAACACTGGACAGTTTTCATTTGTTTAACTTTCGTGTCTCTGTAAGAGGGTTTTTATAAAATGAACCACTGGAATATGATTGATGTCTTTCACGTTAACCAAAGAATAATTATCTGGTGCGCTTTTAAATTACTTGTTAAAATTTCCTCTGATTGTGATACATTAGTGTTCATGTGTTTTCTCCATATACGATCTTTGAATTGAATACCGGTTGCATCATAAACAAACGTACTGCTCTGGGCTTGTGTTTCACTTTGTTTTTCAAAGTAACTGATACCTTAGATTCATTTGATTTTGTTCTCTCCAAGTACCGTGTGTCTTTTTTTTCGTCAGCCTAAACATTTCCTTCAGCTATTCAACTGCTTGTTTATGCATCCATATTTATGCACGTGTGAAGGAGAGTTCATGTCAGCATGTGTGTGTGTCTGTGTGTTGTGTGTGTTTTATGTTTGGTGTTCGAAAAATATGTCTCATTACAATCCCTTGCATACTCTCAGCCTGATAACTACACTCACATTTATAGACAATATTTTGATTCACCAAAACAGCTGTAAAATGTAGTGTAGCGACAACTGTTTTGAAATTTATCATATCATATGTTTTAGTTGTAGAAAATCCCAATGTTAAATGATTCTGATATATATGGGTGATTCTTACAACAGAAGCCAAATTGAAGCTATTTAACAAAGCATTAGATGGAGTTTTATAAATAAAGATAACAAGTTCTGTAATAAAAAGAGTGGTACCACTTTTATTTCTTTATGATTACATGTTGTGTTTTGTTTAACATGGACACTGAACAAACGACTCATGGAGGAGGTGTCACAAACTATTGTAGTGTAAAATTTTCATGCAAATATACACTACATTGTGGTTTAATTTTTAAACATTTAAAGATTTGTTATAAACAAACAGAGAGAAAACCCTTTTTGGACTGCCTTATTGTATAAGTTGTATTTTCCGTGGGGCCACAGAGTAAGCAGGCATTTCAGAACAATATGAAAAACTGTGTCTTCAGCTTTGATGTTTTCATTGTTTAAGAGGAATGAATAGACTCACTGTTGCTAATAACCAGGTCGTAGGATGTGGTTATATTACGATTACGATTTATATTTTCGGAAGAGACAGTGTCAGTCTATCTGTCAGAGAGAGAGACATGTAATTGGAGGAAGCTTACTCGAAAGAGCTTGGCAGGCACTGCAAAGTAAAAACCCTGAACAATATTTCTGCTTCATGCCTGAAAATCAATAACCCAGACCCCGGTGGTGAATGCACGCGAGACAGACCCCACACAGCGGTGAGCTTTTCCCTGTCCACTCCCCCTCATGCCCCTCGATCTTCCCTTCCTCCACATTATGCCAGAAACCCCAAACTCAGCTCTATTTGTCCAGTGTTGGGCCAAACACCCTCCGCATCCCTCTCCTTATTTTACAGTTTTTTTTTTCTTGTGTCTCAGCTCACCAGTGAAGGACAGCTGTAAAATGGTTCGTCATCTGGCTGACCTTTACAACATGCATGCATGCGAGCAAAGAGTGGGGAGGATGAGGAGGGGGCGGAGGCGTGCAAATTTCTTGTTTTAATTTCTCAATTGGCTCTTAACCAGGGGTCAGAGGTTGGCTTAGCACAACAGCTCTGACAAGATAAACACCTGTTTCTCTGCTGGTAGAGGCCAGAGTTATCCTATTACCCTCAATATGTAAACCTCTCAAAGGACCTGTACACACATGCATAAATACTGACGTAAATATGGGAAAACACCAGGGCTGCTCTCTTAGGGAAAACACTAACACTGTCAACACCTTCCACCCCCGTAACTTCATACACATCCAGCATTACCTGACTACAAACTCCTCATCAAGAGCTTTGTTTTGAGCTGCGTTTGATGCTCTGTTTACCTCGTTAGTAGAAAATCTGTAATTGAACGTTTCAGGATGCTCATTACTCTTCACGAGTTCAGAGAAGGTGCTTTATATAAAAGGTGCTAGCACGGATAAATCTGTGGGCATGCAGTGCTTTGGTTTGGCATTGGCGTATTTTTAGACGGTAAATAGGCACAGAGAAACCACCTTTCTCTGCCACATTTTAGCACCAGTAATTTGGCCCACCCCTTGTTTATCCTCCCTGAGGCCTGTCTGATCTTTTTGTTTTTCTGCTGGTGAGTGATGGGGGGGTCACCATGGCTGGACAGACTCACAGAGGCTTAAGAACACAGATATCCTCCTACATCTTAACAGTATTTTTTCTCCATCCCCTCTATGTTAATCCATCACAGCGGGGCAGGACTAACTTCAGTAAGTTAAAGATAGAGCTAATCAGACAGTAGGCAACCAGCCACTGCTCTGGAACAGTAGGCATGGCCTTGGCTCTGAATGAAACAACTATACAAAGCTGAAATTAATGATTTCAGTTTCTGATCGTGTCTTTCAGAGCAGTGTTATAGATGGAGGCAGTTTCCACTTACTGGAGCAAATGATGCCAAATCTGTCTATTTTCTGGGGTCTTCAGAAGTCTCATTATACTGAGTCTGGGTTACACTTGTGAAATGAGGTTAGCCAAAACCCCCAAAGCCCCAAGAGGCAGAGTGAGGTACAGGCTGCTGAGGTGAAACTTGTCAACATACTGCAGTGAGGACAAGTGGTCATTAAAGTGTCAGGAGGATGTCAGGGCCTGTTCCTCTCTCCTTCTCACCCTGTGGATTATTCTCTTCTTCAGATTGCTGTTTTTATAGCAACTGATCACTAGATGCAAGTTTCCTGAAATGAAATAAGAGCTTAGAGATCCAGTAGTTATCTCTGATGTAAGAACGCTGCTCTGTCAACACTCCTATACAGTTAATAAAGGAGTTTTCTCATGTGATGCGTTTGTTTTCATTTTCGTTTTTATTCTTATGTTGCTTTCTGTAGTAATTTTGGCCGTGCCAATTGTTCTCCACTGAGCCAACATGGTCACTGTGTGTGGTACCCAGCCACAGAGCAACTGTGTGTATCTGACAGGCAGCACTGTTAATCCATACATGAGTAAGGGGTCATATTGCTCAGCAGTGTGTGTGTGTGTTTTGTATACCAGGTGTGTATGTAATGTGCACGCCACTGTGTGTCTGCGTGCGTGTAAGTGTCTTGCCTCACCATTCGTTGTTAATTAGGTATGGTGATGTGAGTATTTTGCAGGCTTGCATGATCAAATGCTGTGTGGTGAATATGAAACCGTACAGGGACCAGAAGAAGCAGTCACGAAAGCCTGGTCTTGGCAGTTGGTGAATGTGTGTGTTTGTGTGTGTTTGTGTGTGTGTGTGTGTGTGTGAGCTCCGTCACTCCAAGCCTGGCGGGAATCTCTGGATGCTGTGGCCTTTCACTAAGCCTTGGCTTTCTGCTGTATTAATCACCCTCTGCAAAGTCTGATTTTTTGGCCACATTGAATCTGATTCCTTGACACTCGACTCTGGTCTCTGTGCTGTCCGTGAGCATCGAGTCAGCATGGTTTCCCACAGCATGCGGTTTCAGATGTGTGCGAATGCATGAGAAGCAAACTGGAGACGTCTGACATGTGTACGGTTGAGGGAGAGTGGAGCAGAGGAAGAGGAGGTAGAGGTGGAGAGGGGGAGGAGAGGTGAGGAGGGGCTGGTTATACGCATCTATGTGGAGCAACCAAAACTGGCAGTGCTGATAAGAAGGGTCGGTCCAAATAAATAGGGGTCAATGCTGGAATGGCTTAGTAGGGGTCCAGTCTGGTTAGGAGAAGCACTCTGGGGCAAGGGTGTCCCACAGGTCACTGAATCACACAGACAGGGTGTGTAGGGCTGCATTGTTCTGAGGCAGCCTGGCTGTATGAATGACGGTGTGTCACCATGAAAACACTTTCTCACTATTGTCTGTAAGAATGTGTGTGCTCATGAATTTTACACTCATGTATGCTACGGTGTTACCCCTCTGTTGTAACACATAGGTTTTGACAAATGATATATAGATGTAGATTTTGCATTCAGAAACACGAGTGAATTCATTAAATATAACTTAGATCTCAAACCATCTTTCAAAGAAAAATAATAATACCTCTTACTTCATTTACATTTGCAATTCATCTAACTCAAGGTGTAATTCTGTTTCTCCATATTATAATTTTACCATATTGTTATTTCTGCCTCCTATGTAAACACATCTAGGAACCCTCCTCTGTTTGTCATCTAGGCGGAAGTGGAGCAGTTTCTTTTAAGGTTGTCATATGCTGTACAGATGTTAAAGCTTTTCCTGCAAATTAGTATTTGCAATTTTCTGGCTTTATGGATAAAATGTATTTAAGGTTATAATTCAAATGTATGGACTTTGGATCAGACTTCCAACTGGCTCTTCTGTATAGCTCACGAGGCTGCAGGGACCAGGGATGCAAGCAAACCAACCACTGCATCTTCTTTAATGGATGGATAATCAAATGTGTGCATGAGTCCTGCAGTTTTTATTTTATGGCAGCTGTACTTCCACTGCTTCTGACATTACTTAGGTTAAATACTGTAAATACAAATATCCAACCTTATTTTAGACAGGAAAGCAAACTCAGCTTGACATTGGTGCATTTTCCTTCAGCATCCTGCTATCATTATGAGCTTTTCACAAGACATTTGAACCCTGACTGTGTTAGTTTGACTTCTGATTCCTCAAACCTTCCTGCTGAGGCTGCTACTTTTAGGACCATAAAACAAAAACATTGAAGTGTAATCTGTTCAGCTAGCTGACAAATGTTGTTTTCTTTTGTATGCACAGGGCAAGAAGAGGCAGTGTGGTAATACTGTGAAATGGGACGCAATTATTTAACTCTCCAGCTTCAAGTTCTTCCACAGAGATGCTTTTCTTTGAGTGCATGCGCGCGTGTGTGTGTGTGTGTATGTGTGTGTGTGTGTGTGTGTGTGTGTGTGTGTGATCTTCACTCTGGGTTGGCAGTGCCAGTTTAATGACCCAGAGCTCCCCAGTCTTAAGCCTGGGCTATTAAAACCCTGTGCCTCACACACACAGCCTTTGCTTGAGTGCTCTTGTTACTGGGGGGAATCTGTCAGTGTGACGCAGCACTGGTTTGTCTTGGCGGCTACTCCACTGCTATGGGATACAGATGTTAACGGTCTGTATGTGTTTCCCAATTAAAGCATTAATCCAAATCAACTCAAATGATCGCACGCGGCGTAACGACGACCAGGGAGGCCCCTCTTACTCTCTTTCTGCTTCTCTTTCCTCCTCTCTTTCTCTGCTCTCCTCTCTTTCTTCTTAAATGTCCATCTTTTCTCACCCTGTGGCCTCCTTAATTGTCTCCATCACCTCTTCAGTTCATCAGTGTAATCCACCTCCCTTCTCTCCCCTCCCTCTCCTCCCCCTGTGATTACTCACCCTGCATTCCTTCTCCAAGCATCAAAGCAGCCAATGCTAAATGTGGAAAAAGTGAATGTGGAGAAGAGGAAGACAATAGCGCAATGAGGCTCCGCTCTGTCGACCATTTCATTTTTCCACTATTTTCTAAGATTCAAATGTGTTTATTTTCTCTCTCTGCAGCACTTATAGTATACTGTATATTACATGACTATAGGAGGCATGTAATTTAACACAATGACAGATTCCGAGCTTCTGAATGAAAGCCTTTAATTCAGAGGGATAACACGACTTTTAAGGGCATTGCAAAATCTCACGGTAATGCCTGGGTGCAAATGCATACACACACACACCAACCGTCCACCCACCCACACACTGATGTGCACTCTCACACATGTTCAGGTCCCAAACATCCTGCTGTAGCGAACACTAACTCATCATGTGTACAAACAAAATGTCTTGAGGAGGCAGGACTCACTTTGCAAAATGACACCCACCTGCACAGGTCAAACAGTTCACAACTTAGTGGCCTCACAGATATGTTTGCACACCAAACACTTGCACAGTCAGGACCCAGCTATCATTGAAAACCTTCTTTCTCCCACCCAAAGTACACAGGCACGCACACACTCACACACACACATACGCGTATATTGTAGTGCTTCTCCACTGGCACATGTAGCACATACTCCCACTTCAAACATGTTTCTGAATGTATTCACAAAGCCAAGCAGGCTTAAAAATGGCCAGATATAGAGAAATTCTGAGTAAACACTCAAAATATGGCTTCAGGCAGGGGGGGATGAGCTCCATCTGGAGAGGCTGATGCCAGATATGCATAAGTGTGTGCATGTGTGTGTATGCCTGTGTGTGTATCTGTGTGTTCGAACATACTTATGTATAATGGCAGTTGTGAAGATGAAGATGTCAATGTCCTTGTGTATGTATCTGCGTTGCAGGGCGTCTGTATGTGTGTGTTCCCCTGTCCTCCCAAACCAAACACAGTTAACAGTAGCCTGCTGTCATAACACCCTGCCATTCTACAATGGAGGCCGCTGTTCATTCTAAACAGGCAGAGAAGAGAGAGGCAGAGAAATGCTGGAGAAGCAAAGAGGGTCTGCAGGAGCAGCAGCAGCGGCATGGTGAGACACAATAAGAGAGCGTACGGGAAAAGGTAGAGATAAGGTAGGAGTGAGATACTGACCTTGTGTAAAAACTAGGCTGATTATTCTATTGTGAAGTGGAGGCAGGTTCCTGAGCAGTGCCAACAGGAAGTTCAACACATGTTAGAGCCTGAGAAAATCATCCATACACTCATGAGGTCATAAAGCATCTGTGTATGCATGTATATACCTGTGTGTATGTAATCACATGCATGCATCTGTATCTGTGCTGGTATTTTTGTGCGTGTGTGTGTGTGTGTATACACATTGTACACAGAGAACGGTCTGAAAAAGATGACAGTTTTAGAGTTTCTTTAATCTTCTGCATATTCATTAATTATTTTCATCATTTGAATAATATAATTTTTAAAAGTAGTCTTATAGATTTGAAAATCTTCTGTTTAATAACAATAAAGCAAATTTTCATGTGAATTTCTCTGTGACAGGACACAAAGAGTAACTCTAGACGGTGGTGAATAACAGAATTTCCTTTGAGGCCGACTCACAATAACACACAACCTAAACAGTGAAAACAGTGGAACACACACACAGGCCTTCAGTTGAGGGGGTCCAGTGTAAACAACAATGTCATGATTTTATTTTCCTATTTTCCAGCACTCAGTAAAACCGCTTTCACGCTTGCGCTCTCTTTCCACTTCTCCGTTCAACATGTAAAAAGAAGAGGAGAATGATGTAAAAAGGCTATTCAAAAAGTTATCCTGATTTTACTGGGAAATATCCTCAAAGAAATACTTCACTCGTATAATAAACAACATCTTTGCTAAATCAATGCGCACGGGATATCATGTCCATCTATTGCATTTATTATTAACGGATGATGAAGTGGAGATTTTTACATCAAAAACAAAAATGTAAATATCTCATTTTAAAGGTTTTTGAACCATCTTTAATGGATTTTAAATTATAGAAGAGGAGTTTTGCTCAAAATGACAACTACTGAGCTTGCTCTCCACAAAGCCTTTAATTCTCTCTATGCCTATAAACCTAATATTAAATCAGCTAAAATGACAGAACAACTGTAGAAAGAAAAAAAAATTGATTTTTACCAGATTGCTACACCAACTAAATCCACTGAAATTATAGAACAATTGAAAGCAATTCAGGTTTACCTACACTGGATTATTTTGATAATGCTCAGAGTGTGTTTTGTTATTTCTAATACTTTTATGAGAATTTCATTTTTTAAAGAGATGTTTAACTTTACAAAATATGCTTTGTGCTCATTATATTTGACCACCTGTAATTGCATACATGCAGATATAAACTTCATGTTGTGTATGTGTCCCTCAGAAACTGTGTGAGGTACATTTTTGTCTTTTGTCCTGTCTTACCCCATCACTGTGGTGCTGTGTTGGATTATAGGGTTGAAAGTGCCACCTAATAACAGGGTGCAGCATGGGTTCTACTCCAGACCATTTTGTGGATGGATACCTGATAGCTAAACTCATCCTATCATTGTCATCTAAGATGCATGGCTCTAATTAGCTGTAAATATAGTTGATTTTTTTTCCTCCTCCAAATTATGCACATGGCTCTCTCTCATTTAAATTTAAATTAAAAACACATTGTCAAAGAGAAATGAATGTGAAAGAAATCAGCTCAAATTATTAGAGTACAATATTGATCAAAGTGCAACCTGCTGAGTGAAAAGCGATATGAATCCCAGAAGCTGGATTTTTTTTTCTTTTTCTTTCTCTCTGGTCAGGCTGAACTTGGCAATAGTGTTGGTGGACATTTTTCTCTGTCAGGCCGCAGGAGTCAGTACAGCAGAGCCAGCTGCCGAGGCTCACAGCCTGGCCTCTAATTAAAACAGTGGAAAATGAGATAACTCCACAGATCCATCATGGCCGCCGTTGGCTGTCAGAGTGCTCGGGGGCTGCCACCCACCGTATGTTTACACCAGGGCCACTCGGCCTCTCTGCTCTCAGGGTGTTTTTAGAGTCCCGGCCTGATTTCTCTAATGGGCCGAGAGGTTTTTTTAGCCTCCTTCCACCCTTGCGTTGCTACAAACCTCTCTCCACTCCCACCCCTCCTTCAAGTGTTCCTGATGGGACTGACAGAGGCCTGGGGTGGCAGAACAACCCCCCTTCCCCTCCTCCCTTATTTCCCACCCACTCTGCCTCGTTAGCCCTTCATTTATTAGGCCTTAATGGAAGCTGGGAGTGCTGTGATGTCATGAACTAGTGCACAGAGAGGACAGCTTTTCTCTGTTTTTTTTCCCTTCCCTCATCCTTTAGCTGTGCCTCAGATTCTTCATTTATACCCAACAGTTTTCCATTTCGTCCTTGTCTGCTTTAAGCATCATTCCTACTCATATTTTCTTTCCTGCTTTGTCTCGAACTCCTTTATTCTGATCCGCTTAAGTCAGGTGTTCACCACTGATTTGCACAGAAGAGAACAAGGCCGGTCTGGCAGATCTGTTGCAAGCTTGCACAGGGTGTTAGGGAGGGCGAAGAGGTCTTCAGCATGCCACGGTCAGCAATTCATTTATGGGCAGACACTCGGAACGTGCCTGAGCTGCCTGACTATTTTGTGTTAAAAGACCTATTTTGACAGCTGCCATTTAAAAGAGAATAAAACTGCCGCTGTGATTAGAGTCAGGCAAACCTGTCTTCATTCTTGCTGAATAATGGCAGAGTGTTAGCAGATCTCCTTCAACCTCTCATGCCAGCCTCACTAATGATCCTAAGGCCTCTTCCACAGCTTTTGCCAACAAACTGCAGAGGAATCCAGCTACCAGCTCTGTTTTCCTTCTGCAGGCAGAGAACAGCAGCCTTTAACGCTGGAAGGAATGTGAAGGTAGAGTTGAAGGACTTGTCACAGCTGGAGACATGTTAGCACCGTGTTAGCAGCTATGAAATGTCAATTGTTGAAAAATAATCCACAAATTAGTTTTTCTAATGCAGTCTTGACGGCAAAATGTTGTCTCTGTTACTGAGAATTTAATGATTTAACAGTTAGTTTAATAAAGTGCCCCATGTATCAGATGACAGGTATCTCCAAAATACATGATTTACATGACTGATGTGTTGCACTTCATGGTGCACAGCTGTTGATAGTTGTACCATTATATACATTTCTGAACCCGAACAAGTAATTTTTGTCCATAGATTCAATTTTAGATGTTGCTTCTAGTCAGCATTATTTTATAGATAATTTTTAATGGAAACAGGAGCTGGGACAATGGGCATCATGTATATTTTTAAGCGCGTGTGTGTGTGCGTGTGAATGCATGCGTGTTGTTCCAAAAGCCCACCCAGCTGCAAACCTCATTAGTTTCAGCAACACATTACTTCATGTTTCAAGCTAAATATCATTACACAAACCCCATTGATCAAGCTGCTGTGAATGCAGCTAAGCTGATGACAAAAGACCACAAATGTGATACTTCGTCCTGTAACCGGAGCTGTGTTTTTGTTCTCATTTCAGAGGCGTGTACACCCTGCTTGGTCAGCGGCATGTGCCTCATTTAGAAATCAAGCAGGGATCCTTACAACACCACCCCTTCTCTCTCGGTCTCTCTCTCTCACTAGTAGCTAACACGTTTGCAGACGTCAACAGATGTCAAATTACTCCACAATTAACCCAATGGGCCTCCTTGCACGCTTGCATTGTATGCTTTTGCTAAAAGAGGGCTTGGTGGATTGGGCTTTTGATTTCTATAAGATGACAAGTCATCCATCACACTGAAGGCTCTCTCCACGCTCCCTTGCTCACTTCTCAGTTACTACATGTCTCTCTGTCTTCACCAAAGGCTTTCTCTCCTTGCTCCATCTCTCTTCCCCTGACCTAACTCTATGCTCACTTGCTCTTTTTCTGCCCCCCCCCCCCCCCGACTCCTTGTCCACTCCCCCTGTCACTCTCAGTCAGGATGAAAAAAGGTCAGTGTGAGAGTCGGCTGAGAGAAAGAACAGGAGAGTAAACAGGGGAGAGAGATCAAGAGCGTTTTACACCCGGTATAAATATTTGCAGAAATGTGGCTGGAACACGTGGAACACACATGAAGGAAAAAAGAGAGGGGAGAACATAGCTGCAGTTGGATATTTGCACACATGCACATGAGACCCACATGCAAGCATAAACTTATACACAAATCTACAAAGACTTTCTTAAATCTTTCTCTATTGATGGCATTCAGGCTGGCAGAGTGGTATGGTGAGTGGAAAGACCACCCTTTAACCAAAGGGCTTCTGGTGCAAATCCTCATGTCAGTAATAATCTGCCCTGCTGCACTGACCTTGAGCACAGTATCGAATCCCTCCAGCTCCGGCTGACCATGTGCTTCTTATAAAAAACTTCCCGTGTGCATAGCATTTCAGCTCCAATGATTATTACTTTAAGAGACAGAATATAATCGCATGTGAAATTGCGCTGGATAGTCTGACCTGCAGACATGTTGGAGAGCTTTAACTCACTCACTGTTGTCAAGTCTCTGTCAAACCCGTGTCAGCTGATGGACTGCTGAGTTTAAATTGCGCACAGCTGGTTTCAGTCTCAACACCTCCCCTCTAATTACTGATAAACATGCAAACGCCCAATGATGCTGTTGAGCATCATGGCATGGATGGATGGACAGGTGAGGAGACCCCGTCACAGAGAGCGTGATAGCTTATATGAGTCAGCCGGGTGCTGACAGAGAGATAAGTCTATCTGTGGAGGGTAGATATCGTGACAGAATGGCAAAGTCACACCAGATCTGTAATGATAGGGGTACCGACAAACAGCAAGGTGAAATGATGCACAGGACAAAGTGTGGACAAGTGTGAATAATTAGTAGGAAGGAAAAAGAAATTATAAACCATTTTAACTTTTAACTTTCTCTGTACTTAAGATACAGGGAAACAGAAGAAAGTTTAGCAGACATGTTAATTGACTTTGAATCTTTATCACCATGTAAAAAAAATTTAAAAATCACTGCTAACAGCAAGAAAGATGGGGCTCTTACACTTGTTCTTTGAGGCTGCACTGCTGAACACAGCTGAGTATTACTGCTGCCTTAAAAGGAGGGAGACATCCTGCAGACACAGAAAACAGAGACGTGACAAGACATGGTAGCTCTCTGTGCTGTCCTCCCCCCTCTATTCACCACAGTCACATTCTCTCAATTCTCAGTCCTGCCTCTGTTTCCATCCTTGACTCTCTCCATCTCTTTTTAGAAGGCAAACCTAGAGGCCGCAGATGTGTTAGAGGTATTGTCATAGAGCAATGTCTTCTGTTCAGTGTGAAAGAAATCTTACGCTGACAAGTCCCAGATCCCCCATACATGGAAGGTGATATGTTCAGACCTGGACTATGAAGGTTTTGATGTACTTACATGATGTTGTTTTATAGATTATACAACGGAAATTCAACGGTGATGGCAGAGCATACCCTGTGTCATATTTGGTATCCAGCTGTCCAGTAGAGTGTAATGTAGTTAACAGATAAAAATGCAACCTGGCAACTAGATTTTGTAATTACCCTCTGATGGAACAGTGATAGTTTCAAGTCAGCTCAAGATCATGTACACAAATTGTGTATAAATTAAAATAACATGAGACCACATTATTGAATTTTATCATCATATGTAAGTGTTTACTCTCCAACATATTTTAACATATTCCTAAATCTAGTCAAATGTTGTTACTTGTTTATTTTCTCTTTACAGTATTTTTCCAGTCAGATGCTTTATCAAAAAGATGAGGCTCATCCCTTCAGTATTACGTGCCGATTTCCAACCAAGTAAGACATTTGAAATGTTTAATATTTCCTTGTGGGATGCACATCCTCAGAAACTTGTGAAACACTACTTGTCAGTCAGGCTTTGCTTTGACAGCAGCTTAGCATCACATCACTGGCTGAGGGATAAGTCACAAATATGCGATTAGAAATGTCTCTCAAAACTTAAACCAAACCACAAACCCAGTGCTATCAAATATCATGTGACAAGTACAGGAAGAACTGCAGTAGTTTGATTTTGATTGATGGCTTAAGTAATTAGCAACTGTATTAACACAGAGATTTTGCATATCAAAGAATACTATTTTATTATATATATTTAACTTTAGCTTTAACTGACTCAACCTTTCCCTCATATGTTGTCTATCTGAGTGGAGGGTTAAAAGGCCATCAGCAGCCTGAATTTTCTCCCAGTTCAGTCCACTGTAACCTCCAGGCCACTTGTCTTCAAATGCCCTCAGCAAGACAGTGAAATTGAGTGGTGAGCAGATAAGGAAACTAGCTGGGTTGATCTGCTGGTATGAGCAGGGAGGAGAACAAGGGGTCCCAAGAGCATCAGGGTCATTTGGCTGTTCTCTCTGGATTGGCAAAGGAATGTCAGAAATGACCAGACACTTTTCATAGACCTACTTACTATAAAGCAGGGTGATTCTAGTAAACTGAAAAAAATACTGAAAAGTATATTTTTTCATCTTTTTCTTCCACTTTCAGTTGGATAGGATTGAGGTATTTACTATTGAAAGCACACAAAGTGCTGTCTGATGGTATCATATTTAAAGGAATATTTCAGCATTGTTGACATTTTGGGAAAATGCGCTAATTAACATTCTTTCAGAGGATTTGATGAGAAGACTGATAACCACCCTATGCTTGTATGAGGCTAGCACCACCAGCTTTTTAAACTTACCTTACCACGAGACTGGAAACAGGCCAAAACAGCTTGACTCCGTTCAAAGCTGCTTTCTGTTCCTTCAACTCTACCTTCACATTTTTTGAAACAAACAACAAATTAAATTTTTTAAATTATTAAGCTTGATAGGTGCTGGTCCTTTATCTCCATCTTAGCATGCAAGTTGTTCAAATTAAAAATATATTTGCTGCAGATCACAGAATCTAGTCCTGGTCACAGGATGAAATAAGTAACATATTCCCCTCTTCTGTTATGTATCTGTCTCCCCCTTCGTCTGTGCTGCTCTCTCAGTGCTGTTGAGCACTTGTTATTTGCTATGCTCTGGTGTTGCTGTCATATTCAGCTGCTCTCTCTATCAGCTGTCATCGCTTACACAAGACTACCACTGCCAATTATTTCACCGCATCCCCACACTACTATTCAAGAGCAGCAGCACCATGTTTTTGTGTACTATTCTTGGGAGCTGCATCAGTGGTGTTCAAGGCTGTGACGTCACCACAGAGGCAGCTGTTTTAATTCTTATGTCCTCCTTGCACCCACTCTCAGAGCCTGGCAGGGTGCTGAGTAATGGTTTGGAAACTTTTCATGTTCTTCTTGTTAGAATATAAATTATATGGTCACATTTTCTACTAACTATTTTTATAAAATCATGATAGAGATTTTTAATCGCCCTCATATCTTCGTTAGGGATTTTTTTTTTGTTCCTAGCTGTCTTATATCTAAAATGTCCCAGTGTCACAAGCACAGTGTGAGAACTGATTCAAGCCCAAAACTCTAATTAACACCAACTGAAAATATAATTAATTTAAGGTGTGTTCAGGATTATGCTGTGCTGCAGATATGAATGAGATTAGGAGGAGGGGGGTAATGAACCCTGGGGTCCTGCGCTGGCCCAGTAATGGCCCAGTTTTATCATCCTACGACTTCCTGTAGCCTCCTCTCCTGGGAAGGCCTGCTGGAGCTCTGCTGGAAGCCCTCTGATAAAAACCCTGGCTAATGTTCACATGCTGCTGGGAACGAGAGAGAGAGAAAGAGAGAGAAAGGGAGAGAGAGAGTGAGGAAGCGAGAGAGAGATAGAGAGAGACTGGAAGTACAAGCAGTGAGGGGGAGAAAGTGAGAGAAGAGAAAGAGTTTTAACTATCATAAAAACAGAAATGATCTATTATGCTACCACTGGCTACACCTCTTGACATGCTCAAAATGATGTGATAAAATGTGGCATGAGGTCGTGGTGACACAGCCCATAAAAGCACATGTGTCACATGTGGGTAGCTGAAAGACAGAGGAAAAGAGACCAGAGTGTAAGAATGAGCAGATGAGGGGAGGGAAGATTGTTATTTTGGTGTTTTTGGCCCCAGATGAGTAGGTCCAGTCAGAGGATAGGCATGCTGGACGCCAGGCATGAAAAACCATGGGAGCAAGAACCAGGAAGAAGAGCACTGATGATCACACAGCCTCAGATGATCCCAGGGTACCACGCTGATTTCCTGTGTTGGGAAACATAGAGAGTGACAAAGAGATTTAGAAATGGGTAGAAGGTGAAGGAAAAGGTACAGCAAATGGTAATGAGCTGAGGAATGCATCAGTGGTAATCAAGCTGTAAGACATGGAAATTTACTGGAGATTGCAGTAAAGAGAGGAGGAAGAGGAAAGACACAGGGGATGAACTGATAAGCACTCAGCAGGAAATAGAGACCGTGTATGTATGCGTATGTGTTATGCGTGACCTTACACTGACAGGGTTTGCAGAGGTCTCCAGTATGTCACAGCACAATAGTAAATCTTATGGTAGATTGTCAGTCTGTGGATGTATATGTGACATTTTCTCATGTATCTGAGGAGTATCTGCTTTTCTTTAAGATGAACTGCTGTCATATTCCTTTATAACAACGCGTTAAATTAGAGTTCTTACATTCACATAACTCTGCATCTACCCACAATAAATCAGGCCTCAGTGGCCTGTTTCTGCCTACTCATATTAATCTGTTGCAGATTCCGGATGTTGCCATTAGACAAAGTCACATAAAAGCGCATCTGCCAACAGAATTTTTCATGTGCAGGCAAACTGGCTCTGTCAACTGTTTTTGGATTATTTTGTTTTTCATGCTTTACTTCCATCCTGTTGTTTTGTACTTTTTTCTGTACAGTTTTAAGGTACAGTAAACCTATTACACTGTTCTCTTGCTTACCCAAAATCACCACTAATGCCTTGTGTCCTGAGCTTTCTGAACAGGTACATCCCGCAGTCTGCACCTGCACTTGGTTTGGTTTCTGCAAACTTGTGATATATGAAAAGTGTAGAGAGTTACACACAGCTTTTGTGCTAATGCAAAGTTTTTTTTAGTGCATTTATCTTTATTCTGATGGCAGCAGTGAGGGAAAGGGGAGTCAGGGATGAAATGCAGCAGAGGGTAATGAGTTGGACTAGAACCCAGGCCACTGCAATTAGGACTACACCCTCATAGTACGTACTCCACTGGGGTGCCCCCAGTTGTTTGTTGGTTTATACAGGAGTGAAATACAAACTGGAAATTTTTCATGCCAGGATTTTATCTTTACTGTAGCTCAGATGGGGATGCACCACTGTAAACTGATTCAGTGCACTTGATGACGACAAGTTAGTTTGTACTCCACTGGCTGTCAATATGTTTTCCCATTGACAGTTTTTGTGAAATTTGAATAACTAGGAACTTTGATTAAGACAATTATTGTTTCTATAGCATTGCCTAAGTAAAACTTCAATGATTGTAAGTTCTATCAAAATCTATTTTTTTAACTTAGTATATGAAAAGAAAACCCCAGGGACAGAGTGATGGGAAAATACATTTCTTACTGGGACAAGTGGAACAGAGGCTAACATTACAAATAGGGATGCTATCTGGCTCTCTGCAGCATGTTTCATAATGTAGAACAACATCTTATTTCAGTAGAGATAAAAGGCTTTCTTGATATCCAGCACAGGAAGAGTGGTCTCTCCACAGTGCTGTGTGGGTGGGGCTGATGCACAATGTTGAATGAATTCCATTAGGCCCTAAATTACCTTTAATAATAAAACAACAGGCAATTACTGGGGCGCCATTAGCATGGTATTGAGGTGTTTGCTCGTGCGTGTGGCGCGGGCCGAACATATGGTTCGGCTCACAGTGAGCCCACCGTTATAAAGCTAACATTGTCATGACTGATGTATGGTGGCGCGGTAGTGGGCTCTGAAAGATCCATTTGTCTTCTCAATTAAAGCTGAGGGGGGAAGAGAGGAATGGGATATGGGGGCAGGGAGGTTATGGGGCTACCCCCTGTGCGGTCCGTACTTAGGACCACATGGTAGGGGTGAAATTGTGTGTATTTCTGTGTTTGTAGGAGAAAAAGGGAGAGAGACTGAACAAGTGTGTGTCGGACAGTTGGATGCAGGCCAGATGAAGCCTGGGAGTTGTTTTGGCAGCTCCTTTTCACCTAAATGCCCCTACTCTCCTACTTTACTCCCTTCTCTCATATCTTTTTCTTGCTGTATTCCCCAGCCCTCTCCATTTTGCCATGTAGTCAGGAATCTCTTCCCTGGGGCAGAGGCCACTTTAATGTGGGAAGCCTGGCAAAGGCAATCAGAGACCCAGACTCTTCTACGCCATACACACACACACACACACACACACACACACACACACACACACACACACACACACACACACACACACACACACACATTCGTGTGTGCACTTGTACTTAAATGTAGACGCACACTCTGAGTTGTCTCTTATCTGACTTGACGACATGGCATGCATGTTCTCCATTTCCCTCCATGATCTAACACTGTCTCACCACCAAGCACTACAACCTAGATAAGACCAAATGAGACAGAGGGGGAAGAGGGGGCTATTATTACAGAGCTTAAAACTCCACAAATCAGTTTTTTTAAACCATGAGGGTATAGCTTTCAACAACTAGTTAAATAATTATACTATCTACAAAGACATTCTTTGATGCTTGTCAGCTCATCCGGTTCATACATGATGTTTTTCATCTTATTTTATCTGACAAATTAACTTAAATACAGCACCACTTAGTATAGCCTGTTCTCCTTCTGGGGGTGTATTAATCGTGGTAGCTGATGAATCAGTTGTTGTGGCTTTCTGTCTGAGCTGGGAAACACAAAGTTCACCCCTCGGCCCCCCACACCCCCAATTTGATTAACTAGCATAGCAGTTTATTTTGTAATAGGCACTTGAGTTAATGCATTGTTTACAATACCAGACAGAAATGAACTGACCAAATGTTATACATTTTTCTTATAAGACACATATGAGATTAATAATAAATACCAAGACAAACTATCACTGTTTTATATGATATGGTTGATTGCCTGCACCAGGAACTGTATGGACATAAGAAAACACTCACCCAAACCAAATCTCTCTCTGTCTGTCATTCAAGGCCTGAGGTGGTCTATACTAAACAATCACTGAGACTAAACAACTCTTTGTGTTGTCTCATTTGTTATGTGAAGCGAAGTAGTCTTTCATTAGCAAAAGCATGGAAGGTCTTGCACTTATGTCTTGGTCATTTTACAAATAAAAGGTATGTTGTATGTACAACACAATGTACAAACCCTGTTCCTTTCTGTAAACTTCCGCTTTAAAATACATCTAAAAAATATTTAACATGACACATGAAGGAAAATCACGTACTGGCACTGAACTCTGACTCTAAAATCATTCGGACAAATGTATTCCTTCTACTGAATATGTGTAACTGTTTGTATGAGAGGAAGACAGAGACATGTCAGGTCAGCGGTGGAAGATGTAGTAAGATATGTAAGTAAAATTAGTAAAGCCACATTGTAAAAATGTTATATATAGGAGTACAAAAGTATTATTAAAAGTAAGTTTTCTTTATTAATTGTTTTATTAGTAGCATTTTAATGTTGTATCTGTAGCTATGATCATATTTTAGTAACTAATTATTCCTCTGAAATATGATTGATTACTTTTGTATGTGCAAAATAATTATGACTTTCAACATACAGTGGGACCCCTTTGACCTGACTGCATTGTAGAGGAAAAGAAACATTAAATGGAAATACTCAATGCAAGTACCTCAAAACTGCACTAAAGAGTACTTCAGAGTATCTAAATACATTAAACAGTATGTACAAGCAAAAAAATTAGTCAGATATTTGCTGGTGACTGTATCCCAAACACAGTTTCAACTATGAACGCAAACATTGGCTGCACGAATGCTACTGAGAAATCATAATAAAGGCAGTATTGTTCTGAAACTTCTTATCCCGTCCAACAGCTCCTAATTGGCCCTTCTCATTATCCTGCCTCAGTGGTACACTGTTGGTGGTATGCAGTGAAATGGAATAGCACTTCTAAGGGGCACAGGGGAAGTGCACTACATGCTCTGTGTGTGATGCTTTTTAATTCAAGGTCTCATCCAATTCCCTGTTGCTGCTTGTGCTGGAACATCTGGAGCAGGCGTTAGCCCTCCATGTGTCTAATAACTGTTGGCAGAGAGTACAGACCCAAACAAAGCTCACTGGTTGTCTATGAGGCTGTACTCCTCCAAGTAGGCTTGGCGATCTTTTATGGCGTTGAAGATGTGTACCTGTTACAACGGAGAATACACAACTTCTTAATTCACCTTATTTCAACTCATGCAGCTGCTACAGACCAGACGCTCCTCAGCTGGCAGCCAGTGTTGCGGATAAAAATCTTCTGAAAAAAACATAGCGGAACATGTGCTAAAGAAAGATGGTATGAGCTCTTTATATCACAGAGTAAGCCAACATATGACATTGTACCAGATTGAACGCCACATGGGTTGACGTGGCTTTAGAGTTAACCTCCTCTAACAAGACGCTGGCCACATTTCCTTTTGTATTTATTGTGAAAATGTATAATAACTTAAGTGAGCGGTTTACGGTGGAAATGGTTTGTGCGTGGTCCTCTCGTGTGAAACTGAATCCTCTGCTGCATTATGGAAATGTGAGGCTCGGAGCGAGTGCAAAGCAAACTGAGGCGGCTCTAATAGTGTGGTGCACTCTAATGAAATCAGCAACCCCAGGCCTCAGGAATGAGATCCATGCAGGGCTTTTCATTCCCTACATCCTCACCCAAGCCGTCTTTTCAATTGGGCGTTCCAGCGCTGGTTTTAAGGAGAAGAGGCCTCATGTCTCGTCTGGCTAAAAGGATGGAAGTCTATCTTGGAATCAGCATCACTTTAGTATTTTGGAGTCGCTGTATTTCCTGCTTAGGCCAGATTGAGAACAGAAAGGGAAGAGATGTATAGTGCTCTGAATCATAAGCTACTGTCGTTGTGTACTTAACACACAGACTGGGGTAAAAGACAATGCCAAGAGTTGTAATTTGAACTTTATATGGATTGTCTGATGAAAAACAGGACAGAATGGCAGAAAAAAAACTAGTCTCTGGTCAGATGCTTGTCTCTGTCTTTCTTTTCTGTCTCACCACAGTGGCAACTCTCTGTAACACAGATTGTTGTTATTTAAGCTGCAGTGTCAAAGAGCAACATCCTGCTTTCTCTGCACTACAACAAAATAATTTTTTATATTAAGTCTCTGTGTTACTTTAAGCAAAGTCCTGAAAATATTGTCTAAACTCTAAACACCTATCCAGCTAATTTTATAATGTGTGATGAATATTTTTTTCATCAAAACAAACTTCTCCTCAACACAAGGTCTTTTATTTGAGTGACTGATTGATGTATTAGGGTTTGAGCGGCTCAAATGAGGAGTCAAACCCTTTTAGGGAGGCGAATTGGCGATGTAAGAAACACCCACGCAGCCCCACAGACGGAGGAACCCTTAGGAAGTGCTGGGTTAATTAGATTTGTCCTACAACGCAGCGCAGCCCATTCCACTTCAAATATTTATGGATCACGCGTCAGGAAAACAGACATTCGAGACCTCTCTGAGAGCTGACTAACATGAATTCTCCTCATACTGTGCTGCTCCCCCAGCCGCCTGCACACACACTCCTGCACACCATAAAGACAGAAACGCACACAACACAAACAGAAGACTGGAATTAAAGTACTTGAACACTCACCCACATAAGCACCAATCCACTCTCACCATAATAAGTGCAAAGGAATTTGGGTACATTTAAATTTACTGGCCATGATTGATAATCTATCTTACTCTCAAGAGCTTGTGCATGTGAAGAAAAACTCAGTTGAACAGTGTAATGTTATCTGTTTACCCTGAGATCGAAGTGACGTGGGCCACATATCATAACCTTGGATTTACCTTTGACATCTTTTTAATTGCAGGTTAGCTTTAACTATAATTTTACATTGTGACATCAATCCCTGAATTTGTTTATATGCCTCTGAGTGTTTGCTTCTGTGTGTGTGTGTGTTTGTGCCTTTTCCAAGGGGCAACTGGATGAATCAAAGGTTGGTTATTGAAGTTTTTTGTTCTAGCTCATGACATATGTGGTCAACAGCTGCTTATACAGCAACACTGCTTTGCATGCATTCATACATGTGTGTGTCTTTGGCAGTGTGTGTGTGTGAGGAGCAGTTGATTTGTGAATGACAGTGGAGTGTGATAAGAACTCCCTGTCGACCGCTCTGCTCTGCGTGATGGGTCACAGAAGACCCCTGATTCTTTGTGACCCCATCCAACACTTGAGGGACACTCTCTGGTTTCTGTTTCCCCAGACTTCTGCCTTAACAACCGTCATTTCACGCACACACACACACACACAGACACACGCGCGCACACACAAGCACAGACACACACACACAGACACACACACACACACACACACACACACACACACAGACACACAGACACACGCGCGCACACACACACACACACACACACACACATACCTTTAAATAGTTCTGTCAGACCAATGCTCGATGCTCTCTATAAGGAGAAACATAGCAAAGCTGCACTAAAAGAGAGATTAGGGGAAAGAGAAAGTGAGCAGAAAAGAAAAGAAGAGGAGTGACAATAAGAGAAACAAGGAGATAATGAGAAAAAGAAAAAGACAGAGACTCAGAGAGAAATAGAGGATGAGACAGAGCAGTCTTGAAAGCAGCCAGACGCCTGTTTGCAGCCTGAGAACAGGCCTGTTCAACTATCTCTCCTTGTCCTTTACAGCTCTACAAGGCCTGGGAGACATTTTATAGTAGCAATCACTCAGATCCCTTTGGCTTTTATTCCATCTCTGGATGTCTCAGGATTGTATTCCATTACTGTTTCTATATATAGGTAAAGTTAAAACTTGGACAACCAACATTTAATAAATTCCTCTATAAAAAGAAGTAAGCATTGAAAAAAGATTTATTGAAAAAGCTATTTATTTTCTTCACATAAGCTGTAAATGAGGAACTGAAAACACTGAAAATAGCAGAGATCTCCTGAGTGAAATCCTTTCTGTCTGGAAAGATGGGGAAAGGTGTGTCCACACCATGGTGACGCTGATCTTGTGTGATATAGCTAAATGCTTGTTTCTGTTTGATATGGAGTGACACAGCGGTTCTTTTGTGCCGTAGTGAGATCTAATGTCAACCCGAGTGTTATGCTGCTATTTGATCCAGAGAATGAATGTTGTTTCTGTCCCAAAGGGGGGGCGGGGGGTGGCAGGGG
>CM076648.1:9098584-9171598 GCA_038496675.1 Rachycentron canadum | reverse complement strand
GGGGGGGGGGGGGGCTGTTCATTGAGCCTGCTTTGTCTGCTCAGGACCACACAGCCATGGAGTCTGGGACCCTGGGACTCCAAATCATTAGATATAAGGGGTCTGTGAGACTCTGCTTCATGCACCCCCGTCACCCAACCACCCCCACCTCCCCCTCTCCCCTTCCACCCCAGGACTGCTTTACCACAATCATGTGCTGCCAGCTGACAGACAGATGCATCAATTATGAGCATTTAGTGCAGCAGATATGTGAAAATATGTGAAAGGGCAACAGGCACACTAAAGTGTCTCAGAATAATGACCCGGTCATTGTGTGTGTACGTGTGTGTGTATTTCTGCGAGGGTCTACAAGTTTGTGTGGATTTTAATAGATTTTCAGTCATTTCTTCATTTCATTCATAACTGAAAATTTACATTTACATTCTGTGTTACTGTTATTTTTCCCTAATATTGAATTTCACACTGTTATGTGCTTGTTTGCTCAAACTAACTTTTGTCAGCAAGCAACGTTTAAGCCACTGCCTGAGCCAAAGCAAACATATTCTGTGCAGGACACTGACACAAAAAAGATAAAATGATAATCCTGTGAACTACTTTCAATAGAAATTACAAAACTGCTTTTATGATTTTTTTGTTTCTGTGTTTTCAGATAATAACCCACAGACACTCAAAGCATGTTAACGCCATCTAGAGGGTCGTATCAGTAAACCTAACACTCACAGTTACAACACTCAGCTTCATATTATCTCTGCTATGAATGTGCTACTGCGAACATGAACCAGTAAACATTTATAGAAGTGTATAGTATTAAGCTTTTCTTACTTGTTTAATCATTTGCAATAGAGTTTACACTTTAAACAGACAAAAGCAGTTTCCCAAGTTTATTGGTGATAAAAATATGAGTTCCTCTAAGAGAAGAAAGCTATTTATTTGGCAGTAAAAGATATGCTAAGGTAACGAAACATGTTATAATTTATTTTCGAATACATTTAATTACCTAAATTACACATTTAATTTCCATGAGCTAATATATTTATTGTTTAATTCTGATAATTATCAAAACTGAAATGTTTCCTTTGATATATTGGATATGACCAAACTTGATAATGGACTAATATGGACTGAACATCTTAGAAATACCTAATGTTAAAACTTTCACCAGTGTTTTATTATTACTATTATTAATATTATTATTATTCAAGGAGGGTTTTTACAGACACATTTTAGGAATAAAAAGGGTAACTGATGGTTGGCACAGTATTATTCTGTGGTAACATAAATAATGCAATCCTCATTCCACCCTCATGTCCGTCCTGTCAATCACTTTTTTGTTACATTGTCGATTGCAACTTTTCTTCTCTGTTTAAACCGATAAACGAATCGGCCACATTCAGGCCGAGCCATTCATTTGTCTGTATTTCAGCTCCAGTGCAGGTGCTATTTTAAGAGCAGACTAATGTTTCATGCGTAATGTGTTGGTCATAGCCCGTGCGAAGCGTCGTCGGTGCTGGATGTGTTAGACAGCAATAATAACACAAACACAAAAAAGCAGCCATCATCTGGAAAGCAGTGCAAGCTGGATGATGTTCCACATCCCTCAGCCAGGCACAGAGCGCACTTCGAGTCCATCCGTCCAACTTTGTCCGACAAACCTAAATCATAACTGAATGTGAATTTGACCTCAGAGGATAATACCAGGAGGACTCGCTGATGATTCACAAACAGCTGCTCCGTTTATAGGCCACGCAATAAACAAGACCTCGCAACAGCCACTGCAGCATCACCGCTTATTTGGATGCTAATCCAGTCCAGTAATAAAGGCCCATCAATAACCTAATAACCTACTGCCTAAGATCAATAAATAAATCAATTAGAGTATAGAATATTCAGACAAGAATAATGCTGCTCAACAACAACAACAACAACAATAATTATAATAATAACATTCATCATCATCAATAAACAATCATCATTTGGGATAGTGGGATTTTTTTTTGCAAACAGGCGCTTTCAGTGTTTGTCACTGAAAGGCTTGCGCAACGCCCTGCGCAATTGACGCAGCATCTGGCAGCAGCCAAAACGGGAAATGTGTTTCTGCATCTTAGGACCAAATGCCCGCGTTTGAAAACTTAAATGAGTCACCCCCCCTCCCCCTCTCTCTTCTTCTCTCTCCCTCTCTCTTCCTCTCTCCCCCTATCTCTCCCTCCTCTCTATCTCCTTCCCTCTCTCTCTGTCTCTCTCCCCCTCTCCCTCCCTCTCTCTCTCCCCCTCTCTTCCTCTCTCTCTGCCCCTCTCTCCTTCTCTCTCTCTTTCTCTCTCCCTCTCTCTCTCTATCCACACCTCCCCCTCTCCCCTCCCTTACCCCCCCCCTCTCTTCCTCTCTCTCTCTCTCTCTCTCTCTCTCTCTCAAGCCTTCCTGCAGCTGTACTCCCTCAGCAAGGTTTCCTCACCAGTTGGTCCTCCTTTTCCGAAGAGGAACCGCGGGACAAGCTTGGAGAAGGGAAAGGGAAGGGAAGTGGCCTACGTGCTGCTCTCATTAAGGACCAATTCAGAGAGCTGAGGATTTCTCCAGTCTGATCAAACAATGGTGGAATCAGAGCCAAAGTCTTTAAACTTTCAAGCAGACTCAGTCTCACCACAGCCTCAGACGCCTGAAAACGGGCGATATTAATATTTTGTCCTCTGAAGTTTTTTTTTTTTTGAAGGTTTTCATTTTGGGACAAAGCGAGTCTGTGCTCTGCCCTATATAATGTTGACATAATTGCTATTAACAAGCACATTTTTTACTTTTATCTAATTATTCAGTGCATCAATTAGTGCAGGTGTTTGCAGTTTTTTTTTTTTTTGTAAAGATCAGTATCTCAAATCGTTTCTGATGAAAAATAGGCAACACTAATATCAGTAATAAGAGATCTATATTCTCCTTTTTTCCACTTATATACTGTGTAATTTGTGTGATTGAATATATATTGGTATTGGAAAAACAACAATTGTCATTTTAATCTGTCTGGTATTATTATTATCATCAATATTAATATTATTATTATCATTAGTAGTTGTAGTATCCAAAATAATCGAAAATGATCTTTGCTCCTGTTTCATCAGACAGCAAAGTCTTTATTATAAGTCTCTATTTCTGAGAGACATGTTATACCTTCATGTAAACTCTTCATGTAAACACCTTACATGTATGTTTGTGAGAAGCCAGTCTGAGCCTGTATAGGACATGACCCCACAATGTCACCAGTGGGAACGCAGACGCTCTTGTGTCTAGGCAGGAAGAACAGAGTCTGCGTTATTCTTCCCTTCTACCTGACAGCCATATATTACTGCTGTGTGACCTTCACCAGCTCCTAACCCTTCAGTCAAGTGTCCAGCTCTCCCTGAAGCTCACTATCTCTGCTCCTCAGTACCATGTCTCCCCCCTACCCAGACTCCCCATAACCCTGACCTAACCTCACCATCACAACATTAAATCATCTGTCTGCCCTATAGCAGCATCTGCTACCTTTAGAGACTGTGGCCAATCCTTTTCCTCAAACATGAATCCATGACCTCAAATCACCGCCACTGCTTATCCCCCTGACCCCGGCCTCCTGTCCAGACACCAACAAATACCCATGTCCTTGTCAAGTCTGACCCCCAGACACAAACTGCCAACTTCTGCTTAGCTCAAAAGTACCAAACAGCAAGCGTCAGCATAAACTTCAGACTTTGTTAAGGAGCCTTTCCTTTTTACCCAAAAAGACCTTGAATCTTTAGGTCAGCCCAACAATGCATCTCGAGACAATAAACCGCATTGCTGCTGGTGGTGTCTCCTCTCGTTCACATGCACAGCTCACACATATCTTACTGTAAAATATGTGGCCTGCATATTTCATTTGCAGCGAATTTCTTACTTATTTCCCAACTACCCTCTTTTGCAGCCAGAAAAACTTTTAACCAATGGATTGCCCACCCTGCAATTAGTATTTATCAGGGCCCTGTGCTAGAAGGAAGAATGCAGCTCGTACCATTATGAGATAAAGGCCAGATGAGGAGGGATCCCTGCCCAAGCTACCTGTCATCTGTTATCATAAATGTGGTATTAAATGTGGAGATAAGCGATGAAAGAAGAGGGAGGAAGGGTGCTGAGGATTACTGATACACAGGAGGGTGTGTGTTGTAAGCAGTCAGATGGTGCAGTCCAGCCCTGCTCTGCCTGATCCCCCTGACAGCTGCACTAGATCCTTGGTGGAGGTGAGGTTGGACTTGCTGCCGAACGCCGAGCACATCGTGTCTTTCCAGGGTAAACGCTGACCTTGTGTTTCAGTGTGTCTGTGTGTGCAGGCATAGATGTGTGTATGCACACGTGGTGAGGTGATGCGAGGCAGGCGGCATGACTGGTGGCAGTGGGGAGTAATTGTGATTGAGAGCGTTACTCCTCACTCCACCCTATGTCAGGCAGACACACACACACACACACACACAAACACACACCACACATTCACAGGCTTTCCCATGGGTCATCCTGACACTGTCCAGATAAAGAAAGAGACTGATGGTTATGTGGAATAGAGGAAAGAGAGAGAGTGTGTGTGAGTGCATTTGTGTGGTATATATTTATTTTTGTTTAGCCTTTGCGTGTTAATGTGTTTGTTAAAGTCTAAACTTTGTGTGCGAGTTTTTTCTCTTTTTATTTTAATAGAAGTTTAATGAAAAAAAAACCAAATCACCTTTGTAGTTTATGTGATGAATTTCTATAATGTGTTTTAGAGCAGTACACAAGAACAATTTATCAGTGTTTATCCCCCAATGCAGTATCACTTTTTTTAATATACCATTCCATTGAATTAAATATAAAGTTACAGGGTTAGACAGATTTCAATTACACAAACAATGTGATACATCACATAACATTGGGACATTTGTCTCCAAATGAACTTATTTGTGCAAAACTATTATATCAAATTATAACTATAGAATGATATATTCAGACTCATTACGTGCCACATATTTTCTGAATGTGAAGAGCAATCATTTATAAAACAATAAACTACATTACTCGATGTATCAGCTTTCCCAATTAGGACTATTCATAAAGCAAATAACATACGACTCATACAAATAATAAATCTTGTTGACCATTGCTTATTTTCTGTAACTGTGACTTTTGGTTTATCAACATGATGTGATTTCCCAGCTAATGTATGTGTGGGTTTTCCTAGAAGAGAGTGTGGTCTTCAACATGGAGGCAGACACACTCACCAAACTGCACTTTAGGATTTGGCAGTGGAACAGCAGCATACTTATGAACCTCTTCCTGTTTGTGTTTACTCTCTCTATGTGTCCAGTCACTGGGTCAGACCTGCCAGTTTCTCTCTCATAGGCTATGCAAAGGTTCATCCAGGCTCACAGAGGGTCCCAGGCCAGCTCCGTGCCAGGCTGTTGTTCCGCTGTGCTCCATGTTGCTCCTCCCTGACCTGCAGCATGCTTTTGCCCACAGGGGATCCTCGCGGATGGGGCGTGTGCTTGCGTGCATAGGCCCCTGAGCCCCGGCCCCTGTGTGGTCTGGCTGTACATGTATGTGTGTGGTCTCCCCGGCCCCCTGCTCATCTGTCCGAGGCCTGCTAACGGCCTGCCCAGTGACCACGGCTGTTTACTTTACTTCTGTCTGCACCAACTGAACTCTGATCGCCCGCTTCCTCCAGCTGGGCCAAATCAGACCCCAGCTCCGACTCTCAGCAGCCCATAGAGAGGCCCCAGAGTCTGGGACAAGACAGGACATTGGGTCTTGGTGGATTAAGACACCCTCAGACCCACCCCTATGTCCCAACTCTGCCTTCTTCTCATCTCCTGTTCCCAACCACTGGGTGACTGGTAGCCATACCCAGGCATATGGTTGCTACAAGGCAAGGCTGCCTGTAATTATGCTGTCAGAGGCCTGTCCTCATTGGCCAGGGTAATTGGTCTCTCTGTATGAGTCAGTATCAGAAACAACTCACTCAGAAGCAGACAGCCAGACGTTGGAAGCTACCTTAGCTTTTTCCAAAGCACAGAGCTGCATAAGTTGAAATTTGTCTAATTGTAAAACAATTAGAGACAAATGTTTTTTCAGCATTTTACTTATTTATTTGTTTGTTTTTATCTATTTTTTATTCATTGAAGTAACAGAATAGTTGAAAATGTCCATGAAAATTAGACCTAGTGCTAATGATCGTAATCTCTGCAATGTATCTGCTGTATTACCCTTCTGAGTATCTCTGATCCACCTCTATCCCAGACAGTGTGGCTTTGTATTTATTAATTTACTTATTTACAGTCCAGGTCAAGGAGTTAAGCACCCAAGTGCACCACTACACACAGGGCATATGATCCTACATAAATCCACTAAGTAATGAGGCGGAGATGGCGGCATACCTGCTTCCCCCTCCCCTTCTCTTGCCCCTGCCCGGGGTAATTCCTCTTATTAAGGATGGAGTGGTGTTGAGTGTGTGCATGCACGTGTGTTAGCCTATAGGTCTTGTTTTTGGGACTGGGGAGTCAACAGGAGACAAAGGAATCAGGGGGAGGCTGGTAGTGTTTAAGACCTGTGTTTGGCCAGGGAAGCCAGGAGAGGCCCTCTGGGGTCACCCTCTACCGCTTTACAAATTGAGTGCTGTGCCGGCAGGCGCCAGGGAAGAGCCGAATGAGCGAGCCTACTGACCTGTGACCCTGGCCCAGCCCTTTTGCAGGAGCCCCCCTAACCCAGGAGAGGGGACCGCTGACCCCTAGGGGTCACATTCCTCTTCTTCCTCCTCGAAGGCTGCAGGGGATTCCTGGGTCTCCCAGCACCCATCCTGCACAAATTAGATTTAACGCAGTCCATTCCAAAAATAAACAGCTGGTTTATGCTTGTATTTGTCTTGAAGACCATGATGTTGAATAAAATGATGTAATGGTAGAATACAGGATGTAGCTTTATCTAGGAAAAAAGCAGACCTTCAATAAGTTCCACTGAGCATTGAATGTTTCACACTGAATCATGTATTTCTGGACATGTGTGCCTTTGACATATTTTTATTTATTAGTTGCTCAGCCCATGGGATGAAAAAGGGAACTTTTCCATGTTATAAACAACTTTAAAATGTCTTTTTGTTACACCAACCTGCAGCTTGTCATTGTGTCTTACTTTGATGTCTTTCTGTCTGGAGAATATATATGTAATGTACCATTTCTTCATATTTCAAACCATGTGGGCAAATTGTGACTTGGACCCTGCCTAAACAGAGGAGTGTCTCCTAAGCCCACTGTCCTTACACACCCACCAACCCCGCCTCTTTCTGCCAGCCTACTGAAAGCACCTTCTGCTTCTGGTCCGGGTGTCACAAGGCTCCTCGCTGGGCTCCATGTAAACAGCCTCCCATTTCTGTAGCACACAGCGCACTACGCTGTCTGGTCAGCACTGCTTAATAGTAATTGCTTCAGGAAGTTTGATCACCATGGTTCAAGGACTCCCTAATTCTATCAGAGGGCAAGAAACGGGATTTCAGGGGTAGGGGAGAGAGTGGGGATATGTTTTTCACAGAGAGTGAGAGAAATAAACACTGTGTAAAAGGTGGAGAGAAAGGAGAGAATAAATGGAAAGGTACAGTTTGTGATTTAAACCTGTGGCCATGTTGTGGGACTCTGAAGGACTGTCACAGTCCATTAAAAACAGAAACCATTTATATTCTTGTCAGAGGAAATCAACACATGGTTCAATGGGAGCAATTACAATTCCAGATTGCTTTTGAATGTAAATGACTAATGCATTTGTCCTGGGTTTGCATTTGTAGAGAGCAACAGGAAGAAGTCATAACTTCCACTGCAGAACAGGATGAATCACACCAGATAGTATTATTAAGCCACTATATGGTCACCAAGGGGCCTCTCACTGCTCCTTGGGTTTGTCAGAGAGTGTATTTAACCTGAAAAAAGTACAGTAAATGCCAAATAGCAAGAAAGATTCCAGGTCAAAATCCCTTGTTAAAAGGTGAAACTGAAGTTGAAATGCCAGATATACTGTTTTACGGTGAGGGAGCTAATATTTGTGTAAAATGTGTACATGTGTGTGTGTGTGTGGCCGGCTGGGGCACACCACTCCTGACACCCACGAAACAATGAGGCCAAGGGGTGCTGAGAATTTCCTCCACAGGCCTCTGAGCATGTCCACATACATGGTTGAACCTCACCACTGGAAACACATCCTGCCCCATCACGTCACCCTCTGGCCAGAGCTCTCCTGGGCTACAGTGTTTTCCCATGACTGATAGCGGCACAGTGAGAGGTGTCAGACCACAACCCTCGGCTGGCATTCCTCATGGTCATAGCCAAACCCTGCGACTGATCCCTCACATTTATTCTTCCTTGGATATGTGCTTGTGTCTATGTGGGGCATCTGTGTAACTTGTGTATATTCAGGCATGCGCATGCCAAGTGTGCGTGAGTATGTGAAGACAAATCTCTCGCCAGCAAGGCTCCCATAAGAGCCCCCTCCACAAGGCCTGGTGACATATATAGAATAGCAGGAAGAGGGGACATCCGAGGGAGGCTGCTAGGAATTTTGCCATTACATGCAACTTTGGATGCTCCTGCTTTCCCACATGTGTCACCAAAACACAGAATAAAAGAGAAAATAAAAGTAGTGGAAAACATGCTGTTCTTTGTGATCAAGCGGCTCTTATGTTTTCTATGGCTGAGGTAGGCAGATATTTGTGTATATGGAAACAGAGTTGTTGGGTAGGGGGCTTTATTGTGTGCACATTATGGTGAATTCAGACAAACCTCCATCTTACCAGTGAAGCAGTCCTGCGCTGAATTGAGCAGATGGACAGAGGAGGTGAAGACAGAATCCATGAGAGACAGACAGAAAATCATAAAGAAAAAGAGCACTCCAGTGTGCTGTGTGTAGTGAACTGTGAGTGGCCTGCTGGTTGGTAGACCATAAGAGTCCGCTCTGCTCCATATCTGTTTACTACCCCCTAACACCTTAGTGAGGCTCCTCAAACATAGCTGCAACCATTTACACAGAGAAAAAACACATACACATATACACGATTTCACTAGTTTCTTAGCTGTGAAAGATAGAGCCATAGTGAACGAACCCCTTGTGATCAGTCATGCTGGGGTTCTTGTAGCTAAGTAAAACACCTGCATGTGATGCTCTACCTCTCTCTTTGGAAATACATCACATTATCTAAATAGTAGGTGTGTTTGTTGTGTATCCTAGTTCTGAAATCAGTGAAAGGTGTTACAGCTTCTCTCCATCCTTCCACTTCACTGTGACATCTTGTGTTGTCCTTTAATACCCCGTGATGGGCACAGGGGTTCACGTGCCTCAGCACTGTGTTAATACCGATGGCGCTGATGGTGGTCAAGTCCAGATGTGGGGCCTGTAGTTCTCTGGCCGTGTAGACTAAACCTGTGGAGAGAAGAGCTCCAGACCTCCTCTGCAGGGCTGGGTCCCACATGTGCACCTTCCAGCCTGGGCGGCCACACCGCCTTCCACACTCCATTTGCAACAAAAACTTGTCAATATGGCTGGTATGTTGCATCAACTACGACAGGGAGTAGTGAGGATCCAGAGACTGGGAGAGCCCCTTTATGGATAAAAGAGTACTGAACATTTAGGCTCAGACAGCACATGCAAACATTTTGTCAACTAATTTTGGTGAACAAGAAGAGAAGCTCTTGTTGGAACAACAATACTTTAATAGAATAATTTCTTATTCTCAAATATGGCCCACATAATTTAGCTGGTTTTCATCCATCTGTAAAAAGAAATCATTTGTTCACACAGAGGAATCTATTATTTAAATGTTGTAACTGTCAATAAGTCACCAAACCTGCAACTATTTACTGTAATGTTCTGGTATTCATTGTATTATTCCATGATGGGGAATGGCATCACTCCATCTGTTTTCTAAACCACTTCCTCTCCAGTGTCATAGGGAAATCCCAGCCTGACAACAAAAAAATGTCTGCATGCAAACACCATTTAACCTGCGTCTTGTTGGCAGTTATGTGGCTCTTGGGATTTAACTTGTCCATCTAATTAGCCCTTGTTTTCTAGAGTAAAGTATATTTTACTACAGGAGGACAGTTTTTATGCTCACAATCTGAGCAGCCCACTGTTCAAGGTATGCGTCTGGATATTCATCTCAGTCACATGTGTGATGTTTTGCTGTGGGCATTGGGCCTCCATGAGGGGTCCTTGCTGCAGGATTGCTTGAATGAGAGTGTAAATTAAGCATAAAGCCAAACACCAGTGGGTCCCCTTGTTCTACATATTAATCTGGCAAAACAGGATTAGGATGAATGGAGCACTGCCACCTGTGGAGTTGCAATAGTGACATTACAGGGGGGAAAAAAGCACAACAAATTTACAAAAGTTTATTTGTTGTTGTAAAAAAACAATGGATATATCATAAATATGTTATAAATCAGATAATATTTTTCCCTAAAATCCCAAGAGACAGAGTGGTAGTACAGTCTGCACAACTTTGATAGCGTCTTAAATTGTCCTAAGAGGTGTATTACGGCAGAATCAGCAGCTATCATCCCTCTGGACTTAAACATTTCCTTCCTCTTAACAATTTATTCCTATCACTAACTTCCTGCTCAGCCTCTGCCTTCAGGCCAACCAGCTCTAAGAGAGATACATGATATCATATCTCAATTATGACTCTGCAATTTAGATTATTATGCTACACAAGAAAGACCTGTCTCCTGGGGAGTATTCAACCCGAGGTCGAAAACTCCTCTAAATTAATGTGTATTAGAAAGTTAGAAGACATGTCTGGTCAAGATGAAATGGAAAATAATCTTCCTGCAGTTTCCAGTCACCACTTTGCCACTGAGTCAGAGGTGGAGATGGGGCAGCAAAATCACCCCTACTGTAAATACACATCCCCACTCCGCCATGTACCGTCTCGATGTGCTCATCACCCACGCAGTGTGTGGTAAAAGTCCTTCCTCTTACCACCCCATCCTTCCATCATCCCTGCCATTGTGCTGAAACACTACTGTATCTCCTTCTTTCCTGTTCTTGGCTTTTGGGCTTTTTAGGCACCATAAATGATACAGGAGGCATTTATGTCTTTGGCTGGTGTACAGAGTTGGGGGCTCCGTCCGCACTGGGAGAAAGCCTCTGTTGTATTGCCGCCCTTCACCCTCTGGGGTTATTGCAGTGTGGCTGTCTTTACAGGTGAAAGGCAGCCAGTAGATTTCAGGGAGGTCTGTCAGTAAAGCAGGTAGAGTGCAGAGTACTTCTCTGATCTGCCTCCCACTGGGGGGAATTGTGTTGCCTTAGTAGCCTCTGGACATTTGACGATGGAGAAATATTTTTATAACTGATTGTCTGAGTGTGTGTGTGTATGAGAGAGAGTGAGAGAGAGAGAGAGAGAAGGAGAAGGTGGGAAAGAAGGAGCACCGGTGTGACATGTTTTTCATATTGACACGGAAAAAATGAAGCTGCTCGATAACCCCCACCCTGCATCTCTCCTGTGCTTCTCTCCCTCATCGTAGAGTATTTGTATTTCATGCCAGAGATATGGAGAGCAGGACTGGAATGCACCGTGCTCTGGTTTCTGAGTGAAAGGCGTTGTAATACTTTTGACACTAATCACAGAGTTCACATATTGGTTTGATTTCTGCAGATCAGGCTCTAATGGCCAAACACTCTCAGGGTTAATCAATGTGTGAGTAGACAGGGTAGGTCTGGGGCCTCACAACCACACAGGTCGTCAAGCGAGTGTGTTTCTGTGTGTGTGTGTGTGTGTGTTTGTGTGTGTGTGTGTGTGTTTGCAAGAATAAAAGTATGGGGACACTCTGAAACTAACTTGTTGATCCTAGTTTACTACCTCTCTTCCTGTGTGGTTGATCTTGATGTGAGAAGTGAAGCAGGAGGAGCTGGTAAGTGGATCAGGCCTGTTGTCTGACGAAGGCACAGCTGGATGTACGGAGCGATAATGGGCTGGAAGTGAAGAGACTCCAGCTGGCTCCACAGGAGAAGTAAGACCACTACAGTGCCTCCCATAAAGTAAAGGTCATAGGTTCATTCCAAGTTTCTCTGTGAGAGAGTGTAAAACAAAGTACCTATGATGCAACCCTAAAAAAAAAAAAAAAAAAAAATACACAATACTGGGACTGAGCAACAAAGAAACTATGAACCATTGGGAAAAAACCTTATGCATGTTCAAACAGAGATAAAAATCTGCAGAGATAAAGACAGTTAAAGGCTCATCAGTAATACGAGAAGTATCTTTAATAAGGGAAGCATTTACCGTATTTAAGTATAATTTAGAGGTACTTATATGTAAGTATTTTTGTTTTACCATACTTCTGTTTAATTTATGGGACAGCTAGAATTATACCATAAAGCTTAATATTTCACATACAAAACAATGATTTCCTAATAAAATATTGTAATATGGTGTTTTAGATTAAACTTACTTTCACTCAATCTGCAGCAACATTAAAATGCTGCTTACAAATCTGTAATAATAATCCACCACTCCAATAATAGCTTTCTGCAAGAGGCTGTTGTGCGCAGGTACTTTTACCTTTGATAGTTTATGTATATGTATATTTGTATATTTGTTGATAGTACCAGTGCACATTTGCTTTGAATGCAGGGTTTCTACTGGAGTATTTTTACTTTGGGGAATTCTGAATTCCTTTTCCATCGCTGCCAGTAATGTATACCTTTAAAACTGTTCTTCCCCCGCCATCATCATGCCCTTCTCCAGTAAAACCAGACCCTGTACTAAAAACCAAGATCTGGTCTGCTGTGGTTGAGGCTTGGACACTGCGGTTGTGTGCTTATTACTCTGGAGGGAAAGCAAACAATTCAGAGAATGTCATATGGTAAGTCTGACGGGAAATATACAGCATGGTAGTACAGATCAACTTGACAGGCAGAAAAGTAAAACGTACAAAAAGAGTTTTGTTCTGAAATGTTGTATAATTGTCAGCTGACCTTTATCAATATTAGCAATATCAGTGTGTCTGAAATACATTGGACTTGACCAGTGGGATTTATCATCATCAAATCAAAAAAATTTAAAATTTCTGAGTTTCTCTCAGTCTGGACACTTAATATAGCAATGGAAATTTAAAGTAAGCTTTAAAAAATGGTAAATAATACAAATATGAGAAGAAGGACAGATTGTGTAAGCTGAAATGAAATAGGCAGCAGGCCTACTGTGTGGCCTGGCTACACTGAGGGAGTTTAAACAGATAATACATCTTTCTCTTTTCACTGATGTGCACACACACATACACACTCACACACAACCTTCCCGTGGCATGATGACTGTGTTTATTTCAGCCCAGACACTGGGTAATAAAGCATGGACGTTGTCAGCACCCAGGCGAGCCATGTACTTCTGTTTGCCCAACAAACACAGACACAGTCTAGGGGGAGATGCTGAACCAATTGCCCCCTCCACTGGAGAACCTGGAGAGATTTGGCTGGTGGGCTGAAGCGTGACAGCATGTGTTTACTTATTACAGAGCTGACTGTATCTTAAGTGACAACGAGGATGATCCATTATGGTCAAATCGAGGTCCCAGAGAGATAAATACTGGGATGGCCAAGTGCCATGACGCCAGTTTAAAATGCTTTGGTGCATAGATCAGTTTGTAGAGAAAAGAGTATACTGTAGTCAAATGTGTCCCCCTTCCTTTTTGTGTGTGTCTGTGTGTGTGGTTGGAAGTCTGTGTAGAAGCATAGCAAAGGTAGCTATAGATTAATTACATTTTCCCCATTATAGAAAAGTTGGACTGAATAGAAAAGACTTCTAGGTTTTAATGCAGTTGTTACCACTATTGCCTCACAACAAGAAAGTTGGTTTTCCTGGGCCTGGGGCCTTTCTGTGTGAAGTTTATGTCCTCTACCTGTACCTGTGAGGGTTCCCTCCAGGTACTCCCCCCCACAGTCCAAAAACATGCACATTTAGGTTATTTGGTGACTAAAAATTGCTTGCATGCGTGAGTGTGAACATAAATGGTTGTTTGTCTCTGTATGTCTCTATGAATCAGTCCTGTGATGGACTGGTGACCTGTCCAGGCTGTACCTCGCCCAACGTCAGTCTGGGATTGGCTCCAACCCCCCTGACCCTGATGGATAAGCAGTATAGATAATCGATTTTAGTGAGACAGCTACTGGCCATTAACTTTAATTTATTGATGAATGATCCATGTGATTGATTCATTTTGGAGAGGAATCTGCAGTTACTGTCCATGCTATAGCAGGGATGATGCACTCTGAGGTGTCCCAAGGCAGAAAAACATTGAACCTGGTGGAGGGAACAATTTTGCATTGACAGAATCATTAGTTTGGCCACGGTTGTTGTTATCCCACATCAACTCTGAGATCAATACTGTCTGGTCATAAATAATACATTATATTCATTCTCAGTTATGACAATCTGCCGTTTACATGACACAAGGTGAACTTGTTTAAATTATGCTAACTGACCTGAGTGAGGCAGCCCTGATGTCATCATAAAATCACGTCAGAGTGGCTGGACAAACAAGTCACTAAATGTTAGAGCAAATTCATATCCTCTCACCACAGAAAACAACTAACAAGAATTCAGAAACTCAGACTGAATAATTAAGAGGTGTAAAAATGGCCTATGTGAATATCATGTTAGTGCAAATAGTTTTGGCTCTGTCACTGAGAATGCAGTGATGGATGCTACTGCGTGGGTGCAATGTGTATTACATCAGTAAGTGTCTGTGTGGCACTCTGCTAGGATGTATCTGTCCTCGTACATAAAGGAGACAGTGTGAGTGTGTGTGTGTGTGTGTGTGCGTGTGTTCAGTCGTTTTGAAGCTGTGTTTATGTTGAGCTGTGATTAACACCATCCAGGTGCTCTTGTTGGCAGAGCTGTGCAGCTCTGTTGTAGACGCTCGCACATTTTCCTCCTGGCTGGGCTCAGTCATCCATATTTACAGAGCTGGATGAGCCAACATGCTGAACTGCTGACCACCATTTATTCTAGGACTGTCTCATAAACGGTGCTTCTCCATGAAACGACGCATGCGTTAGAGCAAAAGAGACGTGGATGAGGGGGGAGAAGGATTCCACAGTGACAGTGAGTGTAAGTTAGTGGTCAAGGATGGAGGGTGGAGGAACAGAAGGCAGGCGGTGCAGGGGAAAGGAAACCAAGGGTGGGGGGGGGCAAAGGTGTATGCAGAGGTGTGATGGTCTGCCTCTGCAGGAACGTGTTGAAGATGGAAGCCTCAGCCAACATTGAGACAGCTTTCAGACAGTGTTGAGCTTTTCATTAACCCTATCTCCACAGGTCTAGACAGGAAGGACATGCTCAGGTCTTACACAACCACTGCCCTGTGCGGGGAGTCAGTTGGAGGGCTAGGTGTGTGTTCGCTGGATGACCATAGGAGCAGGAGCCTGTTTATTTAGTGCTGGTAGTGTACAGTACTGTCTGTATTCACAGTCTGTTCTGTAAAATCGTCAGTGCTGCTTTCAGATGCATAGGACATCTCTCCGTGTCCATGTTGCACTCCATACTGAATGAATCCATAACCATGAAGATGTCAGGAAGTAAGGAGAAATAGTGAGACTGCCAGCGTACAAAATACAACAGAAGGGTAGAAATGAAAAAACAAAGCTATTGTTACATTTCAGTTGTGACATGAGGGGGTGGGATAAGGATCAGTGACTGTGTTTGACAGGAAAAAAGCAGTTTGCAGTGCAGTCCCAATGGAAAACTTGTCTTATTCACTGAAAACGATTGTGTAATTGTTGGCAGTGCTTGGAGCAGTGGTGTAATCACTGACATTTAACACTAATGTCTCACTCCCGCTCTGTATCAGCATAATTATGCACCTGTGTTTCAAACTATTTACTGGAAAATCAAGCATCTCTAAGTAACAGTTCAGGTTTAATGTTTTAAATCTTTTGCATTGTTGCAGAAATTGTCGACTATTTATTCATTTGTAACATCAAACAGACAACTGAACTGAAATGTAGTTTATGCATAATGCATAACACAGTATGTTCAAATTTTAATGCTAAAACACTCACGTCTGAATTTGCTCAAAACAGCAGTAACACTAACACTTTGACACTTCCTTTAAAATTTATAGCCTTATATCAACATTTATGGTTTGTAACACATTGTACCACACATTAACATAGTTATGAGCATAGTTTTTGTTTCATTTGTCAAAAATTTGTGAAACCTTACTTTTTATGAAACCATAATTCTTGTTTAAAGGGGATTTATTACACCGTATGATGTAACTGTTTGATTTTACACTTCTAGAAATTATATACAGACTTAATTAATAATTGTGTCTAAAATCCATGAAGACATGCATTTATTTATAATTAATAATAACAATGTTATTATTAACTAATCATGCACCAGTTATAGATGCCTAATAGCGTTAGGGTTAATTTTCTTAAACTGCATACACATCACATTATAACAATTTATCAATTAGAAATTTATTGGTTGATTATATACTGATATTATATGAAAGCTGATTCTTTCTGAATCAGTCAGGAAAAAAATAGAATAGTGGTCAGGAATTCAAGAAAAACAAGAACATATTTTTTTAATAAACTACAATCATTATGATTCAGCTAACATATGAATATGAAGCTCCTATGTTGTTGAGCTGAGACAGGTGAACTTGAAGCTGAAAATACAGATCAAAACCCAAAATGTCAGTGAAAAAAAAAACATACCCACATCTTGGCTCTAAAAGCACTAGGCTGAACAAGCCAAACAAGTGGTCGAGACTTACTCCTTGTAAAATAAATATGATGTCACACAGATGTAGGTTATTAGTGGTGTGTGTTTTAATTGCTGGACAAAAAGATAAGCTCTGATTTCAGATGGAGATATTCTCAAAGTGAGCTGATATATCTCATCTTAAAGTTTTGATTCAATTGTGAAACAGAATTCAGTCAAACCAGATGCCACAAGTGGGGGATGTTTTTTTTTGGCCACATCTAGTCCTTAGTAAAATAACTTTAGTTTTTTTGTAAAACTTTTTCACAATTAAAGCGTTTTAATTTCATTTTTTTGTTGTCTATTTCCAACTCACATTTTGTAGAAATCGAAAATGCTCCTACTCTGACATTCCCACATTCCCATCCATAGCCCTAAAAAAGCCAACACTACAACCTGTTTACAACACTGCCATAACCCTGCTGCTCTGACAGAGAGAGAGAAGAGCATGCACTTTTGATTAAACTACCACAGCCATGTGTTTACTTCTAGTTAAGTGGAGGTCACAACCATTTTTTTTTCATACCCCACCCCCCAATAAATCTCTTTCCGGCTGGGGGAGAAGAGGTTTAGAGCGGAGCGAGAGAGACCCCATGCTCGGTGGTCTTCTGTAGCCAGCGCAATGGAGAGCAGGGGCTAAAAAAATAAACTCTCCCTTCTGGCACTGAGGGTGGGCGATGCCACTCTGCGACAGGGGACGACGGGCTCTGGTGAGTGTTACAGAACTGTCACTACCCCCACCTACATCCCCTATGAGCGCCCCCATCACTTCCCATCAATGTCCCTCTGGAGTGGGCTGGGCAAGCAGGACAAGGGGTGGGGTCAGATCCAGAAGCATTCTCAGCATTCCCAGCCAGCAGCGAGGCGGCAGGTACGAGCACAAACGCAAGTTCATGCAAAGGCACACATGCAAATGCTCAAATCTGCACCCACATGCACATGCACACACAAAAAAGGTGCACACTCACACTGCTGCAATACTGCAGGCCACCGGGGCACACGTCACTGTTGTCAGATTGAACAAGACACAGAGCTAATCCAAACCAGCTCCAGGCTTCACTTGAAACACACACACACACACACACACACACACACACACACACACACACACAAATGAAGTAGCACACATACATACAGACAGGTATACTCACACTCTGCTGCAAAAGATTCTTATCCTTCACAAATACACAAACAAAGTCCTGTCATATATTTCTCTGTCTGTTTGTATGTGTGTGTGTGTGTATGTGTGTGTGTGTGTGTGTGTGTGTGTGTGTGTGTGTGTGCGTGCGTGTGTGTGTAACAGAGAGAGAGTGAGAGAGAGAGAGAAAGGAGAGAGAGAGGGACCAGCTGCTTAATGTTTAACTGGAGCTGCTCTTAGTGGACTTGGCGTGCCCTGACAAAATCCATTTTGTGATGGAGCTGTGATTACAGTGATAGGCCTGGAATTATGATGTTGGCTCTTCCAGGCCCCCGGTTTGTTCACAGCTGTAGAGTGCACCATCCTTTGTGCACTCATCCTCTCTCACTCTCTCTCTTCCTTTCTCACCTCATTACAGTGAGGAGTAATTTGCTGTAATAGTTCACTAATTCCACTGCCTGAAAAGAAATGAGCAGGTTGAACACATACCAGACTCTGTAGCCAAGAGTGGCGTCCATATGTTACTGCCCAGAGTGTACAGGGCATATAGTGTCATATAGTGTTGGTTTGTATGAGAAATGTGTCAAGATTCAGGTTCTCTAAGGCTTCTCTGAAAAATTAATAGATAGACACAGCTATTTCCTGTGTGATAAATAGTAAAATAACCATCTGGAGTTGCTTTCTGATATTCTCCTTCTTTTGTTTGGTGAAACCTCATCTTATTAACAGTGATCAGTGAGATGAAGTTGACCTTCTGAACCCCACTCAAACAGAACACAAACCAAATGTGCATTTAGCACAAAGCTCCCCCAGCATAAATTGGACTCATTTGAGATACTCTGAGAAATCAAACCCCATCATACGGAGATGCTGAGATACATTTTTCCATTCCTCCTTATTCATCCATTTCAGATCTAATCTCCTCATTCTTCTCTCACTGTTGGTTCAAAATGGTAAATGCATAATGGCAGCACACACCGACACTCATACTCACTCTCTCTTTCTCTTTTTTTCACACACGCACACACAAATACACACAAAACTGAGAGACATATTGGTTTAAAGCTACAGAGGTCCTGAAGAATGCTCCAGTTTATATGGTTGTGGTTCGCTTCACGATACTGCTACTATAAACACTCCAGTGTGTGTGGCACACGATTGTGACTGTATCTGTCCGTTTGGTTCCTTCACTGAGGATTTACTCTCTTGATCTGGTTGTATGCGTGTCTCTGTATGTGCAGCATTTGAGTAGGGAACTTGGCAGTTGGATTCCCATGTATTTAGGACTGGAGAGTTAGTTATCAGGACTACACATGTATACATACATCTAATACTACACACACACATACACACACATACACACACATACACACACACACACACACACACACACACACACACACACACACACACACACACACACACACACACACACACACACTTCTCTCCCCTCTCCATCCAGGATCTGGGTGTTCCACAACACAACCATCTCTCCTCTTGCTTCAGCCTTCCACTACACACTAAATGTTATCCTTTGGGCTCCTAATTGCCAGTAATTTGCTCGTTGAAAGAATCCCCAGCTTGTCTGGGCCAGTGACGCGTGGTAACCTGAGAACCCCTGAAGGGGAGGCAGTGGAGGAAGGAGGGAGGACAGACGAAGCCAGGGGAAGTAGGCGGATTAAGAGGGCAGGATGTGAAGGTGAGGAGGAAGTGATGAAGAGAGGATAGAAATCAAAAACTGAGGGTGGAGAAACATCAGCATTTGCACACACAGGTTCAATTTATGTAAGTTGACTTGAAAATGTCAACTGAAAAAAATCTAATGCTGCTGAAAAATGACTCATTTATATTATTTATATATTTTTTCTGTGTAATCGAAAATGTAATTTGTTTTCTAAAGGATATAACATTTTCTCCTTTCCTCTCGTGGTATTGTTTAACCATTCATGTGGTCTTGGTGCAGCTACATTAACACAAAGAAGGAAACAGTGTCACTAAACCAAAATCAACAAAATGAAAATGAACAGAGAATAATAAAAAAGATTCACCCATTCTCTTAAATTATTACAACATTGCAACATGATACAGAACAACTGTTTTGTATCATGTTGCAATGAGTGGCTAATCATCTAGAATAAATGTGCAAATCTGAACTTCTGCCGCACCATGGTATTTGCAAATAGGATATGATAGGATAGGAAAACAGATATTTGATAGTTTAATAACACCAAATGAATATTAAGCTCTTGTTCGCAATAATTAATACAAGTAAAAACACTATTATAATTCAGTGTTTCAATATTACATAATTCCTATTGAGGGAACTTTGAAGAACACAATATATGCATGAAGACCACTATGGGATACATTTATTTATCTCTCTGTATGTACTGACTAGGGCACATTGATCTACTTGAACTCTTTAACTCCAGTCTTTCCCATTCAGACTCTCATAGGTGCACATGCAAATACGCCCTCTCCTTCTCACACACAACCTTTTTTGATCAGGGTATAGTGTTGTCTCATAGACAGGATGTAAGGTCTTGATTGTTTGCCTTAATTTCCTGTGGTGAGGGATGATGAGAGAGTCCTTGCCAGTGCTGTTCTCCTGTCTCTTCCAGCCAGTTAAGCATACCTCATTCCCAGTGTACCAGAGAAGGCATCGAGAAAGCCAGACACGCATGTTTCCCAATAGGTCACCCACAGGAGAAGATTTGTCACCAAACATGGTCCTTCAAGCCCTGAAGCCCTGCAGCCCTGTAACCCACTCCCTACTCCCCTTGTTCAACTGGCCTGACCCCAGCCCAGCAGCTCCCCCCTCCTCCACATGGCTCCGTGCTGCTGTGGACAAGGTAAACTGCAGGGCCATGGCTCCATTTAAGCATACAGTTGATTGCTATGAGATTACACTGCTCCCTTTCAGCTGGGGTCAACGTCCTTGTGTTTGACAGTTGGAATCACAAGCAAATTGTGTCATTTCCTACTTGTTCTACCTCTCAGTACGTATGTGTTTGTGCATGTGTGTGTGGCTGTCTGATCTCTTTAGTCAGCCAAAGGTTAGCAGGCTATTGCATGACCTGTATTTTTACAAAAGCAACTATTCTACTTTTCTAGAAATTGTAGTGCTACCACTACCCTGTCTGTATGGACTCTCATGACTTAACATATTTGTATTGTTCGGCCCGTTTCTTAACTCTGCGTTTGATTTTCTTTCTGTCACTGTCACATCATCGTTCCCTAAATGTCAGCGCAGTAGTCTCATGTTGTTCCTGTGGTCAGTGCCAGCAGCATTTTGGCCCACTGTAGACTAGAGCTGGTTTACAGTTTACATCTGCCTGTTTGCCTGTCCTCTGTACTCCTCCTAACTGGGACCACCCAGAAGAGCAGTGGAATGGTAACTGGTCTCTCTCTCTCTCTGTTGCTGAGAGAGAATGACCATTTTCTCAGTGTCTCATATTTGTGTCGCTTTTTTCTGTGTAACTATTGGAAATGGTGCCATTCTTCTCTTTCTCATAATCAAACAAGGTTTAGTGGAATGAATATAAGTGTGATGTAACCAAAGATAACTTTCATATTACTGAACGCGATACTTTTCCTTCAGAACAAAAAGCAGAAAAATGATCACAAGAAGACAAATGTCCCAAACAGTATCGTATAAATATATATGTAGACCAGAGGGAAACACTAGAAAAAAGAGTGATTTGTTTTATCTCTTATCTCCAAAAATATTCATGGGTATATCTTCATCTTTCTGACAGGACATTTCTAAACATATGATGCAGGTTTGTGAAGGACTTTTTAATTTTGTATAATTGGCACATTTGAAGAAGCATTTGTGAAGCTTTGCATGCATTACCGACACAGGCAGTCTTGATAGACATGTTTGCCTGTGTCTATTTTAATTGTTAGGCTCTGCTTACTAACTCTGTACATTGTGTAATAAGTTGCTATTGTGTGGGAGTTTACCACCAAAAAACAATTGAGTTCAATTTCAATTTCTCATTCAGTTTGGTTTATTGGTGCAATATTTTAAAAAATAAAATAAAAATTGAATGTGACTATCATACAAATTTGTTTTACAGTATTAGAGAATACAACTTATGTATAGTGATCACTATAGAAAATCATCTCATATACCCCAACTTCTTAACCCTATTTTCACAAGATACAATTATACAATACAATATTATTTTTAGTCCAATTTTACTGACTAAACAAATATGAGTCAATCGGGAGAATCATTGGCAGATGGTATGATAATGAAAATAACCACATGCTACAACTGTACAGTTCACATGGTAAGCGTCACATATAAATTTCAATAAAGACAGATGTAGTGATTATTTATTATCTCTCTGTTTTATTTCATTCACATGCATGGGGATACAAATGTTACAAATGCATTAATCTTCACCTTATTTCTCTCTCTTTATGCTTTACATGAACACTTGTCGTCTTATTTTTATACACAAATACATCTCTGTATGCTCTGTCTCTCGCCCACCCTGTCACTCTCTCTTTCTCTGAGCCTAGGAAGTTTAATAGCAGACTTAGAGTGGCTGGGAGAGTGGTGTCTTTTGGCTAGAGCATGAACACTGTCCTGTTCTGTCCTCTGCTGTCTTAACACACAAGCCACTGTTTACACACTGGGGTCATGGACTCTGTAGCTGCAGATACCGCTCATATCTCTCTGTCATGTCCTGCTCCTCAGGGATGGACCATAATAGCCATGGTAACACCATACATGGCACAAAAAGAATGACTCATCGCGTGACTGTGGGGAAATGCTTTTTGTTGTCTGGACAAGTTTGATTCACTGTTGAGTGTAAGGTATGTGAACCGACACATTCCCTCAGAGAGGAGACTTTTTTTACTTTGGATACATTTTGATTTGTCACCAGTTTTGTTTCACATGGTATAACTTTCTTCTCAATTGTGAGAAAAATCCTATCTCGCACAGTGTAGGAAATTTGTTGATTGCATCACACAAGGCTAAACTGTCCGTAAATGCAAACTACCCCAAACACACACCCAGACACATGGACTCAATCTTAAATTAGTTTTACAGAATGTGTTACAGAGCTGATGAGAGGCCAGAGTTGTCAGTGCCAGTGGAAATAAAACGATGTTGTGTTTGGACTAGCTTCCATGTTCGACTGTGATAGGGCCGGATGGACGAGTGGAGGTGCGGGCGGCCTAATTGGATACCGACTGAAACGGCACACGATTGGGCTGCTGGACCTCCAGTGATGTCATCTTGGCTCAGTTTGTGCTGTTTCACTGAACACTAGTGCCTGTGAAAATACATATGCAACCAATGTTCCCTCTCAGCCACAACCAATCGTGCTGTGGAAGAATCTCCAGCTAAATGTTGCAGGAGCTGATTTCATTAATACTGAAAGACAAATTTCAAATTGAAGAAATCAGATTTTGTCCTGACCACTGACTTTGAGAAAAACACATGTACCTTGCATCAATGCACCTTTATTACATTTAAATACATTTGGGTTTTTTTGTTTTGTTTTGTTTTTTGCAGAATGTAATGCAGAGTATGGGTGTCTGTATTTTTTTTTTATTTTTCAAAAATTTTATTAATGGTTATTTCTTTTGGGGAATATTTTTTTCCATCTATACAAATGCATATCTCCAAAAAATACAAACAAAAAAACACTTACTCTTACCCATAATATTTTACTTCTTGTAGATTTCATCTTAAGATAAAAATAAGTCGGTGCCAACAACTTGTGTTGTTTAAAAAGCACTAAATTGCTGTGGTTGGTTAGTTTGTTAGAGCCTGGGAAAAGCTCACAGATCAGCCAAGCTTAAATAAGTACTACCGGTTACATGTCTGGATCTGTTTGTGTGTGTGTTAGAGTGCATGATTGACCCATGTGCTGTGTAATTAATTTAACAGTGATAGCAATTCTTTTTATAAAGTGGTTTTCAAGACATTTTTTGGTTGTTTCTTAGTGTTGCTGGTAAGTAAAAAAAAAAAAGAAGAAAAAAATTCTCTATAATCCTCATATGATATATTTGGTTTTGCCGCTTTTTTTGCCCACAAGCCTCAATAACTTGACTGCCGAAGTAAAGTAGATGGGACAGAGGAAGAGATGAGAGGGCTTTTTAAGGGACCTCTGACTGTTAGCACATCACAGCCAATCTAATCAGCCTCCCAGGACAAAAGAGGGCTACAGAGGAGCTCCCTAATTACTCATTTGTTCTGTATCTCCAACCACTCAGCAGCACTAACTGGCCCCAGTCTCAGCCCCCGAGCTTTCCCGGGCTCTGACTAACTGCATGCACACACGCAGATGCCCACACAGTAGATGTTTACTTGTAATCATGGCATTTAGTTACAATAACTTATTTCCTCGTGTACATGGCATGGAAAATACAAATCATTGTGGACCAGGGTCCTTGAAGCTAAGTTAAATTTTGCTGTGTGGTTACATCAAGTTACAGTTGTGCATTTAGCTGACACTGTTATACGGAGCAGCTCATAGGGAATGAGCAGGTTGAGAATCTGGTCTGACCTATTTTCTAAAAAGGCCAATGGACAGTGTAACCCCCAGACCAGTGTTAAGGTCAGTAGTTGCAATGTTAGAGCAGCACTGATGCAATCACAATATAGCTGGGCAGGAAAACTGTAAACTGTTACTCAACCACTTCATAATACAACCTCAATATCAACGGCCAAATAAATTTTTTTAATCTCACACTTATTTACTGAATCAGCGTGTTCACAGGCAAGTTAATATTTTTTATTATCACCATATTAAAGCGACACTTCAAATATTGAGACTGTCATGTTTATGCCTTAATTTCTACAGATCCAGATTGCTTTTTTGAGAAGTTTTACAAAGCAGGAGATATTTAAATTATTTTTTTAAATGGTAGAATTTGAAAAAATGAAGGCATGAAATAACATCTGGCTTTCTGACATGTAATAATAATAAAAACAACAAAAATAATAATAATAGTAGTAATAATAATAATAATAATAATAATATAATCATATAATTATAATATAATAAAAATAATAATAATGTAATATTAGTTTTATAGCAGCAGTAAATGTTTCTGTAAAATAAGTGTAGTATGTGTTTCAAACAAGTTTAATTAGTTTGTTATGAATACATAAATTATAAATATATTTAATAAATATAATTGAAAATGAAGGCAAATCATCATTGCAAGTGATGAATTAAACAAATTCATGAAACATTGTGAATAAACTTGAACATGTAAGATGTGAAATGCCAAATTATAAGCTTAGTAGTAAATATAAAATGCTGAATATTTTCTATTAAACACTTTTTATTACATTACTCAGTAAAACATGTTTCATTCATCTGACAGTTCATCATAGTTTAATTAGCTTTTTCTCTCTCTTTCTCTCTCTCTCTCTCACACACACACATATACACTCACACACAGGCAAGGCCTGAGCCTGCAGTCACTGGGTCACAGGGTTAACACAAGCCAATTACCAAAACAGTTAAGGAGGAGACAGGAAACACAATATTTACCACATGACTGCCAGAGTGATGTACCACACACAGAAACAGGTCCTTTTGCCTCTCTCTTTGACTTTGCCCTCAGGCTTCACTGTACAGAACAAATTCTGTATCCCCTTTTTTTTTAATTTTGAGGTGAGCCTGAACAGTAATTAGCATCTTTAGAGGACAAACAAGTGTGGCTGGATTTTAGAAAATACATAAATCATATTGAATATGAAAATGAACCGATTCTCAAATAACTAGTCACAGACATCTAATTCCACCAAAATTAAGTTAGTGGATTCTGAATCGGTCAAGTAAGACACAGTATCTGGTCACACAGGCTCTGGATTCATTTTTGCCATTTTAGCTTTGGCTAGTTTTTGTAAAAAATGAAATTTAAGTGAACCTGCTAAGGTTTAAGGAAATGTGCAGCTGTCAGGGTTTGTGAGTCGGACTTATGTCACAAAATCCGTTTCTGTATGCAAAGAGACAATGTTCATGTGATGCTTTGATGTTCTGGCAGCGTTGATAACTATAAATGTCCATGTATCAGACATGTTTATATTGGGAATGTTTGGTATGACCCTGGCGTGTGGCTGTGGGACAATGCGGGGGGTCTCGCTGTTTCCTGTTTATCACATCTTCCCCGTGAATGTCAAACAGTTTACCTAACAAGGTACTCTCTCTCTGTCTTCTGCTTGTCACACACGTATGTGCACGCACAATCACATGCACACATAATACACTCATGCACTATGATTCACACAACATACACTCATTAACATACTCATTTGTGTACACTTGCACTCAGAACAGAAATCACAGGTAGAAACACTCGAAAACTCACATAATCACACACTAATGGAGGTGCATGCAGAAAACACAAGCTTACAGATGCAGCACACACACACACAAACACACACACACATTTGAGCACAAACAGAGTCAGTGGTTTTAAGTGAAACAGGAAGGGAATAGTTGAACATCATTTTACATAAGTGGGAACTGGTGTCATCATGAGGCCAGGGGAGGTTTCTAGAACACCATCTCAGTCTTATTACATAGTATTTCATATATGTGAGTGTGAAATAACAAAAATAAATATAGATAGATTACACTTATTTACTTCCAGCTTATATTTAAACAGTAAATAATAAATTATTATCATCATCATTTTAGTAGTAGAGGTAGTTGTAGAAGTTGACACAGTGGTGTCAAGTTGAGAGTCGTCGTATATGTCTATTCCAAGTTTAAATTCAAACTAATTCACTATTGCCTCCTACTTTAAGAGAAACAAATTTGTTACAATTTCACCAATGTACAGTACATTTTATTAAATACTTGCATACTTACTTGCATAATACTTGCAAATGTTGTAAATGCTGAGACAGGGGTCACACAAATTGTGCAATTTCCAAAGCCATTTTTTTCACAGGACTTGCTAATCATTTTGTTACAACTTCTGGCTTGAAAATAAATGTGTTTGTACCCATTGACTGAACTGTCAATTTAGTGATGAGAGTTTCAAGGCTGCAACAAATATTACAGCAATATTGGTAATTTGCTCAGGTTTGCCATACAGTTTTAATCTTCACAGTTAAACGTAAATCCGTATGTTCATCTGTCAATTATGTACATATGAATAAATGTGTATATATAACTTTTTAAAACATTTACCATCTATGTTTAATTTAATTGTAATTCAGACGTTTGCTGGAATAACAAAACATCTAAAACACAGCGAAAAAAGAATCTCTTGTAATAAAGATGAGCCACTCTTGATAAATGTGCAACAGCTCACTATGTAGGTTACATGAACAGAATTGTTTTCTTCCAGCTGCCAGTAAAAACAGTGTCACTGAGAAGCCTTTTCAGGAACAACCTTGGTCTTCCTGTCTTAGTTACAGGGCTTTCTCCAGACTTAACCGCCTTGTAAACCATGTAAAAGCTACACAAAGTAACATGATAGCCTACATGTCAGAGTCAGAGAGAGGGAGGGAAAGAGAGGATGGAGGAAAGAGGGGGATTGAACAAAAGTAGGCATGGGTGTGCATGTGAAAGGCTGGAGGAGGTGATGGTAATTTGCAAGCTCAGTTTTAGAGCTTTAGAGGATCTGCCATCTATCTGATATCCACCGTGGCTCTAAAAACCCTCAGTGGGCGGCAGAATGTGTTTGAGTGTATCTCTGACCACGTGCTTGTGTCTGAACAACCTATTGAATGAGAAAGTGAGAATATTTATTCCTTTATTTACAAGTTAACATATTAATGAGTTCATTTAGACCATAATAAAAAGGTTTTAGAAAATAGAGGTGAATGCTGAATTTCTTTTGTGGTGCACCAAGCCTTTAATATTAAATCTGATAAACTCAACAAGACAATGTGCTGTCTCTATAAATTTTACCTGATGGCCTGTTTTTCTGGGGGTGAGCTGAAGAATTGTTTAATGTGCTTGATTTGGGTGAACTGACCCTTTAATATAAGACAAGTGGTGGTCTGCCCACAGTAGCCATACCACAACTAATGCTTATTTCTATTCAGGCCCTCAGGTGATGCTGGTCAGGGCCTGGGGTGGAGAGGGATGTAAATGGAGGGGCCAGACATTTAAACAGATAAGACACCAAGGGATTAGGAACTAAGTCCCCAGACTGAGCACAGTCACAGTAATCAAACACAGAGACAGACAGGGCATATGTATATCCACCAGTGGATTTGCAAGAAAACACACACAGGGAAGTATTTTAGACGCAACCTTTCCATTTTCTTTTTACTGACCCCCTCCCCCATGACTTTTTTTCCACCATGGAGGATAAATTCAAGAATGATGATTGTTCTGTTTGGATAGTGCACTGTCTAATGCATGCATACACGTGTGTGCGTGTGTGTGTTTGCGTTCTTTTAAAAGAGACAGACGAAGGGAGCGAATGAGACAGCAGATGAATGTGTGTGTGTGGGTGGTCTTCTAAAACAAGAGCGCACGGCCATGGAGGTTCTACGTTGCGAGTGGAAGTGAACTGTTAAAGGCCGCAGGAGCAGCCTGAATGAAATCACAATATGCCAAAATGAAAAAAAAAAAAAAACGACATGGAGAGGGGGAAATAGTGTCCCGCCGAGACATGCTGAGGGGCCGTGGATTGGCCTGGCTGCTCCCCTCTACAAAGCAACTCTTTCACAAGGGGAAACATACATGGGTCGGCTGTTTCGCCTAATAAAGTTTCAATGGATTTAAATAGCTGAACAGCCAAAGTCAGGTCTGAGTGGAGTGAACCAGAAGGCCTTGAGTCATAAAAGCCTGCTGCTGCTCGCTTCTCTCTCTGTGGCCCTCTGAATCCACATTCACATGAATGGCACTGAAATGGGAAAATGACAGAAGCTGGTCCATTTTAATCAAAAGTGGTCGATTTCCATCATGAAGTTTGGTGCTTGCTACAAAATATGTAGCATCTGCTATAATAATATGAAGATGCAAAGGATCAACAGCACCACTGTGCATCAGTATCCCACATCACAGCCCTCACCTATGATTCAACACTTGTCCATCACTTTCTGTACACTGATGGTGAAGGATAGACCAGCCTTGACACCGGCTCAATGTATATTAAAGGAGAGAGCAGCAGACAAACTCTGTGTATGTCGGTTTCCCTCAGTTTTCTTTGCCTCCATCTCTCTCACAGTCTCCTCTGCTCACTCTGACAGGCTTCACTCTCTCAGTCTGTCTGTCTCGGTGGATTTCCTGTGGCCTCAGGCTCCTCTATATCCACCTCTCTCTAGGGACACAGCTTGTCTTCTATACACACACACACACCCACACAAACTTGAATATACGAGGACATACACTCACAAACACACACACAATCAGCTCAGTGTCTCTGGGGCCGTGATGATAGGGATCTCCAGCCCGGTCCACCACTTTCCTCTGGGGTCAGAATGGAATAGATGCTGCCAATAAAAGGGATGTTAACGTGTGTGTGTATGTGTGCATGTGTATGTGCGTGCGTGTGTGTGTGTATGTGTGATGTCAGTTACTCTTTGTATATGTGTGCCTGCTGCATCCCGCTGAATATTTAGACCTGCACTTTTTGTTTAAAGTTTCTATGTACTTCTGACGGATGGAGAGATAGAAAGAAAAACAGACAGCGAGGGAGTGAGAGAGAGAGAGAGAGACGGAGAGAGAGACAGAGAGACAGAGAGACAGAGAGAGAGGCTTTGCCCTGTGAAAAGAGGATAAGGAGGGCAGAAGCTCTTTTAGCTGCAGGGCTTCAGCCTCTGCCAATGGTTTCCAGATGGGTCTCATTTGCCCCGCACTGCTCCAATACATGGTCGACTGTCCACCAAGGATGTCAATACACACATACACATCCACGAACATACTAACACAAACATACAATTATGCACATTCAGAAAGACACATGAAATGTCAAAAAAAGGAAAAACAAATGCAAAATGAATATAATTTTAGAAAATTTGATGTGAGAAAGAAAATCCAGTGATAGAAGAAATATTCAAGCTGTTTACATAAATAAAAGTAGCAAAACAGCTATGTAAAAATTGGATGCACTGTACCAACCACCACATATATGTTGAAATTCAGTCCTGCTGCCAATTCTTCAATTTCCAGAATCTTTATCAAATGTTTTGTTTATTGTTTATACATGAAAGTTAATGTAGGTTAATATATCATCAATGGATTTTTTTCTTACTTAATCAAATATTGATTTCAACATCTGCCTCAAAAGTCGAGTCTAGAAAAATACTTTTCCTCTTGTAATACTATTACAAGCAAAAGTCCCGCATTCAAACTTTTACTTAACAATTACCGATGCAAAAGTATATATACAGAACAGCCTATTTGATAATAATGATATTATATATCATTATAATATATAATATTATTACAGATAAAATATTTCATTTTATTCAACAAATCAACACTTAAGCCTTTTTCATGTTGTAGCTGATCAAGGTGGAGCTAATTTGAAATATTAAAAAAAACTATTGGGTAGTTTAATTTATTACAACATGTCCCATTTTATTAGCTAATAAGAAACTTTGCAAAATCTTAATCTTCAAAAAAGCAATTTGTGTTGTGTCATATTAATGTAAAAAGTACAATACAAGTAGGAGGGGCATCAGTTGTAAATTCTAATACGTACTTAAGTAAATGTATTTGACCATTGAGAAAATCAAATGTGAGAGGTGCACACGTTGATGAACATGCTGTGGTGTGTGGCAGGAGGTCCTTCCCACGCAGCGCTGTGGCTGTACAAAGAGTCAGTGTTCAGGGGCCGTCAGTGTGGTGGACTGTGACATGGCGGTGTGAAGCTGCCTGTAAAACCACAGAAACAGGCACGGGTCACAGGCAGCAGCATACATGGAGGGTCAGTCTGTGCTTTCTCACTGTGTCTGCACTGAGTGTTCGGCTGTCTGTTTGTGTAGGGTGGAGGTGGAGGAGATGTGAATGCGTGTCCATTCCTCTGTATTTTTGGAAACCACATGGTACAAAACAGCATGTCCACTTGCACACATGGCACAGGGAGGACTATCAGTGAACGCTTCAACCTAACTTCCCCCCACCCCTCCCACCCCCACTCACCAATCCCAACCCCCCAACCCACCAACCCCATCCCCTTTCACCCGACCACCACACACATATTCTACAAACAAACACACACAAATTTCACACATACACACGTACTCATCAAACAGCGAGTACTACATATGGTACCAGTTTTAACCTTCTCTTTCCAGAAGTTATCATCAATGATGATAGATACATCTGTAAACTGAGGATATATCATTAGCAATAGTTAACAGCCTCACAGTGTTTACATTATTGATACACAGCTCTTGAGGACCGTCAAACAGGCAGTGTGGATAAATACGTCTTCCAGGTGGAGCTATTGATCACCAAGAGGTCCCCCACTTACCACCACCACCACCAGCTGGCGGCACTTCACCTCAAGATCAATTGATACCTTCATTAGCCAATTGGATTTGGCCATAACCTCAACACAAAGTCTGTGTTTGTTATTGTGTGAGAGAAATGAGTCCAGTGGGAATAAAACTGGTCATACTGATAAAAAGACAGGAGTGATGGTGACAGATGAGATAATAGAGGGATAATGTTGGTGAGATGGTGGAAATGTGTAAAATTGGAAATGCTCAAAACGAGAATGAAAAATATGATGACAGACTACCCATCACACTGAGCACATGTGCATGCATGTGAATGTATGTGCCTCTGAGTGCAGGTTGTGTGTTGTCCACAGCATATATTAAACTGTGTATGTATGTGCTGGCAGGCTGGCGTAACATCTGGTTTCCATGAGGGCCTGAGTAGGCTGAGAGCAGCCAAGTACAGCACAGAAGGTATTAGAGGTAATTTACTTATTAGAGAAAAAAGACTCAATCTCAGGAGCTGTGACTGTAAATGGAGATGGGGCTTATCTGAAGGACTATCAGTATCCCTGCAGGGGAAATACAAGCAGGCAAGCAGTGGCAGTTAAACACACACACACATGCAAGCACACACACACGTACACGCGCACTATGTGCATCATTGCATCACAAACACAAGTGCTGTTATGCTAACGCAAGAACACATGAACAAACACAACATGATCCAGCATTATTCTATTAGGTTGTTTTTACTCGTGCTTATAAATTGCATTAACTGAACTGCTAACCCTTCGTGTCAGAGCAATGACAACATGGCTGATAAATGCATAGGCTCCTTTAACAGAAGTGATGGCTGACTGCTGGCCTGTTGACTTGCAGGAAGTTGAACATCCCTTACAAAATACAAATACATCTTGGCAGAAACTAACACTGAGTTCATGTTGCTGTATCACTCCAAATGCGTAATAATAAATTTATGTAATCTTGGACTTAAACCGCCGTCAAATCTGGACCGCCTCTGGTCAAATCCTGATTTTATAAGTGCAACATCATCTGACAAAATCACCAGAGACATAAATTAAAGAGAGAGATTATGCTGTGATTTCAGCAATGTCTACTGTAAAATGATCACTCAGGGACTCGGAACATTTTGCCTTTATTTCAGTCATAGAGACTGAGAGCGAAAAAACAGAAAGTTGGGGGGGGCGGGGGGCAAGGAGCGAGTCCAAGTGGCGCACACTCCAACAGGTGAACCACTTTTTGTTATTTTCTCTCTCACACAGCTCACAGCCCCTGTCTGGGATCCACAACGATTTACCCTTTATTTACTTCCAACTATCCAACTACTTTATTAGACGCAGGTCTTTAATTTTACTTCTCTCCATTTGAAATGTAGAATTGGCCACAGTAGTATTTTAGTGCAAAGCCTTGCACAAGAAACTCCAGCTCAGTGACATGTCATTCAACTGACCAATGGCAGAAATATGATCAGTCAGTCATTCAGTCAGTCAATAGGTCAGTGAGTCAGTCAGGGTTGGCCTGTTGCAGTCCAGCCAAAAATTATTAGAGTGCAGCTGTGGTACTTTCAATCACAACATAGAACTCAACATACAGATCATTAAAAAAAAAAAAAAAAAACAGAAACAAAAACAATTCAATGTCGTTTGTATTGTGCCAGTTCACAATAGAAGTTATAACCTTTTTCTTGTGAAACACGTGGTATGTAAATTCAAGTATCCAGGTTTTAAAAATACCATTCACTAGCTTACTCAGAAACAAATGCAAAATGTTTGAAAATTGACATAAAAGCTATAAAACATGCACAACAATGTGCAGCTTTTGGATAATAAAAGGTGATCCCATTTATGATATTGTGATTAGGTAAATCCGTGATCATTTGTTCTGATGATTAGTAGACTTTGTATGAAGACTCACCCTAGCACTTCCTTGACTCCCAAAACACAGAAGCCCTCTCTTTGACTGGTTTTTCGCTCCTCTTCAGTCACACAGAGACACCAGAATAAAGCCTTTTATTTCTGTCTGTGGTGCTAGCATTGGTTTCTTGGCCAAACTGGTTCAGCTGCTGTACAATAAGTGGGTCCAGGCAGTAGACCCAAATAGTTTTAGAGAGTTTTCTTCACTGTTGGGATGACACCACAGCAATAAAAAGCACCAATTATTTTCCTAGCCATTTCATATGTGCGTCACACTCGACCCGAACAAGGTGGAAATAAAACAGAAGCTGGGCCTGAAGACTTGGAAGGGTGACATGAAGGGGGGAAGAAAAGTAGACATCTTACCTTGATTTACTCCAGGCAGTCTGATTGTGAACTGTTCTGAACTCCCCATAGTGGCATAGTGTTTAAAGACACTTGTCCAATAATCTTATCATCATCTATATCAGCAAATACTTTACTCCATGACACTTTTTGTTTCCTCTGACCAGACAGACCTTTTTCTTTTTTTGTGAATGCTGTCACGGTAAAGTTATTCCACTCAGGAGGACCAAGAGATGTTTAATGATGCTGTCACTGTTAATGTCTTTGAATAGTAGTTAGTGTTATCTGTTGGTAAATCTGATGACGTTTGTATGGCTAGTTAGTCATCGTCAGCATGCGTCTGTAGATAGATGAAAATATTTTTACCCCTCTGGAAATGCTTATACCGTTAACTGTTGGTTCAGCAATGCAAGAGCTCTGTCTTTTAGGGCCTCCAGTGAGTGGGTGACCTGTTTCACAATGATCTATGTCTCTGGTATACTCCCCCAGAAAAGAAGCCTTCCCCCCAAATTCTGTCTCACTGTCTCACTGTCCAACCACACTGAGTCTCGATTCAGCTAAAAGTGGACAGTCCAAAAAACACTGGAGACATCCCACCGAACAATGCATTGGCCTGGAATGATTGTGGATCACAAGATCAAACACGTTAGATGATGCACCCTCATTGCACAAATCATCTGATCTTTATCTCACAGCTCCCAAATTTTATGTAGGTGATGAAGAGAATAGCATGTCTGCAATGATCCACATCAGCTCGGACTGTGTGCATTGGTGGTCATTAAGCAACCTTGTGTAGCAAGTGGAGCGAAATGAATACAATCTGTTTGAACAACTGTTACATGGTTATGTTAGAAAGATCAGATTAATTTATTATATCTATCTCCTGAACATATTTGTGATTTTATGTATGTGCATGTGTATGTATATTGTACAGTCAACCACACCCTCAATTCACCTTTGCTCTTTGGAGAAGGGCCACAGCATGGTCAGCATTGTGTGCAAGCAAGAGCTGCTGTGATATGTTTGTGTGTTTGGGGTGGGAGGGCGGCTGTTGGATTAGGGAAGAGAGTTTTTGGCACCTAATCCATTGATTGATGGAGTAAATTGGGTGGGCCAGGGATGACTGAAAAGAGGAGTATGTGGGTGAAGTCTGCCCTCAACTGTCTGCCGTCTGATCGATCCCTGCTCACCGGCAGCCAGTTGAGCCCTACGACTGATAAAGAAGGCACACACGTAGATAGTCTTCATAAGCCTGTTAGAATATCCATATTTACTGGTAAAAGCTTGCGTGTGTGTGTCTGTCACTGTATGTTGGAGTGTGCCAGACTGCTGATACCTCACTGCTGCCTCTGTTCTGTGTCTCTATGTCAGGATGACTTTACTACAGTGATCTGGTTCGTTTCTTCTTCTTCTTCCGCGCTCCAAAATGTTTTTCTTTCACTTCTTTATTCTCTACCAAGGAAATAATTTTTTTGTGAACACGATAATAAAAGAAATCCAAATTTTCTCTTATTTTCTTTGTTCCTGTTTATAGTCACTCGAATTTCCCCATTGTTCTTGAACCACCATTGCCACTGGAAATTGACATCTTAGAGTTAACTGAATACAGAGTAGCTCATTTCGATCTCTACTTGTGATTTTGCCTATAAATAAGCAAGCAGTCTCTTTTAGCATTTAAGACAGAGGCCTATAGTATTTATGTACATTGATTATACTTGGCCACGATGATGGACTTTCCCTACATCCCTTTATTCGTCTGTCTGTCCATGTGTGGGTCCAGAGAGATGTTCTAAGCACCACTGTCTGTGTGGCCTCCTTTGTTGTAATGTTAGGCTGCTGCTCCGTTTCCAGTGAAACCACGGTGTGTCATAGCCACAGAAATAGATCTGTATTTACATCACCTTAAACCCAGCCCAGCACTTGTTTTGAAAGATGTTCTGTGGTGACTCTGTGGAAAAATGTTTCTTTTTCTTTGGATTAGAGAAGGAATCACCAGATATACATCATTTTAACTATGGTTGAATTAACACAGATTTCACGTCATGAAACTGTGTCCGAATTTCAGATAGAAAAACAGAAAAAGACAGAAAATTTTTTTTTCAGATATCTCTACTGTCTATTTAGATATTCATTTTTGAATATGCATGCTCTGATTTTGGGTCATGATTAGTGTTTAGCTGAGGGGGGACTGGTGATGAGCCACTGTCCTTCCAAGTCTTCTCAACTGGTTGATGTGGATTTTAAGTGTTCCTTTGGTTTTATAACATTGTGCATTACTCCCCCTAGAGGATACATACTCCACTGCAAAGTGAAGCAACCAGAATCGTCACTGAAAAACAGTTTCCACTGGAAAAATTTTTTTTTAACCCCAACCCACATATTTTATGCCATTCGCTAAAATATGAGCAAGTGGTGAAATGATACAAAAGCATCTGATTTTTATTTGGCTACTCTGAGAAATAGGCCAGGGATGTTGTACAGACACACTGTACAAAGAGAAAACACTGATCCAGTTAAAATAAATGAATGAAATGAGTATCTGCACATACTTAAGTGTTTATTTCTAACTTTACACACAAAAAACATTAAGAGCTGTTAGCAGAAGAGATAAAGAAATGTATAATGTGTTTTATCTCCACAACTACTAACATCTACTATCTCTACTACTGTCTCTAATACTCCTACTACCTGAGCTAATGACTATGACTAGCCATTGCTCATGGTAAAGTAAAAGAGAATAAGTCTGAGTGGTCTCTACACATTGATGAGTGGCTGATAAGATGGCAGGGGTCAAATCTGAGTGGTCATCTCTTCTCCACTCTCAGAACATACCATAAATCACATGATTGTGTCTGGGTGCTGTCAGGCCTGCCTGCTGGCCACCAGGGTTAAACCAACAGAGCCCTGAGAGGGGAGGTTAACAGACAGAGGGAGGCCTGGGTAAATGCTGCTTTGTCTTCTTCACTGACAGCAATGCAACTGTCTCAGTGGTATAAGACATGACACTCTCACTATTATTACTTATGCGTACTGCTACAAGTAAGGTTGTTCTGGAGATTGCTGTACTTTAGATGATTTTCTTCTGTTATCATCACATCTTCTTTCTGCAAAAACCTTTTTGGTAGAACAACACCGCTTGCCATAACATAACTTTCTTCCCATGTAGTAACTTATTTTTACTCTACATTGGCTATTCTGTCTTTCCCTTCCTCCTTGTCCCTCCATTATTTCCTCAAGAGCCAAGCTGAGACTTGAGTAGTGAAGGCCTTACCCAGAGCTAAAGATAGAGCTCCTTAGAACTGTCATCTGTCATTCTGTGACACTATTGTAATCAAGCCTAGAAGATCCTGCCAACGATCCAGACCCGATACAGGTCTTGAGCAGTCCAGAGCCCGCTGGACAGCTGCCAACCCATGGGAGGTGTGCGAGTAAACATAGCATAATCCTCATACCCGCTCTAATACCAGAGCATGGAGGACAAATTTGTCCAACACTGCTAAGAGCTGCTGTATAACATGATTAATTAACTGTGACTTGGATTCCACCCCTGCCACCAAAGAGACACACTGGCTGTGTGGGTATCACTGTGTCAAAATTATATTTGAAACAGCACATTATCTAGTAACCCTAATAAAGTAAAATATGGAAGTTCACCAAACAAACTGATGATAAGGACGACAATTTTAAAAAGGTTAAAAGGTCCAGAGACTTCATAAACTACTGACATAAATTACCTATCAACCCGTTGTTACGTTCTAAAATTTCCCAAAGATCTGAATTTCTGTGAAATAGTTCAAATACAGTTATTGTGGATTGTGTGGGAGTATATGCGTAGTATAAAAAGTCAGAATGAAACTTCATCATCTTAACAAATGGAGGGATTTCCTAATATTTCCAAACAAGAAATGAGTGTTGTCTGCTAGAGTGAGTGGAATCAGAAATTAATGACACTGGATGATTCAGCACCGACTTTTTTCATAATTAGTAACATAAATACCTGTATTGTATTGTAGATGCTTGCTGGTAAATATATCTCCTATATTTTTCAATTTTTTATCTAGTGTGTACATGGAAAAGTGGAGGAAGACAGAACAAAAAAGTGAGAAAGAGGGAGAGAGGTGGAGTTTGTAGGATGTTATCAACATCCTGTCTGTGTGACCTGGTGCTAATGCTCTTGTAAGACAGCAGTCTGCTGGAAGAAAAACAGTTCTCACATACACACACGGACATACACACACATGCACACACACACACACACGCACACACAAATACAGAATTGTAGTGTCATATGATTTCATGACACAGAAACTTGTAAAATGATATTAAAGTAACATTTAGTCTCCTGGACAAAAACCACAGGCCCATGTAGTTGTGTCACTTGTCTAGGGGCCTATTGGCAAAATTGGAAGTGTATAATCAAATGAAACCAGGAATCATGTTTTTGTTATCTTAAAATGAATCTACACAGGGATCCTTCTCCGCGGAGCCGGCCATTTTTCACCAGACAAACCAAACCCATGGCTCTGGAAAGGGCATTTGGCTTTACCTGAAGGCCACTGTAGGTTCCTAACACACTTGGAAAGGAGGGTTAAGAGAAAAAGTAGTTGCTTGGTTGAAACCTGCAACCTGATTGGTAGATTCCACAAAACTATACACACCGGTCTTTTAAAGGGGGTTCTTGCAAATTACAAAAATATTTTATCGATGGGGGTTTATTTTTAATGTGCTGTGTACGGCACAAAAATGTGCCTTTTCAGAAAGTGTTCTCTAGATGAAGAGTTCTATAGAAAAATTATTCATGAGAACATCAAGTGAATAGTTTTCCTTGAAACTTTGTCCTACTGAATAAATAGCACTTATAAATGTTGCTGACAGTGTGTTTCAAAGCCACTTTAGTGATGTAGCGCTGTGAGTGAGTCAGTTCAGAATAAATCAACTCAACAACTAATGTGTGGATTGGGTAGATTAAAATGAGATTTACAATAATTTATGGATCCTAAACACTTTGGTGGCCCCTTGACTTTTTCAGTAACACCAAGGTTTGTGGAACATTTCATTCATTAAAAATTTGATGTGTCCAGTACTTTGATTTATGACCAAATATGTGCAAAATACATTCTCACTAGCCTCCACTATACTTTTGTGTCATACATTATCAAATGTTAACATGAGAACACATCAATCTAAGATGATGAACATGGTAAACATTATACATGCTAAGCGTTGTCATCGTGAACATGTGTAACACTGCTAAATTGACTATGGATTGGTAAAAATGTAATTTTACACAACATAGTTTCCCTAAAGTTAAAATGGGCATTTTGAAACTAACAAACCCTTTCGCAACATAACCTTAAAGGGACAAGTATCTATGGCAGAAAAGAAGTGAACAAAACACTTCTTATTCTGAGAAAAGACCTCCACCCTCCACTAGTGAATAAAAGGTGTAAATAACTAAAAGGATCACTACTCCCCCAGCCAAACAGATGGATGCTCTCACGGTGCATAAGGGTTAGCAGAGTGATAGAAAGTGCCAGAAGAAAAAAGAAAAACATCATGCAAGTATGCATGCAGTGAAAGGAGTGATTTCCTGATGGAAAGGGAGAGAGAGAGAGAAAGAGAAAGAGGGGGAGACAAGAATAGCTCTGGCTCTCCCAGAAAATCTGTTAATGTGGGAAAGGTGAGAGTAGAATGATGGTTGGGTGTAAGGGTTAGAGTTAGGGTTATGTTTAGAGGGTGCATGTGCCTGGAGATGCAGTTTGTCTGATTCATGATGGATGGACAGTGCAAGAAAGTCAGTGTAAGGTGGATTTGCTCAGGAGGATTCTTCCTGGTTTTTAAGCAGACCTCAACACATAAGAATGTGTTCTTTTGACACCTTGTTTGTAAGCCAAATATAAAATGAGGCATTTAACAACAATGAACTTAAAGTCCAGTGACAGTGTGTGGACAACATTTCCTGGTATCAGACGTAGGCAGAATTCCCAGGTGTCCAGGTATCAAGGGCTGGCATCAGTTCGCTCAGAGCTCATCATCTCAAAGCGCTCTTTTATTACAGGAAATTATGAGTGTAATGAGAACCAGTCTGTCTCCTTATGACACTTCTGTACTGGAGGAGCCTGTGGGGATAATTTTTTGAGTTCAAGTGTGTTTGTCTTAACTTTTAAAAAAAGTATAGTTAAGTGTATGAATACAGTGGAGACTTTGGTTATGTTAAATCAAGAAAATACTACAAGGGTATGTGTCTGTGTGTATTTGAATTTGTGTTTGTCATGCATGTGTGTGTGGTCCTGATGAAATGATAGATTTGTAGAAAGGGAGGAGCGTGAGGCAGGGGGCAGTAAACAGTGAGACATGCATGTAGGAGGTCTGGGTGCAGACTAAAGCCAGAGCTGTCAGGATCCCAGACAGAGATACAGATAGATCCCATCCCTCTACATACTGCCACTTGGTCTACAGAGTGCACTGTGGTGCTGGGGTCAGCAGTAGGCTCCCCGCTCTATCATGCACCGGAATATGGTAAAACCTCATTGAATGATGAAGCTCACAGCAAAGGTGCAATTTTTGCCTACTGATCAGAGAACAGAAATATGTGTGCTTGAAGAATGAGGAATCAGAAATCAGTTACAGCATATAATATGACTTGCTTTTGCATCATAGATCATTACTGGGCCCATTTCTCTTGATGAACTGGCATTGGTGTAGGGTTTATTCTGTTTATTAGGCTGCTAAAAGTTGTTGGTGTATAAAATAACACTAATACAGTGAAGAGAAAAAGTTCCATGCTGTGGTGGGTCACACCACAAAGGCATACAGAATTTGTTTTAAAAAGAAAAATCCATCAGTCCATCAAGTGTGATTTTTTTTCAGAGAGGGTTTACTCTGTGGCCTTTTTACTGCAGGGAATGGTCGTGTCTGTTAGCATGAGTATGTTTGTGATATGTGTGTATGTGTATGAAGGTGGAAGTCACCCCTCTTCTGACCCTCTTACACCCAGGGTTCACACATTGTTCAGGAGGATGCAGATACCCAGGCTGATGAATGACCGTTCAGGCTGTTTCCCTGGGTTCAGCTTTGCTTGGGAAATCATATTTCACCCCAGGGAGAGGCTGAAGGTGGACCGAGTCCTCGCTTCTGCTCCGGACTCTTTTTCTCCAGGAGTCTAGGATTTGATGATGATGAGACCGAGAGCTCAGCTGCCTTGCCTGAGAGGTGGAGTAAATCCTTAGCCACAGCTGTCCCCTCACCAAACTCTACAGAACTGTACTGCACTGAGAATATAAGGTGCAAACAAAAATACATTAACACACATTTTTTTGTCAGCCTGTGATGACAGGATGATACACTCTGTGATGCAGAATATAAATGCGATTGTGTCTGTGTGCACGACATTTGCCAAATTTCATATGATTTGGTAAACTTTATGAATCTTTGCTGTCTATTCTGTCATGATGGACGCAGTTACAACTGTGTTTGAGGGTTCAAGACATGCTTCACCATCTCAATGTGTGAGTTTGTGCAGTGTTTTGCAACATTAAAATATAACTGAAAACTCTTTCCACGTGAAACAAGAAAAAAGCCCCTCTCTCATGAAAACATGCTTGTTTAAACCACAAAAGGTACTCTCACATCCCCAAACTTTGAAGGAACTCTCTCAATTTCATGCCAAAAATAACACTGAAAAGCAAGTTTAACTACTTTTCTCACACAGCCCTGAGATGGACATGTGGACAAGTTGAAGCCGGTGCTGGGCTCTGAAATCAGTGTGATTAAATTTTTTTTTTTTTTTTTTTTTTTTTGAAAAAAGGAATCATGTTGTTTATGAGACATGTTGTCCATTAGATCCCTCGACTTTACTACATAATGACATCATAGGTCACTCAGGCTACCTAATGGGGCCAATGACCAAGACTGATGAGTCCTTAGCTCAGTACATGCATTCACCACCCGCACTCTCTGCCAAGTATTCAATTAGGCTCAGTGAGTAATTGGGTGTAGATGAGGTAGAGATCATCGTTAAGCTTAACGTGGAATGTGTGTGACAGAGAGTGAAGGGGAGAGAAAGAGAATTTTGCCCATCATGCCTTGAGTGACTCAGTAATAAAAAGAGTATCCAAACAATCCACATAAACACACAGGAAGAGATGGCTGAAGCCTTGCAGCAATTACCCACCATCTGCCTGTGTGGTTCATCAATTAAAGTAAACAGAAGAAGCGAGAAAAGCACAATAAATAGATCTAGAGCAAAAAAGCAAAAAAAAAAAAAAAAAAAAAAAAATGGCAACAAAACACTTGAATGTATCTTTCCCAGAATTCTACTCATGCATTTTTGGGGAGAATTGCCAGCAGCAAATTCACAAATCTCTTTGGGAAATAGATTCTACCTTCACAATCATGTTTTTCAGTAAATGCAATGACAATACTAAACCATAATGAATTTCTGTGGCTTTATGTGATGACTGTTTTCCAGATAAGATCAGATTTCAGTATCCTCCACAAGACCACAACCTTAGTTAATGTGCGCACCTCCCCAAGTGACTTTCCCTTAATAATCTCCATTGAGACCTTTATCTCTTTTGACAGCAACAATCTCTTGTCTTATCCATCTTTTCCTGTTTGCTTTTCCTTTGTGCTCAACTGTAATTGTTGAAACAACAATTGACATGACTAACAGAAATGTTCACAGTAGTTGAAAAGGCAACACTGCAGACTTGCATGGCTAAGCAGAAGTTTCCCAGAGGATACAGTCATGCCGATGCTATAAAACATGTGCTTGTTGCAGACAAATGTAATTTTTTTATAAATCTTATTATGTTCTCGAGGTACATGTTTTAATCATACCACCACTATACAGAATTTCTGTGGAACATATTCTGGAGGGCAACTGCAAGGAAATATGTGTAATTGTAGTGGTCACGTGCATGACCTCTCTTGGTTTTTAAATGTAGCAGAAATAACAAATAAACAATTTGCCCAGAGAGCTTACAGACAGATATGATCTGCTTTCCCTGATGGAATCACTTTGGAAAATGAGGGAATGGAATTGACTGAGTGTACATCAAGATGAGCAGCACTGCCAGGAGGAGCCAGAACTTGTTTGTTATCAGTGGCACAAAGGCACCATTTGGAAAATAAATAAATGCATAAGAATATGAATGTTAAGACATAGAATACCACAGATTTTATACTAATGGAAAATCCATGAAAATATGGAAACAAAAACGGTCACTGGTGTAAGTGTACAATTATACACTGTACAGAATATGATTACAATGAAGACCCCCAACAGTGAATCTGAAAGAAGCCCAACGAAACTCAAAAAATGAAAATAAATGTGCAGTACTTCTCTGAATTGAATTAAGGCTTTTGTGTGGGCTTGCATGAGTGCTTTAATATAACCTTCAACTAATATATATGCAACAAAATGTAATTACCAGTGTGAATAAGCTTAAGCTTCATGGTGCCACTAGATGGCAATACAAAGCTATAGTAGTTTAGTTTTGTCCAAGTGTGTGTCCAAGCTACTTGCCTTTATTTCAGTGTAACAAACTCAAAGTAAAAACACAATAAAAAGAGATTTTGAAATAGTTTTACAAACGAAATATCCTTCAGCAATAGCTAATGTACCAACAATAACCTATTTCCTCTTTTTAATAAGTTTCACTATTTCCTTCTCATGCTTTTGTTTGCTCTTATGACATGAGCCTCACTTTTTGCCCTAAATTACATAAATAGGATTTTCCCTCCGTGCTCTCTCTATTGATGTGAGCTGTAAAGTGTGCAAACCATGGTTAACTAGCCATAGAGGATCTGCTTCAATGGTCTTCAGGACTGGTACCTCTTCTGTCCCTCGATGGGGCAAGACACAGAACTGTAACATGCAAATCTTGCGATAAAAATACATTTGAACCCCTCATTGGTTTGCTGCTTTTTAACATGCAAAGTATTCGCAATACTTTTACTACTACTCCCGTCTGGTAGATTTTCCCACCAACAATCCTAATGTTTTATGATCGTTTTTATTATTGTTCTAATTTCATCATTATGCAACATCTAAATCTATCATGACACAGCAGCTTACTATGGTTTCCAGATGACATTCAAACAATAAATCAAATTCACTGTGTGTGTTATATTAGTGATGCATTAATAGGTAATTCCACCTCACTCATGTGATGCTCATATTTGGATTTTGGCATTTTAAAGAGGGAAGTATGTACTACCACTGTACTTTCTATTAAAGCATGTGGCCCACAGGCTCTTTCAGCTGTGCTGAAACGATTTTAGAGCAACTTTAAATAATCCCAGCAGCACCTGTTGTCTGGCCAGTGTGTGGCTTCTTCCTCAGAAAAAAGGTTGTGTAATCATTATAGTCAGTTTAACAGTATAGTTTCAAACCACAAAGAATCTTTTGCTCAATCAATTATGGCGTAATACATAATCAAAATCACACAAAATGCATGGAAAATATTCCATCTACATTATATTTTTGTGCAAATATGCTTGTGGTAGCCTTTTTGTGTGAATAAACAACAATAAACAAATCATAAAACATGTGTAATTTTGTAAGGAGGCTTATTTTGTAGTAACTGTGTTTGCCTCTAAATATGAATGTCAGACTTCATCTGTTGAGACAGCAGTAATTCTTTTTTTTTTTTTCTCAGGTATCTGTTGCCCCACAGCTATCACCTTTCTAGCTACCCACATCCCGTCACTTCAGTACTTTGCATGTACACGCTCTCTCACACACACACACACACACACACACACACACACACACACACACACACAGTGAGAACAAAGCTGTGAGCTGTCGACACAGCATTCATGCTCCTCTTGCACTAGTTCCCCAGGGACTGTCACCCCACCCTGGTCTTCCCCTCCACCTCAACATCCATCACCTTATTTCTTTCTGATAAGTTTTGTTTTACTTGAACATGAAACATAAGTACACTATGCATTTATGTTACTTATAAAAAAAACCATCAATTTTCCTGTGCAAATATCCAAGTTGAGTCCACCTTTTTTGACAATTTATTTGAAATTTCTTTATCATTGAGTTACCCTTTTGCCTCACACAGTTCATTTTACTATTACACTTCATCCATATTTCAAAATCAACTCGTACAAGTACACTGACAACATTTCTCTTTCAACAAGAAAACTTTTTCACTCACCAAAAAAACTATTTATTCCATGATAACAAAAATAAACATTTCTTTATTGACTGTGCAACCTTGTAGAGTAGACCAGAGAAATGCAGTATGTCGAAGCTATTCCAAGTGCACAAAATGCAACTAAGTAATCCCAACAATGCAATACAAAATCCTGGCAGCCTTCCTTATTTCCATACATTTATGTAATTTGTTTTTAAAGATGTGATGATGGTAGGCAATTTCAATCAAAACAATGAAAAACTGTTTTGTCCAGACAGACATCACCAATTCTGATGTGCTGACTGTGCGACTCATTTTCAAAAGTGAACTCAGTACAGAGAATGGAGAAAAAAAAAAAAGTTAAGATATGTGTTTCCTCTGATACAAAAGTTTTAGTGCACTGAAAAAAATATTTCCAAACATTTAAAGCAATTCTCACCACAACTGGGTGAATTCCCTCCCATTCACGTTTCACTCCCATAAACCAAAGTTTACAAATGGTTTGTCTAAATCTTTTCCGCAGTAGGCCTGTATGTTAACTGTTCCTCTTTTCAGGGGAGAAGTTGTGTGCTGGACCATCTTCCTGGGCTCCTTCCTGTGTTTCTTGTCCAGGGAGAGATCACTCGGTCAGGGATCACTCTAGTTAGAGAGCAGCAACTAGCACACAGGCTAATACACTTCTCAGCTGTCTCTTCACACGAAGATTTAAAGACAGTGTCCCTCAGTCTTCTATCTTCAAAACAACTTTTAATCCAGACCATTGGTCGATTTAGATATTGTATACTAACATAGTTTATCTAGTTTACTTCATCATTACTTTACCTGTTATCTGATGTGACCTATGTTCATTTTGAACATGATAAATGTTGATAGAAATTCCTGCGAGAAAAGTCACCTTTGTGTTGTTATTTTGTTGTACTTTGCATGCCCTGATCACAAGCTAATCAAATATTTGAAACTTGAAGATTATGAATACTGAGAGGGAAGATTGATATTTTGAATATTCTGACAAAGATAGCAGGTTTACAATAAATGCCTTTCCCGTAAATCAGCAAACTTCCTTCTCTTTACTTTTACATTAGAAATCCTTCCTCCTTCCGTCACACAATTTCCCATTTTTGTGTATTTCTTTAAACTTGTCTTGCTGTCTTCAGTGTGTAAATTGATTTAAGTTTTAATGCAGTTGTACCTTCATTTCTCACAGATTTTACAGCTCCTTATCTGACAAAATGAACCCTGAAGAAGAACTCTGTAGGTGCTAAGCCACAGGGACCTTTGGCTTGAAGGACATGAACTGATACTTATTAGAGGATCTGATCCTTGATCAGTGGCTACCATGGTGTGTGTGCATGTGTGTACACAACATGTGTGGTTAGGTGGCTTTCTCCCTGCGTCCCAGGATGTGGGCTCCCCGTCCACCTGTGTCTCCACTGACAGCGTCTTCAGTGCTTTTCCAGTTCCTCTCTAGATGCCTATTCTCATCTCAGCCACACTGATTCTAAACCAACATACTCCCCAGAGACACCACTGCTTGCATAACAGAACCTGCTCACGGTAAATCACAACCTCCAGCCATATATCGTCTTACTCACCTGATGCAGCATTAATGAGGTCTATAATTAAAGTCATTCAAATGGTTAAAAATATTTTTCAATTTACTATCATACTATATGTGTTTCATGAAGGTATTTTTGGGTCAACAACAGCAGGTCCAGCACGATAATCATGAATGTCCATTACTGACTGAGTGAGTGATCAAAATAGATAATCAGCAAGAGAGAGGAGAAGAGTGGGAAGGAGAAAGAGAACAAACTAATAGATCTGAAAAGCACGTAAACACAGTGTAAATCAGCCAATACCAGTTAAGCCCTGTAAAGAAATAAAAGATTTCTGGGTTGCTTCAGTGGCTCACCTGGTAGAGTGCATATCAGTGAAGGCTATGTTTTAACCACAGCAGTGTGGGTTTGAATCTAACCTGTGGCCCTTTGCATCTCCTTGACTTTTCTGTCTCACTCTCACTATGGCGGTCCAGATAAGGGAGAAAAAGAAAAGTAAAGTAGTAAACAGAAATAGATTTTATGTTCAGTGGATTTAATTTGAAACTGTTAGAGGAAGTGTTATGTTTGTGGTATAAACACATAATTGCGTGACTTTAACACAAGACTTTGTACTAAAATTCAGTTATGATAAATTCTGGTTCATACAAACGGAGGGAACTAGAAAGATAGGCCTGCCTCTAGTAGAGAACCGCATGAGTAAACCCTAAAACCTGGAAATTAATTTAGCACTTCCGTCACTCCTTCGTCCCAAAGTTTGGGGATTTTCATCTGTCAATTCATCTGTCATTTTCTAACAAGTGGCTGCATTTAAAATTTTTATGATCACTTCACAAGTAAGTAGCTGATATCACAGCACAGGGTCTGTCTTAATTCATGTGTTTGGTGATTTTGTAAGATGACGTTATAAAATCAGGATTTTGGCAGTGCAGAGGTTTAGGGATGATGATGTTAATTAATTACAGCTGTTCAACGGTAGCTTTCAAATGTCCCCAATTAAGTAGGTCCAGCCATATATTAGGTTTTCACCTAGTCCTGTTTATTCAAACTTGTAGCTGATACATGCAGCAAATAAATGAAAGGCCATTGTTGAGAATTAAGCCAAACCCTTGAAAGGACTGAAGAGTCAGCAATACAGACAAATCAGGAAACCAAAAAAAAAAAAAAAAAAAAAATACAAGACAAAGTAATTCCTTTAATCTATCAGCGAAAGCTTTCAATTTGCAGCTATTCCTCTTTTGCTAAATTTCCTTGAAGTGCTGCTTTTCACAAAATACATACTGCTTCCTTTAAGTTTCTAAACTAGTAGATTGAAATGCTATGGAGCAGCTGCCCATGGCTACATATGTAGACAACATCAGTTCTGTTTGTCACTGTCTCTAATGGTTTATTGTGGGAAGCCTCAGACGCCACAAAGAGATGTTGCAATACAAAGAGAACCACATTGCAGACAAATGAAATGTTAACAGAAAAGAGACTCTGTTAGCACAAATGCACACAAGCATGTGCCTCCTTCTCCTCCTGTTATACTCCTGCAGAGGTGGGAAAAAATCAAATGTGCCAAACCACAATTTTTGTTTCATACTACTTAAAATTCAAAAGTAAAACTATAGAAGCATTTCCAAGAAACTGTGCATCAGAAGTAAAAGTGATCTTTCCAAATGATGTTTCTTCTTCAATCGGCATCCCCGAGTTTGGGGAGCTTTTACTATCTCTTCCCAAAAACATTCACATATGCACCTCAATTCTTGAGATCTTGATATTTAACTATTTAATTCCAAGAAATACAGTATCTTAAATACATAATAAATACATAAAATATTAAATACATGATATTTTGTTGGCTTGCTGAAAACCTGAATTCAGAGGGGTCAGGCAAATATTGTGGAGTAAAATAATATTTTCTGTTGTAATAGAGATAGGCCAGAAGTTTATAGTCTCCCAAACTGAAAATACACAAGTGAAGTAATAGCAGATAGTATGAGTTGGGTTGGCTGCATAAGGACAAGGCTGGTGCTATTCCATATGTTTGATAACATCGTACAAAAAGGCCATCTCTATGTTCGTCCATAATTTCTTTCTCCAAGTCCATTCACAAAAGTCACAATTGTCTATTCGCAATACAGTTACAGTCTTTTAAAAAGGTTAAATCATTTTATAAAATTGCTGGGCACTGTAATTTTTTTTTTTTTTGCTCTAATAGGAGTAAATATAGTAAATAGTACATGTTATGATCAATAGTACATGATGACTTGCTATTTACAGCAACAGAACGGTGAAGGTGGTGTGGGAACAACTCAAAATAAACATCAGTGTTTATAATGAAGGAACAGAGCAGCAATGTGGCTCATTGATGGGTTGTTCAGAGAACAAAATGAACTTTATGTATATACACCAACAATAATAGGAACATTTCAGCATTGTTGGTTTTGATCTTTTCATGGGATTTCTTGATAGGATGTGTAGCTAAAACATTGGTAAACATTTGTCATACAAATCACAGACATGTACAGTACATTTACAGGAACATGGACACTGGGTGCCCACTACTATACCTAAACTAATCAACAGATTGTACCTCATTTGTTTCATCTATACAAAAGCTTAAAACCAACAGGTTCCAGGATTTTTGATATTTTATGTTCAAAATAAGCTGAATACAACTACTGTACCAGCCTGGCATTCCACATTTACAAACACAGTAGTAGTACCCTGTAATATGGTACTATGGTATACACTGTATGTGTTTGATAAATACATTATGGTAATCCAGGCAGACATGGTATTAGGAGGGTGGAGGCAGAGTTTCCTGTGACAGTTTTTGAAGTAAGTTCCTGTTCTGTGGAACTTAAACAGAACTCCCCTGTATCAATAACCCCACACACTCAAATACACGCACACCCCTACACAAACATAGACACAATATTCCGCCTGTGGTTTTATTCAGTGAACCATTCATTAAATATTCTAATTTAAGTTAAGGTTTTATCCAGAGATGTCATATGAAGAAGCACATGACTTCTACCACGATGTGAGCTTTCTATGAGTCATTAAAGCATAACAAAAAACAAACTGACTGAGCTGCCCAACCCTTTACTTCCTACAAATTTTGTGTATGCACAGCTAATTTATCAAACGACACTATTGTTTTTGTTTGTTTGTATTTGTTGTTTTTATTTAACCTTTATACATTTAAGCAAAAGGTAGACTTTTTCTCATTTCACTTTACAGCAGAGATATATGTACAGTACGGAAGTATATACAATGACCATTGGGAACAGAAACTTTTTGTTTGTGTGTGTGTGTGTGTGTGTGTGTGTGTGTGTGTGTGTGTGTGTGTGTGTGTGTGTGTGTGTGTGTGTGTGTGTGTGTGTGCTAAATGCAGACAGGTTATATGCACTATCTCAATATTGCCACCATGAACTGAGTATGACATGTGAAATGACACTGACATCTGCCCCCTGGATTTTGATGACCAACTGTATGAGACATGGACAAAGACATGATGAAGAAGGAGAGAGGTCATTGTCTCATTGTGACTCATTTAATCATTTGGGACCAATTGGTCTCCTCTCATTGTTTCTCTGTTACTCAGAGTTGTGATGAAGACTCTGTCTGAGTTTCCCTATCTTAGGTATCTTAGATCCTTCTTTTAGTTTCATGCATTGTTTTGGTTTCATCATTTCTAAGCCAGAGTAATAACCAGCATGTGTTCATTCTAAATGACTACACACTAAATTTAGTGGAGGAGTTCCCTGTAAAAGGCAAAGTGCTTCATTGTAACAACCCAAGTGACAAAAACCACTAAGTGTCTTCCTGAACAATCACTTTTCAATTCATATTCATATTTTCATTCATGTCTTTAGTAATTTCTCATTGTCCAAGACACTATCATGCATTTTTTTATGTCTGCATGAATGGCAGATTTATATGAAATTTGCTTTAACCTCTTCAACTCTACAGGAAATTGTATTTTGTGCAGCCAAGCATTGTTAAAACCACGAGTTATATTTCAAATCCTAATGAAGAAGCTAAACATCTATCAAGATTCATAATGTGCTAAATTTAATAATGGGGAAAGGTTGAATGTTGATAAAATTATTAATGAGAGATTTTGACTGTTCTGTTTGGTGCAATGATGCAGGCATTAAAACAGTGTTGTTGATTTTAAGGTTTCATCTATCAAGCCTGTTATAAAGTCACTGAAGCACCAAAACAAGCAGACAGAAAATATGCTGCACATACTGCGCAGAAATACTTGTTTTAAAATGTTTTTTTTCCCCTGTATAACATACACCAGTGGTTTGTATTTTAGTCCAGTTTAGTTTTACAATCAAGTTGCAGGGACATACCTGAGGAACATCGGTTTACTTTTGTTGTAGTCAGAGTAACAGTATATTACCTTCGTGTAGTTATTCTGTTACTGTATAAATTCAACACACACAAACTGTATAGACGATTGTAGTGATCGAAATGGTGGCCTAGACTGTCAAAAATCCAAAAAGGCTACAGTATGCTTTAGAAAATTGTTGAGAGAATTTTAATAATAAATCAAAAATCAAAATCAGTTCATATAAAAATATGATTATATCAAGACAAGCACGTGTATTTCAGTATAACATGGTTTTATTCAAAATTAAGTTTATAAAAAATTATGACATAAAGGTCAAGTAAAACTGATAGTAAAACCTATCTTCAATAAAATGCCATATTGCATCTAATATTCCATGCAGTTTTTATCAACTCATGTAAAGATTTATTATCCACTTTAAAAATACAAAAATAACTGAGAAAATTTCCATTTGTTTTGTTCATATGATCAACACAAAAAGAAGTGACTCAAGTGCAAAAACAACGACATAGAAAATGATGTTGTAATAAATTGCAGTTGTGAGAACTTAATTGCCTAAATAGTCATACTATAAAGAGGCTTTAAGATAATATATTTAAAGATAGAAAGATTTGTTAATAAAGTCACTAGTTTCATGTAATGTATGAAAATAAAATATTTTTTCAAAATCTTGTAAAAATAAAGCATAGGATGTGATAGCACTGTACTAGTATAACAAGTATGAACATTACTTATATACATATATTAGGGACATCCTCATACTGAGATGCAGCCTTACTGTAAGACTGCTTTTCTTTATGTCTCAACTAAGATTGTTATGAATTTAAACAGTCCAAACCAATTGTGATGATGGTTTTTATGTTACCTTGTCAGTGTATATCATGAAAATCATTTTGTCTAGTACACACTGATGAGCTCACGGTTCATGCAGTGATAGGCACGTTGTCCCTGTAGCAGGTTGACCTCTGGGGTCCAGTGTAGCTACACAGGTCCTGGTAGATGCGGGCCATCTGGTCACTGGCCATAGCATCAGACACATCCAGGTTTGAGTTGTTGCAGTAAGGCTGGGAGCGGCGCATGTTCACTGCTGCCTCCAGCAAGTGCTGGCAATTCACCATAGTGATCTGCCAAAGGGAGAGGACACAGAAAGAGAAGGTCTTATTCATAGTGCTTTGTCCATTTCTTTCTTGTCTTTTCGTGTCAAGACAATTTCTATGTGGAAAAGAGCTGATATTTATGTTTCTAAATTGCTTGAGTGAGACGCATGCTTTGACTTGACTGAACCTACCTGCACAATGACCAGTTTGCTCTTGGCATTATTGAGATCATGAAGCTCCTCTCCAAAACACAGAGTTACTGTCGGATCAGGAGCAGGAAACTGACCCTCCTGGTATAGTTGGAGAGCTGGAACAGAAAAGGTATGTGAACAGTTGATCATATTATCAATCCCATGTCATCATCAGTGTTTTGCTTTGATTTTGAATCTTCTGAGCTTTGAAATACTTGAAAACACATAAAGGCTTACCATGAAGAAACCTTCCTGTATCAAAAATCTTGACTACAGCATCCCTCTCAAGTTTACAAGGCATCTGGCTGTATTGTGAGCCCACTTCTCCCAGCCCACTCCAGAAGACACGGCTCTGGCACAGCCTTTTAATGAAGATGCCCTCTTGGTTAGCACGGACCAGCACACCTCTCTCCAAGTGGCCCAGGAGCTTGCGTGTGACATGGCGCTGGCGGTCATATTCGATGAGCTCAGCAGGGGGAAAATGAACACTCTGCATGCTCTCTGAACTGTAGAGGGCACCACGACTCAGGTGCTGTTGTGGGGAAATCCTGCAGCCTTCAGGATGAGTAACCAGGATGTTCTGCATCAGCTTTCCTCCATAGTAGAAGCTGATCATCATTTGGGAGAGAGCTGGAGAGGAGAACATGGTATAGGTGCAAAGGTTACAAAAATAATAAGATAAAGTATATACCCCTCATGTAATACTTAAGCAATGCTTAATAACTGATCTGATGTTATTATGACATAGATAAATACCTGAGCTGATAGTGCCTGATGGCAAAGGGTCCTGTTGCATTGAGAAATCTGTGAATTACAGGACAAAGAGGTGAGGTGAAGCCCTTTTTTGACACTGTGGACACAACCACATTGTCATGTCATTATTTTGCAGAATCATCAGAAATAATTGCACTAGCACAATCTCCCAAAGAAATAATCAACTTAGTCAGCAGAGTTCAACAGGATGTTAGTCAATACTTCCATTGCAGAATTCAACAGACAAGCAAATAACCTCTATATATCACCCACAGCTGTTACTGAGCTTTCCACTGTGGTTATTCTTAAAGACATTAAAGCTCATATCTCACAAAGACGGAACTAAGAGCCTCTCTTAAGAACTGAGGCAGAGAGAACTCCCCAAACACAGAACAACAACACTGACTGAGAACCGTGAAAATTTAAATTTAATGAGTGGGGAGAAAAAAGTTGTCTTACTGTTGCCTGGGATGCTGCCTTGGGACCAATATTCTGGACTGGCCTGAATGCTGCAGACTTCTTCCTGCAAAATGCAACAACATGATATGTTGTTGTCAACAAAGCATATCAACAGCAGGGAGGCCCTGCACCGAACAGCAAGTGTTGGAGAAGACAGCACAGTGTGGTCAGAAAAAAAAAAGTAACACAAAAGCACGGTAGCAATAAAAGCAAAGTACATCTAGAAACAGATGTGACAGCAGGCAGCAGGAGAGAGGTGAGAAAATAAAATGAAAGCTTAACAGTGAGAAACAGTCTCACCTCTTTAATGAGCTCTTCTATTTCTGTAGGGCTACAGTCAGTGATATCAGCAGAGCTAGTGGTAGCTGCCAAGGTCATCGCTGAACTTTTTCCATCTGTGGGTGACAGTACATTGAGACTCTCATGGTACAAAGAGTGGCTTTACCTGCTACACTGTCTTCCAGGGTTCATATATGCAACATCCATTATCTAAGGATAATTTATAGAATAGCAATATGCAAAAATTACTATTAAAGGTCATAAACACTGGCTTTCAAGAGATGCTAAAATGTTACAGAAGACAATAACATAGAGACGCAAAAGCTACAATAACACAAACTCACGCTTCTGCTCTTCCTCTGGTACAATGCGGTAAACTTTATATGGCTCAGAAATGTCCAGCTGCGACCTTTCTGTCACCTCCTCAAAGTCAGGACTTTTATTGAGGGCACAGCGGAGTCTGGTCTTCCATGTGGCAGGCTCAGCTTTGTCCCCTTCCTTAAACTTGCCTTTAAACACAGCCCAGGCCTGTGGAGGGGGAAAAAAAGTTCATGTTAACTATGGTATTCTAAAGGAAAAAAGTAAAGACAGTGCTTAACATTCAACATTTACACTTTTAGTGTGAAAATAACTTTAATAATAAATAACTTTACTGGGCTATAGCTATATTATTGTTTTATTATCAAAATGTATTGAATTTAGTAAAAATCTAAAGACAAAACAAAGATATTTAAAATCCTAAATGGTCGTTTTCGGCTGGTCACCAAAGAACCAGATTGAAGACTCGTATTCACCAATATGCAGTCACTTGTTTCACCTGCAGCGCTGCAGGTGAAACCGAAAGTCTATTTCCATTAAACCTCAGTGATCTTTCCTCGGGACAACACGAAAGCGGTGTCAAACCTTAAAAATGGATGCGTCTACTTCTTGGTTGTAATCCTGTTTCCCTGCGTGTTTCCATGGGATGCGGAACATGGTGCGGCTTTCATCCTCCCACAGCAGCCCAGAGTACTGACCACTCTGGATCTGCTCCATCAGCCACTGCTTCAGCCTGCGACCTCCAGAGTTTGACATCTTGGTGTTTTTTGGATGTGTTTACTTGTACCTGAAAGAGGATATAATTCATTTTAGTAGTTATACAAAATGTTACTACTTACTTTTAACACACAAACATATATATATATATATATATACGCATAAATACATATATATATACACACACACACACACACATATAAATATAATATTAGAGATCATATAATAATTGGTTAAATTCATTAAATCAAGGTACATTTTTTTAAATGGTACCTTTCATTATAAGAATAGAAATCCAAAGTAAAGCCACTTACAGTTTGATAAAGAGCTGCACTCTTGGGTCTGTGTGTGCTATCCTGAGAGGTTGACAGATTTCTTACTGTGAGACTGAATCAAGTGAGCTGCTACTGTCAAGTACTCATCAACTTTATTGCGCTCCGTGTTATGAATGAAGTATCCGCCTCCTATTGACCAATGGGTGCCTTCGAGCCTCGGTGGCCCCGCCCAGTACGGAAGTGTTTTTTTCTCCTAACTGTGCGCATTTACAAGAAATGGCCTGACATAAGCGAGCGTTGTAAAGTCGCTGCCCACGCTGCAGAGACGTGGTGCGCTGAACAAACCCGTTGAAACCCGTCACAAGTTGTACTGCGCTGTGGGGGATTTCTGAGCTACACACACTGAGGAGCGCGTCCCCTCATCACCCCCTCAGTCAGGCCACTGTGCAGGTAGAGGAGCGTGTCTGTCTGATGGTGATGACGGGTGATTTCACTTGACCAAGTCCTCTGGGGCATAAACTTGTCTATTATCAAGCAGACAAATGTTATTATCAAATAGGAAAATACCATTAGTACAACTGAATATGGAGAATAATAGACTCTTTGATATGAGGATCAAAAGGGGATTTACAGCGGACTGAGAAAATTTAATTTTCTGTCATCTCCATGATGTCGACTAGGGCCCCATGTGTCAAATGTTATACTGTAAATAAAGCTTTATTGTTCTTTATTGTTGAGAGTCCTCCTTATTTACTCTAACTGTCTACCAACCATAATGTCATATTATTCATGTAACATTCAGTTGGGCCTGTTGGACACTGCTGAGTAATCCAACTGAAAAATGATGGTCAAATATTTTCACAATCATCCAATTGTTGTCACACAAATATATCAAATATTCCTCCGCAGTTCAAACTCGTCTCTTGTGAGGATTTCCTGTTTTTCTTCGTCCATCGTGTGATAGTAAATTGATTATTTTGGTGAGTTAGAGTTTTCATCTGACAGAACAAGCAACCAGCTTGGGGTTTAGGGACATGCAAAAGACACTGACAATATTGACAATAATTAGTCACTTTTCTGATGTTTTTGGTGATAAACATGTACATCAGCTGTTCTTCCATATTTAAAACAAAAAAAAGTTCACCAGTTCTGTGTATCCACATCTGACAAAAATAAAAATCCTCTGACATTCAGCTTAGCTCAAAAGGCAAGTGAATCATTATTCAATTGCTAGTATAATTACATCACTTACACTGAACAGATTAAAATCCTGTCAATGTATTTAAATGTATTCCCATTTGTTATTGTGGTTATTTAGTTATTTTAGCTTTTGCTAAACTTACGGGAAGACTGATGTGATGATTTCTGTTTGTGATTAGAGTTATCTGGACGCCCTGCTGGGAATAAGCCTGCCTGAACTTGCCTATATACTTGGACCATGTACACATAAAAGTTTTTTCACAAGGTTTGTCCAGTGAGGATAAGCATGTACTGTAGGTACTGGGGATATGATTATAGTTTCATTTCAAGGTAATTGTAATTTAGAAACTTGAGATACATTGAGAGTGGAGTTAATGCAACCCCTCAGATCTCCTCACACAGAAATTGGTTCCAAGGAAACAGGTAGCAGTGTATTTCCTGGCAGGTTTAATGAGAATAAATCAATGGTCTGGTTCTGAAAGTCTTTCTCTTACATTAGACACCTTGTTGTGATGTGTCTTATTAGCAAAGAGGGAAATGAACCACAGGAACCATGACTATGGAATATTAAAAATATATGTATTGAGCAATTTTTTTTTTTAGAGATGCCTACACATTTTTTATGTGAATATTGTCTCATTCAATCTGATTTATTTTTTCATTATATAGTTTTAACCTCTCAGATCCACTTTAGAGATGGAACACCGGTGATTTTTTTCTAGTTCTCTGTAAACCTTGACAGTTTAAACTTAAAATTACTGTGATCATTTCACTTTGATAATTCCATGTGTTTATAAGTCAAATGTTTGGAATGCAAGATATAGATTTTGATTTTTGATGACAAAAAACAAAAACATCTCAGAAGAACACGTTCTCATGTCTCTTTTTTAAGTTATGATTTCAGGTAGCACAAAGAGTTTGAGTATTAACCCATGAAATCTGACCAAACACACACTCCTTTTTATTTTTCACCAACACACCAATTGTAAAGGAACCTTTCACACAATTTTAAATCATTTGATCCTATAGTATAGTGGTAAATGTTCATTTGCATGAAGCTGCAGAGTCACAGGCATGTGGTATAAAACATCACTATCAGGTGATCTGCTGAGTAAAACCATGAAACCTGAAATAGAGGGTGGAAATATCAAGCTGCATTTTAATACTTACTGTATGAGCTACTTTTCTATGCCCACGATTTCCTTTATTACACACAGACATTTACCATAGTGTTTATAGTGCAGGTTTATTAGCATTTCCTCATTTTTCCACAATCACTGCATTTTATTATAAAAAACAAACAAACAAACAAACAAAAACCCTCCATAAATACACAATTAAAAAATTAATGGTATCCATGAATTTATAACACAAATTCCCTCAAAATCTGGTTTGTCACATAAAAGATAAAAAGATAAACCAGAGCTTCAGTAAAACCAGGAAGACTTGCAGAGATCCTTCATATGTGGTTTTAGTTTTCCTCAGCTATACTTTATGTAGCGCCCCAGTTATATATTACTTAAAGGAACCTTTTGCCGATTTTGAAACCCCATTATGTTGCTCTTAGATGCATTTCTCTAACTGGCCATGATATGAACCAATGCACAATGGCTTATCTGATATCAGTTGAATGTGGAAAGACTACAGAAGGTCTGCTGTGGTACTTTTTGGTCTTTTGAACTGCCTCTCTGCGTGATAGGAGATACATAGGCAGCTGTTTTGTTGGCTGTGACTGAGCTGCTGGGAACTAGCAGAACCAACTTTTCCTCCCCTGCTAGCCACCAATGTTAATTGATATCAAGTGACTATGTTACCCTGTGGATTATTGGTGACAGATCCTGTTGCAGACATGGGTAGATACTCTTACACACGGCTTAAAATGAACCAAATTAAACAAAAAGAAACAGACAGCATTCAACTGGGTGTAAACAAATGCTGTTTACTACGTGGGCAGTGATGTGCAACAGGTATATAGCTATTGTAACATCTGTAAGTGGCCAGCATCATTTTTTATTATTGTGTATTCTACTGGTGAATGCAATGTCAATTGTGTCTACACATTTGACAAGCAGTAACGCTTGTTTTCAGTGGGATTTACATTTTTTTAAATGCACGAACTGTATTCTGTCAGCTGAACAAGTGTGCTAACTTCCAAAGCTGCATTGTTGATCACAGAGTTTTCAAAGAAGTGCAAACTGGTACATGTCAGAGTAACTTGTCAGAATAATTGCAGTGAAATTTGTTGTGGATTTCGATGTACAAAGACTGGTCATTCTTATAATTAGAGGCAAAATGCTCCTTTAAGACATAAGCATTAATCAGCCACATCTTCTAGGCTAACAAGCTGGACAGTGCAGGTGCAAAGGGATGACAAGAAAGTATAGGGTATTTATCATGGCTAAGGTGCTGAGGTGTTTAGAGTAAGGCGTCTGTGAGCACCAGTGCCTCTGTTGTGGCTACACACTTAAAGGAGGTATGGGAGGTTCTGGTAGTGAACAGGGTCAGTAGCCCAATTCTAAATCAACCTCCATTGCTTAAAAATGATTATGACTGATGCTAATAAAGTAACAAAAAATAGGCCTGGGTTATAGGGGGTCATTTGTTTCAAACTATGCTTTCAGTGTTACAAAGGCTTTAAAGTTGGATATAACTTTTTTGATTTGGAATTGAGTGCAGAATATTAGCTACTGCCATTTCCAGACAGAACTAGGCAGGACTTTAGCATGGCCAGAGGCTGATGTTTCAGCTGCTGCCTTCAGAATCATCAGGGTCAGAGGGCAGAGCACCTACACCCTGATTTATCCAGTGCTGGACTGTTCCTCTCCTCTGGCTCGCCTGTTGCTCTGTGTACTGGCTGAGCAGGGCCCCCACCTGCTCCTGGTCATTGAATGGACTAGGACGGAAGCTGGACTGTAACCACACTCGATACTGGAGAAAAGAGAGAAAAAATGTCATTGTGTTCAGGTCAACTGACTTGCGTATGCATACATATGCATGCATAAATATATATATACATGCAAAAACACACACAAACACGCACAGTGGCTTTGACAGACAAATTAAATTATTTTTTTCCTTGTTGAAACTTATATTAAAAGATGAAAGCAAGAGAAAATAGTCTGGATGGATATTTTAAATAATATCAAAATAATTGTAATTCATTAATAATTAATCTTGTCAGAGTTAATTAAGCAATTTCATTTGTTTCTGGAATATGCTATTATTTTCCTTTTTCGTTCAGGATTTTTCTGCTGAATTTGCATGTATTTTGTGCAACTTTGTGGACATAAGTATTGTAGCCATTTGTTTCCATTTACTATGAATTTATATAATCTGTGCTTGATGTCTTGGATGTGTTTTTTTGTACTTTGGATTCCAACAAGCATTGAATTGATCTGAGCTTTTTTACATTAATTTTTTCTCAGTTTCGTAGATTCAGATCTTTTTTAGTAAAGAAGACTATTTTTCTATCTATCAAAAAAGCATGAGTGCAAAGTGGGTTTCCTGGTTTCAACAGAATTTTTAACTGAAGGTTTCAATATAATGTGGACATCATGATAACAATCTACACTTTTAGTTTCTTCCAAGTAAGAGATAATTAATAGGAAGAATGGCCTGCACTCAGGCTTTGTAAATTGGAGGAAAGGGTTGGGAGAGAAGGCTTTTAATAAAACACATTTCAGGAAATGTCTCCCTGCTGACATTCCTGCTTACACTGTCACCTGGGCCCATGATTTCCTCTTCACTCCTCTTACATTCCCAGCCATGTTTAAGCAAAAACTCCTCTTTAAAAATATTCAACTTACCCTATTGTCATCATCTTGGAAATTCATGGCATATAAAATTAAATCCACATTAACACAACCTTAGGCAGGTTGTGTTCAGATGCAAAGACCTGTTGTCCCTTATCAAAAGGAGCAGGACAATGCAACAGTATATGTCCGAGCTGTCCAAACAGTTGGTAAACAAGTCTGCTGACGACACCATAGCGTGCCACGATAAAGTGTTATGATTGGACTGAAAGGTTAATTTAAGTTGGTTCATCAAAAAATAAATTCGATAAATTACAAGAACAAAGTTTCAGGTTCTCAAGAGAGGACACTGTAAAAGCTGGAGCTACTCCATTGACACCATGTGGACATGAATAAAGGTATTGTGGGCATAGACCTTTAGCACTGCACAGCATTTTTCCAGGTGTTTCAGTTGTAGAGCACAACAACTGAATAAATGCAACTGGCCAAAATGCCATTTCTCATTTTCTAGTTTTTCCATGTTTACATTTAGAAACTTCAAACATTTGCTTATAACACAGGGAAGTGTGATGATCACTTACAGTTACAGAGCTTTCAGCACTTACTAGTAATGGCTTTTGAAGATAGAAACTATACCAGTATATATTTTTTGTAAAGACAATAAAATATTTTGATATTTATTGTCACTAGAATTGCATTTTCAGTGTTGGTTCAGAAAGAGCAGGTGGTCCAGGAATTAGTTTATGCAATACCTTATTATTTACAACATACTACAAAGTGAAAGTCCTTCTGAAAGTAAGACATTCATCTTCCTAAAATTAGTATTCTCGCTGGTGACCTCAAAAGCAAAACAGTACAGCACTGACTCATGAGATCAAGACAACTGGACAAGTAAATTAACTATAACATACATTGTAAAGATAACACATCAAGGCACTGATACCAGGTGTTGCGCAAGAGTCTGCCAACTACAATTTTGTCATCCTGAAAATAAAAAAGGATCTTGTCCGAGGCCACAAAGTCCTCTTGGGTGTTCCACAATTAGACTGACAATGACATGACGTGAAAATATAGAAATGCCAAATGTACCAAAAAGTAAATAGGGTGGGATTACAATCAGGAATTTGTCCTATTAGAGCTCAACTCATACATTTAAAGTTGAAACAAAAGCTTGTTGAGGCCAACTTGCTCAGGTTCACTGAGTGGCACTGACAGTCGTCGAAACAAAGCATGATATGATTCTTGGTTGGATGTACAATGTATTTCACACACCTTGTTATTATAATTCTGTGGCAGTAAACAATGTTGTTACAGCCACATGAACAACACACTTACGCTGTCGCCTTGAGGATTCCTTACTTTCTGTTTGAGGCTGATGTCGGAAAAGCACAAATCCTCGAAATCAGTGCAAGGTCTACAATCATTTTTTTTTTTTACCATGTTATGTTGCAAGGTGCTGACAGTAATGCTTAACACGTGATGAGCAGTACCAAGCTGATGCAATCCCAGCAACCCCCCCCAGCAGTTCCCCTTCTTTTCAACATGGTTAAGGTTAACCATTTTTCAATGCTTTTATGGCTTGGACCAGCATTTTAATGCAAGCATTTGTGCACCTGTCATATGCTCAGTTACACTTCTTGACATTTTCTCTGTGTGAAAAAAAAATTCTCCATACCAGATAGATCATAAAACCAGGAAGTTTAAACCACTAAATATTTCCTATGCATGGGAATATTCATCAAAGTGAATGTAGACCAAAGTTTTTGTAGATCAAAACTATGAGCATTATAGAGCGTGTTTTGTCTCTAAGAGAGCAGGATCACACATTATGTCCCCACATATCTCCACAAAAGTGACAGTTAAAGCGACCCCTCGTTTTAGAAAAGTGCATTTTAAACAGGACAGTGTCCCTGAACATAATGGAGGAAGATTGTTGGAGAGTTCTGACATTAATATAATAATTAATGTCATAATAATTCTTTTCAATTATTGTTAATTAATTATTTTCACATTCTTGTTTGATGCACTCTGCTGCTGTTCAGTGTCTGGATGTAGCTGATAATCTCAGCAATTGCACCATAGCCATTGAGTTGATAGTAGTTGATGGTTTACCGTTGGTTGGTCTCTACAGGAATGGCACATTTACAAACAATAATAAAACCATGACACACAAACAGTCATACATGAGACAGTCCACCGCAACTGTCAGGTATATCACGTTCCAATGACAACAAGAGAGCCACAATTAACGGTTGTGAGGTTAACCACGGTCTGGATGTGCAGTGTGATGGTTATATGCATCATATCCTGTGAGTTCCCGTGCATGTCTAAGTGGCTTTGAATCATCAGCAACAAAACATAACACACAAACACATTTTTGTACTAACAGTGGAAAAAAGGGGGATGAATGTTTTCTATACGTATTGTGTGCATGTATTCATCATGTCTCTGTGTTGCTTTGTGCGTGTACCTCTGAGACCTGTGTCGCTTGGTACTCCTGCAGCTGCTGCTGGAAGCCATAGTTTGGGCCGACAAAAGAGCGAACAGCCTTGACAGCAGACAGACAGTCCTCCCAGCTGTAGTGTGTGACAGTCATAAGGTAGGCCACCACCATGGTAGTGCTGCGGGACACACCTGCCAGGCTGCAGTAACATAAGGGAGCTTTGGTCAGTGTGGTCATTGTTATAAACCTGCTGAGTGTTCACTACTTCCTTTCTTATTGGGAACAGGTACCGATTCATGCATTTGTTCTTGTTAGGCTTGTTTTTGTTTGTATCTTTTGAGATATGCTTTGATGGAAGCCTGCATCCACAGTAAACCCACCAATAAAGAGCTGGTTGCAGTTTTAGATAATAACCTACCAGTGAACAAGACAAGATCCACCATTCAGGCGACATTCATGGATGAAACTGATGCACTCTTTGAAATGCTGTAGTCTGGAAAGAAACAAACACAAACAACCAAAAAGACTACTTATTACATTACTATTTTTAAATTCTGACTAAACTGATATAGCACACATTGAGCCTGTAGCATAAAACAAATGCTTTGAATAAAGAATAACATTAGTGATATCACTCATCAAATTAGTAAACCAAGTTGCTTTTACTCAGGTAAAGTGGTACAAAGGTTGTGAAAATAAAAATACAACATACATTATAGGATATGAGAAAGGACACCTTGAACTGAAACTCCAGGCCCTAACTTTGCGTTAAAGACACACAACACAATACTAATTTTGACTGTAGAATCTGCAAGTCAATCTCAAATATACTCCCAGAATACAGTAAGTAGTTTTGATAGATTTCTATTAGTTCTAATAAACATACTTGTTGAGGAGTAGTGATTTTTCTCTCAACTCTCCCAACTAGTCATGTGAGAAGAAGTTAGATCAGCTCAAACAGAGTTTGTGGTAGACCAGAGCACAGACAGTAGCAACAGACTAGGGAAGTAAATGTACTTGTTTTTGTCTTTCTGCAAAATTACATTCATTTCCAGCATTCATTTATTCAGTGTCTAAAAACAATCAAGTGAATCACTTGGACTTTACAACAAAAACACAGCAATGCTCCTGGCCTATGATGAACCACACATTACCCTTCAAATGTAAAAATTTTGACTCAGAGGCTGCCACACAGCCATCTCATAGATACAAATCAAATAAGAGCCATGAAATCCTAAAAACACAATACAAATGTCACTGTGCCCCAAAAATACTAATACACATTAAAACATTAGCAGTATAAATCAATAGGTCACAGAATCCTCAGAATGTGTTTCTTTGAAAAAAAAAATTAACACAAAGCCACACGATATAGTGCAACTGCTCCTCAAACATCCCACTTGTTCACTGTCAGGAAACGGTGATGGGGTTTTGCATAATCAAGAACTGCTTGGCTGATAGCGCCGTCTCCTGAGGAGCAGATGCTGGTTACTCAATAGCAGACTGAATAACAGACTGGGGCTAAAATAGATTTACTGCCACTTTTCTTTTTTCCTCCTTCCTGAGATCCAAACTCCTCTTTAAAAGATGTCTCCTCAGCACTTTGTTCTGTCTTCCTAGCAAAGAGGTTTCCGGCCATCTTGTTAAATATGCAGAAAATTACCTTGTGACAACGATTTGAGGTTTTGACCAGCTGAATCCAGAGAATACTGAAACAAAATAAGCTATTGATCTATAATGTAAACTTCTTATGTATTTCTATGATATGGTGAAATTGTATTCAATATGAGCACATCACTATCCATAAAAAAAAATAATATTTAAAAATAAAAAAATATACCACCAGGTACACCATGGTGGACATGCACACTCCTTGCACAAACGCACATTCACACTCATTTTGTAAATGTCTGATGCAAATCGGTTTAACACCTTCATGGGTCAGTGGACATTGTGCATTAAAACAATTTTCACAAGAAAGGGGAACATATGACCCTCAGCATGAGCATGTACATATATGTTAGCATCACATCACATCACATCACTGTACTAGGTGTTAATTCTATGAACACCTAAAAACAATGCCTTGCTATGCCAGCTAACTGACATTTAACCTTTGATAAGCCCCTCGACACCCACTACAAGGCTTTTTTTTAATATGTGCAAAGTTAAGTACTTAATGAAGGCCCTAACCAAGATAGGAATCTTTTATTCAGTTGTTTTAGTTTTTTCTTTGCTTTTGTTTGTTCTCGTGGCTATCATTTTAGTTATTATTTTCATTTTTTCTGTCATGTGGTTATGTGGTAAGCATTGAAGCCAATCAAGACAGTAAATATGGTTTAGAGCTACACTAATTACCCTGGCTTCATGACATCCATCCCAAAGTACAGATATAAGGGGTTCATGGAAATGTAATGTTGTCATGGAAGTTGTAATGTTCAAACAGTTTCAAACAGCCACAGCTTTCTCCAAAAAATGCAGAAAGACAGTCCCTGCTCTTGGACCATACACATGGGAGGGGCCAGCAGACCTGTCTAAAGGGGCCCCTAGCTGCTGGTGAGCATGGTAGGGCGGCAGTTGGCCTCTCCACTCCCGTCACTCAGACCAGTGATTGTGACAGAAGAGGTTTATTAAAGCATTGGGTGGTCGAGGCCCACAGCCAGATGTCACACGAAGGTTTCCTTCCTCTGCTGCCTGAGGGAAGGACGCTTGATTGCGACAGTGGGGGTCAGACATCTCCAACCCAACCCAATCAGCAATAGCCAACTGAACATTAAACCTCAATTCTCATTAACTTTCACCAACCTCTACTTTCTTGTTTCACAGGGCTAAAGTGACAACAACTTCAATAAGTGCAGAGCTCAAGATGACTCTCTTCATCCAGGCCAAAAATAACAACATTTTGCCAGTGTATATAAACTCTCAGTTGAAAGAAAAAATGTATTTACTGTCTTTACAGACTGGTAACGGTGGATTGGCTTTAAGGACATGAAGAACCAGTATTGAGTCTGCAGTCAACAAAGCAACGTGTCATATATTTGTCTAGTCTGTTATAAGCAGGCTACCTGCATCAAAAAATTTCCCACACTTTTCCCTTGTCTTTCTCTTCATTTTTGCATTGGCCAATTCCCTCATTGTACAGTTTCTGTCACTGCCAACTTCCTATTATTTTATTTATTTTTTATTTTTTATTTATGAATGGGTTAAAAAGCAAGGAACTTAACCCCAATACACATGGCGTCAACAGCAGTTTTTTCACCTGCCAATAAGGAACACAATGTATATGCAGCTCCCTCCAAGATCCCACCTCTGTCTGTGCAGGAAGTCTGACCAACCAGAAGATGGCACCAGTGCAGCAACAATGACATAAACCCTTAAAGTTTCCAGTACTGACTTGAAAGTGGGTCATCTACAGGGGTTGCAAGACATGACACTGCTCATTTGCACTAATGCTCAATCTGCAAACTGTTATTGGGGTTTCTGTGCCCTTCATCCATGTCAAGGGTTTAATCAGAATGACTATAGCTAGTGTTGCACAAAGTCAAAAACCTTACGTAGAAATCAACACAAATGCTCTGACTAATGGGTTTTGTTGCTGCAAGGGTGGAGGGACAGCTCATACCTCTTTCAACACTGATGAACAACGACACAGTGAACACACATCTCTCTCTCTTCTCACTCTGCCTCTCCATCTCTTGCTTCCTCTGCCTATAAATAATATAAATATAATATATATTTACCTAAGAGCTACTGATCACTTCCATCTGATATACCACTTAAATTTAGACACAGTAAAAATTCAGCGAGGCTCTGATAGCTGTTAATGTCTGAAACTTTCAAATGAGAAAAAAATAATCATTTTTTAAGTCTTCATATTATGTTTGTAACAGTTTGTGTGGCTGTCATGATACATCTGTTGTGACTGTTAAAACCATACTGCATGACTCATCACAGCTACAGAAATTCACCCGGAGAAGGGCATATTAAATGTAAGATATAAGCCACATTAGTTTGTCTAAATGCCTGTGTGATGTGTGTGTGTGTATGTTTACTCACAGATTCTGGCTGGAAGCATCAGCTGCATGAATACAAAGGTAGGTCATATCCTGTAAGACATAAATGAAAAGTAATTTTTACAGACAAGTATTTGTTACTCCAATCTAATGTAGTTCCTGGAAGTCTAGCAAATAGAGAACTTTCTTATCTAAATACATAGTAACAGGCATCTGTAAGCGGTTCACTATAAATGCTTTCTGTTGTTTAGCTTTTTTCAAACAATTATGTAGTTAAAAAATAATTTTTCCACTTTTCAAGACAAGCACACTTAAATTTTCCATCACCTAAATATGCCATGGAGAATATGTTGTGGATTTTGTGAAAGCATACTAGACAGCAAGAGCCTCTGTAACAAATCACTGCTATACTCTGCTATAAACATAAAGTAAACCTCACAGAACATAGCAGTGAATTAAAATATATCTCTGGTAATTACACCAGATTTTCTCATTTTATAAATGTCTGTCCCTAAAAATGCTCATCACTGAGCACTCGAACTATCCATCTCAGCCACATAACTGTCTTGCTCCAACCATAACTCATCACCACCCCCAACTGGCTGACAAGACACATCACATTATTGAATCACATTACTGATGAGACATGTACAATGGTACCAAAATATTCTCAGAAAGTACTTGTTTGATCATATGAACCTGTAATGAAGACATTGCAAAAATAACCAACCAAGCTGGAATGTCCACTAACCTCAAAGACAGGTTTAGCATTGTTGTACACAGACAGGATATGGGTGATGCCGTTCTTAGACAGGCTTTCTCTGTTTTCTGCATCTGGGACAAGGAGAGAGAGGGATATATCACATAAACAACTCAGGCCAGTTACTGTATATTGCGAGCTTCTGCAGAATTATGTCTGTGGGCTGTTTCCATCATTTGATATCATTCGCCCTGTGGTCATTTGTTCCTGTCACTTGAACTAATTTTAGCCTTTATGCTTGTGCCATCATGTAGAGCCATCATCAAGGCAGCTAAACTTGGAGAGCTGCAAATAACACATTAACTGGCTGTTCCAGACCAGGGAATGACACACTAACCACCTGTAGCTCTTATTTTGTGTGAGGCAATGCTCTCTAGCTTCTTAATTAGTTTTTTGTCAATGAGGCATTTGCATCTTTTTGCAACCTATGCTTGACAGAAAATGATGTTCGTTAGCTAAAACCCTACATATACTGAATAAGGCACAGCATTTAAACTGAAAACCTATCACATGAAATAAGGGTGTGTGGTTTGCATGGTTGAAAATACCAGAGTTTTTAAAACACCAAAATAAACCAGCATGTTTTTGAATTAACAACGATATTCTACTGCGTCAATCCAATCATTGTGACCTTTTGCCTTTGTACTGCAAACATGGCCTGACCTAGTGTGCAGAAAATCAATTTGCATCATGTTTGTCTTACCTCTTATGTTTCCAAGGTAGAGCCCATCGACAACCTGTGAGGCAGCAGTCACAGACATGTTGAATTCAGGTTAGATATTCATTACAGTCCAGCTTCAGAAACCTCACTTGAAAGGAACAAATCTCATGGGTTGAGCCAGATTGGATTTAGGGTTTAAGGCTTAACAACCAAGTACAAGCAAAGGAAGCATTCCTTGTAGCCATACAAGGCCCGAAGCAACGATGCATGATTATCAGCACAAAGTGATGAGCGACAAGCAGCCGCTGAGTGTTGCTGTACAACCTTGGTACTAGTGCTATGAGGCAGCAGTTGCCTATTGACTATTAAGGACTAACACAGCCTGCACATTGTTGGATTTAAGAATGGAACTATACATACTAATGCAAAGCCTTTTCAATATGAAGTTATTATTTATTACTCTGTGAACCTGTGGGATGTCAGCAATCAACTTAACAACGTTGTAATAATAATCTATTGATTTGCCCTTAGAGCTGGTAAATGAACCCCTCATTCAAAGGTCAAAGGTCGGCGTCAGCAATTAATAGTTAGAGCCTTGCTCGTGAGCACTAGGTTAAAAAGCTTTGCATCTGATACAATTAGAAACTAAGTAATGCTTTTCAAATATCGCCAGATCTCAGCCTCGGTTTTAGCTGCTGACACACTGTTGAAACACTGAACAGACGAGCTGTGCGCTGCCATAAAAAAAACTTCCCAGCTCAGTGTGCAGCATGCAGCAGATGCATTCCCAGCATCGGTGCGTTGGACGGAGCAAAACATGCGACGTGACTGATTAAACGCAGTTGGGGGCAGGCAGGCGTCCACCAGCCACACTTTGTTTTACCGTGAACAGCAACACGACACCACAACAATAGCACACAACCGAACCCTACCTTATTCATTCCATTGCCCATAATGACTGTGGACCAGCCTCAGATGAGCTGCACCAGGTTAATTTGCTGAACTGCTGAGGTATGTTTGCATGGACTTTGAATCCAAAACGCGATGCTGGACCTGACCGACTTCCGATTCATAAAACCGCGGGGAAACCTTCGCTTTCAGTCGCTAGGTTTGCCTGCTATTCGACAACATTGTGAAGTTACACTAACATGAAACAACAATGTCATTAATTCGGCACCAGCACCAGTTCCGTCATCCCCTGTCGTCTTCCGGATTGTTTTGACGTGAAACAACTGCAGCTGCGGCTTCATCCGGTAAGTGACATCATCACAGCATGCCGCCGTCCGATCAGCTGGACTTTGACCCCGACAACACAAATGTTGGACATTTCTTGATTTTCGTTGAAGCTATCGATATCCAACAATTAAGAAGGAAAGATTCGGACATTAACATATTAAGAGGAACCTTTAAATCGTTTACACGAAGTCGCTGATTTGCTAATACTCCATTTGGAAACTGAGAATTTCATTATACATATTAAGTTTAATAACAGGAGCAGAGTCGACCCACCTGTAATCATGGGTTTATCCGACCTACGCATAGAGCCTCCACCTGCTTCCAGTCTATGCAATGTTGACAACAATTACAAAAGATTTATCAGAAATCAGAAATTATACCTCCAGTGTCGATGCCAAGTAATTATGTGGACATAAATCTACAAAGGTGAAGCTGTTCATGATCACTACTGCAACCACCCTACATCTGAAATCTCTTACAGCTGCCCACGCCCAGAGATCTGTCAGGGCAGAAAAATGTTTACTGTTAACACCGTTTTTTGGTAGGTGTTTTTTTTTTTTATATATACACACACGTTTTCTCTGACCAAATTCAGAGACCAGCTGGTAAAAATAGACAACACTAGCCTGTTTTCTGATGTGACTAAAGCTTCAGTGATTTACTAGCTTTACAAGACAAGTACTCCTGGTGATGAAGTTGGTGGCAGTTTTACAGCCATACAATGTTAAAGAAAAAAAAACAAAAAACATAAAAGGAGCTTCTACTCAAAGAAAAACACAGAGCTGAATGCGTTAACCGACACGACTGTTCTTAAAATTTAAGAAGAAAAAACAAAACTGCTTCATTTAATTTTAGGTAGACATTCCCTCCTGGTGTCTTGATGTGAAGATGTCATTAAATAAAGAAAAGCTGTATTATTATGCAGAAGTCACAAATTCAACACAACTGAACCAAACCGGACCAGTTTAGCAATTTTTATTTTTATTTCTATAATGCAAGATGTAACCTTAAGAGGAAGAGGTCTTCCAAATGCACAAGCTGAGGTATGAGTGGACAATTGATAAATACAGAAATATAGGTAATCTTGTATTGTTGAGTTGGTCTGCCTTTATTTTCAAGTATGTGTTATGGTCCCCTGGATCATTTACTTTTTCCACTGCTTGTTTTCGTAGTCCCACTTGGCTGAGAAACCCTGTACTGGGTTGATTCGCATGTCCAGCATCCTCTGCAGCTCCTTTGCTTTGTAATCAGGGTCAAGGGTGTGTGGGACTGGGCCATACACTGCAAATAGACAATAACACATGTCAAATCCATGAGCCTGATCAGATTGCAAGCAATGAATTAGTATAAAATAGATAACTGTCATCTTGTGTTTCTGAGCCTATATTAGAAAACGGAGGCAGCCGTACAGCAAATCTTGCACATATCTGAAAGCACATGATGGCAATTTTTTCCCATACATACCATACTTTCTCTGCCAGAGCACCAGCAGCCCAGTGAGGCCCAGAAAAAACAGCACACCTCCAACCACAGACTTCCACTGTGATGATCCCTGATTCATTTCAGCAAAGCTCTGTTTGAAGCTGATGCGATACACTGACCATTGGAAAGACACAAATCTTGGTGATTGAAGTTGCAAGACAAGAAAATTACTGAAACAAAATATTATTGCACATATCTGTTATTTGATGGGAATAAAATTTAGCAATTTGAGCTAAAAATTATAAACAATGTAGCATCTCAGAAAAGCAGAGTTCTGTGCTGTAAAGTCCTACATGCAAGCTTCTCCTCATTAGAGAGTGCAGCCCAGGAGCCCTTCTCCTTCTCCTTCAGGGACTTCTGCTCTGCATTCAGGTTCTGCACATAGCGGATATCTGGGAGGGGATTATCTGTCCTGTCAAGGTAGACAGGGAGAGTGTAGTCCTCTACTTTAGCAACACCTGCAGGGGACAACACAAAATGAACAGTAATGCACTGCAATGACAACAGTAAACATCTAAATGTCATAATCTGAATTTGTACTCCATATATCACATGTAGCATTCCTCAGTTTTTATCTAAATTCTAAGTCTTTTCAAAAATTATAAGATTATTTGTATATATATGATGTAATGCTCAGTAATAATTCATGTTTTGTTGCCCATGAACTCAGCAAAATCTTTTATATGTTAAATTACAATTACTAATCATAAAGCACATTGCGGATTAATGGTGAATTCAAGTTTTTACAGTTAATAAAGTTTAACTAAGAATAGGGAAAAACCTTTGTTTGGATTTGGTTGCAGATACCCTACCCCATGAAATTAGCAGGTGTGGCACTTGGCTATGTGCCCTCAGCCTAAACAAGTAATTAATATATACACAGCATTCAATACATTGTTTAATATTTCTACATATGACATCTGTCACTCTATAATAAAAAAAATTAAGTGAAACATGCTGTAGTCTATCTTCTCCATCTCCAGAAGGTACAATGATACTCAAAATACTTGAGCAATTGATGACAATTCCCTGATCACTCTCGTTATCACATTTACTAATGTTTTACATTTTAGGTGTTGTTGTGAGATGAATCAAAGGCCTGTGCTTTATAAAGAATACTAGTGATTTAGCCTCCAGTAAATCTCCTCTTTGCCTCTGTGACATAAATGTCACCATCAATGTACAAGACTCAAAAGCACAGCAAAAGTGATTATATTGAGGAAATAATGAATTTATTATACCACCATCCAGAAATAAAACACCCCATCTCACTTCAGGTGATAATTACCATGTCCTCCGCGTACACACACAGATGTGGAGATGGCACGTTTGCCAACAAGGCGAAAGGCTCTGCTGGCCAGCATTCTGCAAAAGGTCAAGGAGAGATATTAATAGAGCCATTATATACACATATATATATATATATATATATATACATATACGTATATGTATATATATATATATATATATATATGTGTATATAATGGCTCTATTAATATCTCTCCTTGACCTTTTGCAGAATGCTGGCCAGCAGAGCCTTTCGCCTTGTTGGCAAACGTGCCATCTCCACATCTGTGTGTGTACGCGGAGGACATGGTAATTATCACCTGAAGTGAGATGGGGTGTTTTATTTCTGGATGGTGGTATAATAAATTCATTATTTCCTCAATATAATCACTTTTGCTGTGCTTTTGAGTCTTGTACATTGATGGTGACATTTATGTCACAGAGGCAAAGAGGAGATTTACTGGAGGCTAAATCACTAGTATTCTTTATAAAGCACAGGCCTTTGATTCATCTCACAACAACACCTAAAATGTAAAACATTAGTAAATGTGATAACGAGAGTGATCAGGGAATTGTCATCAATTGCTCAAGTATTTTGAGTATCATTGTACCTTCTGGAGATGGAGAAGATAGACTACAGCATGTTTCACTTAATTTTTTTTATTATAGAGTGACAGATGTCATATGTAGAAATATTAAACAATGTATTGAATGCTGTGTATATATTAATTACTTGTTTAGGCTGAGGGCACATAGCCAAGTGCCACACCTGCTAATTTCATGGGGTAGGGTATCTGCAACCAAATCCAAACAAAGGTTTTTCCCTATTCTTAGTTAAACTTTATTAACTGTAAAAACTTGAATTCACCATTAATCCGCAATGTGCTTTATGATTAGTAATTGTAATTTAACATATAAAAGATTTTGCTGAGTTCATGGGCAACAAAACATGAATTATTACTGAGCATTACATCATATATATACAAATAATCTTATAATTTTTGAAAAGACTTAGAATTTAGATAAAAACTGAGGAATGCTACATGTGATATATGGAGTACAAATTCAGATTATGACATTTAGATGTTTACTGTTGTCATTGCAGTGCATTACTGTTCATTTTGTGTTGTCCCCTGCAGGTGTTGCTAAAGTAGAGGACTACACTCTCCCTGTCTACCTTGACAGGACAGATAATCCCCTCCCAGATATCCGCTATGTGCAGAACCTGAATGCAGAGCAGAAGTCCCTGAAGGAGAAGGAGAAGGGCTCCTGGGCTGCACTCTCTAATGAGGAGAAGCTTGCATGTAGGACTTTACAGCACAGAACTCTGCTTTTCTGAGATGCTACATTGTTTATAATTTTTAGCTCAAATTGCTAAATTTTATTCCCATCAAATAACAGATATGTGCAATAATATTTTGTTTCAGTAATTTTCTTGTC
>CM076648.1:9071835-9094855 GCA_038496675.1 Rachycentron canadum | reverse complement strand
TGTGTGTGTGTGTGTGTGTGTGTAAACACATCTTCACACATTTTGAAAATGAACCGTTTCACCATGTATGAAATGATTAAAAATAAATTATTATAATTATTATAATTTGTCTATTGCTATGAGTTCAAGCATTTGACAGTCTTTAATCGCCAAAACGCTAAATAAAATTATTAGAATTAAAATCGATTATTTACGTTGCTATTTACGTTTGTTGATTTATGGCGTCCGGTGTCTACGCCGCAATGGGAAGCTAATGTTTGCGCTAGCTGCACACACAAGGTCATAGCGCCCGGGAAAATAAAAATCACAGAAACACCTTTTTTTTAAATGCAGTAATGTACAATTCAACATTATCCCACTGTCCGCGACTACATTTTGAAGAGCTCGTGACTTTTTGTGTCTGCACAACGCACCTGCCTTCACGAATCTGATGCTAGATGCTAATGACAGCTAACCGGTCAGTTAGCCCGTCCTAGCTTCAATGCGCGCAGACAAAGTCACTTGTACGCAGCTGCTTATTTCGGTTAAAACTGCCGTTTCCTTTTACACTTTAAATATATATCATGTCATAGTGTTTTTAAGTGGTATCGTACAGCGTATTTCTCTCGGGTTAGAAAAGTGCGGTGATAGAAAAATACGACCTAACCTCTCTTCCTTGCTTCGTCCACCGACGCTCCTAGAAGGAAGTGTGCCTGACAATGTGAGCGGAAGTACGTAAGTTACGTTACCCGGAAGTAGGTCGCGCAAGGCCAGACCTGACGGGGGAAAAAAAAAAAAGGTCTCGTTGTGCGACATTTTCGTTCCGCTTTACGGCACCACCGGTGCTGGAGAAACGAGTGGAGGGTGGGAGGCAGATTAGCTCCTTGGAAAAGCGTTTGTTACACCGACTAGCATAAGAAAAGACTGTTGTGACTGTAAAGACTACAAGTACACACCAGAAGGCTTAGCTCCGACAACATCTTGCGGCTGTAAGACGACTTTCTGAGGAAGATATATCTGCTTTACTCCGGGCATGATAAGAAACGAAAGCTAGCGGTAACAGGCAGCGAGTCCCTCCGTGTAGCCTCTCAGCTACTTTGGCAGGATCTGTTTTCCAGTGGTTCTGCAGATTGTCTTGATAAACATGCCTATTCAACTGACGAGCCAGGCTTACTGTAAAATGCTTTTACACGCCGCCAAGTATCCTCACAGCGCAGTGAATGGTTTGCTGGTGGCAGAAAAGACGAAGGAGAAAAAGAGAGACAGCCACAGTGATCCAGTCCTGTGTGTGGACTGTGTGCCGCTGTTTCACGGTACTCTGGCTCTGGCGCCTATGCTAGAAGTAGCTTTAACACTGGTAAGTATCCGTAAGGCAAAATAGTTTAATTTAATAACAGTCCTGTTTTTTTTTTTAAATATTATTTTGTTCCCCATGTTTGTTCCAATGAAGGAAAAATAACAATTGAAGTCACATGTCAATATCAAGAAATACACTTAAACACAGGTAATAATACAGCTTTTAAAATGCTGATTAAGTTGAATCACAGCTCTGTTAATCAGTTTTGATAAAAATTTAACATTGTAGAAATTGTAAATACTGATCTGTTTTAGATTGTATATATTTGAGATATGTACATTTAATAGTGCTACTTGAGAATAGCTCCACACCAATTTTCTGTCTTTCTGTGAAAATGAATTCTGTGTAACCTCTGCTGTCTTTTTGTTTCTTCACATTGGCTCCACGGCTCCTGCTCACATCTCAGATTGATACTTGGTGTAAAGAAAATAACTATGTCATTGCTGGATATTATCAAGCCAATGAGCGCACAAAGGATTCAAGGTACAGGAAACCAAACAGACATGAACACCCTGATGTGTCAGAAAAACAACCTGTTATTAACACTGCCTCAAACTACCCCCTTAAACTCTGGTCCTCTCTCTTGCAGACCCAACCAAGTAGCAGAAAAAGTTGCTGCAAGGATTTGTGAGAACTTCAGTGAAGCAGCAATTGTTATGGTAATAGTAAATCATTTAGACTGGTGTTATTGGGCCATACTGTGTGTTACACATGGTTTTCTCCAACTTGATGATTTTCCAAAACATGTTGTACAATATGTGCATCCCACCTTCCAGACAGTCACTGGTTTTATCTCTGTTTAGTATAACAATCAACCGATTTATAGCTTTGCCTGTAGTATACCATTGGATCGAAAAATGAAAATTGAGTATACATATACTGAAATTGAGAATATGAGTCTGGTATGCTTGAGTGTTGATTTAGCTGTTAATTATTGGATGTGGGACTTCTCCAAACAGACTGTGCTTAAATCTGAAAAGTAGCATGCTCAGTGTGAGTTGATGTTTCTACAAAATTATATGTTAATGATGTACAGACAAAAATATTGCAATTTGCTGCCATGAATGTTGTAGAAGCATAATCTAAAATGCTATAAAGTGCTTCTATAAATGGTTAGGAACATAATAAAGTACACAGGATTAGAAAGTGATTCCCCTAAAACATGCACTTACACCCTCCTCGTAATTTTCTATATTTTTTTCTCCTCAGGTGGACAACAGCAAATTAACAATTAGCTGTTTTGAGCCCATTGTGCTTATCTATGATCATCATGAAAACAAGTGGAAATGCAGAGAAGTAACCTCGTAAGTGTTATTGTATGTGTGAGACCTATTTCACTGCAAGACCTATATGGACTACATGTAAGATAGTCAGCCTCTGGCACAAATGTTCCCTGTGTTCCCTACATTGTGTGACGTGCCTAACTCATCAATTACTTAACTGTCTTTTTTTTCCCAGTGAATCTTTTGAGGACTGGAACGAAGCACAGAAAATCACATCTGCTCTGTTAGAGGGCAGGTCCTACGAGAACTTGATTGACTTTGACAATCACTTGGATGATCTAAGGAACGACTGGACCAACCCTGTGATTAACAAGTCTGTCCTGGATCTGTGCTAAGACCCTCTGTCAGGAGTACCCTTTAACACACAAAAATACTGCTGCCATTTCAGCATGCATGATGCTACTTATCATGTAGCACAGGAATACAAAAATGCTGAACGTGTCATCTTTGTTCCATTGTCTGTTCCCATACTGATGGGAACTTGTGGAGTGCTGACCAGTTTGGCCAAAATCTCAAGGGCAAGCACCATATGTGCACTGTTGGCATGTGTCCACCTTTACAAGGTGATACTGAGGTGGTTTGAATGCAATTTAAATGCTTCTTTTCTGCAATGGTTTGTGTTTATTCATAGTTGTGTGCATAAAGTTGAATTCTAGAGTATTTGATCTATTTTTTCCTAAAAATAAAAAATCACAGCCTGTAGCCATTTAAGGAGATCAAGCCCTAAATTATTTTACAAAAAGATGTAGATGATTGTACTACTGATAAACTATATTATTATTCATTTTTTCTAGTTTAAGTTCTGAAACAAAAGCCACTTAAATTCTACTTATAGGTCACATAGAATCAGAGAGACAGGAATCTTGAAAGTTTTGTTTTGTCAGATAATGTATGTATGATGCCAGCTGGTGTCTTTCTGTAGATGCATCAGCAATAACAAAGGGATATTTGATATTAATGCTTTCACTAAGATTTATATGATGCATGTGTCCTGTTATTGTCACTGTTGCGCTTCAGAATGTCATCCTGGATGATATAGACAGCAGCGTATTGGCTGATGATTGTTGCTCTGAAAGATTTACTGAGGAATCAACACTCATATCACAGGAATGTGTGAATTTTGTTCTATGTTGGAAATCTGTATAAGAATTAGATAACTTATTTATACTTAATTGGCCACTCTAAATCTATCTATATAATGTTAAACAATTGAAATGCATATTGCGAGGATTCAGAATTGCCTTTGTAATTGAGTTTAGAAATAATCAGTAAGAGATAATTACTTCAGTAATTGTGGACAGCACATTTTTACAGAAACTTTATGAGCTGAATGTACAATGAAACCAATTTTTGAAATGATCTTTGACTCATGTAATTTAGTAAATCATTTTGCTTCATGTCTTATACCACTGCCTTGACAGTAATGTTGATAAAAGTTTGAAAACAATCACTTACTAGCTCCAAGGCTGCAGCTTTTTGGTGTAGTTTTGTATGGTGTAGTTTTGTAAGGGTTGTATTAATGGCTTTGCAGCTGTACCAGTAGCACACGTATCAGGGTCTTATGAAACTGTAACAAGCTTTTAACAGGTAGCATGTAGAATAATATGAAATATAATTTTCTATGTCAATTTGCATGACAGAATTTATAATAAAAGAATCTAACAGCGAAGTATAAATACAGAAAAAGAACAATAAGTGTATTTTATTAATCCCAGTGGGAAACTATATCATTACTGCAGTCAAATCACATTAATTGCACATATCTTCAATTTCATTTCTAAATAAAAAAGTTGACTAACCAATTAGATTTGATCCCTCCCCAGTTCCCCTTTGCCCTGGGAAGGTAATGATTCACATCCCAAGCTTTCTTCTACTTTCTTTCTTTTAGCTGGCTCTGTAGAAATGTCTTCCCGTACATTTACCATATGTAACACTCCCTCTATCAGACTTTGCACTGAACGATTTCACTGGCTTCTTTCTGACCGGCATTATTTCAGATGAAAGTCCTTAACAGCTGTTATTATCATGCAGTAGACTTTCTACATATTCTGACAACATATTTTTTTTTAACTCATGTTCCTATTTGTTCTATCATCCACTCAATACAGAACTGGCACAGTGCAATCAAAGAAATGTGATTATGAAATTGCCTTTCAAAGAGTGACAGTTATTTGTTTTTGCAGATGTGTTTATTCTTTTTTGAGAGGTGATCAAACGTCTGGCTTGGTCCAACCAATAGTAAAAAAACAAAACTGAATTTGCATATGGAAAAAAGAGAAAAGCAACAAATGCTTGAATGAGTAAGTGAAAAAAAAAAATATTAGTTGCAGATTCATTTTATTCCATTATATTATATTTGGACTGGTACTCTGGGTCTCTAATTAGAAAGCTTTGACTATATTCTGCACACCTATGAGATAATACAATGTGTTTTATTATAATCATATTCTCACTAAGTATAATGTAATTCTTTAAACCACTAACAACTCATATTTTTTTAAACAAATGATACTATATGTATCTCCAATTCACAACAGACGTACTAAAGGCAGTTTCCAAATAGAGCAGCTCTAGACCTTCTCTTTAAATTGTTATTGACAGAGATTCAACAATTTCCACCAAGATCAAGCACTCCATTCAAAGGGAAATGTACTTTGTGCTCTTGACAGCTTTAGTTACTAATTATCTGGACTATAATGATTGTACACACAAAACATATGACAGGTCTAAAATACAGTGATACTAGTAGTTAGTTTTGATGGTGTAGCGAATAAGAAATGCTGCAAAAAGAATAAAAGAATTGCAAATGTGGCAGACAAAACCCTCCTTCACATAGATTTGACTCTACAGTGGCTGTGGCGGCCTCCTCTTTATCACTTGGTCAATGTCGCCACCTAGCGGCGCTTAGCTGCAACAGGTTGTTACGGTCACATGACCCACTTCCTCTTTCCTGTCCAGACGGAGCAGAAATTTAAGGAGAGGCGAGTGACGTCACTGAGCGCCATTCACCAGCCTCCAAACTACAATTTCTCCACAAACCTGGTATCGTTGTGAGCGCTGGGTGGGACTGTACGCACGCACGCACGCACGCACACACACACACACACACACACACACACACACACACACACACACACACGCAAAGACACTTAAAAAAAAAAAAACTAATCAAAACGGCGCGCTCACCTTGCGGTGTCGTGCTTCCGGTTGGTGACGACATTGTCCTGTCCTGTCCTCGTCTCACCCCCGTAGGCTTGTGAGGTTTGCAGCGCGGGAATATTTATCGCTAGCGTGGACGCGCGGATTAAGTCCGAGGAAATCATACCAGAAACAAACAGAAATGGATCCTTCGGAGGTCGAGTTCCTCGCAGAGAAAGAAACGGTGAAGATAATACCAAACTTCAGTCTGGACAAGATCTATTTGATCGGGGTGAGTCAGGCAGCTTGAGTCAGACCTGAGCACTAAACCGATTCCCATAACATTTGAATTCCGTGTGTGTTGTTGTAAAGTTAGTTCATATAAGCTGTATGACTGCATGTCATCAATATGTAACACCACTGTTTGAAGCCATATGTGCATGAAAATGCCCGCATCATCAGTCTGTTATTATTGTGTCTTCAGGGCGACCTGGGTCCCTTCAACCCCGGGCTGCCTGTTGATGTTCCTTTGTGGTTTGCTCTTAACCTCAAACAGAGACAGAAATGTAGAATTGTTCCTCCTGAGTGGATGGATGTTGGTAAGAGCCTCATGACATTACACATTTAATTTATATATATATAGTACTGTGCAAAAGTCTTAGGCCACCCTTGGATTTGTTGTTTTATCAGTGCCATAATGGCCGTATATAATTATTTATCAGTCTCTTTATTAGAATACAACCAGAAAATACAGGAAATGTGTATGTAGTATTTATAAAAAAAAAAAAAAGAAAAAGAAAAAACAGCTTCTACAGGCTAAAGCGGTGAGTATTCAGTGTGACCTCCCCTTACACTTGAGAATAGCAGGAACCTGGCTTTTAAATCTAATGAACCCTAATTAAAGTCACTGTTAATACCTGTATTTGACTATTTAATGTCAAAAGGAAGCTGTGAAAAAGGTCCATTACACCAGGTTTGTGCAAGACATACTTGAGCACATGTTGTATGAGTTTGACTCATTGGAAGCTGCTAAACTTATTAGTTATTAGTTCTTATTGTAAGAAAATCCAAAAACCAACCAGGAATTGGTGTCCATTGGTGATTTTGATGATTTATTATTTGATTTGTTGACGGTGACAGTTTCCAGCCTTAAGCATAGGTTTTTTGGATTTTTTTTGCTATTTTCCCTCTCCTTGTCAAATCAAAAGCCAGCAATAAAGAGAAAGAGAGAGACACTGAAAGTCTTTACCACAACATTATTTATTGACATTCATAGATACGCAGCTTGGTTTGTTATTGTTTACAAGCTGCCTGCTCTTGATGCTATGCTCCATTGTGCAGAGAAACTGGAGGACATGCGAGAGCTCGAGAGGAAGGAGGACAACTTCACACCTGTTCCCAGCCCTTTTTACATGGAGCTGACCAAGCTCCTGCTGAACCAGTGAGTCCCATAGATTTAAGTGAAAGAAATAAGACCTACCCTCTTATTGTGCCTGTGGTGTTTGAAGTCATTTAACAGTTTGTGAAAATGCGTTCCTTCTACTCTGTATGTGCCACTCTACCGTACATGATGGTTTGTGTGTTTCCGTAGCGCATCTGACAATATTCCTAAAGCAGATGAGATTCGCACACTGGTCAAAGACATTTGGGATACACGCATTGCTAAACTGCGTCTGTCCGCCGACAGCTTCATCAGTCAGCAGGAGGCTCATGCCAAGGTAAGACTGAGCATCATACACTGTCTTTTACTTATAGAAAGCACAATATTCTATTCACATTATTAATTCATAGGATAAGAATTATTTAATAATTTTACTTGATAAGTTTAGCTGGCATTTTACGCAATTTAACAATTAACTGATTAATTGCCTTAATTATAATCAAAAGGTTATAATGGCAAGGTTAGGATTAATTTTGGAGCTTCTCAATTGTTCTTAATCAAAGGGATTATTAGCCATGGCCCTTGCAAAATATTTAAGATTTTTCTTTTTGATCTTTATAGCTTCCTGTTTCTCCAATACTAAGATCCTGTAGATTTGAGCACAAGCCTTCACAACAGCCATTTTAATTGTTGCTTGTTGAAAGCTGACATCCTCTCCTGCCTCACTTTGCTTCCTTGTCTTTATAGCTGGACAACCTGACTCTGATGGAAATCAACACCATTCGAGCATTTCTTCTTGACTCTCTCAACTGCATGTACAAACTACGCTCAAATCTACAGCCTGGATCCGGTAAAGGACAGTTCATGGACTATTGAACCACCAAATCAAAGCCTGCTGAACAGATTTGGATCTTGTCCCAAGACGTTTGGAATCTTGGGGATTAAGTCTTGGACAGAAATGTGTACTTCCTGAGCAAACTCTTCATTACTGCAAGGACAATTTTCTCTGAAACTGAAGAATAGAAGGGTTTATTTAGCCTTTTTACGGGATTATACTACTCTTGTGGGAGACACATGGACATATTTACAAGCTTTATATGCATCTGCTGTTTGCAAAATGTGCATATTTAATTTCATTTGGGATGCTTATACTAGTTTAAAACAGCCACAACGCTTTTGTATGTTTCAGTGTGTGACCAAATAAATGTAATAAAACTATAAACCCTGGACATAGAGTCCAGGGTATATAGTTTTATTTATTATTTATTGCTGAACTGATTTAAGTGTGCCTGCAAAATTGTGGTAAAAAGAAGAAACAAACAGAACATTTTAACCTGAGACTTCAAATTTCAGATGTGGGGTAATTTAAACTCACATTAAGTATTGCAGTGTTAGTAATTATAAAAACAACTCCTGTGACTTGTTCTTATTTTAATGCCCTTGGGGGGATATTTGCTCTGTATCTAACGCATCCTAAATGTTGCCAGTAACCTAAAACCTAGACTGTGTTTTGAGGTGGTAAGAAATCCACATAAATACAACCTGGTCTGGTTCTAAAGAAGGGTCAATGTTTTAATCCAAAACCACTGACAAGATAGTATGTCTTGGGGTTATATTTGAGCACCAAGTTAACATGTTTATAAAGAACCTTTGCCAGGAAAGGTCCATCAAATGTTTGAACATTTAAAACTTGCTCCCCTTGGGTAAAATTGTCCGGCTGATGCAGCAGCACCCACAAACATACAAATGTTGGTATTTAACATTTTTGAAATATTTTATTTTCTTTTTTGTCTGAAATCACAGCCATATATTCATAAATACCTAATTACTACATTCAACAAAGAATATATTACATTACAATGAATTCAAACAAGTACATTTTAAAAACAGGATTTCACAGCATCTAGACATCCTCCACTGAGTAATGGGGCTATTGCATGGGCGTGCGTGGGTTGGACAGGGATGCTGGGTAAGGGGGCATCCTGTACTACACTGTCTTCCCTAGCTCATTGGCAGCTTCCCTCAGCAAACGTGCTCCCCCATTAACTGAAACTGCGCTCTTGGCTCTTTTTTTCTGCTCTGTAAAAATGACAGACTACGCTCTGATCCTCTGAATGCTCAGGCTTTTATTTATAAAAAGATCTGATTAAATAGTTTCTTGAAGATACTTTTAGATAAAGGAATTCTGTGCCTCTTTGACTTATACCTGTGTACTTGAAAGGAGTGAGACATACTATAGCCACTTTAATGTAAAATGTTATGTTCATCACTGATTCATGTGTCCATCATGTGGACTGCAACTCATTCACATGCTCCCAAATTCTTGAGGCACTTATTAGTCATATATTATAGATATATGGGATAGTTGTGCTTTAGTCTTTTTATATATAAATTAACTTTCTGCACATTTTACTTTGAAATCCTGATCATTATCCCACCATAAATTAACATTTTAAGTCAAGACAACACTCCAAATGCCTCGAAGACGGCCTTTGGAGTCTTCAGTCGCACGTACAACTAGGCTGAGGCCACATGAGTTACAGGATAGAAAGTCGATGTAAAACTGGCAGAATCTCAGGGCAGAGCTGACAAGGAGGATGAGGGCAGACAGGTTGTAAACAGGTATGAGGCCAGGTAATGCAAACCTCTGACTTTATGCGTACTAGGAAATGCCCATTTTGAATTAAACTATTTTGTGATATCCAGTCTATGACATATTGGCAACTTTGGATAACAAAGGTCCTAAAAAAATGGGTCAATGTAGGAACGAGATGAGTGGGGTTAAAGGTATTGAGCAGTGAAAGATGGCCATTCTAGTTTGAATGTTTGGCTACCTATTGTGGGTTAATTTAATTACGAATCCAAGAATCTACCATTTGTTTTTCATTTTGGCACCGTGTCCTCACGTTACTGTTTTAAGGGCTTGATCTTCTAAGGTGCAACATTAAGCAAACCATCATACCATTTGAGTCCAATGCTGTATAATGTTACACAAAGTGAGGTGAAGATCCAATGGTAGGATAAAGCATCAAGAACCAGTTTTATCGGCTGGCTGCTTAAGAGTCTTCATGTCTTTACAAAACAATCAAGTCAAGTGTCCCAAGTAAACAAAAAAAAAAGAACTAATTTTGTCACTGGATTTCAACTGTTTTCTGTATGAGAATATCACAAGCTAACTAGTCATGCCAGCAGCAGTGAAGCCAACTGGAGTTGTGAAATGGGCATTAAAACAGACATACAAATGTTGCTGTGAAGTAAGAGGGATGAGAGGGCAGGAGCCATGTCTCATGACCTCTGAGTAAGCTTTGCTGAGCTCAGAGGCCAGATTAAGGGGGCTGTGGCTAGGTCTCAGCTGCGCAGTGCCAGGAGAGAGTAAGAAGAGGAGGAGTGCATCCTGTTTTCTCTCACTCTGTTAAATGTCTCAAAATGAGCTGTTCTGGCCAGCAGCAGTACAAACACTAAAAGCAAGGCTTTCTTTTCCAACCCAAAAAGCATAAACATATAAAAATGGCAGGCTTTTTCTTTTAAAAGAACAATGATTAAAGTAATAAAAACATACAAAATTCTTTTAAGTCTTCATATTATATACAATACAAGGCCGAAGCACCTTTTAAAATTCTTATTCTCAAATTTTCTATTTTCGAAATAAAACATTTCCTTAATTCTTTCCAAAAAAAAAATGTGCATTTCTAAGTTCTTCCCTAATTTGAACAGTTCTTTGTTGTAACACAGTACCACCAGGTAGTTCTTCAGCTTTTATTCTTAAGTGCATTTCCAGTTCAAAAGCTCATGTGGCCACTGTGATAAAATCAGTCCCAACTGGCCAGAAGCCTTCGTTTGGAGATTTGGAGCTTTCAAGTCTCTTGACGGCACCCCTCCGGGGGTGGCTGCTCCCTCATTGGCAGGATTGTCTCTGTAGATGTGGCGGTGAGGGACGCAGGGACTGAACAATAGAGCAGCAGGGACTGAGGAGTGTGTGAAAAGCAGGTGCATGTGTGTATTTGTGTTGATCTCCAGGTACTCCTGCCCTATACTCAAGCTGATCTTGGGGTTGGCTACATTGGCACACATTAGTGGCTTGTGGCGCAGTCCCTGGCTGGCCACAATCCAAAGACTGCCTGTCCTTCACTGAATGGTCCTGTCTCCCGTGCATTCGTCTACCCATTCACTCCATTCAATCATTCATTCATTCATTCATTCATTCATCTTATCTAGCCAGCCATATTCTCCTCTGTGGAGCCATCTGGAACCAGCCATGAAAAATAAACTCTGGGTGTCAGTCTGAAAAGGGAGGTGGCCGAGGCCTGGGGGCCATCAGGTCGGCATGTTGGGGTCACCTGGGAGGGTAACCCTTGTAATGGCTGCCTCTCGGCCAGTGTGTCTGTGGCAACGTCAAACACTTCCTGAAGTGCTCCAGCTCTGCTTGTAACTTCTCCCTTTCCACAGCCAGCTTCTGTCTCTGGGACATCAGCTCCTACACAACCACAGGACCAGAGAGGGAAAATATAAGATTACAAAAAAAAAAAAAAACCCCACAAACAAACAATGGAATTTCTGTTATAATAATACAATGGGGGGACAAAAATATAGGAGAAACCACAATGGCAGAATAATAAAGAATAGCATGACCCACTGTATTCCTGTCAATCATGTCCTGAACCATATGAAATATATTAATATATTATATTTTCAAAAAGGTAAAGCCTCTGGTTCTGGGATTGTGCAGTTGACAATGATTTTGTACTACCTACTACTACTCACTAGCACCTCCCATTAAGGTGCAGTAATGTTTAGATGTAGTGATTTAGCAGTTTGGGAAAATTGTCATCTTGGATTATGAAAATATCTCAATCTCAACAACCATTGACACTGACAGACTGCTAAAATATTTATGTTTGCAATAGCAAGGGCCAATGTGTTGTCACTATTTTTAAGACTGCTTCCCTTTTGTTATTTTAAACCGGTAAAATTGCAACGCTCCCACTGAAAATCCAGCATCAGTTAATATTAGTATACTTTTTGAGATAGTTTGTTCACCTTGTGCACAAGTGTATTAATATGAAGGAAAATAAAAAGTGTAGTGTGTGCATCTTACCCCCATGCTATGAGACAGCTGCTCAGCAGTCAGACTGAGGTTGTAGTTCTGAGCTTCTAGTCTTCGACACTGGCTCTGCAACACTTGTCGCTCCAGACTTTGCTCTAGAGGAAAAATCAACAAGGTTTGGATTAGAGAAAAATGAGCATAAGGGCATTGAACGCTGACCTAAGCAATGGACCATGTGCTATTTAACAGCAGATGCAACGAGGCTTATCTACCTAAAAAAAATACAGAAACACATCTTCATGTTTGGAGCCCTTAAAATAAACCAGTGAAGTGGTGGAAAAAAATTCTGGTAGAAATCCTTATACACATTTATCGGTATATAACTGAGGTGAATTTAGGGAAGGTCAGTAGCACCTTCTAGTGACAAAAGAAGGCTACTACAACTTAACAATTTTCAGTCATCTTTGGTATTGACATCATTTATAATCATGCCTATCATTTATCATATCTATTTTATATTTTTCTTAGGAATTCAATTTTACATTTTTTGGTTTTTACTCTCCAGTTATTTTCACTTTTTATATTTATACTGTCTTACCAGCTGGGTGCAATACAATAAAGTTCAAATGTTTGCTTGAACCATTAGACAATACTTGACCTATCAGAATTCATACATCTAAGAAACAGAAGAAATGTTAAAATTTAGGTATATATATAATAAAGAACACTGGCTAATGAAACTATATCATAATATGTAATCAACTTTTATGGAGGTAATGGGTATGATACTTGTTTACAAAAGATCTATAAAATTACATAATTTTGTATAATCACTGTACACTCAGTGTAGCTGCTTACCTTCAACATATTCCTGATAAGCTTCAAATATAGATTCAATCCCCTGCCACTTGGAAGCAGGACCCTCCTCTTCCTCCTCATCGTCCTCTTCCTCAGAGTCCTCGGGACCAGACAGGTCCTCTCTGGCCCCGGAGGCCTCCCGGTGAAGTGGTACTGAGAAATGCTGCCCGTTGGACTGAGGGTGAGCGTGCGAGAGTGAATGGGGAAACGAATGTGCATTCGACAGAGGCTGTGAATGAGGCTGCGGCGGTCGGCCAGGGTTGCTCTGAAGCTCTGGAATGTTGTAGTGAACAGAGGACTCCTGGAGGTGGGACGACTCAGAGATCCCTGTGGCCCCACCTACAAGACAAGATGGGAGAGAAGTATTTGATCCATTTTTATTACTCTAATATTAAAAAAAATATCGAAATAAGAGACGACAAAATACACAACAATTGTGACGATATATGAATTGCTTTTTTTTTTTTTTCATTTTATTTTAGTTATTTATTCTCCTGCCCCTCTTTGCAAAAATATTTCTGTGCGGCTTACCTTTGTGTTTCTGAAGCGCCTTCTGAGTTGACTGAAGCACAGATTCATGGAACTGCTGGGCAAATTCCTCTGGGGTGAAGTTGTCCCAGGGTTTGGTGCGTCCATTGACGCTGTGAAGGCCCTCTTTAGCCTGAAGGGGGAGTGGGGGCCGCAAGCTGTTCAGCAGGCTTGTGCTCCTCTTAGAGATCGGTCCTTCACTGGGCCCCCGGGCCTTGTCTGGGTAGACAGCTGGAGAGGGGGGTTCCTTTGGTCTTAATGTGTCCCCAAGGGGTTTTGGATGGCCATTGGGGGACGCTGGGCAATGTGAGGAGGGGCTATGTGGTCTGACGTTGTGGTGGTCCTCTGATTCAGAGGGAGGCTGGGCAAATGCAGAATCTGTAATCATTTGAACATGTGTTAGTCATGATGAGGTCAAGATCCACATCATTACAGATGGAACACTGCAATTAGAAATTGTAATTACTTTAGCTGCATCACTCATTCAAATATATTACACACATGAATAAACACCACTCTAACCCAACACTTTAGGGATGAGAAGGTGTGTACATTTATGGTCATTAGTATGTGTCTCACCAGAGTTCTGTGCCGAAGGGCTCTTACACAGCGGATGAGGGGCATGTCTGATGGTGTCCAAGGTTATATTTTTTTCTTTAATGGCCTGAAGCAACTCCACCACTCTTTCATTATCTGGGAGACAGAGGAAAAATACATCATGTAAACCTCTGTAGCATTAGTCCTGTCAGTTCCATCTCATTCTCAATTTCCTAATATAATTTTTCCTAGTTATGTGAGTGTAAGGTTGAGTATAGTTGGACAGTGTGGGAGGCTTGCGCTGCCATCTGTAGGCAGCAAACAGTAAACCAAGAGGATTAAACTAGGATAACTGTCAGCCGACTGCTGCCACTCCCAGTTCCTCGTCAGTGTGTGTGAAAGTGTGTGTGTGGGTGTACAATTGCGACTGTCCACAAACACAGCCTTGATGGGTCAAGCATTACATTATGCATACATTGTTAATTATATGCTGCAATGTGTGACCTCTTTGTGGTTTCTTTCAAGGCTTGAGTCAACATGATAATGACAAAACAGTGCATATATTGCAGGCAGAGCTCAGCTGAAGAGCTAACACAGGATGACTACTGCTTCCTAAAAGCTAAATGAACGTACAATCAGTCTTCTCCTTTTCTCTGCTAAAAAAAAGAGGCATAATATGAGTAATAGATGTCTGCACAGCATGTAAAGGGCACTTCAGAGGTAGAGTGATTTCTATCTACTGTGCTGAAGTATTGAATTAATATATATATATATAAAGTTTTAAATAAATTTATATTTTCAATTATTTATCAATTATTATTATTTATTATTATTATTAATTCCTTGACGTAATTATTATATTTTCATATCTAAGTCAATGGTATTATCTTCTCAAGTGAGCACACCAATTCTTAAGTTAAACAATAAGTAAGACATGGTTCATTTAATTAAGAACAGCTAAGGGCCATTGTTTCAAGCAGTTAATTCTTACACTAATTAATGTTGTTCTTGAAACTTAATTAAACAAAACGATTTCTAAGCAACACTACAAGACCAAAAGTGTCTGTTAGACAGAACCACCCATATAGATTTAGTTTTGTTTTTTTTTTTTTAGAACAGCTTCAAACGTTAAGTAAAAACTTGGAATGAAGTGCCTGCTCAACATAATGGGCTTTCTATGTGCACGACTATAAAGTCCCTTACCTCTTCTCTGCTGCACAGTGACATGGGACAGTCTGAACATGGTGAGGAACCGCTTCTTATCCTCCAGCTCTGGTGCTCGGTCCATCTCCTCAGGGGTGAAGCGTGTGCTGAGTTGAGGAGGAGGAGGAGTACGTTTTGATTGCAAGGCAGGTGGTGAGGGGCTGCGCTCCCTGAGCATCCTCCTCCTTTTCCTTCTCTTCTGCTGTACCAGCTCATCCCGCCGGCCTACTGTGGTCAGGCCAAACACTCCTAGAAAGTCCAATTTCTGTGCAGACAAAGAAAAAAAAAAAATCACCTTAACGCAATATTTATCATGAGTGCCTGTGTGCATTTCCATCATCGAAAGCACAGAAAATGTATATGTGGTTGACAGGTGTTTTACCTCTGTGGAGTCCTCCAGTTTGAGTGGAGGCTGCTCTGATACTCTCCTGAGATGAGCTCTCACCTCCTCCTCATCGCTTTCATCGTATGAGTCATCCAGCTCATAGTAGTAACCTACAGAAAACACAGAGGTCACTACTGATACCCCACTTTTAAATTCTCTCTTAATAAAAAAAAAAAAAAAAAAGTTACTCGTTACATAACACACGTATGCCTGTGGTGAGTACCTTTCTCCCTGGCCTCCCTTCTTCTCTTCTCCTCTAGGTCGAGCTTGCTGACAGGCCTTCTGTGCTGTTGTAGGTACTCGTCATAGATTAGCATTGTGTCTGGGCCCATCCCCAATGTAGCTACCTGTCCCATTCCTGGCCCAGAAATCATACCTAGCCCCTGTCCATGCCGACTGTGCCCTGGGTGTCCCTGGAGGCTCTTTATTCCAGCATTGTTTTTCACGGCTCCCTCAAGTTCATACTGGCTGGACAGGGACAGTGATGACCTCTGCTGGCTGAAGAAAGTCTGGGTGGATTTCTCCAAATCAGCAAGGAATGTGCTGGGCTCTGCAAGGCCTGGAGGACCTCTCAGTGGGTGATACTTCTCCATTGCTCCCCCGTCTCTCCTTCGGGCTCCATCCTCAAATTTAGAGGGCCCTGGGGGCAGCCGACTAAGCTCATAGTGTCCCATCCCTGAGGGCTCATGGTTACGTCTAGACTCTGAGGCTGTTTCTATAAGAGATGCAGGGTTCCACAAAGTTGTGGGTGGTGGAGGGTGGTGTTCACGTGGTTGCTGTGGAGGTTTGGGGGAGATGAGGGGTGGAGGGGCACCCAAGTGAGGGTGGAGGTCCCGGCTTCCAGGTTCATGGTGATTCGTTATGGATCTGTAGAGATACAAGGGATTGTGCATATTGGTTAGACATACAGACAAAATCTCTTCTAAAATCAAGAAATACTGTTTTCCAATCACACACGCTATGCAGAGATACACAAAAGTGCTCATACGTCTTGTCTATTTCCAGTCATCCCTGTCAGTATGTCTATGGGTTTGTGTGTCTGTGCAAAGCAGTGTTATCAAGCCCAGACAGAGTAGCCCAGAGCAGAGAGAGGATGTGGCCAAGGCACACACTGTCCTCCAGATATACCCGCCTGTTTTTGATCTGTTAGGCCCTTGAAGTGTGGCATGCATGCACACACACATGCACACACACACATACACACACACACAAAGAGGGAGAGAGCAAGAGAGCCTATGAAGGAAGAGGCCAAGAGAAATGTTTTCCTGACAGGCAGGCAGAGAAGAAAAGGGCTGACACAGGAAGGTTAAGGAGAATGACAGAACGTGTGAAAGGGAATAACACTCAATGAAATATGACAGAGAATATGAATGTCCACGTAAAGTGAGAGTATGAAAAAAAATATGAAAAGGAACAATGGTATGGTGGTGAAAAACAAACAGCAAAAGTGAGGAGGAGAGAAAGGCAGATGGAGGATGGATACTGTCTGGAGTGTCTTTCCAGATTAAACCTGGCAGTAGTGCATGCTGCATGACCAGTCAAATTATCTATGCCTCCTGTTTGTATTTGCATTTCTGTGTGTGAGCAAGTGAGTAAATGTGTGTGTTATCCACAATCTGCAGCCTGTGAGCTGTGATTCTGTGATTATACCATAGGGTTACTGATATCAGTCGTGTGTGTGTGTGTGTGTCTGTCCTGTCCTCCCAGTTCAGTATTAACCACAACCTCAAGTTTGAATCCCACACAGCAACACCAAACACAGACATAGTAACAAAGGAGGTTAAGTAGGGGGCTTATGCTGTGCAAGGTTGAGAGGATTAGCTGAGAATTACCCTTTGTGTATCTTAGCCATCCCACTTGCTGCCTGTTTGAAACTCCGGCCCACTTCTCATGAAACAGCAGTCATCTGTACCCTACATCAACACCTAAACATAGCTGCATGTTTTCCTACACATCAGGCCTAGAAGGTAGCATGGACAGAAATAGAGGAGATTTGATGCCTCTGACAAGGTTTATCTTCTTTTTTCAGCCCTGCCTGGAAACAAACTTCTAAAGCCTGCCAGCCTCTGAGGTTTCAAAACACAGGCACAACTGTCCCTATCAGGCAAGCAGAGGCACACAGCAAAACACCACAAAAATAATGTGTGCACTAAAACCATGCATGCATTTTGGTGTCACAGAGTTATATGAGAATAAACAGTTCCATGGCATGTGCTTAAAAATTTTAAGCAGGTTTGAAAAGATTCAGATTTCTGTCTAGCTGGCAGAACTACAACAGGCTCAGCCCCGTGAGTGTTGTCTTACCTGTGTGAGTCCGTCCTGTGATCTGGTGCATCAGCTGGCCGGCCCAAGTCCAAGTGCTGCTCCAAAACCTGCTGACGGAATTCAGACACCTGGTACTGACGATCCTCTTTCTCCTGTCGGAGCTTGCGTTGTCGTGCCAGCCACCTCTCCTCTTCATTGGTCCTCTGAGCACTCATTGAGGCTGGGAGCCCCGTCCCCACAGTGCTGGGTCCCATGTACAGACCGTGGCTTGAGATCAACCCAGAGACGGGATGATGTGATTGAACCATAGAAGAGTGTAGTCCTGGCGGGACTGGTTTGGGAGCTGGAAGGGCGGGCTCTTTGGTTTTATCTGCAAAAAAAAGAGGGGTCACAGGAAAGATTTTATTAGACCTGCAAGCAATTATTTTCATTTGATGATTATTTTCTCAATTCATCAGTTCATCTTTGGTAAATGGGGCAGATTGGAGATGATGAACCAGACTGTTTAAGTAAAAAGGTTATAATTTTATTTTGTGATTTATAGGGATAAGTGTTTACAGTCAGTAAAATTTTATCTTATAGAGGCTACGGGGGAAGCAGACACATACCAGCCCGATTAGGCGTGAGTCTCTCAGGCTTGGTTCGGTCCTCCTGCCCCCTTATGGCATGGAGCTCAGCCAGATAGTGGCTCTCCATGGCCTTGGATGCCTGGAGCTCCTTCTCCCTCAGTGCTCTCTCCTTCTGCCTCTCCAGTTCCTTTTCCCTTTCTCTCTCCTTCTCTCGTTCCCTCTCGCGCTCCCTTTCTCGCTCACGCTCTCTCTCCCTCTCCAGCTCCTTCTCCCGTTCTCTCTCCCTCTCTCGTTCTCTCTCTCGCTCTTTTTCTCTCTCTGCCTCGCGCTCCCTCTCTTTTTCGCGCTCGCGCTCCCGTTCACGCTCCCTCTCTCTCTGCCGCAGCTCATCTTCCAGCTGAAGCCTGAAACAGAAAGCGATGTTAAATTAGAAATGATAATACATAATCATGGCTGATATCTATACATGGTCTTGTATGCCAGAGTTCAGGGGCCTTTACCTCTCAGACTGCAGTGCTGACAATGAAGGGTGTGTGAAATCTCCAGGGTAGCGGACCCCTGGTAGGTGCATGTGAACAGAGGGATGGATGGGGGGTAAAGCTCCCCCTGTTGGCAGCGGATAGAAAGGTGACCTCAAAGCAGAGAGGCAGAATGGGTCATCCATCCTGGAAGATAAGGATTGAAATAATTTTTTTTTTTTTAAAAAGTAGAAAAGAGAGAAAGCTTGTCAGTCTCCCCGTGTGACAGTGCAACATTCAATTTCATTAACCTGTGTGCCTCCATCTCTCAAAGAAGCAACATCACAGGGTCTTCCATCTTTCAAGAAAGCAGCAGTGTCTGTCAGCTAACCTCAATTACCACACAACAGCTAGGAAGCTGTGTGTTGATGCACAACTACGCGTTTTTGTATATATGTGTGTGTGTGTGTGTGTGTGTGTGTGTGTGTGTGTGTGTGTGTGTGTGTGACATCCACTGCTCATCCCCTCATTAAATCCATTACAGCGCACTGTGTGATGGGTGCTGCACTCCTCTGATCTTGCTGGGTTGACAGACCAGGGGCACGCAGCCTGTGTGATAGCCCAAAGCAAGTAGGGTCCTTTTCAACTGTGCGAGTTGTATACACAAATACACATAGTTTGTATATGATCAAACATAGTGTACATATTTTATTTTATGTTATAAATACTGCTGGTGTATTCTATATGATCTACGTTTTATTTTTGTTATGTTTAATGCATATATATATATATATATATAAAACAAATACCTAAAACAAAACCTTGTTGTCCTTTTAAAAGGCACATCTTTTTTTAGATGTAACAAGTTCAGGAAGTAAAAAGTTCATTCTTTTGATGGTAATTTCCCAATAGCATGTGCAAACAAGCCCCAGGCATTTAAAATCAAACCATATAACCAAGCCCAGGAAACAGGTTCTTGTCTTGTTCAATGCTGAAATGTAATTGTTTCAACTGACAACTCTCTGACCTTTGTTTCAACTGACTTTTTCCCTGCCCATGCTGATACTGATACCCCCAATTGAATAAATATACAAATAAAGCACACAAATGAAATATTTTACCTCTGGGAACATAAATTCATGGTCAGCTATACACTAATGTGTTTACTGCTGAGTCTAAGCAGTGCAAATACAAAGTTCAGTTATGTGCACTGGTTTGCACAATTTGCTCTCAGAGGAAATGGGTGCCAAGTCGACAAAACAAATTAATGGAGAGGCCTACCTGTATGGTGTGAAGGAGGGGTGGGGCAGGTAGCTGGGGTGATAGTAGGCAGCTGCAGCGGCTGCAGTGGCAGGGTCCAGGCCCAAGGGTAGAGAGGGCATACGGAGGGCATCCTCAGTCGTGGCATAGGGCCGGAAACCTCGGAGGTACTCTTCTGGTACAGGACCAGGGGGCACTGCATTAGGCAACTGTCTGGGCAAACTATGGGAAAGACATAGTACAGGGGGGGTACAGGGGGTACAAAAGAGAAAAGCCATGATTAGTTTGATTTCTATGAGTTCACCGTTGTGGAAACCTACCACCACTTCTCACTAATAAACTTTCATTTCTGATTAGTGATCAGACAGTTATATCAAAGTGTGCAGAAACTTTATTTTAAATTCAGAAAACTCCAGAGAGAAGGAGCAGTGTGTGACTCACTTAAGCGGCTGGAAACGTGAATCCTGCATAACAGCACCGGGGGTGAGACCAAAGGCATAGGGGTTTCCCAGGAGGTGGGCAGGGACTGAGGGGCCACCTTTTTCCTGAGGGAGGGTCCCCTCTGCACCCAAACGTTCCCTGCTGGCCCCACGAGGCCCCGAGTCAGCCTGGAGAGAGATGCAGAGAGAGAGTCTTAGTCATTGTTCGTGAGGACCTGTGACCGTCACGGTTGTCAGTACTCATGGAGCCCATCCTGTGAGGGGGGAGACGAGGAAGAGAATGGGCTTGTTTGTGGTGCAGCAGCCTCCCTCACTCTCTTTTCCAACCTCAGGCACTTTTATCCACTTTTTCACACACACATGCACACCTCAGAACCCCTGTAAAAATGGATGAATCAACATTTCTCTCAGGAAAATAAATGATAAAATGGAGGAAACAGGCAGAGAGTGGTAAAAAAAAAAAAAAAAAACAGCCTCACTGTTTTTTTCTAATTGTAAACGAGATGTCATCTTCATGATCGATGAGGATGTGGTAATAGTAGATGTACTTCTAGAGATGATGACTTTGATCTTGGCTTAGTGTGTATGTGTGTGCGCATGTGGAAGACAACAAAGTCCAAAAAGCAACATCCCCTCTACCTATGTTTCTCTTTCTTCCTTTTTCTCTTTCACCTCCCTCTCTCCCTTTGGCAGCAAGCCTGGTCTCACTTCTCAAATCCCAGAACAACACACACACACACACACACACACACACACACACACACACACACACACACACACACACACACACACACACACACACACACACACACACACTCAGCAGATACACACACACCATTTCAGAGCTACAAAGACATCCTGCTGTGGGAGTGGGAGTAAATTTTCTGAAGCTTTGGTTTCCCTCTGCCTACAAATGCAATGGTGGAACTGGGAGACTTACAACCCTTGTAAGTCGAACAAGGAAATTGTTCATAGAGGGATGTACAGTGGAGGAGGATTTCATTGGAATGGATAAGTCATCTCATCTCCGGCCGGCAAAATGCAACTTGAAGTTGAAGTTGGCAAGTGCAAAACTAGAAAGAATAGACATAGAAATAAGGAGGCGAGAAAAGGTTGAAGGATGAAGCGATGAAGATGATGAGAGGGCACTTCTTGCCCCATTAAATTAACCTCTGGGATTAGAGAGAGACCGTACGGCAGCACTGTCCGCTCTCTCACTACCGCTTCTGATAAAACAAATCCTATTTAGTGAGCCATTACCTCCATGTCCTCTTCTGCAGCCGCTGACCCAAAGTGACACTGATGTGCTAACATCCAATCTTAAATGCCTCTAATGTTTGGACCCCTCACACCCACCTTTGTTTCTTAGACCTCCCACCTTCCAGTAGTTAGCTCCTTATTGTTTCTTGCGCTTCAGTAAACAGTAAGACACTTTATTTCCTCAAATTGTCCCTGTAAACCACCCCTCCTTCACTCTATTCCCATCCTTTGAGAGCACAGGGAGAAGGTAGATGCTTCTTTCCCAATCAGCAGCCAACTGGAAAAATGGGTTCTCATATGTCAAAAGAAGTCAGTATCAGACAGTGGTAGACAAACCACAAAATGTCAAAAAGAGCTCTGTGTTTGTTCTTTTATTGAAATTACTTTCATCCTTACCATCCTAACACACATGGACTTCTAGACAAAGTCATGCACACAAGTACTGTGTCCGCCCCTGAGTGTCATAAAGATGTACTACTGCAGGTACTGGTGAGGGATTTCTGACCGTATGTAAAATGGGAGATGCTGCTTTTTATCATTTTTATCAGTCTGTCAGTTAATCAGTTGCTATAATTACATTCATGACAGCTCTACTAACCAAGTAAGCTGTGGTTGGTAAGTTGATGTCATCATTGCTTTACTAAAATAACTGATGCTACAGGTCAGTGTATTTATTCATGTTTGTTGTCATATGTGCAAAGAGCACCTTTATCTCAGTCTGTGCCGTAAAACTTACCAAGCTGTCATGACAGAGAACAATCGTAGAAAGAAAATTATTTCTATGACTAAACTAAACTGCACTAACTTTTAAATGACATTGAATGCAATTGAATGCTGGAGGGGACGGCATGGTGTAGGAGTGGTTAGCACTCAGCCTCACAGCAAGAAGGTTCTGGGTTTGAACCCCAGGCCTGGGGCCTTTCTGTGTGGCACTAGCATGTTTTCTCTGTGGCTGCGTAGGCTGTTTACTGACTCTAAGGTTTGAGTATGAGATTGGATGGTTTTTTGTCTATGTATGTCTCTTTATGATGGCCCTGTCCCCCCACAACCCTGCACAGATTATATATATATATAT
>CM076648.1:9026786-9061850 GCA_038496675.1 Rachycentron canadum | reverse complement strand
CACACACACACACACACACACACACACACACACACACACACACACACACACACACACACACAGATTGACGAGCACACCCAAGCGTACATGCACTCACACGCAGCGCACTAAGTGGGTCAGCTAGAGTGGCTCCTCTTCGTCCCCACATCTCCAGGGACACCAACTAATTCAATCCTGTGCGGATATCACTCCATTGCCATTAGCAGTTCTGCACTCAGCAACACATACTGGCAATGGAACCTACATGTATTCGCACAACATATGACAGCCCCCCACATACACAAACACCAAATATACAACCACACACAAGCTCACACGAGCTACAGAACGCCTCGTCCATCAGATTTACAGGTAAGGGTCAGTGTGGCTGGATGTAATAATACTATTAGCTCTTTTTTTTGTAGGATCGTGCTTTGATATTATCACAGTATTTCCAACAAAAGACGCTGTTGAAAAAATGTGGATTAAAAAAAAAATAAAAAAATCTAACTGCCAACCCTAACCTGTGAATTCATTTTTTAAACTTCCAAGAACTTTTTTTTCTGATTCTTATAAAAATCAGTTTCAAATAAACCTTGAAACTTCATTCAATCACCTAATGAACGTGCACAGTAAAAACAAAATGCACATTTGTACAGCCAGTATACATCTGTCTATTGATTCAGACAGGAGAAGTAGTGCAAAGTGAAATTACTTCTTAATTAATTATACAACATCCAGCTGACTTGAACTGGACAACTGCTTTTTGTGTACGTAAGCATGTAAGTAAGTATATCAGTAGTATAATGCTGATGCCAAAAGCTGCCAGAATTCTTTCTGTGGTGAAAACGTTCTAAACATAATTTAGACCAAAGCTGAAATCAAAAACTCTACAACGCATGTCACATCCCTACACGCTGTGTGACTTTACCTCGAGGTTCTTCGGCCTGTTTTGCCAGTTTACGAAGGGCTGCAGCAAATCCAGAGTGAGCAGACTGGGCCGCCGGGCTTCCATTGGCTACAATAGAACCGTTGAGAGGTGACGGGGTGAGGGGGCTGACTGTCGCCGTGGTACGGGTCGCCGTGGAGATCATTCCTAACGATGGTGACTTTGGCTCATGGCTCATACCTATAAATTGGACAAAGTGGAAAAGAATGGGAAAGGTTTAATATCCAATACTACCCTCAGCCCTATACAGACACATATGTTCTACAAGAGACATGGAGAGAAAACTGAGTAAGGCTTAGCTGTTTCCCTGGACATGGCTATAGTCAGCACAGAGTGTAGTGCCGGGTATCTGTTTGTGACAGCTGGGGTGGATGGGGGCTTTGGTTGTATGGCTTAGGGTCAGAGGTGAGGGGTTAGGAGGGCAGGTCACCCTTCTCTTGCTCAAAGAGCTCCAGTCTGGCTGTGTGTCTGCCAGAGGTCCATGGTCACAGGGTTTACATAACACCTCTACTGAGCATGCTCTAATACTACCAGGATGACTGTATTTCTTAATGCTTTTATCATCGCCGCTTTTGCATCAAGTGTCGTCCCTGTTAAAATATGACAAATTACTAACTAATGCCAGCTGGATCTTTCTGAGTTTGGACAGTAAGTCTTTTGAGGATTTCTTGAATTAAGGGGTCAGAGACTTGAGTATTAAAAAAGCTTGCACAAACTCAGCTCAGCAGTCAAAAATAAACAGTTAACGTTACATTGTAAAGAGGCAAAGTCACCCATTTTTTGCATCATCTCTCTTTTTAGCTTCAGATTTGTAAGAGGTCTGTGGTGGTTGGAGGGGGAAAAAGGTTGAGGAGGGTTGAGACAGCTGTCTCTTTCCTTCCGGTGTGTGTGTGTGTGTGTGTGTGTGTGTGTGTGTGTGTGTGTGTGTCTGTGTGTACATTTGTGTTGAAAGGTGACACCGTGTTGACAGCCCCTTGGTCAGTGGAATCCCTAAACGTCAGAGCGGCGAGTGATAGCCTTTCGTGCTCAGGCAAAACACAGTCAGTCACACATATGGGTCAGAGGACAGCATAAGTTCAGACCAGGGTAGGTTGTGTATGGCACAGGTATTAACCATTACACACACACACACAGGTTTGCTCCGAATCCTCCTTAAATAAGTTTTGAAAGTAAACTGCCAGGTAACAACAACTTCAAAGACACACTCACTGAAATATAAACTGCTCTCTAACAGTATATCAGCAGCACAATTAGATAAGTAGGAGTTATATCTGGGTTTACCCAGGAGTCTGAGAGGGCTATAAAAAGATCATGTTCCCTCCTGAGAAGACAGCAGAGGCACAGCACCCCGTGTAAGAGTGTGTGTGTGTGTGTGTGTGTGTGTGTTTGAGTGGACATGCACAGCAGCAAGTCAGGCATGAGAGTGAATAACATTCCCAACACCTCTTGAGTTGTCCTGCCTGTAACCTCCCAGTTACCCAGTGCACTCCAAATGAACCCAGCACACAATTAATAATGGAATCAACAATGACCACTGTCTGAACAACACACACGGCGCCATTGAGAGACTGGCAAACAAGTAAAAACCACACACCAACTGCCGAGTCTGGCAATGTGACTTTGTCAAGACATTAGAGTACCACTCCTCCCTCTTTCTTTAGAGAAAGTTAGAGAGGAGTAAAATATACAAGAAACTTTTTCGCTAAAACCAACATACTACAGAGACAGAGCAGTGTATTTAAAGACTGTATCAACCACACACACAAAACCACAGCGCCAACACACTCACATTTGAGTAACACAGTAAGAAGACACAGACAAGCACGTAGCTTGACAAATACACACAGAGGCACACATATGGAGGTCTGGCGGTGGTTCATGACCCCCGCCCCCCCCTGCCCAGATTAAAAGCATGGCCAAAGCTCCTTACTGCACAAAGGAGTGGAGCTGCCTGGATCCCCCATGGCTGCATCTTCACGTTGAGCCCAGCCCAGCACGCACCAGCAGTCACAGACAGGACACACACCATCTTCCTGCTCCTCTCTCTCACGCGCTCCGTCTATCTATCTCCTCTTGCCCGTCCACCCTCTCTCTCCCTCCCTCCCTCCCTGCCTGCCTGCCTGCCTGTCTTCCTGTCTCTCACGGTGCCGCTCACAAAGACCGTTTAGAGCTTATCTAACAAAGCAACACACCACACACGCTGCCTATCTCTCCCCTCCTTGCTCTGGCTCGCTCTTTCTCTAAGTGAGAAAACAGAAATTCTTAGCCTAGCAGCTGCTGCGATGTCACATGACCCCCACCCCCCCTTCCCTCCCTCCTCACACTCTCCCTCACTCCTCCTCCTCCTCCCCTCTCAACCTATAATTCCTCAGCCATTTGTAGATAACAGACACAGGCATGCATGCCCTGCCAAGGCGAGCTGGAGGAAGGGGGAGGGGAGAGAAGAGGAGAGAAGCTGAGGAGGAGGGGAGGGTGCTCAGTCGGTCACCACATCTGACCTCATTGCTGGGGAGCGACAGGCAGGGTGTGTGTATGCATGTGTGCATGTATATAGATGAAAGGGGGTGGTCAAATATGTGAGGCAACCTTCCCTTCTTGAGGCAGAAAGACTGAAAAAGAGAGAGAAGGAAAGAGAAAGAAAGAGGACATGTCCTGGCCTGTGTCAAGCCCTACAGCATAAGAAAGACAACCTTTTGTGTTAGAGTATCTGCCATGACTCAATTCAGTTTGCTTTATTACCATAATTGTTATGGAACTACTGAACTTCTTTCTTGATGATCATTAATGTATGCACAACTGCCCATAAAAAAAACAGGCTACATGCTAATACACACGCTGCAATTACAAGGAGTTGTTATCAGGGTGTAGGAGACTACTGCGCAATAGTGATCAGGGTTGAAGGGCTGAAGAAAAAGGTAAAAGCGTGGGTTTGACTTCCCCTCTGTCTGTCCTGCTGTCATTGCAGGGGTGTGAATGAGTTGTTTCTTTAGTCATTTCCTCCCTCCGTCACTCGTTACTTTTTTCAGAACAGCGAAGGAGTGAGTGAGCAAGAGCGATGACAAGGAGAGAGATTATCTTTGGGGGAAGGCTGCCCAGTGGCAAGCATTGTGCCAAGGGCCACCTCTCAACAAAGCTCCTCTCTGATGCTCAGGCCACGGTCTGGCTCCCCTGAGAAAACACAGGACCACTACACTCTGCTCTGTCTGTGTGTCTCTCCTCTATCCCTTTTCCTGTCTTGTGTCATTAAGATTACCCTGCAGGTTTTGGAGAAGAGTCTTTTTGCTCTCTAACCATATCATGGCAAGGCTCAGACTAAGGGGATCACAAGTGCCAACATAGCTTCCCCAAAATGATGCATGTGGGGGAGTGGATCCCAACACCCTAGATTAACAGCTAAAAGCTCCTACAGAAGAAGGTATGTAGCCATTTATTGCATATATATATATACACACATACAGCATGGTGAAAACAAGGCACTGAAACTTAAAACATATACAGTCAGTTAATTGGAAATCAATGACAATACTAAGGTCATGTGGGTACACATTATCTACAAGTGAAACTTTCTATTCTCTCATTACCACATTTTCTTGCTAAACCGGAAAAATACAAGCCAAGTCACTGCTCAAGTAATGATAAATAGTACGATTTAAGCAACCCAGGCTGAGTAATGTCTTATGAATTTCCAGATAATTGAGCCTGCCGCCACCTCTTAACATCACTCAGTTACAACACACTTGCTCAGTGTTGCTCAGTCTACTCCATGTTCATCCAACATCCAGCAGATGGCATTATCTCCCAGCTAATCAGAGGGAGTCCTCTGTTAATATAAGCGCAAAAGCCACTGCCATTTAATCCAGTGAAAAATAGATTTTAAATTATTTCATATGGATTGTGAAAAGGACTAAGTCTGTATCCCCTTTTTAACATTTAGACACCTAATGTGAATATCTAAAGAGGTATGAATGAATTTGATCTTTTAGATCTCAAACATTCAACTCTTCTGTTAACAATACAAAAGAGTTGGTTACACAGCAAACTTCCTGATGTCGTTAACCCTTTAAATGTTGTTACACCCCGAGGGAAAACAAAACAAAGCCCTAAAAAAAAAAAAAAAAAAAAAAAAAAACTGGAATGCAGACTACAACAAACCACATACAAACATGATCCTGCCCATAAACACACATATACACACAGAGCAGATTGACTGCTAAATGGCATACAGTAAACACAGTTTTAACACCCTGCTGGGAGTAAAGCCGATCACTAACTCCCATAGTCAAACAAACACACACACACAGTTCCACCCTTTTGCTGGTTGGAATGCAGATTACTCTCTCGCTCACACACACACACACACACACACACACACACACACACACACACACACACACACACACACACACACACACACACACACACACACACACTAAATCCTCTTGGCTCCTGTATGCCCTGGCCAGTGGGGAGATAATGCAGTGGCAGCTCCGGCGAGTGGTTAATCTTTAACCAGGATGGGATTTGCCTATCAGCTCGTTAAAACTAGCAGGGCAGTGCTACTGGCCCATCTATCTGATCCAGCCACCAACCTGGCTTGGCCAAGTCCGAGGCAGCGTGGACTGGAACTGTACTGCGCACATCTAACTGCGTATCCACGCTTCTCTTCACTGGAGCAGCAGATGTCCCTTTTCCACTAGCTTGGTATAGCACACTTTAGGCATGCCACAATATTGTGCTCCTACTTAGGAAAAGAGCCAAACCAGTCAGTGTCTGCCCTCCAATGAGCAATAAAAATGTCATTGCAAAAACTGGTTGGATTAACATGTGTGGCCAACCAGGCAGGCAACTAAAGCTCTATTTCTAAAAGTCTTGCTGTGCTTTGAATACTTTTGTAGCACCGGTATAACAGCGTCTGTGGTTTGGTGCTTTGCTCTACTCCTACAATCCTATTCTTACTTTCCTCCAACAAAGAGCATCCTCACTGTTTTCTTCTGTGCTGTACCCTCAGATCTGCATTTGCTGTTACAAAACAAACATTTATTACTGCTTCTCATTCTCATTAGTAGCCTACCAGAAGGCTTTTATTGTGAAGCAGTCAATTTGTTATTATGATTACTGAACAAGTGATAATTGACCTGGTCAGCATTGCAGGATTTTTTTGTCAGCAGGTTCACAGGTTCAACCATCCACTCTACTGAAATTATTTAGTGTAAAGTAGCTCAGCCAATGATACAGGAGAGAGCTGGGTTGATGAGTATGTGTCATCATGAATGGCTGACTGACTTGCTACCTGGCTTAAGATATGCTGACAGGAGGGATAAAACGAATGCAAGGAGGGTGACAAGTTCAGTGAGAGGGAAGCGTCTGACTGATAGAAATTGAAAAAAAGGAGGGTGCCAAAAATACAAGTCAGGCAGCAGTGTGGATGAAACCAATCTAACAAAACAGGATGTAATATAGCCGTAACAGCCACTAGCACAGTCACGTTAAAGTGAGCTTGAAAAAAGACTAGCTAGTGTAACTGACTGAATGACAGAAGGAAGCTCTTGGCTGGTAAAATCAACACCTAACACAGAAGTTGTATACCATCTATGAATATTACTCATGCCCAGTATCTATACACAGCTTTTGAAGCTGGTAGGCCATGTACAGGTTTAACGAGAGAACAGGGACCTGACCATATAGATGAAAACAGAAGGCTGGACCTAAATTGATGTATTTCATGTGGTCGATCTTGAACATACATGCGCATGCACCACAAACATATACACACAAAGTATCAAGGAGCACAGCAAGATATACCTGCTCCGGTAGTTCCAGGTTTGTTTGACTTGATGCTATGTCAGAGCAATCTACCCTCAGGCATAATAGAATAATTATGTTATTATATAAAAGTGTGTGTGAGTGTGTATGTGTGTGAGTGTGCGTACAACAGTGAGTTCATGTCTATGCCAACTCTTTTACTCCATACCAAAGACAAAACCTTAATATAAGAGAAATCCTGAAACAGCAGCATGATGGCTACAGAGCTGAGGAATCAAAGGGAACATTTCCACTGGAAAATGAGAGAGTGAAAAGACAAAAGGAGAGAAAAAGAAAAGAGAGACAAAGAGATAGAGAGCACAAGATCAATGAAGAAGCTGAAAGAGAGAGACACAGTATTGCCTGTGTCTGAGCTGTCATTATACAGCAGGCCTCCATTATAAAGCTACAGCAGAGAACACAGTACATCTCCCTCTGACCTGGCTGACTCACACTGTCTTGAACACACACACAATCACACATACACACACACCTCTGTGCAAAGAGCAAAGAGAGCGGTCTTCCTGCCTTTTTACCTTGTGTGGCTTTAAATGATACGGCTGTGTATATGAGTGTGCATGTGTGCACACACCTTGTTATTCATCCCTCACCTCCCTCTTCTCTTCCTCTCTTCCACTTGCTCTGTTTTCAACCCTCCACCCTCCCACCCACCAAACCCCCAACCTGCCTGCCAGCAGCTTGCAACAAAAACACTGAGATTTCAAAAGACCAGCCGGCATCTCTCTCCCTCTCTTCACCTTTCTCTCTTTCATTCTCCAACGCACACACAGACACACAGAGAAACAGTGTGTCTTGAGGGAAGGCACGAATTGAGATGATTTTCTCTCCTCCTCCCCGCATCCGAATTACCCACCCCAATAGCGCCATTTCCTATGGCGGTTAATTACATGGTGACTGTGGCAGAGGTTGCTGGGGTTGTGTCTGTATGTCTATGTGTGTGCATGTCATCTGGCCAGTGTGTGGCTGTGTTCTCTGAGACACTAGTGTGGGCGTATGACAGAACAGTCTGGTTGTACACACACACACACACACACACACACACACACACAAAGTACATTCAGTCTGTGTCTCTGACTCTTTGTGGTCGATGCCCCAGGAGTCAAGCTGCTGTCTGCATGGCTGTGCCCTGTGTAGCCTCTCTCTGAGGGGGACACAGCCTCGCCGCTTCCCCTGATGAGATGGACAGCTTCAGCCCCAGCTCTGCTGTTTGACAGAGAGGAGGCAGTTCTCATGCACCGTCATCATCATCATCAAGTCTTTTTAAATCAACCTCACCTGCTACAGAGAGGAAAACGTGGCAATGTAACTCTTCCTAGCAAGGCAGGGAGATATAACAGATGTTGCTAACGCTCACATGAACTGCCATGGAGCTCATCGTGGTTTTTGCACCTGTGGTACTTTTTGGTGTTGCTTTAGACACAGAAACACTCTAACATACACAGACAGGAGGCATGTCATGTCCCACAGAGGAAGAAAAATTGTATTGTTCTGTCCTATAAAGCTCTCTGTGCCTGGGGACATCACTGCATGTAACATATTTAGGTTCTTATCATCTCTCAGTAGTCTCCCTCTATCCCTCTTCATCGCTCACTCTATTCCTCTAAATCTGCAAAGTGCCTTAAGCACTGTTTTAGCTAGTTCCCCTTGGGGAAGTCACTAAAACTGATACTTCTGTACCAAGTCGAAGCCAAAAATCTGAAAATGTGACAGCGCTTGTTTTTCCACAGTACCACAGATACCGTAGATGTCGTAGGTATTTGAGCTGGGCAATATAACAATGTTCTAGTCTGACATCAAACTCAAACAGAAGAAGGCACGCAGAGTATAGAATAACAACAAAATGTGGAATGGCAACAGGTACAGGTGCAGAAGGTCTGCTGTTGTATGGAGAAGCTTCGTATTTGGTGTGGATAAGCAGGAACAAGTAATAGACAATCAAGTGCCAGTATGCAAACAGTGGTACAGAGTATTTGCAATCAAAAAAGGAAACACCTCAAAATTATCTAAGCAGCTCAAAGACAGGCATCCACATCTGTAAACAGAACTAGGGGTTAGTGAAATGTTACCATCATTGTGTGTATTGCAACAGCTGGCATCTGTTACAGCATCACTGCACACACAAAGTTGACAAAAGTTGATGTTATCTTGTTTAGGGTACAATAGTGACAGCTCATAATGTGAACTAGGTACTAAAAACATTAGGCAATCATTATATAATACAGACGTTTTTAAATGAAGATCTTTACACTATGAGTCTATCATCTTGTTAGTCAATATAAACTGCTGCTTGCACACTGACTATATAGAGGTCTGTGTATGTGTTAGCACAGTTTTTTGTTGTGGTATCAAATTTGGTATTAAGATTTGTGAACTTTTTAAATGGTATTGGTACCGAAAACCACATTTCTGGCATTATGACAACCCTAGCTCACTTACCTACACTCCACATTTCGTCCTCTGTTCAACCTCTCCCTCACATCTATTCTCTCTTTCTCTCCGTGATGTACTCTGCTGGGTTGTGGTTGCCTAATTAGCACTCCAAGTGCTCTGCATGGGTCTCGACTCCCAAGCGACTTCACCACACACACACAGACAGACAGACAAGCGCAAAGCACCCACTTGACTTTCCATAGCAGGGTCCGGTTGCTGAGAGTTGCCCTGGTGTAATCTTGTAATTGGTATAACTGGTGTGTGTTCTTGTATGAACATGTCTGTGTGTGCATGTATGGCCCAGCCATAAAGACAAGGTTTCTGTTGGCCATAGACCTGAGATACCCTTCATTCTTTCACGTGTTTGACTTCTCATTATCAAACAGAGGCTCTTCAAAAAAGGTATTATTCTACATTTTTGAATTTATAATGGCTCTTGTGTTTCTGAAAATCTAATTTTTAACGTAGGATAATACTTTTGCATTGGTATTGCTTGGTTGTTGGTTGGGCCAGTGGAATGTGCAATCCTTTTAAATCAGACATATGTTGAATGACTGAACCATCTTTTTAAACACTCATGACTTTTCCTAGTTTATACAGGAAACATCACTGAATATAAAGAAAAAAGCCAAAGACTCCACATGAACTGGGCTTAAGAGGAGAATGATACAATAAGTCGAATAAAAGTACAGGCAGCTATTCTAATCCAATACACTTATCTTATCAAGCCAGTATCACCTCATGGTCTGCTAGCTGTCCATTCTGTGTGTTCTCAAAAACAATCCAGTATTTGTAGACAGCCCTGGCTATGGCTTCAACCAAGACGCTAAATATTATTCCAGCAAATCAGCAACAGCTCAGCAGGCGTTCAAGCCTCTACATGGGAAAGGCTGCTAGATCCAGTTGAACTCCGACCTTTGCCTCTTGCTCTGCCACGTTCACGCCCATGAAAAAACATCCACTCCAATATGAACAGCATGAGAGTCCCTTCCAAAAGTGCAATTATTGATAACATTTTTCTTAAAGCCATGCAAGAGCTTTCAAGAGCTCAAAGATGACCATGTGTATTTATTTTATCTGTGTATCTGCTTACAAAATTATGGCATTTTTACCAGCTGTTAGTGCAAAGGGGAAACACACATGGTTGAAACTAAGATAAGAGACAACACCTATGTAAGATGTGAAACTGAGATATAAACAGAAACAAAAAAGAACAGTGCCCAAAATGAATAGTCTTTAGTTGTGTAAATGCAAGATAACACAAAACATGCTGGCAACTAGACCTTTTGTGAAGCACGTTAAACATGGCAACTATGGCCTCCACCAACAAAGGTATGCAGTTCTGTCCATGAGCTCATTAAAACACATGGCCACAAAACCCACTTCACTTCTTCAGGCACACATCTGACCTTGCTCTTATACACAAGGAGGCATGCTAACAAACAGACACACACAATATGACAGTCAGCTGATATAGCAGATATCTCAGAGATGGAGGAAGAGAGAGAGCAGAGGAAGCCAGAGAGAGGGAAACAGACAGACAGACACGTTGAAAAGAGATAGAAGCAGAGACAGATAGAGGGAAAAGGGAGATGATGATGTGATAGCAAAAGAAAAGGCCTTTGTTGAGGAGTAGCCTTTAGCACAATGCTGGGTTATACTGCGAGAGTATGACTACAGAAAGCACAAAAGGCAAGACAGATAGACACAGACACACACTACATGATATGTGGCACATACACACCAAAAAATGCTAAATGAAAGAGGCCCTGTTTGTGAGGGCAATAGTCAAGTATGGTCAGTATTGAGTATGTGTATGATTCGCTTATCTGCTGCGCTCATGGTGCCTGTGTTGTGTTTGTTTGGCCAGTGCTTATCAGGTCCTGCGGTATGACAACGACAGCAGCAAACATCAGCTACACAAACATAGGCACACATAATCTGAAGATATCTAGAACATGGTTTGGCCTGTTAAATTTAACAGGACTGAATGAAGATGCTTTTTTTTTGGTTCTCCTCAGATAATTTAATCCAATCCAAAAAAAAAAAAAAAGTTGAGTGGTGCATGCTGCCGTCTAAATGAAATCACACTGGATACAAAAGCATGTCTCCAGTGAAGTTCAGCAAATGGATTTTGAAACATGGGACTCAGCACCACAAAGGAGTGTGAGTGTGTTTAACTCAACTGGCATCTACCGTGATTAATTTTAATGGTACAATGCGTAAGTTTGGTAAATGAATCACCAATACAACTAAAGCTACATTCAAGCTAATTGAATAAAACAAGACTAGAAATAGCCAAGTCAAGAAAACACATTAACAAAGGAAAAAATGTTATAAACACACTTTTTTGAGTAGCCTATCTTTAAAAAAGTGACAGTTCTGGGTCAGATATCTTGTCATTGAAGAGACTAGACACTTGTTGATATCTCCTTGCCACACCCTTATACATTGGTACCAACAGACGAAGATGAAATTGAGGAAGATCTAAAACATGTTCACAAAAAACTGTCATGTTACATAAACTATACTGAGCATGTAAATCTAGATTCAAGCAATAATCTGTTAAAAATTTCACCCCTATCTCTGCGTGAGCTCTACATGGAGAGTATGAGATAAGGATTTTTGATTTGCACAGCCAGAAAGGTTTAGTCAACAAATTGGGGCCAAGATTTTCAAACTCTGCTCTGACAACAGCGAATCTACTTGACAGCAGGTATCTCAGAACTAACTGTAATAACTATACAATTGTGGATGCTGCTCTTTTATAAGGGACCAGCCCTTGTTTACATTCCCTGCAGCCTTCTCCAGCTCTTAGAAATCAGCCCACTATTTCGTGTGATCTCTAGCAGGTCTTGAATTTAATTTACAATTATTATAAAGCCATATATTTTTGTATGTTTCGTCTCTCGCTAGATGTGTGTGTGTGTACACACAGACACATAAGATACCTGGTGGTGAAAAATTAAGTATTGTTTAACAGCAGTGCTGGGTGACACAGGCACATGCGTCTCGGCACAGACAAAGCTTACAGAGCAGGTTAGGCTTGCTCTCGCTCACGTAGAGTAAACACGTACACACACAAAAAGTGATAAGCAGCTTTATCAGTAAAATATGGAGCAAAAAGCTGTAGGCATGAGAACAAAAATCATGAGCTACAGGAAGTTTTTGGTTCTCTGGCAATCTGATTAACAACTTCTTATTCTGCCCGCAAACCTTTCTGTATGTCCAACCAACTTTCTGTCTCTCTTCCCTTCAGATAAATACTTTACGACCTGTTTGTTCAGCTGTCTTCACTGGTCATCACATTTACAGCTTACCTTTACTACCGGTCTTTACACCCAAGAGGGGATGCTTAAACACACACAATCACTCACACTTACTCTGTCCACCCTAAGTGGAGAAGCCATCCAACAGTGCTAACAGACCTACCTGGAATGAGGTCTAGTGAGGGAGACAGAAGAACAGAGGCCAAGGCAGAGACCGAGGGAGGGAAGGACAGAAACAAACAAAGAGGGAAAGGGCGGTGGCAGAAGAGATGGAAACATATTGGATGAAGAATACCTTCAATTCCTAAACATCCTAAAGTGGTTTCTCTTCCATCACACAGTCAGACCACACAGCAACCCTGCCTGACACACAAAGAGAGCGGTGTGTGCACCCACATTTTCATACCACCTCAGGACATTGTTGTAATGCTAGTCAAATCCAAGCCTCGCCCTGTCAAACACATCCCATTCTCTCTAATAGGGAACTATGTAAACCCATGCAAAGGCCTCTCTACAGTCTGTGCTATTCAAAGCTATCAATGTGGGCTGTTGATAAGGAAATGCAAAGTGGGTCACCTTTAACTCCAGGCTCCTTGTGTAAACAGTGAGGGGAGCTGCTTGGGACTCTCCTAATCACTCTCTAAACAGAGCCAGGTGCTGTTGCCACAGACAAACTGTCACCAACACTCTGCTCAACACAGCTGCTGTCTAGCCCCCAGACACTCGCAGCACTGCAGGCTACCGCAGCATGACAAACAGCACAACGACACCTGAAAACATGCCAACCTTGTATAGGCGCTATCGCAGTATAAAGGTTCAACAAACTTTTAAATGGCAGATCACAAGCGAGAAATTCTGCTCCTGAGAGCAAGATTTGCATAAGTAATCTTACACTTTTATCATTTGCTGAAACATCAGACACATGTAAGTCTGACAAAGAAGGATAAATCCACCTTAAGTCAGCTAACTTAGTGTTTATTACATCTGCCAAGGAGGTTATGTTTGTTCCTGTTCCTGTTAGTTTGTCTCTCTGTTGATATGACCTCACGAGAACTGTTCATAAAAATAAGAACACTTCACGTTGACGAAGTGATCCAAATGTAGCATTTTGACACTGGACAATTTGTTTATTTTTGCGACAGATCGAGATGATTCTGAATTCTTTGAGAAATGTTCGCAGAGACACGCAGATGCACAAGATTGAAACGCCACCAGTAGTGGAGCAGCTTATGCCGTTCCTCTCGGTGCGATATGCCGGTCTCTAGTAGCATACCACTCCTGTTCCACCGCTTGAGAGAAGTTGAGTTTTACTCATCTGTTGTTAATATAATAAATATGTTCAATGCTTTTGAAATGACTTTTTTTTCTTTGTCTGACTCGTAGCTAACAAAGAATTTGACTAGACTAAGAGTCTGACTAATTGGTAACAGAAATGTACAATTTACAGCTAATCAGCTGAATAATATGCGTCTTATTTGTTGAATTTTATCTACAGAATGCAATGATACGTTGCATCATATAAAACTCCACGCTGCAGAACATTAGCCATGCTACAAATAGCATCTTATTTATTATTTACCATAAATCCTTTGAATAAGTAACCACTGGTTAGCATCGTAGCATAAACAGCTACTGACAAAGACATACTGGCCTTTTCTGGTGGAGTGCGAGTTGCATCATGATACATAAATACGAAAGTGCATCTGCAGCTTCCACATGTCTGTATGAATACACAGAATGTATGAGCCAAGCCTCACATATGTTGAGTGCAGGCCAGTTTCCTGAAAATAACTTTTGTTTGTTTGTTTGATTTATATGTAGGTTTAATTTTAGCTAAAATCAATGCCTTCATCACTTGATCATACAGCTACTGGTTATGATCATTGTTCTTCCCCACAGATTTAATTTAATGTTATTAGTCATTACAATTGGAAATTTGACTAATCCTATTTTGAGAAGACTTGAAATTGTTAAGGTTCTGGTCTTTCTTTTCATTGAAATGAAACTGAGATCTCAGATGTGAAAATAAAACCTCCAAAAGCAATAGTTATGATATTTCTTCTGTAAGATCTATTTCAAACACACTCAGTTAAAAAGATGAGCGACTGCAATAAAAATTAAACACAAGATTATAAACTGCTTTCACTCATAGTGTTTTGTAATAAGAAAAATAACTAAAATAGGAAAACACATATTCTCTAAATGGTTTCTAAGGATGAAAAAAATGTACATCTATGTGATATTTGTAAACAGTGGAGTTAAACAGGTCAATATTAGGATTACAATTTGTAAAGACACATAAAGCTGAAAGGCAGCGGTCAGAGATTATCCTGTGATAGCAGCCTATGTTATGAGCAGGTCAATTGCCAAGTTGAGTGTGTGCTCATGGGGGTTTTCCTCTATTAGGAAGTAATAGTGTAGCAGTGGCATTGGCATTGGCTGCCATCGGTGGTAAAAGTGATAGGTCAAGCCTTACTTTGATCGCCAATGAAGATAAACCACAAATAGAAAGCACTCACAGAATGTACGAGCCACTCGGATAGTGCTCATAACCATCAAGACCTAATCTGGATCAAGATCATCATCAAAATACAAATAGTGATTGACAACCATAGGATACATGTCCCATGTGTCATTAAGACCATTTGTGCAGGAAAAAAACAGCACAAATGTTCAAAATTATCTATTCATAAATGCTGAATCCAGTAACCACACCAGAACTAATCACTTGTTTCCAAGGTTTTTATTTTTAAATCAAAATTTCTAGCATGTTTTGACACCTAACACATGGCTACATAGCCTCCTTGGTGAGATTATTACTGTTACAACTACAGTTACAACTGAAATGAATATACATGTTATTTAAAAAAAAAAACAATTATCAAAAACATTGTTCATGCAAGTATTCAAATGATGTTGTTGTTGCTGTTGTGATTAACCAGCAAAGGGAGAAACTATGCATATAGAGTCAGCGACAAGTGAAATAGAACAATGACATAACTTATTGTCTTCTGGTGTCATCGGATGAAAAATGTGTTCCCTCATTAACTTTGAACATCCCCATAGTGTATTTTTCTGTTCTGGGCCCTGCTGTGAGCCATTTCTGGGTCTTGTGTGAGAAACCAGGCTGTACTGTACTAGACCCTACTGTATGCTGCAGTAAAAAACTATTACATTATACACCGCAGTTATGTTAAAAATTACATCACATTGCTATGTTCAGCTTCACATGTAATGAATGAGCAATGCAGCACCAGCAAGTAGCTGTTTAAAGACAACAGGAGACAGTCTCACTATAAAAACCAGAGGCTCCTATTCCCTGCTCTTGCACTTATGGCTAACCTTATCAGCAGCAGCTAAAACACACAACAAGGCTCCTTCTGGCTGCAGATAAACTCAACCCGCAGCACAGTGTGTTCAGTAAAGCCTGTTGCTTCACCGCTGTGTTTGTAGACCGTGTTTTAAACCCGAGAGGTGTGTGATGAGCGTGATGACTACTGTGTGTGTGTGTGTGTGTGTGTTCCCCATACAAGCAAGCAGCTGCTATATTCGCCTGCAGTTCAAGAGAAGTGAAGGAGCGCGTGGGAAGTGATTCAACACGGTCCACCTGCCACGTGCGCGCGTATACACACACACACACGCACGCACGCACGCACAGGGTCAAACCCCTCACCAGAGAGCACCAAATGGTCAACATGTGCCACTCTCGCAGTCACAGTCACAATTACACCGAGAAAAAAAAGCCCCTTTCCGGCTCAGAAGGAGCAGCACAAACCAGACGCTCTCCCAATAATTTTAATGGAGCCAGCATGACTGGAGACTGCGAACTAGCAACCAAGTAAAGCCAATAATACAATTTTACAAAGAGGGCCTACAGTGAACGTAAATGGCTTACCCAGAAACCCCGAGGGCTGTGCTTTACATAATAATCACAACAGTGCACCAGTAACAATGTTACAAGAAGTTAATTTTAGGGGGTGGGGGGTCGCCCGCTATTCCTTTCACTGCTAATCTGCATTAAAACAAGATTGTCTGAAAAATCCTTCACAAAATAAAATATAAATAATATAAATACTTACTAATTAAGAAGACAAAAACCTAAAAAAAAAAAAAAAAAAAAAAAAAAAAAACCGTGAAGGCGCCGGAGCGGCCGTTTTTGTTGGACTGACTCCTTTTTGTTTCTCACTCGCACACTCGGAGCGCACGCACACATAAAAGCACGCGCGCACACCCGCGTGCGTAAGCAAGGGCTCGGCACCCGACCTTCGTCAAAAAAGAAAGAAAGAAAGAAAGACAGAAAGAAAGAAAGAAAAGAACTAGCACTCGTTTCCTCGACATCGTAATGACTTCCTCAACAAAACCCTCGCCGTATGCTCGCTCGTTTACACAAACAACCTCCGGGTTTGAAAACACAACTACAGATTTAAACACAGCCACTCACCGCAAACAAGTATGGGCTATTCCAGTGTTTATAAATTAGTAAATTTCTCCCTCCGTCAGCGGCGAAAGCTCGGATCCATCCCTCCGTCGAGAACAGAGACTCGGCACTTTTGTTGTCACGCAGGAAGCTCCGACGCCTTAGCGAGGCCACAGGGACGGAGCAGAGCAGAGCAGAGCGCCGGGGAGAGGAGGAGAGAGGCGGCCGGCTGCTGGGAGCCGGGAGGTGGGGCTTCCTCTCCGGCGGGGGCCGGACAGACAGACAGAGCCAAGCCGGAGGGGGCGGGGGTAGAAGCACCTGCTCCCCCGCCCTCCCTCCCCTCCTTCTCCCGTTACGCCTCCAGTCCACAGGGCTGACCCCGCATTGTCACCCAAATGGGATAAAGAATGTCCCATCCATCCCTGACCTGGATGGAGAGAGTCACTTCCTGTTCATTAAGAATCACTACAAATCTGTGACTAGCTCATAGGCCAACCCACAAGTTCAATTTGACATATAGAAGAGGCAATATAGCCTTCGGATTCATTAACATTTGGATTTCTTTTGCCTAACTATTGGTGTTTTTTATTGTTTATTTTGTTAGCCTACTTTTTAAAAACAATGGATTGCTTTTTTCATGTCATGCTGAACAAATGCATATTTGAAAGCAGCAACAAGGATGTGGTTAAGAAGGATGATTCAATTATGATAATGATTATTAAGCTAATTGATTACTAAACACATTTCCTGCAGATTTGTGATGCTTCCATGCAAAGTACACTTTCAATCTTCCTACAGTCTTCCTACAGGCCTGCTATTTCTGCAATAGATCAGTCACAGCCTAATATAAGTATCTGTAAAACCATATAGGCCACTATAAGAGCACACACCAATCAGCCACAACATTAAAGGAGTTACCAGTTTTAATGCTGTGGCTGAGCAGCGTAGCTGTCCCATGACTCAATGGGACATAGTTAAATGTTAAATATGAATGAATTTTAAACTTTTGCAATAACCAACAGATATTAAACAATAAGATGCTAATGTTTTGTAAGTTACTAATATGTATGACAGTAGGCTAATATAAAGCAGAGTAATTCCATCAAGTGTCCACAAGGGGACAGCCACCTACCAAAAGCACAGAGGAGACTCAGCTGACAACCTCTACTCCTGCCTGGCTTATCAATGGTTTTACTGTGGATTAGATACCAGCGACTGCACAGGCTGTAAAATCAAAGCCACACTTGTAAGCAGTAAAGACAGGGTGTTTTCCCAAAGCCAAGGATGAAAATAAGGATTAAGCAGGTGATGGCTGGGGAGGAAGTGAGGTCTTTTTCACATTGTGCTGTCATTTGCTAATTGCTGTGATACACTGGATCAAATGCAAGTCTAATTGTGTATCGCGGGTCTCCTGCCACAGCCCACTTCTCCACGCTAACAAAAGCCACAGCAGAGTAAAAGAAAAGAAACGCCACCCAACACACACACACACACAGCATCCCCCTCTGGACAGTATGACCCTTCTTGTATGTGAGTGTTTGTGTGTGGGGGGGGTAATGGTGGAGCGTCTTGTCTTTCATCCATGTGATAGTGTATCCCTCACCTCTACTTGACCTGCGATAGAGAGCGAGAGAGAGCAAGTAGACAAGGTATCCTGACTAACGATGCAGCACCGAGACCTCAGCCTTTGATCTGCCTGCTGTCTGTACACATGCTGCTCCCTACTCCGCACCCCCACACCAGATCTTTAGACACTAAAGGAGCCCCCTTCTGTTCAATTAGTCAAATAATCAGTCATTAGAGTATTAAAATGTCTAGTTGACTCAGAAATTTTTTGTCAATTAGTAATTTTTATGGTCTTTTTTTTTTTTATCTCTAATCACTAATGAGTTATAAGTCTAAGTCATTTCTGGTGATTAGTCATTGCTATTAGGAATAAGTCATTACTGATGATAGTCACATCTCTGGCATCACAATAATTTTCATAAATATGTTCTGGTCTTTAATAAGCACCACAGCTCTCAGCATGACTGCATTCATCTGTGGAGGGACAGGAATACCGCAAAAAGGTTTTTATTCTTCAATTAAAATCGACCAATGAATTTGTCAAAGGGATGATGTGATTATTAGTTGCCTAATTTTTTTTTTCAGACAAGAGCAGCCCTACTAGACACAAACAAGGTAAAAACATACTCAAAAATACATGATCAACAATTGCATCAACACATATGCCCAAATTGCAATTTTATTAACCATTGTAAATAAAAAATATTCAGTTTTCAGCTCATAAATGACACAGAGAGCAGCTTTAAAATGCTTGCCCCATTTAGAGTTATTAAACATTTATGTTTTCATCGACAGTTTCTAGTGTAAACACATCCTTCCAGAAAAAATATTTGCACTGTGTATCTCCCACAATGGGCCTTTGGCTTAGTGCTATTCCTTCTCTCAGCCACAGGTGCACTTCTGTACAACTAAGGAAGTCTGCTGGATATTCCTCTGCTCCTTGTCCTTGCCCTCTCTCCAGCTTCTTCCTTTGACACCCCCCCACCCCCCACCACCTCCTCCCACCCCAATGCCATTCCCACCATCCCTCATTGATTTGACTACTTGCCATTTCACATTCTCGCTCCTAACATTGCCTCCTCCTCCTCCTCCTTATCTCTGCAGCCTTTACTTCCCTATGCACCACCTCTTTCTCCCTCTCTCTCTCTCTCTCTCTCTCTCTCTCTTTCTCTCCAGCCCCTAATTTCTCTGTCTCTCGCTCTCTCCCCCCCTCTCTCTCAGCAGCGGACCTGGCCTTAGGCATCGTTAGCTTAATTTAATAAAGGGGCTTAAGCTTTTGAGAGGCTTTTGAAGGATCTGACTGCTGTTACATTCATTACAATCTATCAGCCACAAGAGACACAGCCTTGTTGCATGGCTGAGACAGGGAGTGAGAGTGTGTGTGAGTGTATGTGTGTGTGTGTGTGTTGGGGTGGTTGTAATAAAAGTGGTTGTAATTATTAGAGCCATAATGGAATCACACATCTTGTAAAAGCGCAACTCACTCCTGCTCTACCTGTGTAGCCCAGGGCTGGTTGTACAGTGTGTGTCTACGTATACTGTACATGTATGTGTCAGCAAACATATTTTGTGGACGCCTGTGTGCATATTGGTGGTGGAGAGAACCGTCTGGCAGATGAATTGCCTAGCACTGTGAAAGCATGCACGCTTTCCTACCCCTCGGCATCTAAAAAGAATGGCTCATTCACCTCCTGAATCCCCTCACTCCTCTCATAGACAAATGGCACAAACTCCCCCCACCCCCTGCCTCGTCTCCATTATGTGGACGACAAGTGGCAGCTCTTTGAGCTTTTGCCATAGGGAGACACTCAGAGGATCTGTTAGAAAAGATCTCACACCGCTTATACACTAACCCACCACTAGAGTATCTTAGACTTTGACTCCTACCTCCTACATCCACACAACACCATAGAAAACCAGCAACCAAGCACAATGAAATCTGAATAAAACCAATAAGCTTTGCATTTGTCCGTGCACTTACAAGCGAATGTGCATATGTGTGTGACTGAGTAAGGACTGGAGGGCATAAGCTATACCTCTTGGGTGTGTGTTCCACATTCCTCCCATGCAGATATTAAATTAAGGCGATAGAAGTAATTAACATGCAGATCAGATGCCACACAGAAGACGAAGAGAGGGGCTACGCAAAGTGACAGTTAAAGCAAGAAAGAGCGAGAGGGATGGATTGAAAGACAGATTGAGAAAAGAAAGATATAACGGGGACGAGTGATGCCTCTGCACAACAATCCTACACATGTGTATACTACTGTCAGTATAGGAAGAATGCATAGAGCTACTACCTTAATTCATTCATTTTCATTTTAAATTAATCTGAAAGTCATTTTCTTGATTAATTAAATAGTTGTTTGGTTAATAAAATAACAAACAATTAGCAAGGTAGCTGACAATTATTTTTCAGTAAATTAACAAATTGACCAGTCATTCCTGCTCAAACAGGAATCAACTACTGACGTTTAAGATCTGTCCATTTTGTAACCATAATCCTTTATTTGATTTTTAGTTTAATTAGAATAAATTTACAATCCAATAGGTGTACCTTATTTTTTGGGATAAACATGGAATTCTTTACAAAATCCATGGATGACACCAAACAAAACACCAAGACACACTGGGATATTTTCCCACACAGCCACAAAATATATACATGCAACATATACTCCAATTATTAATACAGACAAAGCAGTTTGTTCCTTGCTTGACTCTGTCACCCAGACCCCACCACACACCTTGAGACTAAAAGCCACATAGGACCACAGGACACTTACGTATCCTTCAACCAATTAAAAACTAGGTTGTCTTTAGGCTCGATTGTGCTAGAATAGGTTTCGAGGAGATCAGATAATGGTCTCACAAAAACCTCTTTCATATTTACTTTACATGTTGTAAATATGCTGCGTATTTCCCCTCCTCTTGTTAACATATATATAAAGGCCACAGAAAAGAACAAGAAAATAATAGATCTAAGAATAAATGGAGATGTGTGGAAGTGACATGGGTTAAAACAGGGAGCAGGAGGGAGGTCTGCAGACTGAGCATGCTTGGCTGTGCTCCCTCCTCGCAATGCTCCTATTATCTGGGTGTCCTTGTTCGTGTGTGTGAGCAACAGGGGAGTGGGGTGAGGCCTATTAACAGACGTAGTTGTAATAGGCAGGGGGAACCAGGATGTGTCTGAGCCACTGACCTGCCCATTAGCTCTCTCCACTCCACTAAGCCCTCACATCGATCACCCAGCCACACATCATTGATCTGGAAAACCAGGCACGAGCACACTACTTAGACACACCCTCCGTCTCTCACGCCTATCAGTGTTATTTTGTATGTGTGAGGGAGAAAAAGAGAAAGTGTGAGTGTATGTGTGTATAGGAGGAGGATGCTAAATGTGCGATATCTTGTGTGGTCCTGTGTATTTTGTCTTTATGACTGTTAGACAGACCCCTGTGTATGAGTGGACACACATATCCACACGCACTTTTCATTGTATATACAAAAAGTCAAGGAATTTAAAAGCCTGCTGTTATATCATTCCTCCCATTATTCAAATGTATTCAACCTTCCCACCTCTCTGCTGTGACATAATTAACAGTGTACACTCCTCTATTAGCCACACCGACAGCGGATAATTGTTAGCTGTCACTGGGAATGTTCAGAGCACATAGACACCCTTAACCCTCTATGCACTTTGCCTGTGTGTGTACACACATACAAAGACAAACACAGAACAGACATAAACTAATACAATTGCATACATACACATTTCTACACTCATCATACCTCAGTTTCATATGACATTTCAACCTGGATATGTTTCAGCAGCAGTTAGTTAAGAGCTGAATCTTAATTGACAATAATTCAGCTGATAATTAGTTTGAATTGTTCTCATATCATTGTCTTTGTAGGGATGAGGCCACCTGGTCTCCTGAATACGGCAGCGGACAGAAGCACCAGATTAAGTATTTTACACTCTGACAGAGAGACAGCTAGGAAAAGGAGAAGGGGCACAATTGGAGGTTACAGAAATGACTATTTTACTGTCAAGCTTACAGCAAAAAGTGAGGGAGATTAAAGGGTGACAGGTGAAGTGCAAGGGAGGGCAAAAGGAAGAAGGATACAAACAAAATGGGTAGAATAAAGAAAAGGGACCAGTACAGATGGACACATCTGCATTTAACAGCAGCAGATGGGACAATATGGGTCTTTTAAGAATGGGGGAAAAAAAGAAAATGTGGGCTCCTGTAACAGGCAGCATGGTATTCCATGGTGCTAGCCCTGTAGGTTGCAATACAATGGTTTGATAACAAACAAAGTCATGAAACAGGTGAGTAAATCATCAAGAACATTGACATTTCTCTTAAGTTTGAAAGTAAGCTCTGTTATTCCCTGTGTTCAACACTTAAGAGTTAATCACAACATGCAGGTTAATTCTCTACAGGAATCTGCTGAAATGAGACAAAACAGTTGGAGAGTTGTAAGACTACTGATATTTTTGTGATTTTATGTTATTTTTCAAATGAAAACATAACCCATGACTAGAATTACTCAGAGTTCATTGTTGAGTCCAAATTAATGTTTCAAACAAAAAAACAGATTGCCTGTTGGGAAGTGGGTTGTGCTCGGTTACTACTGCCTCACACACAGAAATAAAAAAGACCCAAGTCACTCTGTATTATGGACGTAAAGATGATTGGATGGACATCCCGAAAACATTATGTCGCCTGCACAGAGGCATAAAAACCCTGGATCTTTTCCATTATCCCCATCCTCTCACACACACTCACTCCTCTATACGCTATATGACCACCCCCCACACACATAGCCTCAAACAGATGACAGGGGGATGATGATAGCCAAACCAATTATTTATTTAATTATCACTTACCACTTAACAGCCCAATGCACCCCCCCCACCCCATTTAAATAGGAGTGATTAAGGGGGTTATGCGGATCTAAACAAAATCATTACACTTGCAATGGAGTTAAAAGGGGACAACCCAGCATGTCCATTTGACTGGTCCTCCCAGAACAACCCTTACATATACACACTGTCAAGTTTTTAAGTCCTCTTTTTCTGTGAGACCTGTTCTACACATGCACAGTATACCATGATGTATAGAGTGATAAATGTGCGAGAAATGGAGGAAGGGAGGGAGAGAGCAATGTAGCAGCAGCCAGTGTGAGTTCAAGCCCATGCTAATAGGGTAATTGCATTGATTTCCATTTAGCTGCACTCTCTGATGTTATTTACAGCATTTATTCCAGCAAACAAGGCCTTTCTCTCTTCTCCCAGCTTGCTTTTAACCAGCCGTGACACGCTGTCAACCCCTTTTCCTCTACCCTCTGCCCCTCTGCCCCCCCTTCACCCTTTTCACAACTGCCAAAACAGCCAAATACATTATTAGGCCATTAATAGCAGTCACGCTTACACATCCCTCCAACCCCCTCCCTCCTGTTTCACTCCAGTATTCCAGTCCCTTCCGCCCTCCCACTCCTCATCTCATGCCTGTTGGCACGCGCGCTGGGCTGTTTTGCAGAGGCCTTGTTTATTCAACCAGCCTGATGCGGTTGTGTGTGGAGGGGTCAAGGGTGAGACAGTTTTGTTGAAGTGGACCAAATGTCAATGGCTTACAAGTGTTAAGGCCAAATTATGCTTTTCCTTCAAGGTATTCTAGGCCTCCCATCACAACTGATTACTTAATACTAATGATTATTTCAGGCATACAAAAAAAATTGCACAACACTGTCTGATAACACATGAAACATCCATCCACTCTTATGGTAGTGCCATGACAGTCAACAGGTTAAATCCAATCATCCTTTAGAAGTCTGTCTTCTCTCACCTCTCTGTCTCACATGTCTCATAACAATAGACTATATCAGAGAGGGCGACTGAGTGTGAGAGAGAGTGTGGCAGTGATTAGCATGCAGCAGAGAGAGCATTGTATTAGTCCTATATTAATGTGGTGGTCACGTCCGGGACACAGACAGACTGCATTAAGCTCATCATCACTCTTCTGCACACATCAAGGACTCTGCCGAGACCTGCAACCTACCACACTAGTTAAAGAGCAACAGGAGACGTGGTAGATCTCTGTGTGCGTGTTAAGCGAAGCGACTTTTTCCACTACATTTTTTCTCTATTGATGCATGTGTGTTGATGGGGGAAAAGGGCAGGAGGTTTTTCTGTGATGATAAACACTGTATGAGTGTTTCATGCATAAGGGGAACATATGTGGTCTGTATGTTGTGTTTGTGAATCGTCCTCACATATGACTCACTTCATTCACATTCAAGGTCTGAGTGGGCGGTATGGTGGCTTGGTGTTAACACCACAGACACACTATGCAAGTGTGCGTGCTATACATACATACAGTGTAACATATGTCGTTTGGGCTTATCCAAAATGATAACAGCAGTGGCCACACATTTGAGCATCGCCACTTCCTGTAAGAAACAGGGCCTCTAAGTGCATGTGCATTCATGACAACGTTGTCATTTACACAAACAAAGGGAGAGAGCAAGAAGATTTTCAGGGATCACCCACCGAATATGTTGTTTGAACTGTTTCTGGGATTCTCTCTGAACATTATTCTCATGAGTTTGAAGTCAATGTAGTTTCTTTAGGCCTATTCTCTTTACTTTCTAGTTCCCTCCCTTCTTATCCACCCCTTGTCTCATTTCATTGAAAGCCTATTAGCTGTGGAGCATCTACCTCCCTGTCAATACAACCATCTTTTAAATCAGCCAGCTCTGTTTCTAGCCCTGTGAGACACTGAATTAACTAGGCTGACAAAGAGGTACCATACAAAAAAGCTATAGTGATGCCATTCCTGTATTGTGCTTCACAAACAGGTACAAGGTCTATGCTATAGCAGCAGACGCCATGTCCCGTTGCTGTAAATCCAGCTATGACAGTGCATTTACATGAAAAACAGGTGTGTTTTCTCTGAATCATTGTAAATAAAAGTAAAGATTATGATACTTTACCCGCTACAAATAGGTAGTTTCCTCACTCTCCCTCCCTCCATCACTTTCTTTCTCCAAACGGGTTCAAACAGCAATAGCAAGAGCCCTACTGTAAGACGATAAGGGAGGCTAAGGCGCTTTCTATCCCTGCAGAACACACACACTCAGAGGGATAAGCTATGGACTAGCCTGGATCCTCAAAACACACAAACATGGAGAAGCAGACGTTACAAAGCAAAAGCTCTCATCTCACCGCTAAGCAAGCAGGGGAAGAAGGGAGGGAAGATGAGGAGAGAATGAAAGGATTTAGTCTTCATCTGCGGATGAATGTGCCATCTCCTCCTCCCTGTTAGCACAGATTCCCTTGCTTCCTTTTACATCTAATTGCCAATTCAGCCCTCTTTTCAGCTCTGTCAGCCTGCCCTCAAAACACCCACTGTCTTTGGACAACTGGGTTACTAAAGACTGATACATGAAGTGTTTGGTAACACTCTTTACATTCCAAAGCAACATAAGCTATGGCTATGAACATTGGAGACACATTCCTTAAGCCAAGCACACGCTTCACACTCCTCCGACACACTTTCTCTGCATGCAGATGGTGTGTGTTTAAAGCCAGCAGGGCAAGGCTGTGCATGTCAGTGAGCGTGCATGCATGTGTATCTGCGATATGTGTGTGAATGTAGGCGTGTGCTTCTCTGTGTATGTGAGTGCTCGAGGTCTCACCTGGGGGACGAGAAAATTAACACAAGCAAATTTTACTGCGTTCATTTTCATTTTTCTGGTAACACGACCATCTGTTAACCATCCTGCTCCATACAGAAAGGAAAAAAAGAGAAGTGGGCTGCATTGCAATCACTCCCACAGCCCCCCCACCCCCCTCTCACTGCACTCCCTCGACCCTCTCTCCAACACAGTGAGGGGCAGAGATAACACCTCAAGGCCATGGAGTTGCTGCCAGCTTTTAAACCTCTCCGTCTCCCTCTGCCCTGCTCTCTGTGGTTTTCATGATGAAAGAGGGGAGGCAGATCAGAGGAAAACATGGCAGCCCAAAGACCTGTATCCACAGCCAAGCCTAAAAGCAGAGCACAGTGTCACTGCTCTTCACCACTCACCTACAGCACAGACCTGTGTGCACCCACCTATGCACACATAAGCACAATTGTACGCCAACACACATGCAGTTGACGTGCAGACATATGTGATGATTAGAAAACACAATAAGACACTTCTTTGTGCACACATTTTATCCTTATAATGTAATGTTCTTGCTGATACACAGAAGTGATCTCTTTGTGTGTGCATATGTATGTGTGTGTTAGGATACAGATGGGCTCCAGTGGGCTGTTACAAACCCTCTCTGACAGCGGCTTAACGAGGGCATTGGCCTTTGGCTCCTGCATCTGTGTTGGTGTGGAGCAGCCAAAACACACAAACACACTGATTAATAAAAGCTTAAATGTAAAATGCATTTCTGTGCAAACACACTCTGCTTATTGTATTATATATGTTCAGCAAATATCCTCTGACATCTGTTATAATGACAAAAATCATCTCCTTCCTTCCCACAACATGTAGGAGTACTCTGCAATTTTTAGCAAAACACTGGAAGTGTTTTGTTCGTAGCAAATAATGACAGGGGAGAAGAGAGAGGGAGTGAGAGGAATACACTGATCTAATTAGCAGCTAGTTAGCAGCAAAACAGTTGAGTCCAATTAGGGGGTGTGTTGTAGTGTATGTCGTGAGGGGTTTAAATGCTATCCTGGTTATCAAGGCTGTTTATTTGTTCTTTTACCAGGAGACACACTGCATCTGACTGCTAGATTTAGACAAACAAGAGAGGAACAAGTGTTTATTTTAGACTGAGGACGAATTTAACACCAACGTGTGTGCAGTTTAAGTGTTGGGGATTGAGCGAGCATTTGTGCTTGCATGTGTGGGCCTCCATTGTAAGAGGGCAAACATTTTTGATACACTCATTAATAACCAGAATCTTCAGAGACTACCAAGCAGCACTCTACTTCAATGCCACATACCACAAGCACATCCCTATCTCTCCCACTCTCACTCTCTCTCTTCCTCTTGGCAGAGTCTCCCTCTGTCGGCAGGTGCACGCTCCGGTGGCAGCCAAAGTGCCAACCTGCCCTCCATATGCCCGCCTCCGCAGTGCCAACTTACTTCTGCCACTCCCCACCAGGATTTCAGCTGGCTGGCCACCCCAAATCTGTTCCCACTTCCCACCACCCATCGTCCCCCACACTCATCAGTATCCACCCCTAGCCTTTCTTCTCCCACACGCATACACACACACCCCCTAACCTCATCCCTCCCTTGCCAGGTCTCTCTCTCTCGTCTCACACAAAACAGCGAAGCGCTTTCGGCAGCGTGCTAACATCCACTTGTCTTATTTTTCCGCGTGCTTCATCCTCCCCCTTTAGCCCTTTTCTCACCTTACACTCTGCATTCCTCTGACCTTCATCTGCTGTTCTCCACCCTCCTAAGCAGTTGTCCAGCTCTTTTCTGAGACCTCTCTTGACATGATGCAGAGAGACCGAAGCAGACACTCACAGAGCCAGGAGCCAGGCCACATCAATCAGCACTGGAGTGTAGGACGACTGCGTGTCAGATTGATGCATCATCGTTCAACTGGTTGTACTCTGGGATTTATAGGGAAACCCGCTTCTGGACCAGTAGAACAGGGCTTATTTTACTGCTAGCAAGTTACTTTCGTCCTGATTGGGCTCAGGGCATCAATGCATAGTGTGAGTGCAGGAGGGGAAGTGTGTTTATGTGTGTCCACTTAGAGCTGCTCATGTAACCTTGTCTGACCATTAAGCTTGTACAGTTTTCCCAAAGGGTTTGAAACCACCTCGACTGAGGCTACACTCCAACACCAAGCAGCCAAACAAACACAAGTAAACACATAAACACACTACCCATAGGGATGGATGTGAGAGAAGACAGATATATAACCCAACCCTCTGCCCCCTTTTTGTTTTATTCCAGAACAAAAAAGACAGGCATCGTTTTTCGAGGACATATTGTCCACACACATGGACAAACATAAACACAGTGTGTGAGATTTATACTCTGCTGTAGCCGCTGAGCGATTTGTTTTGTGGTCGCTCTAAGGCTTCCATAAACACAGAGTGATGGAGCGGTAATCCCGTGCCCCCTCCTCATTACTCCTCCTCCTGAGGAAGTCATCTGACCGGCCCGGAGTCATCTATTCAGGTCACAACCATCATCTATCATCCATCATCAAGTCTCTCCCTGTCTCCATCTCTCACACAAACACAAATTCTGTGTGTGACACAGTGTGTGTTTTAGCCCCCATCACTGATCACTCGCTCCATGCCAAACCACTGTGTGAGAACGACAGGCAATGAAGAAGAAAGCAAGTGAAAGAGAGAAGATATGGACAGGGGCAGGGTGGGTAGACGGACAGAGAGAGACAAAAAAATGAGAGTGAAAGAGAGTGTGAGAGGGAGAAAGAGGGAGAGAGACCTTGCCTCGAGTCAACTCCAGTCTTTAACAGGATGTGATGAGCTCTCGCCATTCTCTTAATCTGTCTCCCATGATTCATTTCCATTTCCTGTGTGCCGAGAGGCTGGCAGCCCGGCACCAATCAGCCACACAAACAAGCGTGCGCGTGCGCACACACACACACACACACACTCTCTCTCTGTCTCTCTCCCACTCACTCTTTCACCCTACATACTTTACAACCTTGAATGTGGTGTGGTCTCTGACCCAGGTCATCCTTACCTAGTGCGAAAGATAACTGCTACCCCTCTCAGACCAATTCTCTTCTCTCCTGCTGACACCCTGAGGTCATCAGCCTCTCATCCTCAACCCTTCAAACACTCACATATTGAGTTGAGGGAAGCTCCCTGCAGACACAGCTATTTACAACCTCATCTATAAACACAGCAGCACTCTGCCTGCACCTCTCTGAACCCTGGAGACTGGTCGTGAAAGTGAGAGGGACCCCTGCTACCCCAGATAGATCACGTGACAATAGTCCGGGAGGAGGAACTTCATGCAGAACAGCTGTATGTAAGAAGGACAAATACTTATAAGATTGAACAAAGAGGAGGATAGGGGATTGGAAACAGGCAAATTGCATTTTCTTCATTTGTCTTAAGTGAAGAGGTTGCTTTGATGGCTAAGCTCTGAAATCCCATCGACTAATGATTGGAAAGCTGTCAGCTTAAGAGGCTGCCCCCACCCACCACAGGAAATATACACAAAGATACACATAAACACACACTCCTCTACAGAGCTCCAGAGTAGAAAAAGTACAGTTGCCAAATCCCTGGTACCCCCTCTCTCTCTCTGGGTGGTACAGTTCTGTTTTCCCCTCCTCTTCCTCATAACTCTTAGCCTCACACACTCCTAATTACCTCGGGAAGTGAGGGAGGATTACCTTGCTTCTCCCTCTAACCTCATCTATCTCCTTTTTTGTGCTTGTTTCTCTACCCACTGTGCATTTATGGTGCAGTAAAAAGGGCAAGGGACATTTGAGATCAATGGCATTTGCCAGTTCTCAAGTGTGTGTATGTCTGCGAAGGGTGCACATGGAAGTGAGGATGTACATGTTGGCGCTATTAAGTGTGAGGACCTGAATACTGATGGTCCAGCCATCAGGTGCTCTGCCAGGAAGGAAGTGGACAAATTGTAACAGAGCCTTTACTGCCCTGGAGGAGGGGATCATGTGGCAGCAGATACAGCCTTTCCTTTGTTACTCTGTCTGTGTGTGTGTGGAGACATGAACATTAACGTGCCTTTCTGCAACACACTTTTGCTTTTATGGTTATACATTATGAATGCAGATTCCTTCTGATTTCTCCCCGTTTAAAAAAAAGATCAGTCCATCCAGCAAAAACTAAAAAATTACATTTTTTTCTTAAAGTCTACACAGCTTTACAGGAAAACTACACTACACATTAAAACTTTGACATACGTGTCAAATGTTTACTTTTCATTCAACTTGGACGTGATTTTGGAATTTTTAAAAAAATTTAATAAATGTGTAAAAAATGGGTCCGTGTTTAAAAGACAATTCACAGAGGGACGATTCTGTATATTGACATGAGAACTAAGTATAGTCATCTTATACATCGACCCATATGCTTGATGCTATTCTCATTCATGATGTTAAATGAATGAATAAATGGACACAGATGGGACTACTGTGCTGTCTGGAGCAATAGTTTGGTCAGCATACACACATCACCTTGAGCGCAACCTCTTACCTTAAGGAGTCGTGTCCAACATGGTGTCACGCTGCATGCTGTGTCAACAGTCCTGTAAAGTCCCTGTGCAAAGATTTTGCTACAGGCCAAAATCAATAAAACGTTCTCACCCTAAAAAGATCATATAAATTCTACTATGCCTCACAGTCTTTCTTTCGTTTCATACCTGCCAGTTAATACATATTTATATTAAATTTAGTTTCTCTTTCTCCCACAGACGCAAGAACAGCAACTAAGTTTACACAACTTGCTACGTCCTCTGTACATACTTCCTAACCATCTTCTATCATTGCATTACCACATTATACCAAATCAGTTACACAAATAATCTCAAAAAGAGAAGTGTTACCTCTATACATTTGACGCCTCAGTTCACTTTCATCACACTGGTGGTCAGATTTCAAATTAGTCATCACCCCGCTTTCTAATGTTAAACCACTATTGAGTGCTCATAAATGAAAAATAATACTGACTACGTGCACATGTGTCAGTGAGTTATGATGTACATCCGTAAAAAAGTGTGTGTGTGTGTGTGTGTGTGTGTGTGAACCCAGTGCCATCAGATGCAAGCAGGGTTTAATTAGAATTCTCTGTTGTCTAATTTGATTAGGGGAGGCAAAGGAAGATGAAGGCTATTAGAGCTCAGCTATTTCTGCTGCTGGAATAATGTTTCAGGAGAGAGGTGACAACACACGCAGACACAAACAAACACATACACGCTTTCAATCACAAAATAAAAGTGGGCCCTCATTGCTCTCGCATTCCAAATCAGGTTCATGTAAGTTCATGGTGACTTAAAGCAAAAGAGCAGAGGTGAGTGTCCGACATGATAGCCGAGTGTTTGACGAGCTCTCCGAGTGTGACACACAAGACCCGTCAGCTGATATCCTTGCGTGCACACAGCTGTGAAGGAACCTTTTACTATCCCACTGCTGCCTCTGTATGCGTGTGTGCTGTCCACAGCCACAGAGGAGCACACTAAACAAACACACACACTCAACACAGTGCTCTACACAAACAGCATTGCATCTCCCTGGTGCCAAGCTGACAAGACGACCAGAGAAAACAGAAAGAGAGAGAACTGACTGAAGTCTATAAATCATGGCTGTTTGCTACTGTGATACCAGGAAAGTCTCCATTACCCCCTTACACCTGTTAGCACACTGAATATCTGTTGGCATAGTGTTTTGTTTTTTTTTTTTTTTGTTTTTTTTTTGTTTGTCTGTGTGGGTGTGTGTGTGTGATGGAGGTTTCCTGTTTCTAAGAGCAGGAGTACCAAATGTCCTGACAGAGATAATGAACTGAAAAGGTCTTCCAATGTGGCATTAGTTAAAGGAATAGTTGAACACTTTCAGAAGAAAAAACAAGAAATACAGGATGAAGCCAGGCTAGCTGTTTCCTGTATGCTTAGCTAAGGTTGACTTGTTGCCTTGTTCAATTTCTTTAAAGGATACAAAGCTTGATTTGGGACAGGTTCTAGATTACAGTATCATAAATACTAGAGGCAGAGTAAAATTATTTGTTGAAGTAATGTAGTTGGAATAATGATGGTGGCTGAGGTTGTATTATATATAGTGCCCACAAGTGTAGTCATATAAATATGTGTGTATTTCTGTGTCAATCTCCCCCGACACTGTTGCTGGTAGTGGCTTGTGTCCAGGGTTGAGCGGTGGCCACAGGTGTGCAGGGTCAGGGTTAACAGCTCCAGGTTTATGAGGAGGTTAACAGGGCAGCCGGTGAGACGCTCCATCGCAGACTGTTACAGCCATGACCGGGGCAGTGCCACCTGCGGACTGGCGTGGAACAGATGCCACATGAGAATGGGTCAGAGCTTTTATAGCAAGGGCAGAGCGAGGGAGAGAGATTGGGAGAGGGAAAGGGCGAAGGATCTAGTAGTCCATCATTGTGACTGCTTTACTGCCGCTACTGCCATCTAATGACAGAGCTGTCAGAGCACATGGAGTGAGAGGAATGGAGGGATGGAAGGACCAAGGAGCACAGGGGGAGTAAAATAGATAAATGGATACCATGATGGAGTGAACGAGAGGATAAAAGCACAGAGGGAGGAGGAGAAAGACGTAGATACATGGGTGACAGTTGAGTAGATGCTAGCATGAAGAGTGAGCAGTGGATGCAACAGGGAGATTTGTAGGAATTGATCGAAGGATATTGCCTTGGCTAGGAATGGAGAGAAGGAAATATAATGTAGTTAATTGGATATAATGATTACACTACTGCAGAGATAATCTCCTAGCGCAGTATGGACTGGTGGATTTATCAATGAGTGTCCTCCCTTGGCTAAGGTTACCAGCGAGTGATCATTCTGCAAACACACAAACAGACGCACAATATGCACATTTATCCCAAGATGCTCTCAACACACACCACTCTTCTCTAGTCTTTTTCCTAAAGGAGCACTCAGTAATCACCAGTGATTAGTCTGATCCAGGGCTCAACACCAGCATGGCTCGCACACATATTGATTATCCTTGTCTGTGTGTGTGTGTGTGTGTGTGTCCACATCAATGTGTTCTCAAGGAATTGATTTTCAGAGAGAGCCATGGAGATGTGAAGAGAGAAGACCACAACAATCAGACTGGTTTAGCTCCAGATTTGTCTACTTCTTAATCTTGAAGAGAGACAATGACGACATGCTGAAGCACATTTGGTTTCCATTTTTTCAGTCTATTTTATGTGTAGTCCTGCAGTGGACAGGATTACAAATTGGTTGTCTGACAGATTTTGAGCTAAGGCAAACACTAGTGAGCAATACCCACTGCTCTTCAGTGTCTGCGGCCTGTTATGAACTTTGTAGTTTTGTTTGGCAAGATTTGCTCTCAACACCAAAACCTTGTCAGTCTGTGGCCTGTCATAACAAAACTCCAGCCCCTCTTGCTCTTTAACCTCACTTCCCCTTTCTCCAGCACGCCTTTGTGGTTTGCAGTTTCGGCATCACTTCAAGGCTTTTTTTTTTTTTTTTTTTTTTACTTCTCTGTCTGCCCATCCAGTTTTCTCTTCTCTTGCACGTTCTCTCTTTCTCCCTTCCTTACCCTCAGGCTATATGTGCAGACAGTTTCAGGGGGAAAAACAACACGGAACAGCAGAAAGCAATACTGTAGATCTGAGCACAGCAGTCAACTTTAACACACACACACACACATACACACACACACAATACTAGAATGACATTATGCACACAGGCATCACAAACTAGACACACACACAGAGGTTTAAACAAGATTTGATCTCTCTGAAATGAAAGGATATAAATAAAAGGAGGAAGCATTCTGATGGCGTAGGAAGGATGGAGATAAGTCGACGGAAAATAAAACAAAAGCTGGAGGAATAAGGAGAAAGAGTGACCATGAGCCATCCTCCATTTTGAAGTAGTTGCTCCCTGGCTCTGCTGTGATCTAAATGCCCAAGTTCAAATGCTTCTCCTGCCCACCTTTATCTCTACATCCCTAACTGTTAGTCTCTCTTAATCCATTTCTTTCTCTACTCTCTTACCATCACCCCGCACATTCCCAACCCCCAACGCATTCCTCTTTATTTAACCCAACCTTTTTTGTTGTCAAATAATCATGGAGAATGAGCATGTGTCTGACATGGTCTCCAAGGCAACGGCGGTTAAGACGGGAAGGCAGGCAGGGGCTCATTGAGAGGCTGAATGAAAGAGGGGGGAAGAGAAGAAGCAACCAACAGCGCTGGGCACGGGCACGGGCACACGCACACACACACACAAAGATAGAAGACAGAGAGAGAGAAAGAGAGATGGATACACGGTCACACCAACCTCACCAGCTTTGGTCACTGTCACAACCAAGACCCTCTCTCTGTGTGGATCTCCTGCTGTGAATTTGTGTGGTGTGGAAGGGTTAGACACAAGTGACAACACACACACACACACACGCACACACACACACACACACACACATACACACACACACACACACACACGCACACACATACACACATGCACACACATACACACACGCACACACATACACACACACACACACACACAAACAGTAATGGAGAGGGAGGAAAGGGTCATCAGTTCCCAGCAGATGAGGATGGAGATGAAGGAGATTCCAGAGTCCAGAGAGAAGACTGGAGGAGATAGAGGGGAAGATGAGGAGGCAATTGCCTGCAACTGAATCCCTGTGTTTTCTTATCTATCCACATTTTGTGTGTCCCCATCTTTACCCTTCCTCTCTAATTTCCTGTTTGTATCACCCCCTTTCTGTCCCTGTTTGTGGTAACTCTTGCATTGGTCGGTTTGATTGAACCATACGTCACCTTGAGCTCAAAAGTGAGTTCCTCCTGATTTATGACCGACTCTCTCTCTCTCTCTCTCTCTCTCTCTCTCTCTCTCTCTCTCTCTCTCTC
>CM076648.1:8977866-9021801 GCA_038496675.1 Rachycentron canadum | reverse complement strand
GTATAAGAGACGGGGGGGGGGGGGGGTTAGTGAGGAGGGGGAAGGAGGCAGTCTGAGGAGGTCCTGAGCCTTCAGAAAGACTCTAAGGACAGGAAACAAAACTCTACAGCACATTCACGAGCACAACAAGCACAGTGAAAATGAGTGGGAGCGTGAAAGGCGTGCATGCTCACAGGCGGATAGGGCAAATAATCACTAATAGGGTATAATTATTGAAGGAAGAAGGCAAGATAGACAGAAGGAGAGAGTAAGTGTGGAAGTGGAGGGGAGAGCATACATTGTGATATGGAGGTGGGAGAAGGGGGAGGGGATGTTCTGAAAACAAAGCCCTTTTTATTAATACAAAGACAGGAAATTGGTAAATGTTTAATTAAGAGAAGTAGGCTGCAACCTTTTCAACAATGTGTATCTATAAGAATAGATAAGTGATATTGTGCAACATGTTTACATTTACACACCCTTCATTCTATATGGTGCACAAGGCTGAATATGTGCAAAGAAATCACATTATCATTACGACAAGGCATGTGCATGTTTCTGGGCAGTTTAATGCAGGTATGCGTGTCAGTGTGTGTGTGTGGTAGGTGTTGAAGTGTCTTGCACCTTGTGAGACAGGTTGAGAGGTGACATGTCCCCCTGAGGTGCTACGCCACCACATCTGATGACACGCTGACAGACAGAGACAGACAGAGAACTAAAAATACAGCCTCCAATTTCCAGATGGTGGACAACAAGAAGATGAAGAAGACTATCATACAGATGAGGCACATTGAGATGCATACTCAATAATTTAATAAAGGTATATAAATATTATAAAGTGAGCACAATAATCAAAAGAATACATTTAACATTTTTATTACTGCAAATACATATTTGACTGACTTAGCTTCCTGCCTCCAGGCTGTGACGGCCACTTTGTTTAAAGAGTTTTAAAAGGAACAGGTTATCCTAGATCCTTGACTTCTGTTTTGTTTGCAGTGCATTTGCACGGCACTATTGAAACTATTAAAAGTCATTCAGCAAACAATTATGTGTCGTTAGCGGGAAGGTGCTGCTCTGTGAGTTAGATATCTGCTTATTCTGAGTAATTTATCATCTTATTCCAAACACACTGCTGTTGGACACATAAAATACATCAATTTCTGTGCATCAGAGAGTTTCACTAAAACGCAGGGAACACCTTGAGCTTGTAAAGCAAATAAAGCCTCTTTTGGTTAATTTCAGTTTCAGAGTCAGAAACACATTATTTAGAAGGAAATGTCACAGGTTTCTGCTTTAAAATGAAACTATGAGCGTAACACAGTTCAGCAATGGAAGGGGACAAGTAATGGGAAAGAATTACCTGTTTGTATTTTTTATTTTGATGCTCATTAAGGGACAGGCTAGAGAATAGCAATTGTCTTCTATTATTTAAGGTAGTGTAATGAGTTATATTTTGACAAGTGCACTGCAGAAGAAGGAACACACACACACACACACACACACACACGCACACACGCACACACACACACACACAGAAAGGCTATAAAAGCTCCCTCGGGACCAGAGCAGCATGTGTGACTGAAAACACTGTGATCAAGAAGTAACAGGAAGAGGGAGAAGAGAGGGGAAAAGGAGCAACAAAAACAAAACAAGTGAAAAGGGGGTGTTAGAAAAAAGAAAAAGGAAAAAGATGAAGGCAGGTGATGGTGAGAGATAGAGAAAGCAGGAGTGATCTCTCTCTCTCTCTCACAAACCTGCCATGCCCACTTCCTGTCAACCCACTATGTAATTACTTCCTTATAACCACCCTCAACCCCTTGCAAAAAATAATCATTCTCTCAATTGTGTATGTGTGTGTGTGTGTTGGAAAGGACTGAAAGATGGTCTCTCTTCTTCTACGGCAGGGAAAGCAAAGATAAGGCATCACTATAATCTTTCCCTACCACACACAGCCTCTGGAGGTGCACACAGACACACTGAGACACACACACACACACACATATATATTGTAGACTCCTGTAATATGCTGCACTCTGACATGATTGCAAAAAGAGGTCGCTACTTTAGAGCAGGTGTGGGAGAAACACAGAGAGAACATCATGATAGTGGATGTGCAATGCCAAAAACAAAAATCCCAGTTTGAACATTTATTATGCGAGCATACAGAGACCAACCCCGAAGTGGTTTTTGTTTAACACTTGAGAGTTTGATTAAAAAAAAATAGTCTGGACCGAAGAGAGTCGCCACATCTCAAATCTGATGAGAAATATTATCTCGTCACCCTTCACTCACCCCTATTTGCAGAGACCCGCACCCACTCCACCATTACACACACCCATTTAACCTGACCTCTCGCTGGTGATTAGAAGCCTGAGAAGTGTGTGTGAGCATGTGTGCATGTGTGTGAGATGCTTCTCTCCGTATGCTAATCACAGCCTAGCACTGAGAATTAATTTGCAAATGTGTCATTACCCATCAGGCTCAGCAGCAATAACCCTGCAATTACACAACTCTCGCCAGGCCAGCTGAGCACCACACATGCATGCAGGCAAATGTATGCACTCACACATGCTCATATCCAACCGTACACACACACACACACACAGCAATGAATAAAAAAAAAGCTCAGATATAAAGAAGTTACATTCTGAGAGATATTGCATTCAGCTCCTCCAAGAGATATTCAGTGTGTTTACAGTGTAATCACAGATCCTCACCTCAGTGTCAACAGGACAGCAACCAAGGTCAGTTGTGCACTTTCACACACTCCTGTTTCTTAGCAACATTATCCAGGAGTTTGGCCTCGCTAAGAACTTCACCAGCATCACACAACAGCTTCAGATCACAGATACAGTAACTGAGCAATGTGCAAGCGTGTGTGTATGTTTGTGGGTTTAAGCACTTACCTGTGAAGTGAGGGGTCAGGATCAGAGGTGAGGTGTGCGGTAGCCATGAGGAGGAGGAGGGTGGTTCACATGGGAAAAGAGAAAACACAAAAGCTATGAAAAAGACAGCAGACATTTATTATCTCTTAAAGAAATGTTTGCAGCTACAAATTAAAGAAATTCCTGAGTAAAAGGGCAGAAAAACATAAAGAAAGAAGATGATAAAAATGATGTGAACTATGTGCAAAAGCCCTCATATTTACTAGATCCACATCAAAACCCACCTATAGGTGCACTTATAGGATATTTAGGAGGAATTTGTTAAACTGGGCTCATCATCATAAAATCATTAAATTAGGAAATGTCTTCTTCTTTCAGAGTTTCAGTGAATCTTTGCAAGGATGCAGTGCAGCTGTTTTGGAGGATTGTGGTGTCCCAAAACTTTTTTTTCTTGTTAATGTGTCACCCATTCATTTAGTTAGTTTGGAAATACTGTATATGTAATAAAAATAACACAGGCCACTGATAGGAGTATCTTGTCTGTGAAGATGTGACGGTCAATATTAGAGACATTTTTAGTCCGGAGAGAAAATGGAGAAACAGCAGCAACAACAAACTGATTGCTGGATGAACGTTTTGCTCATTATCTCAAAAGAGCTTTTTAGGAGCCTTCCTGTATTTCAAATATGAGGGTGAATGTTTGCTCAGGCACTGGATGCAAACCACCCGGTCCCAAAATACACTTATTGTCAAATAACCTAATATTGTCACATTTTATTCTCATACCTCTGTGTCCGCTACAACAAACTGACCTACATTGGTACAAATTCATCCAAAGCATGTTACACACCTGTCACACAAACTCCTCAACAATTCAGACTCACTCATCTCTGTCGCTGGCCCTGTCACCCAGACTGACCCAGTGGTGTGTATATGCACATGCATAATGTGTTTGTCTCTACCTTCACCAAAGTCTAACTGAGAGCTGCCAAACAACGGACAGTTCCTGAACACTTGACAAACACAGTATATTTTTTGAGCTGAGAAAGAATGTCAAATACAAAAATAAAAGAAATATCCTTTAACCAATTCATGTTTTTCCTTAGATTATGCACTGCTGGCAGACAAACAGATAAATAACCTGATGTGAAATGAAATCACAAACCAGAAAGACAAAGAGGAAAAAGTATTGAGGTAAAAAAGAAGGAAGGTTGTTTTATAATCTCAGGCCACTGTCCAACAACTGATGAGACTTTGGTGTTGTTAATCCTGCCTAACTCAAGACAGTGAAGATAAACACTTAAGTCTCAAGTTAACAAATTCATGTACTAGAGACCCTGCTGGCAACACTGCAAAAGAGAGTCTATTTTGATCATTTATTTTGGCAAAACAAAGTCGATATCTCCATGAGTAACCTAACACTTCCAGTGAGGACCACAGAGGTCTGGAGAAATTCTTGTCAAAGTGTAGGATAATATGAGCTCCCTGAGCCAAAGGCAGCAATGACTGCATTTTACAAACAGCACATCTGGTTTGATTTCTCCTCAGCAGAACTAAATTTGCATTAATACTGTAGCAGGCTCCAATGCTACTACTGCTAGGCCAGATAAACTGGTATTAGAAATCTAACTGTAGGTACATGGTCAGTTACATTTTATTTTAGAGGCCAGAGAAGCACATGCATTACCACAGCTAGTGTGCACATGTAAACCTGTGAGTTTTGTGTGAAATGTGATCTAACTATGGTCACGTTCTTGTTGACAGTTGAAAGTAACATAGTGAGCCGACATTTTCTAAAGAAGTGACATTAAAACTACCTTAATCAACACACTCCACCAAAAATAGATGGCACCTCACCAAATGACTGAATTGATCTGAATCGGAAACAAACGAAATTATCACACTCGATTGCATGATTTCTTTGTTCTTACTTGGAAAAAAAGGAACATTTTAACACTTATACCTGATTTTAGATGAAGTTATTCATTAAAGCGGATGATTTGAGCTCTATGAACACTGCAAACATTTCTTGATGGAATCTTCAGGAGCCTCTCAGCACTTGCTTTTTCTGCCTCAAGAGTCACACTTTAATATTCACAAATCAAGCTTGCACCCCTCATTTCCACCAGAATACTGTCACTCCTGATTTAAAGTGGATTTCCCTTTTAAAAGGCTGCTAGCCCTTATTGTGGCCGATGCTCACACGCTCACATGCACGGACGCACACACAAACACACACTCAAGGGAGCCAAGGGTGGTGGTGGTGGGGGGGGGGCTAGCGAGAGCTGACAAACTGATGTGCAATCATATCATATCCCTCCCACAATGCCTTGTGGCACACCTGCTTTCGAGCACAGACAACAGAAGCGTCCTTGTTCTCAGCCGAGGGAATGCATCGCGCCACACGTCTCTGCTCTGATGAGGCTTTTTATAGTCACTCAGCTCTCTTACCTGCATCTTCCAACCCTTCATCTGTCTCCATATCAAACACATCAGATCTGCTGCCTCTCAGCGAGTCCCGTTGTTATTAGACAGAAGAGCAGAGAACCACAGATGAAGTACTGAACCAGAGAAGGAGGGAGGGAAGCTTTAAAAGTGCTGCTCATTTGATTAACAAATATGTGTGCACTTGTGTGTTCCTCTATGCAATGTATGTATGTCTGTGTGTGTGTGTACATGGGGCGTATGTGGGTGTGTGTCTGTGCAATTGCCCAAGGGCAGGTGTGTGGTATGCAAACGCAGCTGAGGGAACCTAGAGAGCAGACGCAGCAGGAGAATCCTGCTTTACAGCAACACGCCAGAAAGAAGCTGACAACAGGCTAACAGAGTGGGATCGCACACACACACACATGCACATGCACACACACGCACACACACAGACTTTCTTGAGTATGCATACATGCACATTCACATGTTTATGTGCATGAACAAAAATAAGAATAGCCCACACAATCTAATATATTTGATTTAATATTTAATTGCGTCCATGCATAGACACAAGGCTGCATCCACACACGCTACAAGCGCACACAAAGAGCTGCCGGCAGTGTGTTTTACACTTGACTTGTGCTCTCCTGTGACATTTTCTCATTGGCTTGTTTGTCTCAATTATCCCTGCTTATTGGACAGAGATGGTTAACCCATTAACTTACACACAGGGAGGAGGAGAGAAGAGAGAGAAACAGTGAGCGAGAGCGACAGAGAGAGAGAGAGAGAGAGAGAGAGAGAGAGAGATGGAGAGAGCTGGATGATGGCTCAACCTGCCTTAGGCATGTTATGAATCACACAACTGTACCAGGACACAAACACAGGCTGGCCTGGCTGGGTGCCAAGAAAACACAAAAGTTGTAACACATACACAGGCAGCAGAGAGCAGCTGAAGGGGCAGCGGAGCACGAGCACCTCAGGGCCCGTTAGAGGGCCTGAGCTGACCTTCTCCACTCACAAATGCGCTTCTGGATTTAACACACTATACTACAACATGACTGCAGCTTTGTGTGTGTGTGAGTATCGTAACTGTTGGTAAGTGCATCCTTTGATGTGGCTCTTTGTGTGCCTGTAATATATGTATGTTGGAAACCTGTGTACATGTGTGCGTGCGTGTGTGTGTGTATATATACGAAGGCTGCCTTGCCCTGTGTCAGGCCTCTGCTGTGTTCAGTAAGTGAGGCGTGCTAATACTGCGTGTGCTCAGGTTTCACGCATCAGCACACAGTCGAAGAGACTTACCCGAGGTCACAGACTGTCAAACCCTTCTCCACTTCCCCTCCTCACCCCTACCTCCTCCCCCCTGTGACTCAATCCTTCCTTTTCTCTCACTAAATACTTTACCTTTAGCCAAGCTTTAGCACTCTATCTTTCAGCTTTCTTTTGCTCCCCCCTCCTACTTTGCTATCAGTCCTCCCTTCCCTTTGCCTCCCCTCCTCCTTCCTCCCCAGAGGATTCCATCATGCTCAGTCTTTTAGTATCTTTCATGCCTTTTACCTGTCAACAGAGGAGAGAATGTGCTAGCAGCTCCCCAACAAAGGAAAAACACCCTCCTGTCATCTCAGAAAATGCTACAGGGAGGAGAGGAGGGGTGGGAGGCAGGGAAGGAGATCGACAGGGGGACAGATTGAGCTAGATAACACGGGAAGCAGAATAAAAAGGGAAATGTTGAGGGAAGGGGATAGAAAAATTAGGCAGAGGGGATGTTGTGCTCTTAATATGTGATAAACAAACACAAGCTGCACCAATCCTGTGCAAGTCCGTAGATTGAAAGTAGTGTGTGAATGGCAACATGTCTTAAACATGTTATTTTTTAGCATCACTATGCAGTTGCAGACAACACACACTACTGTTGTACATAGGCCCTAATGACAAAGAGTGACCTGTGTTTGAAGTATTAAACTCTCACACACATGCACCAGAAAACACAGACAAATATACAAACAACCTCTCCATCTTGAGACTGCTATAGTCTGTGACTCCTCAGCAATTCAGTTCATCTCTGCCACACACTCCACAGCAATACCAGTAACACACACCGACATGGGATAAAACTATAAGCCATACAGTCCAATAGGCACCTCACTCAATCTTTGTCTGTCTCTCTATCCCATGCCCAATGTGTGTCTGCGTACATGTGTGTGTGTTTGTGTGATTGAATCCTTTGCTAGTGCTAATCTGCTGGCACAGCCCCCGTCCTCAGTGTTGCCCTCGTCTCCATATTATTCTGGGATTAGCTCATGTGTTAGCCTAGCGGCAGCCCACAGCCTGCGCTAGGGAGAGGCAGCCATCTTAGAACAATGCCTATTGATGAAACACTAAGAGGTTTGATTGGATTAATCATCTCTCCCTCTCCTTTTTGTCACTTCTCTAGCTGTCCCTCTTTGTTTCCACTCCTCCTCTGTTTCTCCTCTGTCCTTCTGCCTTTCCCTCCTTCTATTCAAAGCTGAATAACACACAGATTTTGTTGTTTTTCCCTGGTGAAGAGCGATGCCGTTAACGCCCCCGAGTTGGATAACGAACGTAAATAACAGGCTGCCGGTTTATGAGGGCACTTCAAGGTAAAAAGTAAACATCTAATTAAGAAGAGAATCAAATAGTTTCTAACTGTTTCTGCGTGGTAGTAGATTTTACATTACATTGCTCAAGTGGTAAGCCTCTCTGTGACGAGAGTGAAAACACAGCCTCTGATAACTGCTAATTATGATTGTGGTGAAGAAACTAAATCATATAGAAAAGACTGAAGAAGAAGAAAACATATGAGAAGACACATACATGGTGATTGTGTATTTTTTCTTTCTAGGAAACACAAGAAAGAACTGCCAAAATGTGAGTGATATGACAGCATCAGCAGCAGCACACAGAAAGAAATAAGGGTCAATCTCTGCAGATTTGGCCTGTGTTTAGTTGGGGCACTCTACCAAGTGGCAGTCGCTAGCCTGGGCGGCCTTTGGCCCAATGTCCCGACCAATCACATTCCAGCCCCAACTACGCCAGCGTGGACCCACAGCAACCCTCCAGTCTGGTGCCAAACACCCGTGCGCACACACATACACACACACATATGGGCAGCTACAGCTCATACAAACACTGCAGCCAACTCCATTTTCAAACAAGGATAACAACTGAATTAACACTCTGTGATCCTCTGCCAAAGCAGAAGGATGCTCCTTTATACATTCAAACACACATGCACAAGCATATACGCAAACAACACATCCACAAACACACACACATGCACAGGAGGCTGCTTGGGTGGAGTTATCTGTGGTTAGATTTTAAATGCATCATTCCCTCCTTGTGTCTGCCTCTCTCTCCCTCCCTCTCTCTCTGCGGTTCAGCTCTCACTCTGTCTTTTCTGCTACTACAAAGGCAAATTACTGCCTCATACTGGTGCTGTTAGAATGAAAGATATTTAGATGTTGGCACCTCTGTGTGATGCCCCAGTGTTTGAAAAACAGAAATTGGATAGAACATGAGCAAGTCAGAGTAATAGCCATAAGGTGGGATGGATGAGGGAGGGCAAGTCAGACCCAGTTTGATAAAGACGCCTGGACATCATTTAGACATCATTTATATTTGCAATAAGAATGACCAAAAGATGTACCACCTACTTGTTCTGTCCTCTCTTTCCTCCTTTCCCTTCTGACTCTGCTTCTCCTCCCTCTCCACAGCTTATCCGTCCCCTGTTATTTGCTCCATCCAAGGCCGAAAATGGTTGTCTTTCTCTCTATAATCCTCCCATCACATCACTGTTCTAATCTGACCACTTCTCTGCCTCCCTAATTTCTCTTTCCTCTTTGTTCACCCCTTCTTGTCCCATTGCCATTTTCTCTTAGCACTGTTTTAGTAGAAGAACTACACTATCAAAAGTATTGCAGAGTGGCAACCATCACACAATATACACCCAGACACACACACACACACACACACACACACACACACACACACACACACACACACAGGCTAACATCCGCACATGAGCATGCAAAGACATACACGCAGCATCTGAGAGAGTAGTTTTGTTTTTGTTTTTGAACAAACCAATTGTCACAGCTATGGTTATTTAAGGATGTTTTCTCTGTTGAAAATCACAGTAGGGAAAAAAAATGGCAACCAGCTAAAAACAGAGAGGCAATCACCTGACATCACAGCTATTCATCCTGCAGAGAGCTGCTTGGTCCTCCACCAGCATGAGGAGGAAAGGCCTTCCAAGAATCCCTTCTTTTGCTCTCAGTCTTTTTCCGCAGATTAATCTGTCCAGCACCCGTATAAATCTCAGCACTCACTGTGGAGAAATGCTCTATCTGGAGCATTTATGTATGACACACACAAAAAAAGTGATGAACCTTGGTAAACCTCTTGAAAGAGACTAAAACAAAATGGAATAAAGTCTAAATTGGACTCAATGTGGTTCTTTGAGCCTTAAATGGCCTAAACTGACCTTATGCCACACATACGTTCAGCAGTTTGCAGCATGAGCCCTGACAATGTGTGCTTTTGTGCTGTGTCTGTGAGAACTGAGATAATGCTGAACTGCAGGTTTGCATTACCCACTGAGCAAGTGTGAGAGTGCGTTGTCTTGGGTTGTGAAGCTTGTTAAGGTGTCAACATCATTTATGGCTGAGGTCAAAACAACTCTCTCCGTTACTAAAAGATGGGAGGAGAGGAGGGGAGGTGAAGCAAAGGATCAAGGGAGACGAACCACAGTATGAAAAAAATAAATAAATAAAAAAACTGGGGGAGAGGGTGGGGGGTTGGGGGTGGGGGTGGTGGTGGGGTTGAGATGGCTTCAAAGGGTCCTGCCGTAACCATGGTGCTGCTGAGTTTGGTCACCGTGGGAACAGACAGAGGAAGGGGAGAAGCATTTTTGTAACAGAGGGGAGGTTTCCCTGAGTCTTTGTCTTTCAGATTTCACTGTTCAAACAAAATAACTCAAGGTTTTATCACTTTAAGAGCAAATAATCAAGTCACCACTAATACTTGTAATATAAGAAATGAAAAATAAACAGTGATAACCAAGCACATATAGAAAGAGTAGTGAAATAGACTTTGCATATCAATTTGACTCCACAGCAAAGGCCTGATACTCCATTTAATGCTGGAAACTTACATTATTTTCACTTTCCATGATTGTTCTATAGATTTTGACTGCCTTGATATAATAAAATTTCTTATTTGGTCTGACGTTCCATGAAAACCCCCAAATGTGGTTCATAATAAAGGAGGAATAATTCAAAGCAACGGTGTTAAATTTTGTTTAATAAAAGTTGCTTCAGTACTATAGTGAATTGTCTTATGTACTTTTTGTACTTTAGATTGATGTGTTCACGTCACCTGACATAGGTCAAAGTAACAACTTTACATATATTCATCAGTTTTTACTTTATTTTCTTCCAGGGACTGATTAATAGTTCAGCCCACAAGATGGAAATGTATCTATTTCAGTTTTCTGGCTGCGTCTCCAAAGTGTGTGTAAATCTAGCTTGACAGTTGGATGGAAACAGCATCTGTCTCCTAGCAAACACCTCTCCTATTAGATACACATGATGAGCAAAGTTTTCCAAAGACTTAAGAGCTAGAATATGATGAAACTGAGACTCCTCTGTTTTCAGGACATTGTTACTGCAAAATTAACTTCATCAATCTCACTGACCACATTGGCAAGACTAGTCTCTTTCCTCAGACATGATATGTGTGTGTCCTTTCTGTCCCAACAGTACCCAGTAACATCATCTCCAATATGGTCCCACAGCGGGAGGAAGCTGTGTGATTTAGATGATATTTGTTTGTATGGATAGAGCATAAACTGTATTTGTGTGTGCATTTGTATGTGTGTATACGATTGATTTCCTGTCAAGGTAAACAAACCAGCCGAATCTGTCATAGTGAGACAGGTACTTTTACCAGTGACCACTTCAGCAGGATTTACAGTGCTGCTAACGATCACACCTTCAATTAGACCTGCAGAACAGTGTCTCTGTGTGTGTGTGTGTGTGTGTGTGTGTGTGTGTGTGTGTGTGTGTGTGTGTGTGTGTGTGTGTGAGATAATAACTACCACACTGAGTAGTACGATGAAGGGGTTGTAAGTAAGTGCTGCAACACTTCGATTTCCCCTCTTGCGTGATGTCACTGAATTTATTACTGGCTCTTGCTTAAGACCATACTCGCCATAAATCAGATGCACACACATATACACAAACACACTCAGACACATACGTCGCAGTCTGTTCGTGTAGGGCTTATGATGAGGAGCAGAGCAGAGAGGGACTGTAATGAAGGGGAAACAAACAGAGCGTGGAGACGGATGACGGATGGCTCCTCTCATTCAACGAGCCAGTCTGAGATGAACATACACTTAGGCAATACATTTCCCAGTCTTGGCCTCCATCTTCCTGTCTCCTCTGCTGGGACAGATAACCAACAGTATGGCACCTTGATGTGCTGATAGCGCCACTGCAGACCAGCAGCAAAAAGATGATTCTGAGGCTGATAGGCTGACTGTCGCACACCAGCAGTGCTAGAGATGTGAGTTGTGGTGTGAGTGGGGACTCCCACTGTGTTAAGGATGGGAATAATAGAGGAGGGGCCCATTCAAAGTCGAGCAGGGAGTGATGGAAGGGGCACTGGAGGTGACCAGGAGGGAGAGTAATTGCCTTAGCACACTCAAGGTGCTTGAAATGACCTGTTCTAAGCGCGCACACTCATAGGGAGGGGGCGAGGGAAATGGTGTGCGAGAGTGGCATGGAGCAAGAGAGAGGGCAAGAGAGAGAAATGACTGTTGCAAATACCCATTTCCTTCTGCTGCGGGGTCATGCCAGAGCGCCGCCAGGAAGTGAGGGACGGAGCAGAAGGTGGAATAACAGAGGGATAATCTTGTCTGAGCTGCAGTGAGAGAGGGCAGGGGGCTTGTTATGAGAAAATGAAAGGGAAGAGGTGAAGGAAAGGAGAGCCACGGGCCATTAGAGCCACCTCAGCGACACATAATGGCAGGTAGTGGAGAGAAGGACGCAAGTAGCTCAGTGGAGCAGAGGTGAGGGAGGAAACAGAGGCGATACATGGCCTGTGCAAATACTAAAACACTATTAGATATGTTTACATGTGTCAAACATAAATGTGAATATACACCATGATATTGATGGTGTATCTTGATGCAGAATGACAAAGGTTAGATATCATTTGTAGTTTTTTGCTTGTGGGTGCTGTTTCAGAAGATATTAAGACATGAGTATGTTCTAAGAATGGAAATCTTCGAGAATGAGATTATGATGACCACGCAACGGACGTTAAAGGCAAAGACAATTGTTTCAGTCAGCTTTAAACACAGCAAAAAACACAGTTACAAAACTGAAATGAAAATAGCACTCATATAATATTTATTCATTCATATTCACAGTGTTGAATTTTACACCAGCCACTTCCTGATATGAGTCTAGTCTATTAAACTATAGTTGTCTTCGTGTCTGACTTGCTCTTTCTTCAATGTGTCTAATAAGCGGATGGCACAACTGCAGGCAGCAGAGAGAATAACATGAAGATATCCAGCATGTATGGGCAAAGAGAGAGAAATAATTAGACTGGAGAGAGGGGGAGAGGAAAAGACAGGGAGGAGACAGTAAAGAAACACTTTCTGATTTATATGTACGGCTTTCATTTTTCTGGACTATTTTTCTCCTTCCTCTCTCTTCTCATCACTTTCTTCCTCTTCACAAACCCTTTAATCAGAAGGTCTCCGCTGAGCTATGTCCTAGATATGTTTAAAAAAAAAAAAAANGCAGACTCAGTGGACATGAAGTGCAAACACATCTGTTCATTATATTTAATACAGATTTGAGATGTACGATTCCATCAGGACGTCCGGATAGTTGCTATGAAGCGCACAGACTGATAGCCACTCAATACACGGTGCTTATTACACAACATTAACACGTTCACTCGGGCCTGATTAGTGACTGTCCGCAGGCACTGGTACACATTTTAAACAACTGCTATACAAATGAACAGGTCAACAGTGTCTGGATTCCCTGTCTTCCCATCTTTCCAGATGATACTTGTGCTGCATAGATCGCCGCTGCCATATGTAACACAAAATGACATCTCACAGAGCCCACTGCCGCACGCACACACACACACACACACACACACACACACACACACACACACACACACACACACACACACACACACACACACACACACACACACCCGCCGCCACCCCACCCCCCTCTCCTGCTTCTTCCATTCACTTTCTTTATCCCTGACTGACTTATATGCTTCACTTCCCCTGCTGTAATCTCAACAGCATTTACTGAGCTAATTAATGGGGCAGGGGGTTGAGTATTGCTCAACTGAGACAACTCCTTTTCTTTGTTTCTCTCACACATGGATAACTGCACGGAGAATAGGAAGAAGCAATGTCAGTGGAGGCAAGTGGGTGAAAGGAACAGAGAGATAATTGACTTTTTTCTCTGGCTAAAAAACACAGACATTAAAGAGTTAATAAAATAGAAATAAAATTTAATAGTCAACTTGGCACTTCCTTTATGTCCAATAAATAATAAACAATATCTAAAAACACACATATATATATTATTTTAAACATGAGTAACAAGGGAGAGTTTTTTCTCTCTTTCACAGTAATTGTTGTGGGTTGTTCAACAAAACTGCAAACTGGGGTTCATTGCTTTGAAAGAAATGTCAGGCTGTCGTGCTGCCTACCAGCCTCTAGAGGCGCATAAGGAAACCCTACTTGAATTAATCTGGGTGAATGAACGTGAATCCATGAAGTCCTGCACTTTGAATAAATGAAAAATGTGAGACACCTGCAGTCTGTTGAATATATGCTATCTATGTATGTATGTATATCTGTGTACTCTGGATATCTCTACTCATCTATGCTGCATGTGCAAAACTGTAGCCATTTCAAGGGGCGGCAGACTATGAGGGAAGCCATGCTATAGGCTAATACAGAAAATAGAGGTGTGCTCTGATTCTGCCTCCCTGCTGGCTAACAAAGTGCAAGTTGTCTCTCAGTGGTGGGTTCATTCAGTCAATAACATTCACATAAAAATGTGGATGAGTACAAGCTTTAAATTGATGATAGCCAATTACAGATAGAAGCAGAGAGAGTCACAGAAGGAGGTGGTGGGGCGAGAGAAAGGCAAAGAAAGACCAAGAGGAAAATAGATGTACGGTGACTGTATGACAGCAAAAGCGAGGCTTTTATCCAGAGACTATGCTGAGTAAAATGTCATCTTATTATCAGAGGAGAAAGGCTAGCATCACTTTTTATCTCCCATCTGAGAAACATGATACCCAGTGTATTTCCACTCAAGGCACAAGATGTGTGGCTCCATCAGAACGAGGCCAATTTGACACAAGGATTGTCAACCAATTTTAGATGTAATGAGTCATATGTGTTCACATATCAAAGTATATTATAATCCTGTAAAATATCATAATAAAGTTTTTGCATCACTTTTAAAAAGTAACAAAAAATATGAATCAACACTGCATTCTGTGGATTTTTGGAGATTTTGGCCAATTGCAGCTCATCAATGCAGTTCTGCGACGTTGGCTTTTAACAGCTTTTAAAGCAGATGCCTTGCACACAAGTTTAAACACACTGACTGTGACTGTACACTGAATTATCCACCAAGAAGAAAACCAGATGTGTTTTTCAGCTGGAAGATGGTTGAGACTAGAGCTAAAAGTGCAGCAAACACTTAGTAACTGTTGAGAAAGAGATAGATGGAGAGTTGCTTAGTATACTGGATGTGAAAGAAGGTATTTGTTTCTGAAAACATTGGGGCACTTGATAAATCACTCTGGGAGGTTGTTTTGAAAAGTTTTTGCCCATTAGTGGTCAAAAACCTATTAAAGCAGATTTTAAAAAATTGTCCTTGGACCATCTAAGCAAGCAACACACGTCACATTAATAGGATAGATTAAATACTTCAAGTAATTAATGAAGGTCACTTTATTTTTAATTAGACTTTGGAGAAGTGTAGATTGCATAGATTCTTCGATATTTTCTTATTAAATTTAAGACAAGGTCAACATTTCAGATGTTGGAAAGAGAAGCATTTCAGGCACCACAACATCTGCGCTTCCAACAGCCAGCTCCATGTCCCCAGCATTTATCCAAGCATTTCGCTTCAATAAAAACCTACTAATGTTACATATTCTATGTTTTCATCCCCAAATCTGTCCTGCAATTTGTAATGTTTTTATCATCCCACTTTCAAACTCACATTTTATTTTGCTGTTTGTGTTCTTAAAGAAATGGAAAATGTAGGCAACAATAAACAGGAATATGTAACATATCAACTCAATGCTGGATTGCAGACAACACAGGAACCACACAGAGACCAAGAAAATTCTTTATAAGCAATCATTTGCCAAGGATCCAAAGTCTCATCCCTAGTCGATTTTCACTTCTATTTAATCCATTTTATTTTCTGCTTCCTAACTCTGTCTTCTTCTCTCCTTTGTTATATTCCTTTCACAATCCAAAGCAGACTGAAAGACGCTCGCTGTATTTACCAGGTGTCACGCTAAAATTCTTCCTGCTTTCTTTCTACTCTCAACCTGTTCATTTATACTCGGTTCGGACGTGCACGTACACACACACACAAAATACAAGGTGTTGTGTTTTTGTTATGGTTCTAGTTGTGCACACATTTGATTGGTAGAACCTAGGGGTGTAACTATATGTTTTTACAACGATACAATACGTATCATTTTCCATGATCCCGATACGATTCAATGACTTAAAACCAATACAGTAACTTTTTTTTTTTTTTGCCACAAAACTGTGGATACTGGAAAGTGCAGGTGATTCCTAGAAGTTTTTCTTGTAAGGGAATTAATTATAGATATAAACAAGTTAACACAACGATTAATGACAAATACAGTCACTTTTTATCAAATGTGCAACCAACATTTCTTCAACACTGGTTGAACCTGCTGCTACTGTTGTCATTTTCAGTATAAACAGAGTGCAATGATAATAAACAAAAATAAAGTGCAACCAACATTTCTTCAGGTTGAATGAACAGTAGGTCAACCTGCTACTGCTATTCTCACATGCCGGGCCTCAAATGCGTCTTGAAAATCTGGAAGAGTGATGTTTAACATTTATTTACTATTAAAAGTGCTAAAGATCAAAACATATAAATAATATATCCATGTAAAATTAGTTGTGGTTTAATACAATGTGCAAATTCTTAGTATCGATATGAAATTACAAATTCTTGGTATCGATTATTTACCTTGCAAATCGAATTTAGATGGATATACGTCCCCATAGATCGATATACGCCTATAGATCATAGGAATATAATGTGTGACAAATTGTGTTTGTAGAGTACCAGTCCACCAGCTGAGCCTTCAGATATACACAGCATGCTATATTAGCTATGAGACCACTAAGCAATACAGTATGTATCCTGTACAGGCTTCACGATACAATAGTTTCTCAATTTGATTTACAAGCAGAATGTATCTGACATTCTACAGTCAGCACTTCTTGTGTATTTATTATTTATATACCAGTGACTGCATTATCAATATATTCTCCAAAAATATTTCAAGGGTCCTTACGCTGTGGTGATTGCCCACTTTAAGTTTGGCTGGTTAATATCTCTCATCTCTCATCCCTCATAATTTAAGATGACTTAAAGAAAGAACTGCAAGAAGAGTTGCATCTGCACTCATAGCCATAATAAACCCTTTTAGAAATCCATTAAACTAAAGTCACAAGATAATTTAATGGTTCAATCCACAAAACTGATGAATGGTTTGTCTTTCTTACTGAAATTTAACCATTTGTTGTATATAGGTTGTGCTTAAGGGAAAGACGCAGATTGCAGTCATTAATGTCATATCAGCTGAAAGGTGTTGAGTCAGAGCAGTTCAGGGTTGAAGATCATAGCAGTGTGTCATTTAACCCCCCCCCCCTTTTTTTTTTTTTTATTGAATCATTGTCACCAAGCTTTTGAACCTTTCATCTTTGTACTATCTCTCTCTCACACACATGCATGCAAACACACCAACACACTCACACAGAAGCCAGAAACATCCAGGAGCCATATGGTTGCTGGTGGTGCTGCAGGCTGAGCTGGACAGGGAGAGGTTATTGATGTCTGCTCTCACAAAGCCAAGGTCTAGGCCATGAATCGCAAACTCCAGCCTCCACTGGCCCCAGACATTAGCAGCCTCAGATAAGACATGAAGAATTGCCTGCATTATAGGAAAAACAGCTTCAGTGCATTACTCCACCCCCACCTCACAGGTTTATCCAAGGACCAGCAGCGATGTGTGTGTTGTGATGCAAAGCACATGTTTGTGTTGCCATTGTGAGTTTGTTTTTTTGTGGTGTAGCAGAACAAACTGTGTGTCACTGGGTTTGTGTGCTCTTCTGTGGTGGATTTCAGATTGCATGCACGAAACAAGAGAAGAGTGTGACATGAGAAAATGCAAATAGTATTTAGAAAGCTGACTCAGCAGACGCTAAGTGTTGAATATACTATGATGGAGGACTTACCTCTGAATTGGGATCAACATGAAGGGCAATTTGCTTGGTCGTGAATGTTACATTTTCAAGCATCATCCAAAAAGTATTACCTTTGACCTCTGCTCCATGCTGATCTGGGGTCAGAGGCCTTGCTCTAGTGACTACCTGTGGCCTCCTGCCTAGAACTGGAACCTCCAGGTCAATAGAGTTCAAAGGTCAAACTGCAACCTCTAAAGCCACCAGCCATGTGGTCGACAGCCATCCATTAACATTTACAACCCAGAGACGGCAACAGGGTTTAACAGCCTCTGACCCCTCACCCTACTGCCATGGAAATGCTGCACTGCACCTGAACCATGAGCAACATGAACATAGTTTGGGAGTCTGAACAGAGACAAAGCCAGAGGTCACTAAAACCTGTGACTAAAGTATTGCTCCTGAGAGATTTGTGAAGATTTGTGTTTTGAGTTGCTACAATACGAGCTATACAGCAAAGGCTGAGTTGACAGCAGAGGCACATGGTCAGAGTAATTTACAGGTTTGCATGGTACATGAGATGCACCAATCTGAGCTATCAGACGGCCTTTTTATTTTCAATCACATTTTATTTTGGAGCAAGAAATAATAAACACTTAAGGAAAATGAGGCGTTTCTCTCTCCCAATTGTTCATGTTGATTACATCTTGATGCTCCCAGTGAGTGTGTATGGACACGTAGGAGTTCTCTGCTTTGTATGGTTAGCTCTGAAATGATTTTTAGCACTTTTCTTGTCATGAGGATGTGTGAGCTGGGCCCTGATTGTGGTTATTACGGGGTGTTGTCCACAACCAGACAAGCATGTGGATGGAAACTGGTCCCCGGTGGAAAAACACACACTGACACGTACACACTGGCACACACGATCTTGATCATCAGTGCCAAGCTCCTTCATTATTTAATCAGAACCACTCTTTGCAGTGGCTAAATTATTGAGCAAGTGTATGTTCACACAATCCCCCGCTGAAAGGTAGTACAAGGGTTTTCTGAAAACCAACTACGCCCACACACAGCAGCCATGCAACACACTGTGCCTAGCCTTTAACAGTTCTCTTTCACTGCTATCTTTCTGTCTCCTCCTGAGCTCTTGAGTAATACTTTAACAAACACAGCAGGGGAAATTAGGAGGCAGTGGGTTAGCTAACTGACGTGCTACATATTTCAGCGACTGATTTGCTGAAAAGTGAAGAGCGGGAGGAGCAGTGTGTCTCCCCTCTCTCTTCTCCTGGCATCCTCCCGGCTCGTAAAGGCAAACACACAGTCAAAAAGACAGAGACACTAATTCAGGGTGCAGATGGACAGGCAGACAGACAGATGGACCGAGGGAAGGACAAGCAGATTTTCATTGGCTCCCGGAGGTAGCAGCGCCCAGACTAGGCCGAGGCCATCCCAGTCTGACTGTCTCTGCAGTAAAACCCCTTCCTGTGGCAGGGATCTGGAGGTCCAAAGGACCAACTTGCTCCCTGCTCCCCCTGGCCTCTCTTCTTCACAGGCTACACCCCCCACCTCACCCCACCCTACTTCATCTCATATATACACACACACACACAGTGCGAAAGGCACACATGCACACACCGCAAACCCCACCCACTGAGGAGGCCCTCCCTGCAGGAGCCTGCTGACTCTTCCAGGGACCAGACAGGTGGTGGGAGCTGAGCGGGCACGCGAACGCCAGCCCACTGCCAAGGGCTCTGTGCCAGTTGGCACACAGTTAACAGGCGCACTCCCTCAATGTAGAGCACAGTGCACACATGAAGATAACAGGCCTGCACACACGCTTGTTTTAATGTTCTTGTGAGGACCTTTCGCTTCTAAGCCCCTTATCTAAATTTCACTTCTAACCCTAAACAAATGACTTGAGGAGATGAAAAATGGCCAAAATAACCTCAAATCAACTGAATACCCACACTCTGAATATCACCCATGTACATGCAAAGGCTACAATAAAATTAGCAAATATAAGAAAGGAACTACAAACGGAAGAGAGTATTTTCCATGAATGAGTGTCAAGTCAAACATTCATGAATGTATCCACAGACACCTTGAAACGGAGATTACAGCACAATTTCTGTTGCCAGAGAAAAAAAGAGATTCGTGTCCATAAAACATCTGGGTTCATCAAAAACAATAACTTGTAAATGCTCCAAATACACAAATACTCAAACCAATTCCTTTTGCCCAGAGATGCCAGATTTATTTTTAGTTATTATTTTGGTGCATCCAAATGCCTGAATTTCTTGTAATTTTCATCCCATGTTAATGTAAATACAAGGCATTTAAGTGCCTTAAAACATACAAATTTTCATTAGTTGTGCCTTTTATTTCAATTCAGTTTTTAATATGTGCGCATGTATTGTAATTGATTTGATTTTTGCATATATTTTGCTATTTAATTATAAATTTATCCACAAAAGGCACATTTTGGTGTATTTTAGTGTATTCTAAATCAACTGTTTAAGATACTTAATCGTTGTTAAATAACTGTAGTGTAAAGATGCACAGCTACAACCAACAAGGTGACTTCAAGTCATCATCTGAAATTACATTTGTGCAGCGAGTTATGTTTTATTATAAAAGGAAACTAAATAGCGATAGTCACAGTATTACACAATATATATTCCACAATAACATCAAACACACAACCTCAGAATATTTAGGCCTCAATTCTGATACAATGAATTGTATGCAAAGCAGTTATGAGACTGAAATCTCAGCAGCTCAAAAAATACTAAACGCGAAGCAAGGTCATCACAAAGAGAGGTCATACATTCATGTTCTTTTGTATCCAAAAATGAAATTACTACAGGAGAAAAAGTAAATGGAAAAAATAAAAGATAAATTGGTAAATCTTAATCATTTGTCATTGTATCAGTTTTATTATATCTAAAATAGTTGCAAATAAGTATTTAAATTAAATCAACCTCAAAGCCTTTTAGTGAGATGTAGTTCAAGATTAGATTTCCTTGGTTTCCCTGATGGCTAAAAAGTCACAAAACACAATTCAAATCCAGTTGTATGATGGCACAAATCTCACCCCACACAGTGGCATTTGTACCCTCTCACACATGTCACTGGCAGATTTTGCAGCATGTGCGTTGATCACCGTATGCCAACTTAAAAAAAAAAAAAAAGCCTCATGCCTTCAACAACAGACCGTCTCTGAATTTTGACACCCACACATCATGCCTTCTTTCCCTCCACATTACAAAGCTCTTTTTATAAGCAGTTATATTTACACACACACACACACATACTTTGCCTCTGAAACAGCCAGCACAGATGAAGGGAGTACAGTGAGTCTATAACCTCCTTGTTGTTTGCACCTTGCACTCCCTTAAGGTGAGACCTTTAAGCATAAAACAAGTTGTAGCACAGTGTATTTCTATTTGCATGTGTGTATTTGTGTGTGTATGGGCAGGCATGTTGTTGAGTCTGGATGGGATAATGTAATGTAAATTCTACTGACTGTGCAAGGAGTCTCCAATTATAAACAGGCCTTCTTCTCTATTCAACTCAAACTGACAAACTGACAAGAACAATTGTCTTCCACTCCCTCTGGAGACATTATACTTTGATAAAGAGAGTGCTTTTCCTGTGTGAGAGCAGAACAGAAAGTGTCATAATACCATTCCTCAGCAGTGCGAGATCTGACAGGACATCTACAGGAGATTTTATGAGATGGCGGGAACTTGTTTTGTCGCTTTACTAATTTATACGCCATGTCCACACTGCAGCAGGGTGGAGAAACTGGCGTGCCGTGTCTGGTGAAACATGGCAGCAATGGACAGTGTTCTAACACGGTCATGATGATGAACTCCAGCAGACAGGCAAACATCTGAACATACAGAGAGACAGGCATTCAAACAGGCAGGGAGACAGTTTCTACAGTGTTTAACAGGCTTTATCTCTCACAGCTGCAGCTGTCTTGTACTTTTCTCTTTCTTTTGCTGTCTCCCGCTATCCCACTATCTCTTCCTCTTGCCTATACCTTCGCTCCTTTTTTTTCTCCCTCTCATTTCACCCACCTGCATCTATTTATTGCAGCTCGGCTTGCTTCTGCCATCACATTACACTCACAATCAATCTATTTTCTTTTAGATTAAAGGTATGTCAAGATTAAGGAGCTCACAAGCTAACCAACTGAAACATGCATTTAAATTCACAGCCCAGCACTCAAAGTGTCCAACCTGCATTTTATCCACACACACACACACACACACTATTCGGCAATAAACATGTCGACATATGCCAGCAGGGGGAGAGCGGGAAGGATAACCGTTACAAAACTAACACTGCTTAATGGCTTTCTATTCTCTCCTGTTTCAGTCAGGAGCCTCCTTTAGCTGTGTGCTTAGTCTTTGCTCTGAAAAACACTCCTTTCTCCTCTCTGCTCGCCCCCCCCCCCCACTCTTCCTCCAGCTCTTGAGAGAGGTCCTGTCCCGGGACAGCAGAATTGTGGCTGACCTTTCACCCCTGCTCGCTAATTACAGCACCATGGCGACACTTCAAGTACCTTGTCGCCCCCCAGTACCACAAAAGTGAGCGCGTGTGCACACACAAAGGAGGGGACACACACACACACACACACACATACATACATACATACAGATACAGACATATTGTGAACAACATTCACTCCTCACACTTACATTCCAAAGTGCATCAGCAATGACACAACTACACACACACACACACACACACACACACACACAGATACAAACACACACACACACATACAAACACATTCACGCACACACACACACACACACACACTGTTCCAGCTCACTTGCTCTACGAAGTCATTTAATTGGGGCCTCTTTTCAATCATGAATGGCAGGGATCCCTCTGACCTGGCCATTACAATAGAGCCCCTTCCTCCTCATCACTTCCACTCAACCACCAAGCCCCCTACTTCTCCCTCCACCTTTCTCATTCTTTCTTCTCATTTTTGTTTACAGAAGGCATGTAGGAGAAGGACGAAGAATTCTTTCAGCCTCCCAGTCTGCCTTTATAACATCCTTTCTTCTGCTCCTCGGCCGTGTGTACACAGTATCCTCTGTTGTCAGCAGGGCTCAGACACCTTGACACCTCTGGGTACTGCCCCCTTCAGCCTTGCTCTAAGCCCAAGATAAAGCTGACAATGTGCACTGTGTAGGCTAAAAATATGCAAGTGTGCTTTTAATGCCACCTCTTGAATTAAAAATAATGCAGGGTCAGATAACCCACACAAAGTAGTGGACAATTTATTTGTTCACAAACAGGTCTTCAGTAAAATATTCCGGTTATGTTTGCTCCTTCACAACAGACCTGGTGACTGCAAATGCAAAAAAGGTGAAGTGATTTTTCCATTTAAATACAAAACGTTGATCTTTTGATCCTGTTGTCTGCATGTGTTTGTTGCCTTATTTGTTATGTGTTTAAAATATTTTGAAAACATTTTGACCTCACAAAGATCAAACTAGGATTAAAACGGTGTATACATATAAAATACGCGATTTGGAGTCAGTGAGCAGCCTTTTTTCATCAATGCCGTTTTCCAATAACTTGCACCTACATAAGATGTGTATGTAACTACCCTCCTCCTGTTCTTTATTACTTGAAGAGGAGGCTCTGATATTTCTAAAGGAAATACAAAGAAGTAGAGCACAAAGGTAAAATAGGCAGACATTTTCTAACAGGAGCATAGATTTTTTCATGGTATTTTGAATATTTTAATTATTCATGATTAATTGGTGTATTTGTCTCAAATTGTGTCAATTGCCACTGTCAAAAGCAAAAAAAAAACGAAAAAAAAACATTTGCATGTTTTATGACACTGCTACAGTGGAGGGTTCTATAAATCCTTTTAGAGCTTTATAAAAAATGTCTCACATAAAGAAAATCATCTCTGACTCCTGTTCTCGCAGTTCTCTGAAATGGAAAGCTGCTACAACATTTACAGTTTATGTTGCGTTTCGGAAATAAGAGCTTTGTCTGACAGTCTGGCCTTTAAACTTTGAACCTGTTCCACCTGAAAAGTGAAACAATATAAGCTCTGCCATCATAGCCCCGGGGTTAAAAAAAGGAAATAAGGTAAATGCCTTCATCTGTCTTTATTTATCTGAATGCCTGTCTGTCTGCCTCTGATTCTCACTCAGAGTGAGCAATAACACAAACACAAAGCATGTGTGTGTCACAGCCAGGATGCTCAGGGGCTAAACAGAAACTGGACCGAGCATGTGTGTGTCTGTGTGTGTGAATGTGCTATCAGTGTGTAACAGGTAGAAGACTGTGGCTGCTCCTCTGTGCAACAGTTCAGGAAACAAATGACATTTCCATTCTTAAAGAGGGGGCTACCACAACCTGTTTGAAAAGGGGAGATGACTTGGAAGAAAAAAATGGGGGGAAAAAAGGGAAATCAGAAGGACATAGTCTATAGAGAAAAAAGGGATATATATTATACATAGAAAAGAGAAGTAGAAACTTTGCAGAGGTTAATACTGGTGGAAAAATATGAGTTTACCTCATGGCTATTTTCTCTAGCATCAGTTATGGATGTTACGCACTCCCTTGCTCTCTGTCTTCCTACCTGCCCCACTCACTCACTCACTCACTCACTCACTCACTCACTCACTCACTCACTCACTCACTCACTCACTCACTCACTCACTCACACACACACACACACACACAGAGCTTGTTAAGCTGGGAATTTGTCACGGCACTGTGCGCTCTTGTGTGCAGCAGGCAGAGCATTCATTATGTATGCCCCACACACACACCGTCTCTTTACATGGGTCAATGCCACATACATGCACGCGTACACGCGCAGACACACACTTGTGCACACTGCACAGACAAATGCAAACAGGGATACATGCATGCATACACAAAGTGGCCTATAGACACCTAAAGCCTTTAGTCAAATGCCAAGAAAGCTGCCTCAAGGGCTAAAACCGTGTCTCTCTCACATATACATACACATACACAAACACAAAGGCGCGCACACAGCTTGCTCTCAGACATTGTGCTTCCTTCAGAACTGTGGCTGTGCTAACACCCTGCTCTCTCTCCTATTCATTTTCAGATAGAGATATGAGGAAAGTGTGAGATATAAAGATAGAGAAGTTAGCATGGAGGTAGAGAGGGTAAAGTCATGTTTCAACAGAAAAATAAATTATTGCTGAATGATTCATGCTTAAAGAGAGGAAGGAAAGGAAAGGACAAAGCAAGGAAAAAAGCCACCATTTCCCAAAGCCCCCATTTCTCTATTACTCTAACTCCACCCATCCTCGCTTTTTATCCTTTGCTCCCTCTGCCTCTAATAACCAGGTATATCGCTCTCACCCTCCTCTCTTTTATCTATGTTTGAGCATATCTGTCTCCTCCAAGCCTATATCCTGTGCTATCCATTTTTTCTTATCTTTGCAAATCCATGTTGTGCTGCTGTTCTTTTTATGTGCTTCACTTCACATCTCTCCACTCTCACTCTCTTCTTCTCAGTTTGACCCCACCTCTCTCTCTCTCTCAGCGTTGCTGAATGTCCTCTTTCTCCTTCTCTATTGTGCTGACGGCAGAGCCAAAAGAGACAGTGTATGTGTGTCTGCATGTAGGTTTGAAAGTGTGTGTTTGTGTGTGTGTGTGTGTGTGTGTGTGTGTGTGTGTGTGTGATGCAGCTCTGACCCTCTAATCAGTGTGAGAAGAAACAGAGGAGGACTTGTGCTGCCCAGCAGGGTCAGAGGCCGTGTAGAGTCAGCCATTACCCTCTTTCACCGAGACACACAGACTCACGCACACAGATACACACACACACAATTCCTGGGCTTCGCGCCCAGTTAGGCATCTGCCTCTGAACAGACAGTCTTGTGTACAACAGCCCCGGTAGAAACACACACACAGACACACACACACAGACACAGACACACACACAAACACACACAGATAGGAAAGACCGAAACACTCTGTATCTGTGCACTGTTTGACTGCTCCAACCCTAAGTCTCCTTATCAGCTGTCTCTCATCTATCCCAGCCTTACAGACACAACTCTCACTCTCTACACACACACACATATACACACACCTCTTAGGAGGCCATTTCAGTTTGTGTTGACATGGCTCCAGCTTCTCCACCAGACTGCTTTGGTGTACGGGGTAAGGACGTTGTGTAAATAGCATCTAATATGATTCATGCTCTTGTGAAGGAATCACTACTATATGAAGACACACACACACACACACACACACACACACACACGTCTCATAATTTTTGGGGAATTTCATGTTTCTGTAACTTCTACTATCTCTTAGTTTATAGCAGTTGCAGTTCCTTCCCATTTGTAATGCCTGACAGGTTGATCACACAAATAAACTACTCATATGTCACACTGTGCACAGTATACACACCCACTGCACATATAGGGCCTGCATAAAGGCAGAAATCCACAATCAAGACAGAAGGTGAAAAGATGGCAAAATTGGGCTATTGTTTGTTTTTGTAAGTTTCATCTACTGTTTCAAAAGCATTTAACTAAATATTACAGACCAATATTATAATTTATGTACATATCAGCATAATAATCAAATATATATCAAATGTTAGCTGAATTCCACTTAACTGGATGAGTTTCAAATCAATTCAGTAATTAGGACAAGATGACTGCATAGAGCAAATTGCTGTGGCCTTCTAGACTTACAACCAATTAACTATATTCAACCTCAGTTTTCCTCAGAGGTTCTTCCTATATTAAGCTCAAAGCAGCATCCTGTCCTGATGAGAGCAGAGCACAGCCAGTGCTGCACCGTATGATGAGCTGGCAGGAGGAGGAATGATATCAATTATGGAGGCTGCAGTTGTCGTCACTATCGTCATCATCGTTGTCGTCATCATCTAGAGCATGTATTCTTATCACCCATATGTTCATGTTGAAAATACACTCTATCCCTTTGTTCCCTGTTTAATCCTATCATCTCTCCTGTCCTCTGCTTTGCTCTGTCATCCTTCTCCTCCCTCTTTCAACCTCCCACCCCCACCTCACCCACCCTACATCCCTCCAAAACCATTCCCCTCTCCTCTCCTGCTCCATGTGACTGTCCCACACTGTTCCCTATAGACTGAAAGAAAGGCCAGCTTAACATTGTAGCAGCTTGGCAACCAGGCACTAAAAGGGAGGGGGGGGGGGTGTTAAAAAATGAAAAAAGCGCTGTGTTTTCCCTTGAGCCTCTTCTTCCCTCCATCTCTGACCCCCGTCTCTCCACCTCCTCTCTGTCTCTCTGATTCTCCCCTCTAAGCTGGCTGATGGCGGTGGGGTCGGGGACCCTGGCTGAGTGGAACTCATTACAGACTCCCTTCATTTCCATTCTGAGTGGGGCCTGTAGAGAGAGCATGCACCAGGGCATTGAGGTGCATTCGCACAGGGAACAGGGCGAACACATTGAGCAAGACACCACTTATGAAGAGTGACGGCCAACAGAAACAGCCTTTAATACCCCCACAGAGGAATAAAAAGAGAGGGGGGAAGGGAGAGGGCGGGTTAGCACACCAACCACAGAGAGAAGGAAGAAGAGAGGGAGAGAACGAGAGGAGAGAAAGAGCAAAGCAAGAAAATAGCAGGACAAGGCAGAGAGCAAGGCAAGCAGTGGGACTGACACAACAAGAAGGCTTATTTAATAAACATGAGCTGGAGCCCAGTGCAATCGAGTGCTACAACGGAAAGCTTATGCAGATGAGAGCCGACCTAATGACTAAATGGAGTGGATAGAGAAAAGAAAAGAAAGGAGAGGAGGGAGAGATTAAAGAGGGAATGGAAAGCAAAGGCGAGGGAGTAGTGTTTTAGTGTCTGTGATGGAGTGTAAACAGAGGAGTTTCTCTGCAGCGTAGAGAAAGACTTTGTTAAACACAGCGAAGGAGGAGAACTGAGGAGAACACAGCTTTGCCCATTGTGCAGCTGTGCAGGTTAACACTAGACAATCAAGGGCAATGTTGCAAGAGCACAGCTTGTGTGGCCTTGTCCAACCTGAACAGGAGAGAAAATGTTTACATGTAAAGTGTATTTTCTGATATTCTTTTCTGATACTGTTTCCCTGTTAAGTCAATGGTTTTTTTTTGTATTCTAAAATATTTGGGATGGAGATACAAAGATGCACGGAAACTCCTCATCTCCCATACAATCTCAACCAGAGTGAAAATGGCAGAAACAGATGAGGCAAACAATTACACTCTGATGTTTGTTGAAGCACCTCATCAGCCACAAATCAACAAACATCAGACTAATTCACACCAATTACAGAGTAGCATTTGTGCATCAGTGAGTTCCACTACAGATAAGGGGCCCAAAGCTTGAAGCAAGAAGGAGGTTTAAAAACATATGCATGCAAAAGAGAGCGTTTTGATGGTGATGGAGTGTGTGTGCCTGTGTGTGTGTGTGAGTGTGTGTTTGTGCAGGAGATGGGTCCAGGCTTTTTGGAGGAAAAAAGCTGTTTACCTGGAACAGAGGATTATGGAACAATTCCCTGTGGCATGTTGGAAGCTGTGGGGGTCTGGGAGGGCTGGGCCTTAAATCAGTTTAGGGAACAGTCACACCTCTCAAAGTCCCTCACCGCCACTGTCTCCTCTTCCTCTCTATGCCTATCTGCCGCTGCCTTTCTCTCTCTCACACACATACACACACACACACACTCTTCATCACCCCAAAATATTTATCCCCTCTCCATTCCCTTTATATATATATATATATATATATACATATATATACATATATACACATATATACATATATATACATATATATACATATATATACATATATACATGCATTATTTTTACAAATCACAAAAAAAATCTATTCTATTATGTGAACATGGAAAACATGAATAAATACCACATATGTGATTGTCAGTTTACACAAAAGTGAGTGAGTGTTGCCTCGTCATTCCTGCAAACTTTACAAAGTTATTTCATCCTTATGGCCAGATATGGTAAAGATAAAGTAGCTCATATATGATAAAGTAGCTCAAATTATGAAGGATGAACAAAAATACAAAATAGCCCAAATAAGATTAGAAATGAACTATAAATATGCTTGCAATGCGAATCTATCAGGGGAATATATGTGTGTTGCCCTGCTATAGTGGGATTTGTCTGATGCCCAGTTCTGCCATCATATGGTAACAATAGTAGATAAATTAGAAATAAGGGAGAATGTTTTTTCCATGCTAAAAAGTATCTATATGAAGTCACCGAAGACTTTATCTTCATAACATCAGTGACAGCTTTGTCCTCCCCGGTATGTCGAGGGACCACGAAAAATGCTGCAGTGAGACCAGAAAGAGGAGGAGAGCTGTGGGTGGACGCCAAATAGAACACTCCTACTCTAAAGTGGGACAGTCTGTTGGCAGCATGAAGTCTGTATGTGTGTTTGTGTGTAAGCGTGCATTACAATTGTTTCTGTTACAGAGTTATAAAATGTTTGCATTCCACACTTCTTCTTCTTCTTCCCATCCAAAGAGTGTGGGAGGATTATTTTTTTGTGTGTGTGTCTATTTGTGTTATTAAATTCACACAGTTGATGTGAGCTGGCGTATGTGTGTCTCTCTCTGTGTGAGTGGGAGTAAGAGTGTATGTGCCACACTGAGTTTAATTAGCCTGTGTGGTGCAAGTGGGGCTGTGGTCAGACAGGGCTGTAGAGTGGTGAATGGGAGCAGGTGGCCTCTGTTACTTGGGGGAGTCAGAGTCCAGAGTGCCCCCATCCCTCCCCCGTTTTACCTGCACACATGGCCCTGGCCTTGACTGATGGGGACAGAGGGCTTACCTGCACACCTCTCTGAGCCTGAAGAAGGGTGGAAGATGGTACTCACTAATTGCTAAGATGCTGCCTTTTTGCCTGTCTGGCCTATTCACCCCACTACAGAGAGGGCGAAGCCTTTAGGAGAGGAGTGTCTCTGTCCTTTAAGCAAGTCAAATTTGGAAAGAGAGGGCTTTGCTGAATTGCAGTGGCTCTGGAGGAGGACCAGGTCAAGAGCTGATAGCAATATTATGGCTCAGAGAAAGAACATGGGATAGAAAGACACAGGGCAGTGAGTGCCAGGTGGCAGCAGTGGCATGTCCCTGCCACCTGTCTTGGGGAATATGAACCCTTCTCGCTCCTCCTGCTCTCCCAGTGTGGGATGACACTGGCTCCCTGTCTGCCCGGTTGGCTTGCTGGCTGTCAGCCTGTCCATCTATCCGTCTGGCTGTCTGTCAGCTTCACTACTAGTCAGTTAGTCAGTCAGTCTATCTGCCCATTAGTCATGCCTCTGGCTGCTACCTGGTAAAACAGCTTGCTATAGCCACCTGTATTAATCATCTCCTCTGCTCTTTAATGTTTACCTCATCCTATCTATTTCTCTGCTTCTACTAATTATCATTTTGGTTTGTTGCCATCTCTTCGCTACCTCCCTCACTTGTCTTACAGATCCATCTGTCCTTTCTTCATCACTATTCCATCAGTCCTTGCCTAACTCTTCCTTTTCCCTTCTTCCTTAGCCCCTGGCCTCAATTCAGCCAAGCCTAGCACACTAACAAGCTTTGGTTATGCACAAGCTATCATGGCAACCAGTCATTTCAATTACAGCAACCACACACACATACATACATGCACAAACATAGACACACAAATATACGCATGCACAGTGCAACAGAAAACAATACCCCCAGCAAAACACAAAGATACAAGAGCTTGTTTCATTCACTGCCAGCTACATTCAACTTCAAACAGGTCCTCCTTTTGCTTAATATGCACAGACTCCACTCTGCAGTCTCTTAGAAAGGAAATGACTCTTACAAAATACTGTCACTGGATTGAAGAACCTTTATGAAGACATAGGGGTTGTGCTGGAAGTGACATTTCCTGACACCTAACGTGGAAACAGGAAGCAGTTAGGAGGGGCACTGCGAGCGTAGCCTAAAGCCTCGAATTCTTTGGTGTGTGGAGTACAAACTGATGTTTGAAAATGCACAAAGACACAGGAGAATGCATACACGCAAGTATGAATGCTCATAAACAATCAGTCATACGCATACATATACACACTCGAACACACATACACGCACAGAGGACAGCAGAAACTCCTCCTGCCAGCCCTGCACCATCTGTCTCTCTGTCTGTGCTTCACAGCCGTGCCCAAACAGGGCCCCAGCAGAGTCAGTGTGAAATTAGCTGCCTTTGTGGGGCTTTGTCTGCTTATGCATGTCTGTTTGGGTGTATCAGCACGCTTGGTTTAGATGCGTATTTTAGAACATATTTGCTGTCAGTCTGTCAAGAGGTAACCCACGCTGGCATATTAATGTGTGTGTGTTTGTGCACACAAGGTGGAAGAGGGCCCAAGAAAATCCACTAATCTAACGGCTATTAGATCCCCTGACCTCTGAAGACCCACCCTGACCTTATTCTCTATACACTCCACCTACACAAGTGAGGTGTGTGTGTGTGTGTCTGTGTGTGTGTGTGTTTATATACTATTGTCTGGTCAGTCAGTCCCTGGAAGCCTTTATGGCCCCAGTCAGCCATATCTAGCTCCCAGGGTACTCTTTGATATCCACTCAGCACTCTGACCTTTCATGACCTTTGACCTGACCTTGTGACCCCAGGTTTTTGAGAGCTCTGTCCTCCTCCTCTCTGCCCACTAATACGTGATAAATCATGTCTGCTCTGACACCATTCTGGATGCACACACACACATAGGCGCGCACAAACCTTCACACACCAATTATCCCACTGCCACATCATCACCCCACACCCCTCACATTAATGAGTCCAGAGGTCAAAGGTTGTTGACATTCCTCTCACACTCCTGTTTGAACACTATTGCATGGCCCACACACATACATCCACACCAAAACACACACAGTATCCACAACAAAACACACTACTCTATGGTAAGGTAAAAAGCATGAGCTCCGATGGGGCCACAAACAGTAAAATAGTTAGCGTCAAACATAAACCAAACATGTAAAAGAAGATTTTACCACACAGACAAAATAACCAACGAAGTATATTTAGAGTTTGAGAGTCAAAAAGGTCCTGAGGCTGATTCAGTGTGTGGTCTGAAGCTTGTACAGGGCTGTCTGGGCTGTTGCTAGCCAGACTGATGAAGAACGCTGCTGCCTTGTGACAGATAATCATTGTATTCTTCTCTGCTGCAGAGTCTTGGCTAAGAGACAAACCGTCTGGCAAACAGACAGCTTTACGGCACAGAGCTCAATCAAACTGTCTCCCTACCCAACGGTAAACACACACACACACAAACACTCGTGCAAGCAAGCCTCACACATATGCACAATCACATAGAGATGAAGCAAGCCTAGAGCCAGCAAAGCCTAACCTAGATTGATAACGCCAAACAAATCAGTCTGTCGATTCCCCCGACTGCTTACAGGAACATAGCTTCATCAACAGTGACACTTTGATTGTTGCATACTTTACTTCCCTAATTAATTTAGAAGTGTTCTAATTCAAATGCCATTAACATTGTACATTGGTTGATTTCAGCCATTATTCCTGCATAGATGAGCAGTAAAGTCAGCAATGATGACAAAAGGAAGGAACCCTCTGCTCCACTGTCCCAAGCGCCCTCTTCTGGATGGATGACACATAGCAACTTCCTGCTTACACAGCAGAGGAGCAATTGGGTACTGGTGAGGAAATTGGCAACAGTCAAAGTCGAAACTGATAGGCTCTGCTGCCCTCCTAAGACAACAAATCCCGTCCCCAAGGAAAGGCGGGTTCCCCTCTAACAACACAAAAGAGGAATAATGCAGGGAAAAAAAGCGGAGCCAGTCTACTGTGTGTTGAGTTTGTGGTATATAGTATCTAGCATGTGTGCTGTGATGTGAGGATAGCCCAGCTTCTTTTCTTCCCAGATAGAAATTGAATTGAAGAAGAAAGAACAGACTCTATATTTGCACTGTGTGTGTCTATGAGTGTGAAAATGAGCAATGGTGAGGTGTGTCTTTTCCCTCAATGCTGTATATCTTTTAAATGTAGATATGTGCATGTGCGCGCATTTGTGTGTGTGTGTGTGCATGTGCCCAGGCATATGTGAGCTCTATCTTTTCCCCTCTGATGGTTGACACTCGCCACCACCTCTGGACCCTGCAACAATTGTCTCTTTGAGGCACAGGGGCCCAACCGGAGGTAGGGGGTGGGAGGCGTGTGTGTTTCGGGGGGGTGGAGGTCACGGCAGTTGGATCCTGAGCTGAGTTAACAGGATTAGAGATGCCAGTGCTAAGAAGGGAGGAGTCCCCAGTCTCTATCTCTTGGGGATCAGAAATGACACTGCCTCAACAGATGCCTTAGAGCTGCAGATGACACAATGCAGATTCAAAGGTGAGTGAGAGTGTAACAGCAGATCTACCTAGTGTAGACAGTGCCACAGAACAGCAGTGAAAATCTTGAAAGTGAAAGAAAAGCACACACTTAATTCATTTTTCTACTGTCAAGGCCTCCTTTAAGAAGGCAGTCCCCCGAACTTCAACTGCTCCCAGTGGCCAATCATGCTTACATAAAAAAAGAAAAATGTGTCTTTGTATAAATGGTAGAGAAGTTGTGGAGAAAAAAAAGTTATTCATGAATCTCTTGGGTCATGATTGGTTAAAAGTGATTAAGACTTGCAGAGCTCATGAAGGATGAATCTGTTACTTTGGATGAGCTGAAACCAAATCAAACCACTTCAGACCAGTTTACATGTGGCTCTAATGACAGTTGGCTAAATCACACTGGGTTAATGAATTTAGGGAGTCTCTAATCAAATCTGTGTGATCTGGCAACAAGACTGACATCCGTGTGTGTGTGTGATTACAGATTTGAGTGTGTATTGATAACAAGAGGAAATAAATCCATATGGAGCCTGGCAAGGCAGAGAAATTTGTCCACATGCTTCTGATGCAAAATGAAATAGGGTGTCAAGGTTTTACTAAAATGTAATAATAGGCATGAAGACATCAAAGTGTGAGAGGAAAAAGAAAGATTGAGGAGCAGAGAAATGAGAGGACTTCTGTGCATGTGTATGAGGGGGCATGCATGAATTCATGATTGCACATCTGGCTGCCCAGAGAGTGAGGTTCCACAGTGACCCTATTTAGCTCTCCATAATATACTCACACTCTCATTACAACCCAGTGTGTGTGTGTGTGTGTGTGTTTGTGCATGTGTTATTTTAGCTGCTTCTCCCATTATGCTGTGTTTAAACATGAGAGAGCTCTTTGAGACAAGAGAGAGCTCCATGAGGGGATCAAACGACCACACATACACAAACACAGTCAAGTAGGCACACACACGTATGCACACAGACAAAGACACATGCTTTAGTGTGCTTATGCATACACAATCTCACATACAGACACCCACACACACACACACACACACACACACACATACAAGGAGAGACAAGAAAATTTCCCCCCTCCATTGCTCTGATTAATAAAGGTCAATTAGCAATTATAATTTCCATATTTAATCAGTCCCCTGTGGTGTTGCTCTGTGGCCTGAGCTTTGACAACTGGCTCTCTCCCTCCCTCCCTCTCTCTCCCTCCCTCTCTCTCTCTCTCTCCTCTCTCTGTCTGTTGCTCTCACTCTCCCTCTTTCGCTTTGTGTCACGCTCCTCCGCTCTTCCCATCTCCTACGTCATTAACATCTGAACATCCCTACCTCCTCCTCTCCCAAGCCCTCCCTTCTTACCGTGTCATCCCTCTACCCTCCCCTCCCCCTTCTCTCTCTTCCTCTTGTGTCTTTCTTCCTTCCTCTCTCTCTCTCCCTCTCTCTCTGATGAATGCCTCCCCTCATTAATCTTGATGTTTTTCCTCTTGCTGTGTTCTTCCACAGGCCTTCAAACCTCTTGCTAATTGCAATTAATCACCGAAGGAAACAGATGCTTGGAACAAAGGCAACCTAGCTGGCCATGAGTCTGTACATGTGTATGTGTGTGTGTGTGTGTGGGTTACCAGTGTGCATGTGTGGGTCCACATATGTGTACAACAAGGTGGGGGTTTGATGAAGCTGTCAGTCAGAGTGCCACACAAAAGTTGGGTGCCTGCAAGGCTGACAGTATCTCCCAGGGTGTTTGTAAGGAGGCGTCAGGAGGAGTGTGCGTGTGTGCTGCTAATGTGGCTGATTTTTGCATGTCAGACTGTATATGCCTGACCCTGTCACAGCGCGCTGTAGCATCTGTCTAACCCCACAGTGTGGTGATGACAATGAGAGCTGGGCTCATAAAAAAGATAACGACGTGACTAAGTGGACAAACGGAGAGCAAGAAGGAAAAAAGAGCAGCAGCTACTTGATTTAACAAGTCTGTTCATGGATGCTCTGTCTATAGTCCAACGTGTGTTGTACCTGTGTGACACTTACCTGTCATTTCTGAGTGAGGACCACAGCAAAATTACAGGCAACAGCATTATTAAAAAACAAACAAACATGATGGAAATTATCATTCAACGTGATCCTTCCATCTCTTTCTAATGTTTACTTGAACATGGTGATTACTGAGCTCTAGGCGGTGTTATTTTATTCCACCTGCAGAGAATAATCACAGTCTCTTTCTTTCCTTCCTATCATCCTTTTTCCTGTCCCTCATTTTCGTCCCTCCTTCATCTCCCTCCCTCCTTCCCTTCTCCCTCTATCCTTCCTTTAGTTGTTTGTCATCACTGCTGGGCTTTCTGTTTTGAGAATCCATATAGCAGTACACTGAGAACAACACTATGTTACAGCAGAAGACTAACTGTTTGGCCGAAAAAGTGTGTGTGCGTGTATATTTAGCTGTGTATGTGTGTATGAGTAAGGTGGTATTATCCATCACAGTTATCTGTATCACTTATCAGCCAAAAGGAGGCAGAGAAAAAGGGCTCTTGGAAAACAGACACTCGAAACAAAATGGAGAAAAAATGAAAAGAAACCACAAATCATATATTCCACTGGGTACACACATGGGATAATGCAAACTTACACACACACACAGACACCTAAGGAGAATACAATAGACACAAAATACACTACTCGAACCAGATGTGAGTATTGAAAAACCCATCAAATAATCAGTGGGAGGCAATACAACGAAAAGATGCGAGGATCTGCTATGTTTTAACACAAGTCTGTTATGCTCCAAATCCACTCCAGGATGCAGCAGTGTCCAACACAATAGACTCCAGCTCCACCGCAGATAACAGACTACAGCTTCACTAGGAGAGGATAATTCCAAGTAGCTTGAGCCTCTGCATATGGAGGGACAACAATGAAATCAAGCTAATCTGATATGTTCTCTAGGATTAACACAATACGGTGACCCCTAGATGACCCTGCGAATGCACCATTGGCCTCCAACAGCAAGATCAGAGATAGCAGGCCTAAAGAGGGAGTAATGGAGAGATGGAGAGTGTAAGATGGAGGAACAGGAATGGAAGCAGCAAAGTGTAGCACCTCATAAATTGCTAAGATATGAAGGAGGTGCTATGTTAATGGTCTGGGAGATGTGGGCCTATCCAATGTACCCTCTCTCTCCTGTGGCCCTTTCTATCCCTCACATAATAACAATGAAGCACAGATTCTCTAAGAAGAGCTAAATAATGAATGTTATAAAAACAGACAGACACACACACATATATAATGGGTAGGGTCTATGTATGTATTTCTCTTTTGTTGTATACTTGAGTGTCAATGAGTCATTGATAATGACAGCACAGGAAACACAGCTAGGCCCTCCACCTCTGTTTTACTGCAGCTTCATCTGTCACTGCTGCTGTCAAACTTCAACGCCCAAAGCGTATTGAGCTGTTTTTCATTTCTAGTAAAAGTAGAGTGGGAGGAGATCTTTACTGAAAGCCTGGAGGAAGCTCTATTAAGTCTCAACTGTTCTTTACCTGACAATCCTATAACATCAAGAAATGACAAAGCCTTCTTCCCAATACACCCCCCACACCTTCACACGCACACGCACGCACACACACACACACACACACACACACACACACACACACACACACACACACACACACACAACATGGTCCTCTGACAATTCCTTCCCAGCAGGCTCCACTCAGCCTTTATTCATTTTTTATATATCACCTCCTGTGAGTCTATTGCTTGGCACGCAGCAATCGCTGCACTTAACCCATTATGCTAGGTAACGCTCCCCAGAACGGTCGCTCCCTCCCCGGGATAAATTATTAACTTCCTCCTCATCCCGCCATTTATCACTGAGCCCCATCGAGCAGAACGGGAGAGCCATTGCTCATATCCATGGCAACAAGGGCCCATTTGTGCAGCAGTTGGATGCTGCTGATGATGAGCACAGAAATGAGGAAGAAGAGGAAGAAAGAAGACAAATACTACCTGCTTTTATCAAGCTCTCTATTGTTAGCATTAGATGCTGCTCTTTTCTTTACACTTCCTCTCCCTCCAATGTTATCTTTTTCATGTCTATGTGCCACCCCTTGCCTCTTCATCTCTGGCTCCTCTCGTCTTCTTCACGCCACCAAGCCCTCTGCTCAAGTCTGAGATGGCAGCAGTATGGGTAATTAGATCAGAGCTTTTCTGTTGTCTCCATGGAGATGAATCATACAGTCAGGGTGACAGTCTGAGCTTTAGCGCTACGTGGTAACCTAATCAGAACGTTTGAACCTCAGCCAGAGCGGCAACATAACCTAATAATACCAACATGAACCTGCAATGACCTGCATCCCAGTGCACAGCAGTGCACACAGACAGGGGTGACGAGCAGGCCTAGTTAAACACACCAGGTCACATCCTAGGATGTGCCTGTGTGTGTGTGTGACTCAGTGTGTGTACGTGTGCATGTGTGCATGAGCGTGAGTGTGAGTGAGCAACTGAGCTTGAGAGGAGATGGGCCTCACAGGTGTCCTAATTCATGAGCAATCGCAGCTCATGAATAATTAAATGCAAAATGCAAATGTGCGCCTTTGATCATTTACATTCATGTCTAACTGCATTAATTAATCAAACAAACCTTTTTTTATCCCCAGTAGAATAGAAAGAAAAAAAAAACAAACAAAAAAAAACACTAACAGTCAGAGCACAGAAACACTTGTATACACACACACATGCAGGAAGACAAGACAAGTATATAAAAAAGAAAATCCACACAGTAAACAAGTTTACTAATCACACCATTTAGCCACATCTGAAGAGACAAAATTATGTGTACTGATCCAGTTAGCATGACTCAACCTTGGACCAACCACATGTTGAAGGTGACTTAGTACCTCTTCATGTGAGATTACTCTAATCTCTCCTCGTAGCTACACCCACTGAATACTAATACAGTTTGCACAAAAAAACAAAGTGATGTAAGCATAAGCTCTGTGGTGAGCGATGACCAGGTGTCCTTTTGCGATAGTAAAAACCCTATGTTGTTGTTACTCCTCACTCGGAGAGACAGATTGTACTGTACCCTCTGCTACAACAGTCACACAACATACATAGACACAGCCACACAAACAAACACTTACTGGCTAACTCACACAGTATAGTACACAATGCAAAGAATTTGACTTTGGTTCTCCTGTTGAAGTGTTAGACAGATGGTTGCTAATGGCTCTGATGGATGACACAGCCACACGTGCAAACACAAATACACAAACCACAGCAGCCTGATCAGGATTTCATAGGTTTTACGATACTCTCACTCTGAGAGATGGACCTTATAAACAGCCACTCTTCAGCTGACCTCTTGTTTATAGGAACAGTATCACACGCAGAGGGAAAACTCATAAAGGAGGAAAGAGATCTGCCTCCTCCTCCTCCCTATCTGTCCACATCTTTGTCACCCTCTCTGTTTTTTTCTAGATTATCAGTCTTCTCCTTTGCTTAACTTGCATCCTTGCCAAACAGAATCCTCTCTTTTCCTAATAGGTCTGTTTGTATGCACTGCACACTTGTAGAGGCCCAATTTCACACAAACACAGACTCCAATACATACACAGCCAAACTCTTATAACTTCCTGCCAGCTCCCTCCACTCGTCTGCTATCACACCTTTCTGTCATCAATTTCTCCTCAGTAACAGAGAGAGGTACGTCTGACTTATGGAGGATATCAATATCTCTGTCATAAAGATGTGGAGAGAGGGGTGCACATCTTGGGCTTCTTTTAGGACACATCGTAAAGCTAAATGATAGTTGAAGGGGGCGAGAGATGGAGGGGAAGGTGGGGAGAGAGTGACGGAGGGAGGAAAAGCAAGTGCCGGTCATTAACATGATGGCAGGGGCCCGTAAATAACCACGATACAGATGTACAGCATGTGTGCAACGTTTGCGCGTGAGGTACATGTGTGTTTCGACGGTAGCATTAACAAGGTTAAAAAGGACTGTGTGATCACCTGCTGAGTGTGTGTATTTGGTGATTTATGGTTAAGCATTGTCGCCAATGTGTATTATCCACTGGCGGATCCCACCAGGGGATTTATGCTAACTGCCAGTGTCCAAAGTGTCTAACGCCGGGCTGTAAATAGCTGTCCATCTCTGCTGACATTGCCAAACTGTCCATAAACCTGTCACCTAGGACAGTTTCAGTCACACAGGACAGAATAGGCTGGGCATATATTAAAGTTTTAGTTTACACTACGAAGGGAGGAGTTTTTGCTTAAATGTGTATGTTAGAGGTGTGGTGATGGTGGTAGAGGCGGTGTGTGTGTGTGTGTGTGTGTGTGTGTGTGTGTGTGTGTGTTACACAGAAGCAGTGTTGTGCAGGGGCGGACCATTGTGTGCATCTAAATATTCATGATGCAGACAGTTTGACACCAGTTGAGATTTCCTGCGGTTACTGTAAACAGATACAATATATTACACTATGGTTAGGCCTTTGACATGCACACATGAAGCTGCACAGACACATTTATTTACACACACACACACACACACACACACACACACACACACACACACACACACACACACACACACAGAGGTGCTTTAGAATGTGGTCAATGTGTCATTGTTGAACTGAATAGAGAATCAATAGTGTGTTTGTGCACCTCTTGCCCCCTCCCGCATTTTCTATGCTTTTTCTATTCACACGTATAGTCAAGATGCAGCCTTTATGACAGGGCATTGCTAAAATGCCCAAAAACTCCCACAAATGGATGCAAATTCAAGCAGTGTCAGTCCTCTGCAGTGTGATATTGGTCGTCAGCACTTTATTCATGTGTCTGGATGTGTCCCAGAGGCTGTGCTCATTCTACTGTGGGAGATCTATGTCTGGTGACTCCAACTCACTGGTACCCCACCAACAATAGCCTGGATGTGATAGGCAGATGAAAAGAGATCAAGGCAGTGACAGAACGACAAGCAGAGGAGAGGCAGAGAGAACATGTAAAGGACAAAATGCTTTCTTCCCTGGTTGGGAGCATCTCATTTTTTCTCATTAGGGGAACTCATCTGAGCTCAGAGGATAAAAGGAGGACTGATAGCCGGCATTTCTCTCTCACTCCATCAATCCTCTCCCTCTTTTTCTCCCACTGTGCACATGCCACCTAATTAATTATACCCTACCATCGCATTGCTACAACAACCACTGCCGGCTAATTAACAGTACGCCTCAATCATGACCCCACTTCAAGGGTTCTGGATCTGTTTGTGTGTGTGCAAGAGATAGAGAGGAGGAGGATGAAGAGTATATGTGTGATGTGCTGTAGAGAGAAAGAAAAAAAACAGCAGGAGAGAGTAAGAGAGAGAAGGAGGTGGGGCAGAAAGATTGGATAACAAATGGATAAAATACAGCTAACAAGAAGTGGTAAAAACTGCAAAGGTATGAAGGAATGTAGAAATGAGGAGATGAGTACTTTGATCTGACAGGCAGATGTTGAAGAAGACAGGAGAAAGGAGGCCAAGAGATGGATGGAGCAGCTACTTTCCACGCCCAGCTGGACTCTATCAGCCAGGCTGGAGCCAGAGAGGCTAGTGGGGAGTCCCGACTATGGGGTGTCTCACCCTGGACACATCACTCCCAATCCCCGTTGAGTCTGCGTGAGCCTGGCCAGACCTCAGTGCTGCTGTAGCCTGCTACGCCAGGCTTCATGGCTCCAACTGCTCAAAACACACTCATGCTGATCATATCAGAGAGAAAAATGGAGCAAGGCACACATAGGCTGTACAAGCTGGAAACCACGTACACCACATGGAACATCTTCATGGTTGAATTGAGAACGAAGGAAATGAAGAGGCAGGGATGGAGAGAGAGGGAGCTATAATTTGTTTAGTGTATGTGATTGAATTAGTGTTAGGGCCATATTATTCTTCACCCACGTCACATACACAGAGAGTCGAAGCCCAGTGGGGCAATCACAGCATTAATAGTGCTTGGCTGGGCTTACACACTTACACACATACACATGCACACACGCAGGCACACAAACACACACACGCACATATATACATTTCCAGGGCCACAGAGGAAGTAAAATAGAACAGGAACAAGGAAAAATAGTTGAATGAAGATGAGTGAAAAGTAGTTTCAATATGTATTTCTCTGCGGTAATTAGAAATTGTTCATTTTGTTTAGTCTCATTAGGGATTGTAAATATTTTAGAGAGAAGCTATTGGACAGGATTAGTCAGTATACATTATTACAACTTGAACTACAAATGAAATATTTGCACACCAACATGGGTGAAGGTACCTGGTAGAAAAGAAATGAAGGTGTTCCTCAATGTTAACAGCACTTTTCATGGGAGTTAAACAAATAATGATGAATTCATATTTACTGTAATCCATTTTTTTTTTAAATTCTATAACATTTGGTTAGATTTACTTAATCGTTTCGTAATGTGATAACACTACCACAATTAGAAAAAAACTGACATTTAGATACTGCCACAAGACCAACATAAATAGAAGCTGTGGAGGAAAAAAGGGGACAAAGGAGAGAAAGAAAGAGTGAAAGTGAAACAGAATGTACTAGTAATGGGCCAACAGCAGAGTAGAGGCCATGTTCACTGTCAGCCATTAACATGGTCAGGACTAAATTATTCACTGCACTCTGTCACCTTACACAAGCCTGGGCTAACTCAGACTAAAGAGGGCTGTGTGTGTATGTGTGTGGACGTATGCGTGAGTGTGCATGTGAATGAACAGTGGCTTGCAGGAAGTTCTAGATTCCTAGAAAAGAAGGGGCTCAGCGTTGCCATCCTGTGGCTAGAACAAGTAAGATACTATGTACTGGCTATTTCTATTATAAGCCACATACACGCACCCACACATGCACACGCGTGCACACACTCACACACACACACACACACACACACACAAATAATCCTGTAAAACATGCATACAAATAGTGTTCAAGCTCTAACCTTTAGATGGCCTTAATGTGCAGTTGCAAGCACATACATAAATATGCAAGCACATAAAAAGACAAGGAGGAACAGAGAACTGTTTTGTCTAGAGGAAGTTGATTTCCATGCAGCCTGCTGGTTTACTATGGAACTGGAGAAGCTGGTTAGCAGGAGCAGCTGGGCAAACAATACAACCTCACCTGGAGTCATTTACATGGATTGCGCGCGCCTGTGTGTGTGTGTGTGTGTGTTTGGTTGTTATGTTGAGAGTGTCTCCTGTTGCTGCTCTTCTTCATCATGTTCCTGAAAGTGTCGTTGGCAAGGAAACCAGAGAGAGAGAGACATAAGAGATAAGTCAAGGAGCACAGTTTCGGGTAAGAGCAAAACGAAATGGGGAAGAAAAAGCTGACAAATAAGGAAAAATAAAATCAAAGAAACTTAGAAGACAATGGCACCGAGATGGGAGTTTTTAGAGGATGAAGGGGTTTGGGGGGGGGGGGCAAAGAGCATGTGACAGTGTGACCCATGCCTCCCACTGACAACCTTTATTACAGTCCCACCTGCAGCGAGACAGCAAAAAGCACTTAGCCTCAGCCAAGTCGCCTGACAGTAGAGAACAGTTTGAGAGGGAGGGAAGGAGAGAGCGAATGGAGGAGGAGGAGGCAAGGAGGAAGAGAGGGTGGAGGTGGAGACAAGGTGTCTGCGTAGGAGGGTACGATGATTGAAGTCATGGGGTAGCAGAAATGTAGTGAGAGGAAAGGTGATATAAATAAAGGGGAGGAGAGGAAGAAAACGTGACAAGATGACAAGGAAAGGACAGAAATTAATCCAATATCAGTTATTAGTTATTAACAGCAGTGATAAAACTATGCAAGCATGCTCACTTTTACTTATACTCAAATGTATGTATTATTATTAATATATTATCTCAACTTTCTACTATTTCTGAGGCAGCTGATTATGGTCGTGTTGTATTACATTGTAAGGTTTTCTTATTTTTGTCCATCTCCTGAAAATAAAAAGAGAAACACATACACAACATAGCTTACAGCTGGCTCTGAGTGTGCAGACAGAGGGGCTTAATCCTGCTTGAACACCTGTTTCCTGGTGAATGTAAGGTCAAAGGTCAGAGTCTAGAGGTCTCTCACAAAGTGGTCATCTTTTTGAGGGCTAACTGCTGAAACATGTCTGTAACCTGACCTCATTGATCTGCATTGATCCTTAACCTCACAACAGCAGGTGGCCTAAATATGGCTACACCCAAGTCAACAAAAGAAATTCTTTGTGCCACGTTTCACTATATATATATATATGTGTGTGTGTGTGTGTATGTTTTCACAGTATATGTGTACTGTACGATACATTCAAATATTCACTCTGGCTTTCAGATGCAATTTGCTGTCATCATTTAGTGCAATTCACGCAATCCGTGAGAAGGAAATAATTAAGAGGATGAAATGAAGAGAGGTTTATTACTTCCTGAACGGCGACAGCTCACATCTATTAGCGCTCCAGCCTGCTGATGTATCTGCTGATGAGCTATGGCCAAGTAATGACGTGCTACGCTGGCTGTGAATCTATAGGTCTCTCCCCAAGTCTACTCTTTCTGGCTCCTAGGCTCTGGATGGAAAACCACAGTCACTAAATCAAACCCATCCGGAGAGAAGAGGAGCGGTAGGGAGAGAGGGAGAGGGAGAAAGAGAGTATGAGCGGGTGGGGGCTTTGGGGGGTGGGG